>CM053591.1:190459731-190475095 GCA_028646515.1 Pseudochirops corinnae
TTGTTCAGACCGTGATTTTTTAAAAAATCTCTGTGGGGCTCTGCTTCCAGAAGGGAAAGCTCTGTCCCAAATCGCTGGGGTCCTCCCGGCTGCCGTAGCTCTCAGGAAGATGCTGGGACTCTTCCTGTTTACTTCCGGCTGACTGGATAGTGAAGACTCCAAGACTGAGGCCCAAGACGACGATCCGGATCCAGGCCTCTCAACATGAGAGCACTGGCTCAGTCCCCCTGCTATCTGCAGGCTGTGGGCGGGAAGCTACAGTGAGGAGGCGGGTGCAAAACCTCTGCCTTTTGCTTTTCCACTCTGAAGGCCTTTTGGCAGGACTGCTTATCTCCCCCTTTCTTGCAATCCCCACTCACAGCTGCCGCTAATCCGCTCACCAGAGAGGCTCCTCCGCTCCTCCCGCCCAGCCGCCCCCGGGGCACAGCCACGGCTTCAGGCCAGGCTGGTTTTGGTTTGCAGTGCTGATATGGTTCCTCGTAGCAGAGCTGACTTTAGTGGAAATATCTTTGTGTGCATTTTGGAGTTCTAAGATTGGTTTAGAGTCCTATTTTATGGGTATTTTGGGGTGGCTGTGTGAGAGCTGCAATATGTTGCTGCTGCTATGCTGCCATCTTGGCTCTGCCCCCCTCCTCTACCTCTCTTACTTGAATTTCCTCTTTAAGAATTTCTTTCTTGAGACTAAGACCAATTCACATTTTTCTTTGAGAATTTGCATGTGGCTGTTTTGACTTCACTTTCTTTTTCTGATCTTTTTCTGTTTTGAGCTTTCCTGTCACTATAATAACTCTCTGTGGTCAGGTTCTTTTTTTTCCTATTGTTCACTTGTTTCCCCTGCTATTTTCTTGACTTTTAACTTTATGCCAAAGTTGGATTCTGCTCCCGTGATGAAGGAGATACTGTCCCAAGCTTCAGATTTTCATACAGCTGTTTATACCAAGCTAGTTCTAGGGGTTTGTAAGCTTTCAGTTCTTCCAAGGTTTTTTTCCACCCTAAAACTATGATCAGGGTCCCCCTTCACTTGTGGGCACATGCTCTTGTGTGCTAGTGATTCTCCTTGCCCTGGCTCAATGACTTGGAATCGCATGTAGGCAATGCAACGAAGTTCTGCTCCAAGTGTCAGCAGAGTTCCCTGTGATTTTCTTATTCCTTGTCAGATTCTCTTACTGTCTGGGGGCTGAGAGCTCTAGAAGACATTGTTGCCAATTCAGTTGTACCTAACACCTTCTGTTGGCTTACACCCAGCATTGCCCCTTACTGGCTGCCTGGTACAGGGCTACAGGTCCTCGTTGCTGGGTTGCATACGGTTGTGGGGCAACTACTGACTTGTCTGCTGCAGGTGTCCTGTGCTGGACTGTGTTCCACTCTCACCCCAGTGAAACATACTTTTCCTGCAGATCTTCTAAGCTGTCTAGGGCTGGAAAATTGTTTCACCCTGTCTTTTTGTTGGATCTGTTGCTCCAGTATTCGTTTTGAGGAGTTATTTCAAAGTTGTTCAAGGGGAAATTTAGGAGTGTTCAGATGAATCCCTGCCTTTACTTCCTATCTTGGCTCTGCTCTCAAAAATGTGGTTCTCTAAACCAATATGCAACCCACAAAGATCTTTATTTATAATTAAGTATGTATGGCCCCCATTCTTACTGGAGTTTGCCACCACCACATTGGGTTACTAGAATGAAGGAATTTCTGTGCCTGTTTTGACATCTGTAAAACAGGGGTAGGATGTACTACTATCTGTCTTTTTTAGATGGTCAAAAGTGAAATGAAGACGTGTAAAAAAGGTTTTTAGATTTTTTTTTTTGTGAGAACATTGCAGACTGAATGCAAGGCATTATGAGAATTATTGGAATGAAATGATAAGAATCCTTTCCAACCAGGGATACCTGGGGAGGAAGGGGAAAAAAAGCATTCTGATGCATTAGTTATCTTGCAGAGTTGTTTTGAGACTACTAAACAAAAAGAAATTGAACAGCTCCTGCAGGGAAGGGACATGAGCCAATATGTTGTTTGGGCTTTTAAAGTCACACTTGAGTGGGTAAAAGAGAAACTTTATTTCAGGCTTTTTATGATCTATGGAGTTTATTATCATCAAAAGTCTGTAGCACAACTCAGTCTGTGAGTGCTTTCCTTGCCTGCTGTAAAATGAAAGGTCCTGTGTGTTCTATTTCATTGCCATTTAAACTCTTCTGGGTAATAAGAGTCAGAAGAGAAACACCTGGTCCCTCTCTCCAAGCTTTAACATTGAAGTTCCTCAATTAGATGGTTAGTTCTGGTTTGAGACACATATTGTCTAGGCATCCCTTCCCAATGGGTTGTTGAATACGCTAAACATGACCAACTAGCCTGAGATGCCATAATTGAATCCTGGTTACATGTGCTGTGGATTATGATTACTAGGAATAATATTTTATTTTCTCTCCTCCCCCAAGTCCCTTCTTTTGTATAATTAACACACATGCAAACTTGGTAAGTAAACCAGCCCGGGGAGAAGCAAGGTTGATCTTCTGCCTCTCTGGCTCATGTCTATGTCCCCAGGATGGTGTGCTTCCATCTCCAAATCCATCCCTCTTCCTGTTTGTCATGCTGTCTCCTTAAAGGAACACCTGTCTCCGGGTCACTTCCCTGCCTGGATTTGGCTTCCCGAGGAGGACAGGACATTGCCCTTTTTCCCTGATGTAGCACTGGAATGTTTCCAGTTCTTCTTCCCCAAGTTGGTAACCCATACCTATTACTTTTATGAGGTACAAATTGATCACAGTCAATTACTTTTCCAATGTCTGCTGCACAGGCTACCTCTTGTAACGTCAGCCTTTTCTTAGTTGGTGTTTGAGTAACCAAATATTTTACTGATGTTGCTATCTCAACTTCCAGGAATCTAGGTGGGGGCGTGGATATTGTACTGGGTCTGGAATCCACAATACCTGAGTTCAGATGTGGGCTCAGATATTTACTAGCTTTGCAACCCTGAGTGAGTCACCTAACTGCTGTCTCTCTTGGTTTCCCTATCTGAAAAATAAGGATTATATTATTACCTTGCAGGGTTGTTGTGACCATTAAATAGAATATTTTTAAAACAGTTAAAAGCGGCAGCTAGGTGGCTCAGTAGACAGAGCACTGGAAGTCTCACCTTCCTGAGTTTATATCAAGCCTCAGATACTGACTAGGTGTGTGACCCTGGGCTAGTCACTTAACTCCTATTGTCTCAGTTTCCTCATCTGTAAAATGAGCTAGAGAAGGAAATAGCAAACCATAACAATATCTTTGCCAAGAAAACCCCCAGTGGGGTCGCAGAGACTAAACAAGCCAGTACTTAACACAGCCCCTAGTGTATAGGAGATGCTGAAAAAAGTTACAAATGGTCAGAAAAATGTGATTCCATGCAGATGGAAGAATATTAAGAGGACAGCACTTGATCAAAATCTCTGAGAATTAGTTTTTTCCCTAAAATATAAGAAATTCCAGAAGAGCAGTTCTGTAGAAACTTCATTTATCTCTGTTCTCCTGCATTTTCAAAGTGTCATCATTCATTAGCCAACACTTGACGGTCATCTATCCTGACTCTCCTTTTCTTTATTACATTTAGGGAAAAACAATTTAAAACAATGGCACCAATTTTGTCCCAGTGTCTTTGGGCTGCTTTTGCCATTAGTCTTTTTGACTGGCTCAACGATCTCCCATAATTTATGCAAACCATTCAAATGTAATGAGCCATTAAACACACTCTGATATCTATTCTAGCAAGCTTGCCAGGCAACCCTAAAAAAACAGCATCTCAAAAGTTGGGAAGCCGGTATACCATGAAAAAAACCAAAACCTGGTGGGGGTCACAAGAGAAAGAGGGCTTTTCAATAAAGGCTGAATAACCATAGAATAGGTAAGAAATATTTCCTTTCATTTCCCGAATGTTTGTTCCATGTTTATCAGTCATGTATTAAGAGTTAGAGATAATGGTAGGAGAATCTATATGCTACACTGGGATCTGTTCTACATCAAGAGAACACAAGGCAAAAACACATGTTGGGTAGATCCCTGAATATAGGAGCACTGGACCCAGAATCAGGCAGAATTGAGTTCAAGTCTGGGCTCAGATACTTGTTAGTTGTGTGACCCTGGGAAAGTCACTTAACCTGTTGGCCTCAGTTGCCTTATCTTTTATATGGAGGTGATAGTAGTATGTACCTCCCAGGATTGTTGTAAGAATGAAATGAAGCTATATTTGCTAAGTGCTTTGTAAACCTTAAACTGCTCTATAAATGTTAGTTACTGTTGTTATTATGACTCATGGAGGAGTTGAAATCTGTACCAACAGAGGAAATGCTCACAACATTAAGATCACAGATTTATTTTAACATTAGAGATCTATTTGAAGGAATATAAATTACCAATGGAGGAGGAGTAATATAAATTACTAATACAATAAAAAACAAAGATATTATCTGATGAGGGTGAAGGGCTGCCTTCCTGGCCTGGACTGTCCAAGTTCCTCACTTGGGTTTCCATGTGAGCAACACAACTCTGGCCATACCTCTTGGAGTTCCAGGGGACTGCTGCTTGGTTCAGCACTGCCAGTCAGGGGGATAGCTCAGCAGTTTCAGATTTACAGAATGTCAGGCTCCACTTCAGTATGGACATCCTAGCATGTTTGGTTTCAGACTGCGTTTGAGACCCCACTCTGCTGCTGAGGTCAGAACCACAAAGCTATTGCTCGTTTCTTTATTTGCTCATATACTGCTTAGTATATGAGTATACTGCCTAGGGCCCGGTATTATTCCTTGCCCTGGACTTTGCTATTCACCTCTCTCCCCCTGGCATATTTCCCCTTCACAATCTGCACTGGATCATAATCTCAGCAGTCAGTAATGAGTGACAACCTCCGGTTGGCATCTGTCCTTGCTCCCTCCACAAAGACAAATCCCTTTGTGCTAGATCTGGGACTTTTTGCCCTGGTGCTCAGCCCTGGGTAAGCACTCATTCCTTTCCTGTGACTCTTCCCGTATGCTAACCTGGGCTAGAAAAAAATAATCACTTTTTTTTTTCCCCTTGAGTTTCTCAAAAAGAACTCAATCCATTGTGTTTTCTAGGACTTTTTGGACTAGTAGTGGGGGAGAGCTTGGCTCTATTATATTATTTACTTCCACTCCACCATCTTGGCTGGTCTCTCCTTAGACAGTAATGTTAAAACTGATGGGGCCATGTGACCTTCTGAGAGAGGATAGAGAGCAGAACTTGAAAGCTCAGCTTACTTGGGTTTAAATCCCACTTCTGACACTGTACAGAAGAAAAAATAATGCTCTCTCAGTGATTAAAACAGTATATCCTTTCCAAAGGAATCCCTAAAGAAAACTCCAACAACTTAACTTGAATAATTTCTTTACTATTCTCTAGAATAATTCCTCATATTAAGAGCTATGATTGTACTGTAGGATAGAAAATTAGCAACAGACCAACTGTTATGTAACAGTGCCTGAAACAACTGTGAGCCAAAGCCAAGGAGCTCACTAGAGGTCAAGCAGTGTTTCTTTTCTAACAAGGACTTCAGTAGCAATATGTACTGCTTCATCGAGATGGGATGTTGAGCTACCTCGAGTCGATTTAAAAGTCTTGACAAGCAATCCTTGTGGAAGCCAACTCATCAGCTTGTCTACTCAGTAGGGGAAGAATTGCTTTTCTTTTCTCATGCTTACCATGACCCAGTGTTTAGCTTGGGGAGGGAGGAGGAGGAGAGGAGTTGCCTCCATTGCATACATCTATTGTGATAGCCTGTAGCTGCCCTCCTTCTACTCCAAGAAGGGAATTTTCACTTTCATAAAAACATCTCCCATGTCACCTCCTAAAGGACTGTATTCTTACACTAGACTTAGGAATAGATAATGAAAGATATTTCCAACCACCTGGAAGAGAGGCAAGGCCACTTTCCTCACCCCTAGATCTACAAGCCTTCTATGGCACGACCTTGAATAAAGAATGTCGTATGTCGCAGGAATCGTCAGAGGTCTTTCCATTATTTGTTTTTGATGAATTGTTCTCCTTTGTTACAAGGTGTGGTTAAGTTGTGGGGTAGGAGTGCGGAACGGTATGCCTAGAAATTAGCGTGGTGTTAAAACCAAAGGAACCAATGAAAATTGTTATTTCTAGTAAAAGAAAAAAATGGGTCAATCTTTTGGATACAGAGCAAAAGGCACCTGGAACTTAGCATCTGAGTCACTCAGTACTCGGTCATTTGCTGAAGACACTGGTGGTTACCCATCATCCCAGGCACTAGAGTACTGGGTAATCTGCTGAAGACTTTTGGGTGGTTAACCAGCATCATGAAAAAGGCAGCACCAAACCAAAAAAGAGAAGGGCTAACTCTGTTGCCACTCTTAACAAGACTATATACGCTGTCACAAAGCACCGTAAATACTGCCATATTATAAGCCTTGACAAGAGATGGATTTTTCCAAGAAACTGAAATGAGGAAATTCATTTGAAAGCTTTCTTTCCCCTGGCTGATCACTTTTTTTTCATACGCAGACGGTGAAGCCAAAGCTTGGGAGAGCCCTGTTTTACTGAGCTAGCTTGGCAGAGGGGCTAGAGAGTCAATTCAGATGCAGGAAAGCCTAAATGCTAGTTGTGCCTCTCAAGACCCCTGGGCAAAGCACTTCTCTTGTGGCCCCAAGCATAAGTAGCGCAGTTACTTTCTCCATTAAGGGAGTTGCCTTTCCAGGAGTTGTCTACAGGAATGAAATCATGGCAGGGAGGTGGGATGGGGAAGAGATATACGGGGTGTCCCCAAAGTCTTAGGGCAGTTTAAAGGTTTATTTGCATGTGATTACAGGTGTGTTTTTGCATGTGTGTGTGTGTGTGTGTGTGTGTGTGTGTGTGTGTGTGTGTGTGTGTGTGTGTGTGTAATATGGATGGATGGATGGATGGATGGAGGGATGTCTCCATCTTATCTGCCTCTATTGGGCATTTGTAACAATTTTTTCTCTTTTTACACAGGTGGATAAGTGGAGCAGCAGTGGTCAATGCTTTTTATTCTTCTGGCAGAAACCAGATCGGTAAGGCTCTTTCTTTGACTTACAGATGGTTGCTTAACTGTCTGTGACTTTCTGCCATGCCTCTACCACTCCATCCACAAACAGTTCACAACAGAAACCCTAGTTATATTTCTTGAAGGTGAATGCTTTCCCTCTGATGGCTCAACCTTGCTGTTTAGGGAGGTCTGACAGGAATAACCCAGGGTTGGGAATGGTTCCCACTGAAGCACATCAGTCAGTCTTCTGAAGCTTGTAGCCTTGAGAAATTCTCTGGGACACAATTACTTCTCCACATTGTAGAGTGTGCAGATTAAATGTGGCATTGACTCAACCCAATCAGTTGGGGGGGGGGGGGGAGGGGAACTTGAGCCCAGGACTTCCTGACTCCAAGGTGAGCCCTCTAACCTCTGTGCTGTGGTGCTTATCAATGGCAACACTATGTTCATAGGGTTATGGGGTCATTGATTTAGAAACAGAAGGGATTGTTAGAGGTCATCTCATCCAAATCATTAACTTTACCAACAATTTTAGCTCTAGGAAGTCACATAACTTGTCTTGGGTTAGTCAGGTTCCAAAGCCAGGATTTGAACCCATATTCTTCAAATCCAGCACCATGCATTTTCCTTTTCTAGACTGGTAATACACATTGATGCAAATCGCTTTAAAGAGCTCTTGTCCTTACAGGTGGTAGCTGAGACTGTTAGCCTTAATTCCAAGTTTCTCCTTGCTAGGTTATTCTCTTAATTGTACCCATCAAATTATATTGACTCCAAAGACCATCTCAGTGTTAGCTCAGAAGGGTCTCCAAACTTTCTTGAAGGGGTTTTAAAGTGGTTTCAAGAGCCAACTTAACTGTCATTGCAGTACATTGCACCACCCCTGCCCCCCCATGAATATCCAGGAGTTTAATCTGGTGAGGCTGGACCAATCCCAGATCATCATTATTCCAGAAAACTCTCAAGGTATTGGGAGAGTTTATAAGGTGACTTAAAATATGATACAAATGATAAATACTACATATTTGATGAGTGAATGAATGTTGCTCAGAGGTATGGGTCTCCTACCCAAGCAGGTCTGACCCTCTCAAGACAATCAATAGCCGAAAAATATTCCAGTAACCCAAGTCTGATCACTTTATTTTCTGATCAGGAATGTCTGGGGCTCTCTAATGCCAAAATAGAAACTCTTCAGCTGGACAGTTAGAGTCCATGACCAGCCTACAGAATCATTTCCCATCATTCCCCTTCATATGCTCCATTTGGCTATTTCCCATTGGTTTGCCCAGGATGGCCCCCAAGAGTCTGGAATGCATCTATGCCCTTTTTGCCTGCACTCCTGAGAGTTCCTTCAAGGTTGAGTCCATAAGCCACCTTGTCTAAGAAGCCTTGTTCTCATGCCCCTAGTTGTTAAGATTCTCTTCCTTCTCAAAGAGCCCTGTAGATACTTAATGGTTGTATATGTAAGAACAGCTTTGGGGGCTCATTGGTATCTTCAGAATTCTAAAAGGATTCCAGAAATCACTCATAGAACTTTGGGAGGGGGAGGCACTTCAAGCAATGGCATGGGAAGGCATGAACAAGGATTGTATAGGAAGGAGTAGCAGGGATTTGATGTTACCTTTATCAGCAGAGAAAGTACCCACAGCAGCAAGATCATAGATGCATTTGGGGCTTCCATGTTTTCAGTCATTTTTCACTCATGGCCAACTCTTCATGACTGCATTTGGGGTTTCTTGGCAAAGATACTGGCCTGGTTTGCCATTTCCTTCTCATTTTACAGATGAGGGAACTGAGTCAGGGTTAAATTGCTTGCCCAGAGTCATGCAGCTAGTGAATGTCTGAGGCCGGATTTGAACTCAGGAAGATGAGTCTTCCTGACTCCAGGCTTAGTGCTTTATCTATAGCATCACCTCGCTGCCCTCTTTAGAGTACACTTACCTGTTTACAGGTAAGTATTATTCCCCTAATTCTTATTCCCCTAATAGAATGTGTGTTTTTTGTGGGCAGAGACTATTTTAAGTTTTCTCTTTGTGACCACAATAGCTAAAGCAACGCCCAACCCATAGTAGCACTTACATGCTTGCTGCATTGGATTGGTTGACTTGGACACAATTACCCCCTTTTTCTACCCAATGAACCAGTCTCCTAAAGGCCTCCTAGATAGATTCCTAATTATGTGAAGTGGATTGGGTGCTAGGTCTGGAGTCAGGAAGATCTGAGTTCAAATCCAGCCCCAGTCACTTAGTAACTTTGACATTGGGCTATTTACCTCCATCTCCTCAAACATAAAATGAAGATAACACCTCCTAGGGTTATGATGCTGATCAAATGAGACATTTGTAACATATTTAGCATAGTTCCATGTGTGTCGAAGGTGCTTAGTAAGTGTATGATTCCTGCTTTCCTAATAGGGTCAGCCTTACCGGGATTAGTCTAGACAAGAATGGGGCAGATTTCTCAGTGCAGATAAATTCTGGATATCTGGAACCAAACTGGAGAACTGAGACTCACATGAGGATATGTTCACTGAAAGGCTGCCCTTGAAATCTCACAATCTCCCAAATTTCCTTTTTATTGAATCTCATTACTTTTTAACAGAAATAAGGTCATCTACATAACTTTTACCAATATTTGAGAGAAGTTCCATATTCGTTGACAGTGTCTTCTTGAATAACTAAAAGTTGTCATTATGGCCTCTAAAAATTAGGGACCTATAAATAGGACATAAGTCATGTGCACCTAAGCTTAAAGAAAGGAGCCTACAATCTTGGCTGGAAAGTTTTATTGCAATAAACTTGACACTTGAAATTTCATTTTTAGGTTTCAGAGGCTACTCAGTGGAACTATAATGTTCCCTCTCTATGATATTCCTTGAAGTCTTTCAGGCCAATTTATCAGGCCCTGATCAGAATTATCTCCAGTATGAGTCCAGTGTAAAGGTACAATCTTTAGAGCCAATTTCTATTGTAATGGAATTTCTTTTTCGTCCTGGGCTTGTGCCTGGCCTGGAATGGACAGAGGAGGCTGGGGAAGGGACACTATGTGTCCCTTATCCCTACGTGTCCCCATACACCCTTATGTACTATTTGTGGGAAAGTGCACCCCAGATTTATGGGGTAGGGAATGATTGATAGCTATGGTTCTTATAATTCCATCTCAGTCAGTGCCTTTGTGCTGAACTAATGGTATCTGCTGGCTGATTAGTAAAGGTAAACTCACAGGTGGGGACCTGGGAGCTATGGTTGTTGGAGCATGGACAAGGGTGACTTTCCACCCAGGGGCAGTGGCCTCCATCCAGAGTGATGGCCCAGAAGGGGCTGTATTTATTTAAATCTGTTTGTTCGTGTTGCTTCTTTAGGGACTGTTTCCTTATCGGCTTTGTATCTCCAGCAACAGCACAGTGTTTGGCCTATGTGCACCTTTAATTAGTCAATGTTTACGAAGCACCTACTCCGTGTCATGCATTGTGGTAAACACAAAGGATACCAAAAAGGACGATCTAGAATCTAGAATCTAAGAGGAGAGGAGACATGCCAACAGCCATGTACAAAACAAGCTGTCTACAGAATAAGTAGGAAATAATGAACAGAGGAAAAGTCTGGAGTTAAAAGGGGTTAGGGAGGGCTACGAATTGGAGCACCAGGAAGGTCGGAGGGCAGAGCTGAGGAGGGGCAGCATTCCAGACAGGGACAGCCAGAGAGAATGCTGGGAGCTGAGAGATGGAGGGTATTGCTTGTGAAACAACCAAGACAGCAGTCAGGGTTACTGAATAATAAATGCTTTTTGAGTGAGTGAATGAACCTAGTTTCCATTCAGATGGTTCCTAGCTATATGACCCTTGCAAGGGCTTTAACCTCTCTAAGCATCAGCTTTCCTATCTGTAAAATGGGGGTAGCAGTAGCACCCAACCTTTCAGTCACTTATTTTCCCTTCAGGAAAAACATGAGTCACATGTGTAACCAGTGACTCATTAAACTGAAAAAGGTGTTTGGTTGTTTTTTGTTTTGTTGGGTTTTGTTTGGAAGTTGCCATATGGTTGTGAAGATCAAATCATCACATGTACATAAAGTACTTTACAGACCTCTCGCAATATGAATTACATGAACTGTTAGGAAGGGAAAACAAGTAGAAATTATCCTTTTTTTAACTTCCCTATTTTTTCTCCCAATTACATGCAAAAACTATTTCTAACTTTTTTTAAAATTTTGAGCTTCAAATTTTCTCTCTTCCCTGCCCCTTCTCTGAGACAGTAAACAATCTGATCAGATTATATACATGCAATCACACAAAACATATTTCCATATTGGTCATGTTGTGAAAGAAAACACAGACCCAAGGGGAAAAACTCAGAAAAAACTAAAGTGGAAAATTGTCTGTTTCACTCTGCATTGAGACTCATCAGTTCTTTCTTTGGAGGTAGAAGGCATTTCTGTTATGGGTCCTTTGGAATTGTCTTGGATCATTATATAAAAAGAGAAAGGATCAAAACAGGGAAGCTAGAGAAAGGAGCACAGAATGAAGAATTAGTCCCCGAATTAGCAGAAGGAGCTCTAAGGATCTTTGCAGAGAAGCATGCAGATCCTCCCTTACCCTAGTCAGGCTCATCTTTCCCACTGGAAATGCAGAAGGATAAAGATAGAACCGTGGGCTCTTTTCAGATTCTCGACTGCTCAGAAAAGCAGTTCAGAGAAGAGAATGTCAGGGAAGGGGAAGGTCTTTGACATTTTTCTTTCTACTTCTTTTGGAGGCTTCATTTAAATCTTAAGTGGAGATTGTCTTGACTAAAAATAACAGATCTCTGAAATTTCAGTCACTTTCCTTGACAGCAGCCTTGGGGTTGCACCAGTTTGGCCTAAAGGAGTGTTAGGTCCAAGGGAGAGATGAAAACAGAAGGGTGTTGGTGCCTGTATCTCTCACTGAAGATGGAGAAATTCGATCAAGATAACCTAACAGCTAAACTGGCTACTGAATGGCAGCAAGTTTAGGTATCTTGTGCGTACTGCCTCAAATTGCTTATCTGCCTAGCCACAAGCATTTATTGAGCACCAACTCTACCAAGTACTATGCTAGGCTCTAGGCATACTGTCCCTACCCTAAAGGAGATTACATCCTATCCCAGGAAATATGGTTTGTATACATTGTCTATGTACCTGTATATCAGTATCTTTTCCCCCCAGGGCCAGAACAGTTCCCTCCTTTGTCTTTATGTCTCTGGCTCCCACCACAAATGTACAGTGGATCCTTAATAAATGTCTGTTGATTGACATTGCCATTTAAGTAGACACAAAACAAGTATAAGAGTAATTTGTCGGAGAACAGCGGCATGCTGGGTGATGAGGAAAAGCCAGTGTTTGAGGGAGGTGGTGTTTGAGCTCAGATGTCAAGAAAGCTAAAGTTTCTGAGAACCCAAGGGAAAGAGGGAATGGATTCCAGGTATTGGAGATGGCCAGTGTAAAGTCCTTAGAAATGACATCATCACTGACTCTCTGTAATGATTTTGGGTAATGGACTCAAGATGGTTGATTTAAAAAAAAAGGAAAAGTTGGTTATGTGGCATCAGCAAGCCTTTTCAAGAACAAGAAATTGCGTGGGGAGGGAAACCTACTTCATTGAAAATATTTGCTTTGATAGTCCCAGCCCCTTGATGCATTTATTTCTTTTTCCACACTGCTTTCCCCCCCATTTTTCATTGTTCTTTGTTGTATGACATGGCTCTTTAGGTAGGGGAAGTGGGAAGAACAGACTCAGAAATTCAGGTGGCATAAAATCTTAAAAATCCATAAAATTTTATTTTTAAAGTCCCACACACTTTCTCGTCAGGTCACCAGATTCATGGCTGGTATGGTTATGGAGGAGTCATATTCCAGAAAGGAAGTGAATCCTAGGGAAAGAGAACGAGAAGTGGGAGAGATCTTAGAGTTTATTTAACCCAACATTTTGTATTTTTGCAGAAGAGGGAAACTAAGTCTCAGAGAGATAGTGACTTATCTAAGGCCACACAGGCAGTAAATGGCAAAGGTGGGGTTTGAACTCAACACCTCTCATGCTCCATACAGCACCATGCTTCCTGTTGCATCCTGAGCCTAAGAAAGGTGTGGTTTGTTTTACTTTTTAAATGCTTGAACATTGCTCTATAGACACAATCTGTAGTGCTTTCATTTAATTAAGTTAGCCTTCCAAACGGCTCTTTATGAACCAGAAAAACTTAATTCCTCTGTTTTTGATCTAATGCATGACCTTGGTAAAGATAAGAGGTTCCCTTCCTCTGACCCAGGAATAGTTCAGGCAATGTGGTGATAGTCCAGAGTGCCTGGACCTGGAGGCAGGATCCCCACTTCCAATACTTTATAGTTGAGTAACTGTGTGTATCTACGTGGCACCGTAAATGCACAGAGCTCCAGGCCTGGAGTCAGGAAGACTCAGCATCTTGAGTTCAAATCCAGCCTTAGATACTTACTGACTGCGTGACCCTGGGCAAGTCACTCAACCCTTTTTCCTCACTTTCTTCGTCTATAAAAAGAGCTGGAGAAAGAAATGGCAAACAGTCCAGTATCTTGGCCAAGAAAACCCCAAATGGGGTCACAGAGAGATGGACCTAACTGAATAGCAACTATGCTCAAGTCACTTGTGTCTGAGCCTTAGTCTCCCCACCTGCAAAGTGAGGTTTCACTCACTAAACCCCTTCTGCTTTTAAACTCTCTAGGATCAAAGATTAGATGCATCCTATCCTGTCAAATGACCTCATTCTGCAGGTGAGAAAACAGGTTCAAAAGTGGTTACGGGATTCAGCCAGGGTGTCAGCAAAGTCTGCATTTGAACCCAAGCCCCGCATTCTCTCCAGTCTGCCAGACTGCTCTGGCAGAAGCAGCTCACAGATAAGGGATGAGTCCTGAAGATACCCCAGTTAGGCCCTAAAAGGACCTTGGAAAAAAATCAGCAAAAAATAGGAATGGGTTTCCAGAGCTTCGGCCGTGACAGAAGCAGTGTGGTTATCATCATTTGGGAGGCTGAGCTTGATCACTAGTGTTTAATACGAAACATAAAATCTTATCTTGTGTCTGAGCTGTAGCGTATCAGGGTATAATTAAAGCAGCAGGGACTTTGGAGTCAATGATCAGCCTTGATAGAACATTTCATAAGAACAGTTTATGTAATGGGTGGATTTTAACCAGAGCACAGAGCGTGGGAGATGGAGATTGCCTTCACTTAATAAATGCACCACGTGTTATTTCATGTACTTGGATGCTTAAAAAGAGCAGCCATTGGTGATGCTAAGTTAGCAAGGCTGACCCTTCATCACAGGGCTCTGCCAGCATTCAGGGCCTGCTAGGGGCTGATAAGCTCTTAAGGTACGTTCTGCATCTGAGTATCTCATCACAGCCGGAATCTTGTTCTCATTTGTAACCTTTCTCTGGAACTTAAACTTAGACTCTAGTGGTTCCCAAACTTCCTAATGCCGTGACCCTTTAATACAGTTCCTCATGTTGTGGTGACCCCCAACCATAAAACTATTTTCGTTGCTACTTCACAACTGTAATTTTGCTACTGTTATGAATCCTAATGTAAACATCTGATATGCAGGATGTACTTTCATTGTTACAAACTGAACATAACCCACAGGTTGAGAACCGCTGACTTAGAGCCTCTTTTAGAGAAAGGAGAAGGTTAAGTAAATTCGCTTAGGATGCCACAGCCATTGTGTATCACAGGTGGTGCATGTTTATATATGTGTGCATACTTACGTACCTGTTTAGGTAGCTAGCTTGATCTATGTGTATGTATATCTTGATTGGTGTCTATATAGATACAGAAACACAAAAATTACAAAGGCAGTTTTAGAGAGAGAAGTATTGGCGTCCCGGGATGGGAAGAGGAGATCACTGCAGTCAGGGAAAACTGCATGTAGGAGGAGATGGCATTAAAGCTGAATGTTAAAGGAAATGAGGCATGCTGAAAAACAGAGGTGAGGATAGAGTGCATTCCATTCCTAAAGAGCCATATAGTACAAAGGCACAAACATGGAAGATGGAGGGATGGATGTGAGGAACAATTAGGAGGCCACTTTAGCTATGCCTTAGAGTATAAAAAAGAGAATAATATATAATAAGAATGTAACTTATGACCAGATTGTGAGGAGTTTTGAATGCCAGTAAGAAGATATATATTCTCTCTCTGTGTCTCTTTATATCTATAATTCTAGAAACAATAGGGAGCCACCACTTGGGTAGAGAATTGAAGTGATTAGATCTGTGTTTTGGGAAAATCACATTGTTAGCAGTGTGGTGGAACAATTCAAGGGGCATGATACATGAGGCAGAAAGACCAACTTGGAGGCTGTTGTAGTAG
>CM053591.1:190475595-190500694 GCA_028646515.1 Pseudochirops corinnae
ACTCTGGACATCAGCAGAAGGAGTGACCCAAGGAGCATGGAGAAGTCATTTTTTAAAAAATTTCTGTTTTAAGAAATAAAATCCTTTGTTAACTTAAAAAAAAAACCTACAGGTTTAAAATTTTCCATAGATCTTAAGAAATAATAGCCAGGATTTAGGAAACACTGTATTAGCAGATTTCCAGGGTATCTTCTAATGCCAAGATTCTGGTATTCTAAATTAATAGAGCTTTTAAAATGGAAGGAACCTTAGAGGTCTACCTATCTCTTCATTTGACAAAGGAACTGAGACTTAGGGTCATTCAGACAGTGAATGTTGAAGCCAGGACCCCAATTCCCAACCCAGGGTCTTTTTTTGCTACCCCATTAACTAAGCTAGATGATTCTATGGTTCCTTCTGACCCTATGATGTTCTGATTCCTATGGTGTTCTAGTTTAAAAAAAAAAGAAAGAAACAACTGATCAAGTCCAGCCTGATTTCGGCATCTTTTTAATTTGTGTCCGACAAAATACCTTGCATGTGCCACTTCCTTAATGTTTGCTGAGTTGACTACTCTTCTCACCTAACAAGTTCATGACCTTTAGCATCATATCATAATGCAGATCCTGGCAAAATAACAACATGGGACCAATACACCCCTTTACTTACTGCAAACCATTCATATTGTTGAATTTGATATGGAATGATGCTTGTCATTTCCCTGAAGACACCCTTTCTGATTCAATGTTGACTTTATGTATAAACATAATTTCCATTTGAATAGCTTTATAGCAAGGCCAGTGTGTGAAGTCTACCCAACATGAAACCAACCATAGGCTGCTGGATAATCTTGCGAACAGAAAATCAAACCACACGATCCAGTACTGCTGCCTTCGGATTTTAGCCATGACACTGTTTTATCCAGCCTTGTTACTAACACTTGGACTTTTTTGTGTCTTTTTAAAAATCTCAATCCCATCTCCCACCCAATTAAAGTGTGGTCAGTGTTTTCTGGGTGGGGACATACATAGAGAACACAAAGGTGAACTGATTCCCCTATAACCACACAGTCAATCTTACAGGGCCTTCCCCACTGAATTTCCTGTTAACAGCAGCAGAGCAGAAAGAGAAGGCAGGGCTTCTATATTGATTTTTCTGTTTACTCAGATAATAACCGCCATCACTCACGCTTACATAAGAGCCATAATAATAACTCACATTTATATATGGCTTTGAGGTTTATACAGTGCTTTCCCACGTGGAAATGTTATGGTTCCTGAACAGCATATGTAAATATCTAAAGAGGAATTTGAAATGTTTGTTTTTGTTATCTCTGATTCTAAGAGATAACTGAGCAGGGCTATTTTTGTTACAAGTAAAATGTCTTTGTCTCCTGTGTTAAAATGTCGAGGTTGTAGGAAACAACTGTGAGAACATTTTTTTTCTACAAAGAACAAAAACAACCAAGAGCAACTGCCTGCTCTCAGATCCCCAGAGTCTTGGTTCATCAACCAATCAACAAGAGCCTGTGAAGCTCCTACTGTGTGCCAAGAGCCGTGCTAAGATCTGGAGATAACAGGGAAGGCAACAACCTCTTTTCAAGCTTACATTTTCATGCCATTCTGCTTGGGAAGGATCAAAAAGCCAACCTCCAAAGATAGGAGAACCCAGAACAGAATATGCTTTTGAAGCCTCTTGTGAGATCAGTATCATGGCAATGGTTAAAAGAATTAGGGTCAGGCAATATCGTCAGAAATAACACTTAATCAAAAACTCAAAATAGTATCATCTTTTTAAAAAACACTTACCTTCAAGGCATTTTACAAAAGTCAGAGTAGATTTAGCAAAGGGTCCTCTCCTCAGATCCTCCTTCTCATGGTGCCATGGAGATGACCCTGAGCTTTCAAAGTCAACCATGGAATCAAGAGCCTCCATTTTGGAAAAGGCTGCCAGGATGGGTCTGCTCAGGGATCAGCAGAGTAAAGGATGGAGAGGCTCATCACCAGCCTGGCCACATTTGGAACCACAGTTGTCCTTGAAGACTGTTCTCCTCTAGCATAGAAGGCTGAAATGGGTATGCATGGAGGCAATGCCTCTCTCGATGAAATTATGAGTTCTTAAAATATTGAGATCTAAGTTTATTAAGGGTTAAGTACCTCAAAGTGAGGCCAGTGTTACATCATTGGCATTTTTTAAGGGGAGGAAAAAAGTTAAGAAAACCATGTAAATGACATCATCATCATCATCATCATCATCATCATCATAATACGGAGTAGATAAATGAAAAGATGGATGGATGAAAAATCATTTATTAAGCCAGGCACAGTGTTAAGCAATTAAAAAAAAAAAAGCAAAGATAGTCCTTATCATTGTGGCATTTACTTTATGTCGGGGGAAGATAATATATATATAAGAGACTGATAGCGAGGGAGGAGTACTTTGTTCTGGGAAGTTAGAGGGATGGTCAATGAAACCATAAGGGAGAAGAATCACACTCTTTCTACTAAGAGTGGTTCGACTGGCTTGGTTAGGGTTCCAGAACTGGAAAGTGGGAGGAAGGGAAAGCGTAGACGGGAGGAATGGCTGGGGAGTCAAGTGAAGGATGACGGGAGGAGCCAATATAGGGGGGACCATATCTGTGGTTCTCACCCATAAGGGCCTGGGGGCCCCAAGGCAGGATTTCTTGAATTGAAAGGATTAAAAATACCTAGGATCTGGTTTGTGGGTAGGGCAGCAAGGTAGATGGAAAGATGGCAGGGAAATGACAAAATTAACATTGCATTTTTAGTCAAAACAGAATCAGAGCCATATTTTCTCATTTACTAGACTTAGATGGGGCAGCTAGGTGGTGCAGTGGATAGACTGTTGGTCTTGGAGTCCAGTAGACCTGAATTCAAATCTGAAGCCTGGGCTGTTTATCCCAGTTTCCTCATTTGTAAAATGAGCTAGAGAAGAAAATGACAAATCACTCCAGTTTTTTGGCCAAGAAAACCCAAAATGGGGTCTTGAAAAGTCAGACTGAAAGAACTGAACAACAAAACCTTACATAGGTCTCTTCAGCTAGAGAGAGTGCTAGGGTTAGAGTCAGTAAGATCTGAGTTCAAATGCAGTATCAGACAGTCTGTGGACAAGTCATTTTCACCATCTCTGAGCCTCAGTTTTCTCAACTGTGAAATGGGAATAATAGTGGCATCCACTTCACAGGGTTGTTCTAAGGATAAATGGATATTGCTCTCAATCAAGGTTCAATCTTAATCTCATTGATCTAAGATACTGAATGTGAAACACTTGGGACAATGTTAAGAGTGCCTTAAAAATGAGCTATGGTCATTCATATTTGAACCTCAGTCTCACCATCTGTAAAAATGAAAGTAACCACTCTCCAAACCTCAAAGGACTCTTCTGAGAATTGCTAAATAAACAGAAGCTGTTTTGGGAGTCAGGCTACAAATAGGTTTTTATCATGTATAATTTAGACTCTCTTATCAAGTTTGACTTTACAGTCTGACCTTTGCAATGCATATTAATTCTGTATCTCAGTTAGGATTTCTGCTTACTGTGTGATTCTTAGTCTTATTTCTTCAAAATCACTGCAAAGTCACATAATTCTAATCACAGGGGTTCTTAACTAGCAATTCATGAGCTTAGATTTGTTTTAATATTTTGATAACTATTTGAATATAATCATTTCCCCATGCATTTTATTTTATGCATTTAAAAGCCATTCTGATAAGGGGTCCCTAGGCTTTGCCAGACTGTTCCTTTGGACTATGATAGCCCCTGACTTCCTCCTTCCAATAAGATTCGACTCAAAGATTAAGTGTTTCGCATATGGCAATGACTCAGTCTTTGTTATTGACTTTCATTCCCCAAATCTCCAGTCACCAGACTTGGTGCTAGCTTTATTATATGCATAAAGGAACACATATGCAAGTATACCACAAGATACAGGATCATGTTATTACAGCTAGGTGCAGGGTGCTAGCAAGACAGGCAGAATGAGGGATAGCTGGGCAAACTCACCAGATCAGGCAAAGGCTGAGAGTCTGTTCTCCACGGTCACATGAGGGCATCATCTAAAAAGTAGAAGCAAAATCTGATCATCCCAAGAGAAAAAGTCCCCTAGATGGAACATGGTATACCTTTAGTCAAAGTCTAAACTGAGTCTAAAATAGAGTTGTTGACCTGTTCAGGGACAGGTATCAGACAAGCAATAGAAGAATAAGGGGAAAGCTAGGAACCCCCTGGCAGGGAGTTCTGGCAGTAAGTGCCTGGGGCGCCCTCCACACCACGATCCAGCCAAATGAGGCTCTCACCATATTCACCCTGTCCCAGCACATACCATTGCCCATGCTGCTCACTGTCCTTGTAATATCTTCCCCCAATCCGCTTTTGAATTCATATCTATCCTGAAAAGTCAACTCCAAAATCATCTCCTCCAGGAAATCTTCAATGATCCCCAAATCAGTCAGTAATGGCCTTTATCCCCATTTCCCCCTTCAAATTCACATAGTACTTGGCTTCTCTCTCTCTCATACACTTGTCAGGTATTAATTTTGAATTCTAGTTGTTTATTATGTATGTGTTGAGACACAGTCTGGTGTCTAGTGGATAGAGAGCGGGCCTTGGAATCATAAAGACCATCCCTCTGCCGTAAGGTACTCGCTATGTGACTCTAGGCAAGTCAGCTAATCTTTCCTTGCCTTAATTGAGCTACAATGCCAGAGGAAATTACTTACCTGAAGGTGATAAAAGTCACAGATTGAGCAAAAAAGAAAAAAGTCAGTGTGATGTGATCCTAAAAGGTAGAAATTTGGTGAGTTCAGACCCTGGGTCTTGTCTAAACTTCATGTCTCCCCCAGGGTTTCAGTGAGAGCTCTCTACTGAGAAGGGAGCTAGTAAATGTTGGGGGGCCTCTTTGTATCCCCAGCACTTAACACAATGCCTGGCACATAGTAGGAACTTACTGAATTTCTATTGATTGATAAACTGAACAGAAACAAAAGGAAATTCAGCTATTGGGAGAGGGAGGAACAGGTACAAATCCACCAGCAAGCTTTGAAGTGTCTGTAAATTTCCAGGCGCTGTGCTGGGCATGGGGATACAGAATCAAAATGGAACAGTCCCTGCCCTTGAGATGCTCAGATTCTATCAGGTTAGGCATCCTAGACCTGGGCATCTTTGTAGGGAAACTGGCTGGGGAATATCCTCCAGCAATGCAGATCTGCCCCAGCTTTACACACAGGACCTAGAGCATGGAAGGAACTGCCTAGGGTCAAACAGCCAGTATGTTTCAGAGGGGAGACTTGAAGTGAGGCCTTGCCAGATTCAGAAGACAGCTTTATAAATACAAGATAGGAAGCCAGCCAAGAAAACGGGAATGCAAAGCAATATACCTGATCACCAAGGAGAGAAGCCTGGGGAGGAAAGCTGATCATAAGGGCCATGGGGTACCCAGGTCAGAATGAGCCAGCTCACTGCATGCTGCCAGCATGGAACTGCTGATACCTTTTCTGCCCAGGACCAAGACTGACCCCAGAGCCAAGCTTTCATTATAGGGACCAGATAAAATAGACTTGGATTACTTGTCTTCCTAGCACCTCTAGGGCAATGATACACTCAAATGTGTTTTGCCAAAAAACGATGCCGATAGAACAAAAAGAATCATTTTGGGGATAAGAATGGCTTCAACTATTTCTCCTCACATTCCTCGATGGAGGGGCAAAAATCTACGGGGGGCAGTAACTATGGCTTATTGGTAGTTACTTGGGCCAGTAAATGCCCCCCAAAAGGATGGTAAGTTATGGCCAAGGAGTCTCAGATTGTGGAGCTGAAAGGGACCTCAGAGGTCATTTAGACCATTTCCTTTATTTTATAAACAAAGGGATGATGTTCAGAGAGGGCAAGAGATTTGTCCAAGGTCACACAGGCAGCAAATAGCAGAGATGGATTCAAAACCAGATCCTCCGACTCCTGAGGGTTGAGTAGAACACCTTGCTGGCTGCCGTCCTTTTAGAAAAACAGCACAGCCAGCAAAGCCTGCCTTCAGACTTATGTTTCAGAGAACAAAGCAAAATTTGAATTCCTGCCTTCTGTCTTTGTAGTGTTCCCAGCGGGCATCCTGCAGCCTCCGTTCTTCAGTGCAAGCCAGCCCAACTCTTTGAATTATGGTGGCATCGGCATGGTCATAGGACATGAAATCACCCATGGCTTTGATGACAATGGTGAGCTCATCACTATTCTGTTCACTTTTCCCTAAAGATAAAAAAATTCCACAAAAATTACCAGTAAAAGGTATGTCCTTCTTCTCCCTCTCTTTCACTTCACTTTCCAAGATTTGTCACATCTATCTCTAGCGTCTTCCCCCTTCTCTCCATTTACACAGGCACCCCACTAGTTTAGGCCCTCTTGCTTCTCACTCTGACTTCTGTGATAGCCTCTACATTGGTCTCCCTGCCTCCATGCCTGTCCTATCCAGTCTCCTCTCCAGCCAACTGCCAAGTTGATATTCCTACAGTACAGGCCTGATCTGGTCACCTCCATGCTCACTAAACTCCAGTGCTTCCCTCTTTCCTCTAAGAGCAAACACAAAGTCATCTGCTAAGTATTCAGAGCCCTGATAATCTGGCTCACATCTGCTTTCCAGGCTGATTCCATTCTCTGTCACTCCCCGTCATGCACTTTACACTCTAGACCAGCGGTTCTCAACTTGTGGGCCGCGACCCCTTTGAGGTTGCCTAAGACCATCGGAAAACACATTTCCAATGGTCTTAGGAACTGAGACACTGCTCCTCTATCCGTCTCTAGGCAGGTCTGCCCACATGCAGATACACCCACATACGAGTATTAAAGGGTCGTGGCATTAGGAAGGTTGAGAACTACTGCTCTAGGCCCACTGGCCTTTTTGCTGTTCCTCACATCAGCCTTCTGCCTTTGACAAAGCTGCTGTCCCTGTGCCTGGAATGCTCTCTATCCCCATCTCTATCTCTTGGGATTCCTTGTTTCCATCAAGTCTCAGCTCAAGCATGTCCTTCTACTAGACCTTTCCTCATTTTTCCAATTGTTCATTCACCTTCTCCCTGCTGCATCCCCCCAGTGATTTTGTATTTATTCTTTCAGATGCCCCTTGTTTCCCCAAAGTAGAGTGGAAGCTCCTTAAGGGAAGGGAGTGTGGTTTTGTTTTCTTCTCTAAACTTACAGTATTAAATGGGATGGGATGGAATGGAATGCAGTAGAATGTGTAATGCATGAGGTCATTGTCAGAAAGTTGAATACTCTCGGATTCAGCTGAGAGGATGGTTTTTCTATATTTAGAGCTGGAAGAGCTCTCAGAGTTTAATTCATTTTAAGAAAACTGAGGCCCAAATGGGCTTAGGGATGCCCTGGAGGCACCTGGAAATGGGGCCCTGGAGCTCAGCTGAGGGGTTTGAGCTGGAGACATGAATTTGAGTTAGAGATGATAACCAAATCAATGAGACAGGATCTGTTCACCAAGGAAAGAACACAGCAAGGAGCCAGTACTCATATGGAAAGGAAAGTGGAAGAAGGGAAACAGGGGAGTGATTTCAACAATATTTATCGAAGGTCTACCACGTGCTTGGCATAGTTCTAGGGACTATGGGAGATTATGCTGGAGAAGCATCGTTAAAGAATTTACAGCCTAATTAGGCAAACAAGACTTTTATACCCAAGGCAGTAAGCAACAATGCAAGAGAGAAAGAACTGTCAAAATGTGAAAGAGAACAAGTCCTGTGAGGATGAGGAAGAGGAAGAATTCATTTGGGTTGGCGATGGGGACAAGCTACCTGCACAAGGCAATGCTAAAAGGGGATGAAAAAAACTCAGTATGCATGCGTTAAAGATGAGACATTAGTGTCTTTGGCTCCCTCAGAATGTTTTGATTATACTGGAGCAAGAACAGAGATTTAGATCTTTCAGAATCTTAGGGTTTCAATCCAAGAGGTCTTGATTCACTTAAAAAGAAAATCTGTTCAACCAAACCAAAACCCAACTATCAGTGAAGATTTCAGCTCAGTGCAGCAAGCATAAATTAAAGCTCTACTATGTGCCAGTGACCATGGAAGGTGCTAGGGCTGCAAAGCAAAAATCAAAGTGTCCCTGCCCTCTGGGAGCTCACATTCCATTGGAGAAAAACAATTTAAGCATACATAGAAATAATTCCCAGAGTCAATGAATGGTAAAAACTTGGGTGGGGAAATGGAAAAGGGAGTGGGAAAGCCATCTACAGAAAACTGCAGCTGAGTAACTAGATAAAGCAGAGAGAAGGGAGCATGCCCCATAATAGGGATAAATACAAAGATATTGGACCTGAAATGTCATGTACAGGGAACAATGGAGCCAATTGGTTTGATCAGGACAGAGAGTTTTATAAGGGGAGTAATGTGGTATCAGTGAAAAAAAGATGGGCTGGAACCCAAATGAGAAGGACTTCCAGTGCCAATCAGTGCTTGATCCTAAAAGGAATAAGAGGACAGTGAAGCGTCCTAAGTGGGAACAGACATGGTTTGACCTGTACTTGCTAATTGTAGCAGCAATGTACAGGCTGGATTCCCTAGAAGCAGCTTTAGTCAGGAGCAGAAGTTTAGATGCCTGGAATTCAAGATGAGAAACAGGTGAGCCAAAACAGAGACCCATCACTGAAAAAGATACACAAAACTTAATATTTTGTCAATTCTGGGTAGAGAAAAAGATTTAGTCTCTTCTATTTGATTTTGTGTTTTCTCAATCATCTTTTTATACTTTGAAATGAGAGACTAACTTGTTGTAAGTCCCTGTTGTAATCACAGACTTTCTCTCTCTCCAGGTAGAAACTTCAACAAAGATGGGGATCTCATTGATTGGTGGACTCAAGAATCTGCCAAAAATTTCAAAGAACAGTCTCAATGTATGGTATACCAATATGGAAACTTTTCGTGGGACTTAGCAGGTGGCCAACACGTATGTCATCAGCACCATCATGCTAAATCTTCTGATCTTGTTAAAACTCTGGATGTTTTTCTGCTTTTCTTTCTTAATACATTTCAGAGTGTGTGTGGTTTTTTTTTGACAGCTCAATGGAATCAACACTCTGGGCGAAAACATTGCTGACAACGGAGGCATGGGACAAGCGTACAGGGTGAGCGGTGTCATTTTCTTCATGAGGTGGGAATTCAGAACAAAATTCAGGGAACAGGGAAAAATACTGACCAAAAAAAACTTCATTTTAAAGAACTTATCTTCAAATGAAAATTCATATTTATGTGAATAATTCTCTTCAAAATTCAAACTTATGAGAATACATTTTAATGCAATGACTTATAATCAACTCTTTTTAAAAAATTTATTTGGTTTCACTTCTTATTTGATTTATAAGTATACTTACTAAGACTAGAGCTGCTCAGTCTACTACATGTTTGTCTATTCTTACATATTCATTCTTGATAAATGAGTGATTTTCAAAAAAAAAAAAAAAGAGAGAGAGAGAGAGAAGGACAAAGACAGAAACAGAGAAAGAATCAGATTTGGAGATCAAACCTGACTGGGTGATCTCAGCCTTAAGCTCTAACAAAACATTTTAAGACTATTAGAGTCAGGTCAGGTAGGTTACTCGGTGGATAGAGTGTTAGACCTGGACTTGGGAAAACCTGAGGTCAAATCTGGCCTCACACACTAACTAACTCTGTGACTCTGAGCAAAGTGACTTAACCTTTGTTTGTTGCAATTTCCCCATCTGTAAAATTGCCATAATCATAGTACTTACATCCCAAGGTAGTTGTAAGGATCAAACAAGATAGTATTTATAAAGTGGTTTGCAAATCTTAAAGCATTACAGAGCGCTAGGTGGTGATGGTGGTGGTGGTGGTAGTAGTAGTAAGGTAGTAGTAGTAGTAGTAGTATTAAGGTAGTAGTAGTAGTAGTAGTATTAAGGTAGTAGTAGTAGTAGTAGTATTAAGGTAGTAGTAGTAGTAGTAGTAGTATTAAGGTAGTAGTAGTAGTAGTAGTAGTATTAAGGTAGTAGTAGTAGTAGTAGTATTAAGGTAGTAGTAGTAGTAGTAGTATTAAGGTAGTAGTCGCAGTAGTAGTATTATGGTAGTAGTCACAGTAGTAGTAAGATAGTAGTAGTAGTAGTAAGGTAGTAGTAGTAGTATTAAGGTAGTAGTAAGGTAGTAGTAGTAGTAGCAGCAGCAGCAACAGTAGGTAGAAGAAGAAAGAGGAGAAGGAGAGAAGGAACTGTTCTCCTGTGGAAATTTCCTTTATCGATGAAAGTGCAGGCCCAGTCCACACTAGACTTTAATCCACTTGAGGACAGAGTTGAGGTCTTATGCCTCTGTCTCTTCACCACATACTGCACAGTCCTATATGTATTTGATAATTAACAAATGAACGTTGTTTGTTGCTGTTAATGACACTGATGCTGCTATGTACCCACTTTTTTGGTACCAACAAACCATCCCAGAAATATTGTTGTCCATCCTTGACTTTAAAATATCCTGGGAAGGAGATGCCGTAATCCCTGATTCCAATGTTTTTTTAGATGTACTTGTCAAGAAATTCTTCCTAAGGACCTAGGGTCAGATCTCAGGTCCCTTCCCCCTAATGCTACTGAGCAATGTGTATACTTCCCCTCTGCTAACACAAATTATAACTTGCCCATGCCCTTTCATCCTATATGACTTCTGTCCAAGTCCTCCTACATTCAAGCAGTCCACAAGCTTTGGAAAGTGCTTGCTTTGTGTGAGGCCTACGTGAAGCATCCTAGGGAAGTAAAGAGACAGCTGGGTCTGGGAGCCAGGAAGATGAGGTCCAAGGCTCCCCTCTGAAACATTCTGATTGTATGACTATGAACGGTTCACTTAACCTTCTCTGCTCTAGGCTGTTCTCTAGGACTTTATTGCAGAGAAAGTCAGGACATATATTGGTAGGACACCCTTGTACCAATGCAATATCCCCACCCCTATGTACCAGGCACAGTGTTGGACACTGGGGATGAGGGGGAAGTAGGAGAAGACATCGTGTGCAGCTACTGCGTGTAGAACTTGTGTCACCAATCAAACAGCCCCATTCAGTAAGCTCCAGTGTCTCCTCATCCCCTCCAAGATCCAATACCAGATGCTCTATGTGGCATTCTACAAGCAGGCCTCCTTCTGTCTTTCCAGCATTCTGACACCTCATTCCCCCACATGAATTCTTTATTACAGTGCCCAGACCTCCTGGCGGCCCCACGAAGAAGACCCTCCGCCCTTGGCTCTGGGCGTCCTCTCTGGTTGTCCCCCCGAGCCCGGAACACTCTCCTTCCTTGGCTCTCACTACAGACTTTTCTGGCTTCCTCTAAGGCCCGCCCGCTACAGGGGGCCTCCCCAGCACCTCTTAACTCTAGAGACGACTTTCTTCCCTATGTATCCTACATTCCGTTGTCCATGTGCATTCGTTGGCTTTTCCTCTCCCCCACCAGATTGTAAGCTCCTCGGGGCAGGGTCTATCCTGTGTCTCTCTGCATTCCCAGAACCTAGCGAGTGGCTGGTCCGTAGTGGAAGCTTGATCAATGCTTCTCGTCTGATTAACTAGCTCACGGAACCATACTGCACCTATACAAATCTCCCACAGGGCATTCTCCGAATGCTCTAGGAGCCCCCTCATCTTCTCCACCATAAGCTGCGACGGGAGCAACAATAATGATCATGCCGCTTTAAGGCTCGCGAGAAAGCGCTTTACAAACAGATCGCTTGATTCTCTTGATAACCTTGGAAGGGAAGTACTGTTATTACTCCCATCGTGCAGATGAGGGTTTGAGATAGACTGAACTTACGTCACTAACCCAGGGACACAACAGTTAGTGTCTAAGGTCAGATCTGAACTCAGGGCTTCCCAACCCCAGGCCCATCCATGCCAGGTCAGGGCATGCACAAGCTCTCTCTGTTCATCCATTTCTCTGATGACATCGGGTACCCCTCTCCTCCTACAAAATCCTCATTTGTGATGAGCGGTAGCCTTCTGTTCTTGCCTACCCTGGGCCTCTCTCTTGTCCTTGGTGCATCCTCAACCAGTCGTCTGGCCTTGGGCAAGTTCCTAGACTGCTTGGAGGTCTCGGTTAAATGAGGCAAGAGACTACAAGTCCACTAAGGCCCGGCTGACTCTAAACCTATATTCTCATGAATTCTAATTCTTTGGAGAATGTGATGTTCCATAACATGAAACCTCCTAACATCCTTAAAGGAATATTAGTGTCAAGGGATTTCTATCAAAACTACAAGTACCAACCAGGCCTGGTGGCATGCACCTGTAATCCCCGCTAACAGGAGACTAAGGCTGGCAGATTGCTTGATGCTGAAGGATCTGGGCTGCTGTGGGCCATGTCTGTTGGGTGTCTGTCCCAAGTTTAGCATCAAAAGGAGAGCCCCTAGGAGCAGGGGACCACCAGGTGGTCTGAGGAAAGTGCAACCAGCCCAGGTCAGAAACTCCAGAGTGGAATCAAGGCCCTACACTTACTCCTGGACAGGACAGGGAAACCCAATCTTTTCAAAAGATAAATCAGTGAGGTCATATACTAAAACTTGAGACACTTTTAAGCTTTAATAGTTTAAACCTTCACTAAGAATTTTGGGATACCCTGCACATAAAATACTTTGTCAAATTTAAAACACTACAGAAATTTGAGCTGATATTACTGATCTTGTTGGTAAGAATTGAAAACATGCCATTCCTATGTCCTTGCACTTCACAGGCCTATCAGAATTTTGTGAAAAAGAATGGGAAAGAGAAGTTACTTCCTGGACTTAAGCTCAACCACAAACAGCTGTTCTTCTTGAACTTTGCTCAGGTATTGTATATAAATGCTTGATAGGCGTAGAGGAAGATCTTTGGAATCGTGATTTCTTCATGATTCACCCAGTCTTCATCCAGGGTGGCGGTATTCAACTTGGCCACCCTTCAAAGCATGAAGCCGCTGGTCCCATGGGGTTAAAGCTAGACAGTGATATGTCCTCTGTTCCCCTGTAAGTCCCTCGATGACAGTTGCTTCAGGAACCCTGGGAACATTTCACATCTACCTGCCTGACAACCTACCCACTTAAAACCTGAATAAATGTGCCAGAATCTTCTGGTCGAGAAGAATCTTCTGAAGGGATCCTGTTTTTCATGCTCTGTTCCTTCCATTTGTGTTCCTAGGTATGGTGTGGGACATACAGGCCGGAATATGCCATCAATTCCATCAAAACTGATGTTCACAGTCCAGGCAGTTTCAGGTAGGCCTTGAATTGAATGGCCAGACCTGAGGAGTGGTCATGAATGACTCAGTGATGTGCAGTTATCATGGTCTTTTTATCGTTGTTCCAAGTTTAAACTCTTGTTTCTGTTCAGAAGTCTATACACTCCTTGTATTCAAATCAAACCATTTTCCACATAAGCCAGTTCTGACCCATGAAAAATCTCATCACATTAAGAGTGAACTTAGTTTTGTGCTCTTGGAGTCAAATTTCAAACCATTGGGTTAACATTTCAAAGATAATGAAGTATCTGGTCAATGCAAAGGGGTCCTCATGGCATTCTTGTCTTGACCTTTAAGGTGATCTGCCCCAGACTCTTAGACACACACTTTAATTCTAATAATAAAGATGCACCATTTCAAAAGACAGGCTAATAGAGCGAGCAGATTCCATGGTTAGAGGCTGGTACAGAAGGGATTGAATCTGTAACCAGACTAAAGCCCATTGGGGGAAGATGTAAAAGATACAAATTTCTTTGAATATGAGGGAAAGAACTTAACAAATAGAGCCGTGCCCTGACAGAACAGGATACTGCAGGTTTCCACTGGAGGTCCTTGAGTAGTGACTAGATGAACATCAGTACATGGGAAGCTGGACCCCGTGCAAAGAACTTATCTCCAAGAGAACAAAAGACTCCAGATTGTTCATTTCATCCACCTCCCACACTTGGAATCCCATAACATTTAATGCTTTTATTTGGGGATGGTGGAAAAGTCTGAATCTGAGATTTCTTAAGTATGGGAAACACCCAATGTAGAAACTCACTCCGTGGATGTATATCAGCCGTTCATCTGTCACTAACATGATGAAGAGTAACTTAAGGTATCTGTCCAGGGTTGTGCAGCTGGTACGTGCCAGAGGCATGACCTAAATCCAGATCCTCCTGATTCTAAGACCAACCTTGCATCCAATATACTTCTGTGCTGCCCTCAGGGACATCTCTACATGGCAGGAAGCTCAGCAGCTCAGTCTTATTGCTCTCTCAAAGAGGTATTTTAGGCAGTGTCTAAAAAGCATTTTTTTAAAAAGAGCTAATAACCTGCCTTCCATGGGCTAACACAAAAACTCTGCCTGGTACATGGATCATCTCCTCCAGTAACTCACTCCTGGAGAGAAGTTACATCATGGAGAAATCCAGGCAAAAAGACTATGAAACAGTTAAAGGAAAACACATGTCATGGCAGGCATCATGGGGGGTTTTGTTCGAGGTAAATGAGCACGTTAATAAATAGACAAAAGCTTTCCAGGCCTTTTCTTTTCTTACATTGTCCTGCAATGATCTGAAAGTGCCTCTTTCAACATTTGGTCACTCAGCCAGTGCTTACTGTTTCTTTCTTGTGGATGTCAGGATTAGTCCTCAGTGGTGACGAGCACTTTTGTTGTGGTTCAGGTAATGCTGATTGAAATAGCTTGACCTTGTTCACGTTTTGATTTTCCAAAGGCTTTTTTTCCCCATTCAGTAAAGAATAGGGCCTATTGAGACTTAGTGGGACAAAATGTGTAATAGGAACGGATCTTTGGAAAGGGCTATGTCAACCAAAAGAAACAGGATCACTAAAGGTAATGGTGGATATTGTATATTTACAAAGATTACTGAAGTGGGGAAACCCAGAAAGCAAATTATGGATGCAAGTATGGTTGCAAGCATTTGGGTGAAGAGCAGTGGAGGGAGAAAGAGTTTGGCGCCGCAGTGTAAAACACACTCTTTTGGTGGAGGGAGGATATGGAAGAGGATTTCAGGAAACAGATGGCATCCATGGCCCAGCCAGTCATACCATTAGCAGTGTTGGGGATCTTTAGTTTTCCCGGCAGATGCTGAGCTATCTCTGACAAAAAGAATCACAACAACTTATTTCCTGACTTTTCTTGATGAAAAAGGGTGGAAGAATCAGTAAGAGTCTCTTCTACTATGGAACCACTTCTAATGAACAAATACTAAGAATTGGTTGCTTGGGGTGAAAGTGATGGGAACCTTGGGATGAAGAGTTGACTCCATTTTATAATTTTTGGCACAGCAGAAGAAAGTTAATCATGATCCAACATGTACCTGCATTTGGGGGAGAGTAGATTTCAAACAACTTAGAGAAGGGATACGTAGGACCGCATGTGCTAAAATTCTACATGGGAATTTCATGTGCGGAGATGAGAAAATCTCAGGCATTAAATGTTGACAACACAAAAGGAAATAATTCCACAGAAGGTCAATAGAGCTGTGCCATGATAGAACAGATCATTGCTGGTGGTGATGTTCTGCAGCCTGTTTATACCTTTCAGGAATCTCATTTTGTAAAACACTCACAATTATGATTTTTTTCAAATTCATATTTCTGTAAAAATATAGGAGAATTACAGTGATGTCTCCCTATCATTGTCAGGGAAGGAGAGATTCTACATAACAAGAAATATTTTTTCCCCTGACAAATAGACTTTTTTCTCACTAAGCACCAAAATTGCTTCTTATCTGGGCCATTTTTGATTAAAAAAAAGTTTTGGATTACATATAAACAGTATATTAAACAAAACTTTCTTGAAGACTGAGAATCAATATGCTTGTCAGTGATTATAGAATTCTATAGTGAACTACTTAAAGGTTTTCAAGTCAGGTCAACAAGCATTTATAAGGCATACACAGCACTGGGAGAGGATGGGAGAAGAGTTCATCAGGAAAAGGCTTCTTACAGAAAGTGAAATTTAAGCCTCACCTTAAAAGAAACCAGGAGGTAGAGATAATGAGGGAAAGGGTCCCATTCATGGCCAACAGTCCGTGAAAAGGCATGAGTTCCAGAGATGGAGTATCTTCTGTGCAAGGAAGACCAGTGTCACTGGTTTGGTGGGTACATGGCAGCAAGTAAGGTTTAAGGAGATTGGTAACTGGGAAAGTAGGAAGGAGCCGGGCTGGGAAGGTCTTTAAAAAGTCAAACAGAACATGTTATAATTGATCCTAAAGGTAATAGAAAATCTGTCGAGGAAGGAGCAGATGTTTGCCTCTGTACTATATGACCTGAGACTCCTGTTTAGTTTCACTTCTTATTTATTATTTTATCATTTTCCTGCCTTATTCCTTGATGTGAGGGTACCAGTTACCATTTCTCCCTGTGCCAGACTCTTGCCTCCTCCTCATTTCCTGATTCTGATTCAGCACAGACTAGGAAAACAGAGCACTGAGCCCATTAGAATCATGTGTAAAGTAAGAGAAAGTAGATGCTGAGTGAGGGGACAAGGATCTTCTTTGAGTAAAACTTTAGGACATGAGCTTTATACCATCTCTGACAACTCAGAGCCTTTGTGTTGTTCCAGTGTTTCCTGTTTGGGGATAGGTTCCAAATGGTCGAGGTTGCCAGAGACCCGACCTCTGAACAAATGAGGTGTTACTGTACATACACACATTTTGTATTTTTTAAAAACCCTCCTTTTTTTAAACTCTGAAGGCATCATTTTATTATTTAGTTGGAAAGTTATTTCCCTTGGGCCCGGCCCTGCATGTTCCGCTCTGTGAATATTTCCCTTCGCTTCAGAAATGGGTCGTATTTTTTTTTTTTTAAGAGTGAATGGAATGCCAACCTTTTGCCAAGGAAATCATTATTTTCTCTAGAGGTAAAAGGATTTCCTTGGCAAAAGGTTGAGGTTCTATTTAGTTTTGGAAATGGGTTGCTTCCTGGTTCTACCCATTTTTAAAAATACTATGTTTTAAAGAACCTGAAAAAGTTTTAGACACTAAGTCTTTGTTCAGAGGAAATACACTAGTGATTGATGGGAAAATATTTCTCAAACACATGGAAGATTTTTATAAGTCTAGGTGGTCATTGCCACTACTTTCAAAAATAAAGGAGAAATGTGTTTGGCATTGGAAATACTGCTAAATCATTTTTCCAGACCAAGCCTATGACTAGTTAATTTATCATAGAGTCCCCGATTTACCCCCTGAAAGTAGTGATCTAGCTCAATGCTTCATTTTATAGAGGTGACTTATCCCAAAGTCATGTGGGTAGGATGTAGGAAAGCTGGGCTTCATTGAAATAGCTCCCATGATTATAGGTTTTTAAGGTCTACAAAGTACATTACATTCTGGGTGCATTCTGGGGAGGTGGTAGAACAGGTCAGAAGTTTCCAGGCTCTCCAGAACAAACAGAACATTGCCATAAAATAAATTCAGAAAGGCAAAAATAAAGAGATAAAGCAGTTGTCCCTCTAAGACAACTTGAGAGACCTTAGGAAAGCCAGAAATACATCCTTATTTCATTTGGTTCTTGAAATAAGCCTTAAAGAAAGGTCCCGTTCTTTTCCATGTGGAATAGGCTCTCTGAGAGGTGAAGTGACTTGACCAGGTCTCATTTATTGTTAGTATTGGAGGTAGGATTCAAACCCAGATCTTCCATCACCCAATTCATTGCTCTTTGTATGGCTTCCACCTACATGGCTGCTCCCAGGGCTATAAGATAAAAGAACTCGTGGTTCCCTCATGCTCTCACTTCAAAGTGACTCTGCCTATGATGGACTTCAAACTCACAGACACAAATGCCTCTTGGATCCTAAATCCCCCACCTGAAAAGCTTGGCTATTCCTTTATTTTCTCAGGAAAAGAAGATTCTAGAAAATCCAAAATATTAAATACGCTCCCTGAATTTACTGCAGGATAACCTCGCGTTTCAAATATTGGCTTCCTTCCAGAAACGAATGTTTGTCGACCATCGGAAATCAGTTTAAGTAGCTGCCACCTATTGTACTAATATCTGCCATAACCTGGCAAATTATTTGGACTTTATTGCTGTTGGTTTATAGGAAATATTGACCATTGTTTTTTTCCCAATAAATCTAAGTGGATATAACTGATTGGTGCTAGGAAAGAAAAAAAAAAAACACTTTATTTTTCCTTCAGGATAACTAACTACCCCATGAGTGACTAAATTGTTTTCTAGTAATTTAGTAAATCAGAATTTTTAGGAAATCAAACCACCTTTCTATTTAATTTTTAGTTTCTGGATCTCTAAGTCAGATACTTATTAAAGCATTGGTGACTCGGGGTGACGCTGTGAGGTGGTGTGGGGTTTCTGGGCTTTGCTTTATGAGAGGTTTGGCTTGCTTAGGGAAATCCTTCCCTGAAGCAGCGTCTATTTGTACCTCCCATGAGCCACTGATTTTACTACTAATAATAATAACAGTAATAAGAATCATTTTAAAAATATACCTAGCAAAAGTTTACAGAAAACACTTCCAATTCGTTATCTTATTTGATCAGTACAACAACCCTTTGAGGTAGATGTTAGTATCATTTTACAGATGAGGGAACTGAGCCTGAGAGCTTTAAGTGGCTTACTGAGCGTCACATTACTAGCAAGTACTTTGAAACACTACCCACTGTGCCACCCAGCTGACTCTATTGGCATGAGACTCTATGCTACTTATAAATAACATTTTGAGCTTTGGTTAGTCTCATAGATGCCATGATAATTACTGTTTATTTAATTAGTGCCTATTTTGATTCCTTTGAGACTTTGAACACCACAAATTTTGCAGCCTTCTGTCAAGGTCATCCCCTGATACCTCAGGCCCAATGACATGGGGGTGGTCCAAGATCTGGAGAGTTCTATTTCAAGGGAGCACAAGTTCAGCCAGGTCCTGTCAGGCTGAGAAGTTTCAAGGACAGGCTCAATCTAGGTCCCTGATTGACTGAGGTCAGAGAAACTCATTGTCAAATGAAGGTTAGTCCTATCAGAAGATGAGTTGTTTTTTGGTTTGGGTTTGGTTTTTGGCCACAACACTTCATCAACACTTTCTACCAAGAAAGGAGCAGTGGTAATCTGTGCTGGTGAACAGCATACCTGTGACCATGGAATCAAAAATCTCTGAACCATTGGGACATTGAAGAATATTCTATATGAAGGATATTGTTTTGTTTGAATCTAGAAGGCTCTTGAGTGGATAGATCAGACCAGCCAAAGCAAGGTGCCTCTTTGATTTTAAAGAAGGCTCTGTCAAAGACAAGTCAATTACCCAAACTAATACTCCTGGGTTTGTACACACCACTGACAGTGACTTCTGTTTTGTTTTGAAGGATCATAGGAACTTTGCAGAACTCCCCAGAGTTTTCAGAAGCCTTTAAGTGCCGTAAGAATGATTATATGAATCCAGAAAAGAAGTGTCGGGTGTGGTGATTCTAGAAAGAAGGAGCGACTGACTTCCCTAAACAGCTGAAATCTGGAACTTTCTACGGGAGAAAAAAAAACTGTGCACTAAACTGACTGTAGTTTCAAGAGGGTGATTAACTGAGGAGGGGAGAAGCTTCAGGATTTTAATTTCAGGTTTAAAAAAAGTGACAGGGCCACTGAAATTGGATGTGAGCTGCTCATGAAAGAATGAAGAAGACCCAGGTTAATGTCCACTAAACCTAACACGACTGTACATAATGCTTTACTCCGGAATAGTGGTTTCCAGTTCATGTCTGTTTCCCGTTTGGTCAACAGAATGAATGTTCTCACTTGGGAACAGGGTTAATCGCCTATGAATGTAGATGGGTATTTTTAATCAAAAGGAAGAAGAAAATGCCAAAGAATCTGGCAGGATAACAGCTGTCTAATGAGGACACAACAGTTAGAAACCAGAGAAATAGGCCCTGCCCTCTCTTTAAATATAAAGGATTGGATTTTTCTTCCTGATTTCCCAATGCCCTCACCCAAGTGGGGATTTGGGGTTTGAAGTACTTTTGAAAAGAAGTCATTATTCCTGTAATCATTTTTTTTTAAATCCAAGGCAACTAATTTGCCATAATCATATTCAATAAAGAAAGGAAAATACAGAATACGTCTTTCTCTTTGATCCCCGACTGACAGATATTGAGAATCCCCAAGCTCTCTGGTAATTTTCTAAATAATTTCTTGTTCTCTCTAGACTTGGTCTTTTTAAAAGATTTGTAGTAATGTATAAATCATAATTTTTATATTTAATTTTTAACTATGTGTATGAAAAAGTAACTGATATATCTATACATACCTATATAGAGAGATGGATATAATCACTGATCCACAATTGGGGATTGGCATTTCAAGTTGAGATATGAAACATTCTTTACATTAAGGAAACATCTGCAAACCAACATCTGTAAAGTACTGTACAGATTAAAATTTGAGACTTTTTTAAAAAAATATTTGCAAAAAAAGCTTTAAGCCAGAACTTTTGTGTAAGAGTCACGTTCAGATAAATTTTCCAGAGGCCTGACTGACATCTCTGTTGCAGAAGCAATCAGAAATTTCCAAAAATCAATAGTTAATTCCTATGATTTGTACTGTAATAGGTAAAGCTGCTTCTCTGATTCCATGGTAGTAATGGAACTCCCCTGGGGCATTAGGGACACAGCCTCACTGGGGCAAGTCTGGGCCTCAGCTGGATAACCTCTAAGCAGTGGCAAGGTAACAAGGACACACTGTTGCTGTAGTCTAAGGATTCCCTACTATGAATTCCATAATATTCGTGGGCACTGATGTTGATTCCATCAATGGAAGGAAGAAGACAGGTCCAAAGGCCTTCAGAGTGTTCCTGTCCATTGTCACTGGTTGACTGAATGATCACTCTGCATTATAGCGTCATAGAGTCTTAACTTGAGGGCTAAAAGGGACCTCAGAGGTCACTGAATTCAAATCTTTCATTTTCCAGAAGAGAATACTGAAGGCCCCGAAAAGTACAGTGGCCTGTCCAGCCTGGTGATTGCTAGACTAGGCTTTGAACTTAGGACCTCTGACTCCATATCCAACATGCCAGTCAGAAATGAGGTGATAACCAATGAAAATCACCGCAGGCTGACTAAAACAATGGTGGTTATTAGTGCAGGCAGCCAGTGACATGAGTAGAAATTCCAGAGGGAGCAGTCTCCACCTCCCACATTTTTCCATGGTCTGTAACTATTTCTGGGATTCCATGATAAAGAAATAATTTCCTGCATATGACCCTGATTCCATGTTATGTTTATTTTATCTTTCAATGTCACCTAATGAAAATGGATTGGTTTTTTTTTTTTTATATATAATAAACAAATTGTGAGACTGATTCTCACCAAGCTTCTGGTGCTAACTGTCTTTTATGAGTTGGGGTATCTGAGGAAGTTGGATGGAAAATATTTGAAGATCTTAAATCATGCACTGTTTCTCACATTAGCTCTGAGGTTTCTAACTGGGAGGAAGTTCTAGAATGGGAAGAATCTAACATTCGGCAGAAAAGAAGTCAACTCTCAGTTATCTGGTTTGTAAATGATTCTAGGTATTCCTCTTCTTTCCGTTGCCATTCAGATCAAGAACAGAGCTGACATTAAAATTTTGGATCTGTGTATTTGTGGACAGATGAACAGACAGACTGACAGTCTAGAACTTTAATTTCATAACCAAAAGGAAACCACAAATTGTAGAAATTCTATACCAATGAATACTTGCAAGGAATCTGTATCATATAGCATTATTACAGTATTATTGCAAGGAATCTGTAACATATAGTCTTAGAGATTTTCTGAGGTCACTGAGGGCCTAAGTGATGCATTCATGGTCACATAACCACTATGTGCCAGGGGAAGGACTATAAAGCCTTCCCTCTGTAGCCACACAACTTACATAAGAATTTAGATTAACCATGTGTCATTCTCTTCCCTTCTATCTACTGCTCATTGAAAGTTGAGAGTAAGTCATACTGTGGCTTAAAATTCAGCTATGTGCTAGCAGTGTCTTTGGCTATCAGCTGTCCATAAGCAGCAGCAAGAGTCTGGAGGGGTGATGATTTCTTCCAGTGGCAGAGCAGCTCCCACCTAAGCTTCCAGCGTGGAGTATGGGGCGGAAAGAACTGCTGAACCTTGCTTACCTGAAAACTATCTTCTAAGGCTTTAAGTACATCAAAATTCAGTCAGCCAGTGCTCTTACCACTGCTCCAACCTACGTTATATGGCAAGAATATGGGAAAAGGGAGGGAAGGAAAGGGAATGAGAAGAGTGAGAATGGAAGGGAAGGGAGAAGGATATAGAGTCCCACCCCCAGTACTGGCTCCTAAGAACATCTTTACACTGTTGCATAATTAGAAAGGATAAGCATTTTTAAAAATGAAAATCATCAAACAAAGACTGGAGGAGCTCCCTTTCTCTGTCTGGCCACTGAGGATCCTTCCTGTTCCAAAAGTTTATGACTGTGTGAAAAAAAATGTCTCCTAACTCAGGGGTGGAGCTGACGCAGGAATTTCTGAGCATTTCCATATCCCAAGACCTGGACTCCTTTCTTACAAATTCATAGCCCATCACTAGCAAAGAACATCACTTTGGAGCTGGGAGGAATCTTAAAATACATTTAGTCCAACTGAGGTCCAACTTGATAAATGAATTTCCCAAAGACCCCAGGTGATGTATAACAGGCAGGATTTGAACACAGGTCTTCTGGGTCCAAATTCATTGTTTGTCCCACTATTCTGTGTTGCCTGATAAGAGCTGAGGGAGAGGCAGTGTGGTCAGTAGCTCTGGTTGAGGGGAGCCAGAAGACCACTCCAAGTGATAAGATCAGGCTCTGAGGACCTTCTCCATTGCTATTATGAGCACATTTTGAGCAGGTTATGCTCTGTTTTATTATCTAAAAGTCCTGTGAGACTAGCACTAACACTGCAAAGATCATTAGAAATCTTGACTTCAAATGGAGGAGTCTCAAAATGGAAGAAATTTGTCAACTTTGGGGAAAAAATGAGACTTTAGGCCTAATGTTCAGACAGATTCATCAGGCTCCCATATCAAAACAAAACCATTTCCCAAGTACTCCAGAGTGATCCTTTGTACCTTCTTACTCAAGTGTTTTTCCGTTTCTCCCTCTTAAAATAGCCCCATCCTGGGTAAATGCAAGGAAGAAAAACTCCTCCCCAAAGATCTCATTCCTCTCCCAACGTCTGTAAAATCAAGCCTCTTAACAAACGCGTCCTGTTGCCTTTGGGAAGGGGAAACGTTCTAAGTTTGAGCCCAAACTTCTCCTTGAAAGACGGCTTCTCTGTAGCACCCATGTTCTATCAGGGATAAATTTTCTAGCTCCAGGTCACAAAACACCAGAATGTCCCAAGAACTGAAAGCAAAAATCACTCAGAGCACAACAGAGATACACATGTAGTGGGCGTAAGTAAGCTATTAACACATTCCAGATAAGGAATTATGAAGGAAATTTGATTGAAGGCTGTCATGTACTGATGTGAAGAGAATGAGCAGGGAATGGATGGAAAACCTGCTCCACTGGATCCTCAGGGCATCAGGGGAAATGAGGAGAGCCCTCTAGAGGTGTGACTCAGGTGAATCCCTAACAGAAAATTGATGGGCAGACATTGAAAAAAGGAACACGGGATGGGCAGGCATGAATGTGCCACAATCTGTGTGGTTGGAGGAAATGCTCACAATGATAAGATCAAATCAAATCAAATGAAAATATTTTAGGTATCCTTGCAGAAAATTTCCATTTTCTCCCATCAATAGTGCAAAAAAAAAGCATCGCATCTGATTGCTCTTAGGAAGTCACAGAAATGACATAAGCAAGAAGGTACAAGTGGTAACAAGACATAGGAGAGCCTTTGAGGACTGTCTTTAACTACATTATACTCAGTTGGCAGCATCTGACTGGTCCATTTTACCATCCATGCGTTGATGTCTTCTTTAGACCTGTCATTCAGGATCATTGTACCAGGGATGCAGAGCCAAGTGCAAACCCTCCTCATTGGATGGGAAGGAATGGAGCCCCAGTGAACCTCAGTGACATTTTAAGGAAACAAAAGCAATAAATAGGCAAAATAGAATTTGAATCCAGGTCCTCTCCATCCTAATCCAATCCTCTTTTCACTGTACCAGCCTTGGTTTAAAAAAAGAACTCCAGCGCCGGGTTGGAGGTGTAGGGGAGGGGGAAGCTACTGCCATTGTTTTAGATGGAATAGTTGAAATGATGTCCTTCCAAATTCTTGTTTTGCAAAACAAATCCTCTGGCTTTTGTAATGGAAGCCTGGCAGAAAACGGCCAGGGAATCGTTCCCAGATAATGATGGGTTATCTACCACGGCAGTGAAGAAAGAATGGGAAGACTAGTCATGATGATTCACTTCTTTTTATGTTTCTAAATTTCCTCTTTACTAAGAATCTTAATGATGGTTTTATTCGGTTGTGTATCAGACAATCGTTAACTCCATGTAGCCCTGAAGGGTGAAGGCTGCTCTTGGCGTCAGAAAGACCTGGATCTGAGTTTTGCCTCTGACGGGCACATACAAGCTCGGTGTAACGGCTGTAACCTCTCATGTATGTTATATACATGGTGTATAATCACATATTATATTTACTAAATTATATATATAAACATATGTGCATATGTTTATGCATCTATGTACAGAGGGCGTTGGACGAAGGAACAGGGCAAGTCATTTAGCTTATTAGTTCCACACAGTGTCCAGGCAACTCTCACCCCAAGAGCATCAAGTGCAGTGTGTGTGCATCATTGGATGTAGTTCTTAAATCATAGTTCTCTACACCATGAAATCCGAATGTTCCAATCTTTATTTCACGGATTTCATTGATTCACTGAAATCAGTCATTCCGCTGATACAAGGAACTCCCAATGAGGTAAGATAGTTCAAACCTACTAATATGACTTGCCACATTCTCTACAATTTAGAATCTGAGAGAATTTCTTGGGAAAAATGAGAGATTCAGTGACTCATAAAGCTAGCATGTATGAGAGGTAAGAACTGAACACAGGGCCTCCTGACAGGCTAGCTATTTATGAGATACTTCCACCTTGGCTATGCATGTATGTGCTCTCTCTCTCCCTCCCTCTCTCCTCTCTCTCTCTGCTTGTGTACATTTTTTTTTTTTTACTACACCTAGAA
>CM053591.1:190501194-190535863 GCA_028646515.1 Pseudochirops corinnae
AAAAAAAAAAAAAAAAAAGCTCCATAACAAGGTGATTTTCTTTTTCAAATTGACAGGCTCATCTTTTCAATGAGCATTTTAGGGCTTCCAGATGCAGGATGTAGTGGCTGTAGAGTTAACTGTATTTATCCCCTGACCTTTCTCTTTCTGCAGCTGGGATTCTCAACATTTAGCTCTGAAATGGTGGGAGTTTCAACTTCTTTCAGGCCAGCCAATTGCTGGCTCCATCCCTCGCCCTGAAGTGAGCCTGCATTTAAAAGGATCCTGGCATTGCAAGGGCTCAGAATGTTCTGCTGCTGTCTCAGGGTATCTGTCAGCAAAACCATGGAGAGACCTAGGTCAAATTTCAGTGTGTACTCCTGGTAATGAGTACAGGGTATCACTGCCATCATGTAAAAGAGTTTATGGAGTTGTCTGCTTCAGCATGCTGCTGTCCTGGCTGCACTACAAGGGTATGAATGCTGCATTGCCCCCGACCCCCAGGGGCCTGCACTTCAGGCAAAGTTGTAGACGAATGAACCAGTTAATTTATCTACATATATAGATACAGCTTTACTCACATTTTCAAGGACCCCAAAAACTTGAAAAACTCTTTCCTTGGGAGACAATATGGTTCCATGGAGGAATCCTTGTCCTCTGGACTCAGAGGACTAGGTTCAAATCCTACCTCCTGATACTTACTATAGTGTGTGACCTCAGGCAATTCACTTGGTTCTCAGTTTCCTCTTTTGTATAAAAGAGAGAGGCCAGACTTTTCATCTCTAGATCTATTGTCCATTGAGCTTATTATCAGACCCATTTTATAGATGAGGAAACAGAGGCTCTGAAAAGTCAGTTGGTTTGCCCATGAGTGCATATCCTATTAAATGTTTGAGGAAGAATCTGAACATGAGTTACCTGAATTCAAGCACAGTGGTCTTTCTACAAGGCAGTTTGGTGGTGCAGTGTCTAGAGCACTGAGTCTGGAATCAGGAGGATAAGTTCAAATCAGACTTCAGACACTTACTAGCTGTGTGACCCTGTGCAAATTGACCACTATGTGCCTCAATCTCCGTATCTGTAAAATAATGTCACTGAACTTCCAGGATTGTTGGGAGGATCAAAAGGGAGTATTTGTGGAAAAAAAAGTGCTTAGCACAGGGTCTGGCACATTTGCAGTGGTTACAAAATGCTTGTTCTCCCTCTTCCCCCTTTTACTTCACCAAACCACTGTTCACCACTAGCTAGATGTACTAATTATTATTTCCAAATAAAGGAGAAGTTCATTTGAGGATAAGTGGATAAAGGAGAACTCCCGGGGTCTTAAAATTATACTTAACAGTTGACCTTCATATAATACTTTAACACATTATCCTTCAATAACACTGTGATGTAGGTCCTAGTAGTGACTCCATTTTATATGAAGTTCACACAGATTAATTGAATTGCCTAGTTCAAAGAGTTTATTTGAGGTGGGGTTTGAACCTGAGTCTTCATGACTTCACATCCAGTATGGTAAGTAATAGGCAATGGGTGCATTTGGGGAAGTATTGCCTTTGAACTGACTTTTTAATACTCTGTTTTTGAGACCCAATTGATTGATTGTAGCAAGGTCAAAGATCATGTATGAAATTCCAATGAGATGAGAATAGTAGGAAGTGATCAATGGATTGGACCAAAAAGGCACTAGATCAGCCTATCTGTGAGAAGGTGGAGAATCAAGCAAAGAAGAAATGTGAGAATGAAGAAATGACATAGCTTGGAGGTCTTCAGTTATGAATGTTGAAATGGACCCATGTTCTTGGAGCAATGGTATGATTATAAATAGTTGTCTAGTCCTAAAGATCAGTGAGCGTACTGGGGTTGTTGTGACCTTACTGAATTGCATGCCAATGAGAAAGACATTTCATTTTAGGAGACAGAAAGGGAACAAAATATTACAATGAAATAAAATACTATATGGAATAGATTATAAATATCAATATGCCTGGGAGAAGAACTCCCTATCTGACAAAAACTACTGAAAATTTATTTGACAGAAATTAGAGTTAGTTCATTATCTTTTGGTACATGAAACAATCAACCCAAAATGATGACATTGCCTGATTATCCAAGTTTATACTGTAAGATAATTAGAAGATTTTCATAATTCTGACTGGGGAGAATTCTTAAGTAAACAAGGGGTAGAGGAGATAAAAATGATTTTGATAATATGAAATTGAAAAATGTTTGTGTAAACAAAATCAATGCAGCTAACATAAGGGAAGCTGAAGATGGGGAAGGGGGAAATCTTTGCTTCAGATATTTCTGCTAAGTGTCTGATATCCAAGATAAACAGTGAATTAATACATATTATATGAGAGCAAGAAATATTTACCAATGGTCTTAGTAATCAAAGGGAATGAACAGTTTTCATAAAAAAGAATTGTTAACTACTAATGACTTCAGGAAAGGTTTTGTTGAATTCTTAATATTAAGAAAAAGGTAAAATCAAAACCTCTCACAACCTTGCTAATTAATTAATATTGGATTAGATGGCCTCTTAGGTTCCTCATAGCTCCAAGTCTGTGGGTAGCTAAGTGACACAGTGGATAGGGTGCTGGGACTAGAGCCAGGAAGTCTCATCTTCCTGAGTTCAAATCCTGCCTCAGACACTTATTAGCTGTGTGACCCTGGGCAAGTCACTTAACCCTGTTTGCCTCTACACCTTAACTGTAAAAATGAACTAGAGAAGGAAATGGTGAAACCACTCTAGTATCTTTGCCAAGAAAACCTCAAATGAGGTCGCAAAGATTTGGGCACAACTGAAATGACTAAATAACAACAAAAATCAAAACAAGTCTGAGGTCTCACCTGACACCCACAAGTTGGGTTTCTATGACCAAAGATGACCTTGGTCTTTCTAGGAGGGACTGGGGAAAAGAATGGCCCAAGAGTAAGCTTTTGTTAGAGTTCTAAATTTGTTTCGCTATTCGTGAAAGCAATTAATAATGACAGCTAATATTTACATACAGCTTACTATGTGCCAAGAATTGTGTTAAGCACTTTACAATTACCACCTCATTTGAGCTTTCCAACAACTCTGGGAGAGTTGTGCTACTATGATTCTTAGTTTACAGATGAGGAAACTGAGGCAGATTGAGTTTTAAGTGATTTGGTCGGGTTTACCCAGCTAGTAACTTTATGAGGCTGAACACACACTCACACACACACACACACACGTGTGTACATGTGCATATGCACACACAGATATGTATATACACAATGACTACAATAATATAATTGGAGAGAACAAAAACCAAAACAAAACAATTCTGAGGACTCCTAGTGATTAGCCTTGGCTTGGGAGAAGATTAGGCATCTTTTTAGGGCCTCTTGCCTTTCTTTGAAGAGGTGGTGGCCTCTTGGCATGGAACGGGTTAGACTTGGGTATTTCAGCAGAATTCTTTGTTCCTTTTCTTTCTTTTTGTTTTTTTTTTGTTCTTTGTTACAAAGGATATTTCATTGAGAAAGGCATAGATCTAAGGACTTAGGGAATGCAAACACAAAAGGCAGCAAGAACAATTCAAAACAAAGCCCAGAGAAAATGGGAATATACATACTCTTCCTTGTCCACTTTTTCTCGTAGTTTCTTTAGCTGTTTATTTTGGCCAAAAACCAGGTTCTTCAGGATATTCTCAAAGTATTCTTCTTCTTTGTAATTCAACTAAATAAAATGAAGAAAATATTGCTTTTGGTTAGAAATACAATGGCAATATCTTGCTTCTAGGTTATCTTCATATATCATCAAGTCATATATGCATCTCTTCTAGGAAAGAGGGAATGTTTTCTCAAATTCTATGAATTGCCAATAAATGTTTTAAATTTCCATTTAAAATGACCAAAGTGGGATTTGGATTTGTTCAAATCATAGAGAGGTCACATATACTTGTCACAGAAGAATCGTTGTTTGATTATATGTCAATGAATGACAGAATAAAAGAAAAAAAAGCATTTATTAAACACACATTGTATGCCAGGCAAAACTGGGGATACACAAAAAGTCAAGACCTAGACACTTCTACCTTATCAGAACTTCCAGTCTGGCAAGGAACACAATTCATCCAGGGGAGTAGAGAGTGATACAGGAAAGCAGAGAAAATGATGATTGAGAATAATGGGGCAGTTGATTCATTAGAGATTCATTAGTTCCATAATTATGCAATTAGTTCAATGTCCACAAATATCAGAGATGATACTATGCCACAGTTTTTGTTTATGTTTTGGATGTTGTGAGTGTAGTTCATAGATTGTGACTTATGGGTGATGACACTCTCACTTAGAGGTAAATTAGTTTGTTTCCATATGGGCTCATCCATTCTGCTAAACACTTTAAGGATGATTCTACCCAACTGAAATATCAACACACTTAAAGCAGTGAGAGCCATGGGAACCAAACAATGAAATGTTCTAGGAGATATCTGTGAGATGTTCATGACCTTGAGGAATTCCTGGGTGCAGAAGTTCTTTAGACTTGGAGCTAGCAGAGATCTCAGAGGTCATCTAAGCCAATGATCATTCATTAGCAAGGTAGTGAGTGATCAAAGGGACAATTCCACTTCAAGGGTACATAGTTGATTTTGCCCCCAATTCTAATAACTTTGAATGATCTAAACTATTTCTTTGCATTTAGGCAAATCACTATACCCACTGTAAAAAACATACATCTTCAATGCAGGCTTTAAACATGTTTTGACACCATGTATCGTTCAAATTAATTCCCATATACCATGTTTGTGTGCTATATAGGATATGGAAAGTTTGTCTAAAATCCTAGTTTTGCTTTATGAAATTCATTTATTTCCACAACAATGATACTATCCTCGGTACATACAGTGATGCCAGACTGTGCTTTGCATTGTTTTAATGCTTTCAAGTTCTCTCTAGTATTTGGGTATTGGCGTAAACAAGTGATTCTTGAATTTCCTTCATTCTGTTTTCCTACCACCCCAATCTGAGAGCTACTGTGACCCTGCAACCTCCACCTTCCATACCATCTGTCCACCAAAAAACGAAACAGAAACAACTTATTTATGAGGAAATATCTGTCCTTCATGGTGGGTAATATTTTTTTTTTTGTCTACTGTGACCAATAAAAAAGCTATAAATCCAGTTTCTAACATTTGCGCTCAAAAAGATTTGGGATTTGCCTATTTATCAACGATGAAACTAAGCAGTTAATTGTTTCAAAAGTCTGCACGCATGTCCAAGCAGAAATAGATGAAGGATCCAATATTTGCATTTACTTGGATACATCAGTTTCAGTACACCCTTCTAAAGATCCTTTCAGTAAAAATATCCTCTTCTTGTTGTTCTTAGTCATATCTAACTCTTGCTGACCCCATTTGGGGTTTTCTTGGCAGAGATACTGGAGTAGTTTGCCATTTCCCTCTTCAGCTCATTTTCCAGGTAAGAAAACTGAAGCCAACAGACTGAAGTGACTTGCCCAGGGTCACAAGCTGCTAAGTGTCTGAAGCCAGATTTGAACTCATAAAGATATTTTCTTAACTCCAGGACCAGGGCTCTGTGCACTATGGTGTTACCTAACTGTTCCTAAAAATATTCTCTAGGCGTTGGCAATGAGAAAGTTAAAAGATGCCAGAAGGATATAGAACTGCCTAAATTTAGGTAATATTGCGCTTTTTATATGCCTTGATAATTTTGAGTTCAAGGATATGGAATGGTAAGCTGAGACAGAAAAGCCTTCAGGACCTCAGGCTCTTCCTCTGACTCTAGGGTGCACTTTGGGGTGGCCAGTCACAGCAAGAGTGGAGGTAAACACAGTTCTGGTCTGGGAGGTGAAAATGACCCCCTCTACCTCCTTCCACCTTTGCTTTTCATTTCTTTTCTCTCTTGTTAATGTAAACATCAAATATGTAAATGTTTGAGGGAGGGATGAAAAGGGAGAGGGAGAGGGAAGGGAAAGAGAAAAAAAGAGAAAAAAGGAGAGGGAGAAAGAAGGAAAGGGAGGGAAGAAGGAGGGGGAGAGAGAGAGAGAGAGAGAAAAGAAAGAGGAAAGAAGAGAGAAAGCAAAGAGAAAAATGAGAGGGAGAAATAGAAAAGAGAGGGAGGGAGAGAGAGAGAGAGGAAAGAAAAGACAAGGGAAATAGGAAAGAGGAGAGGAAGGAAGGGAGAGGAAGAGAGGAGGAGGGAGAGAAATGGGGAGAGGGAGACAGGGTGAGGAAACTGTCCTAGATGACAAGTCCTTAAACTCCCTGAGGGCAGGAATGGTTTCTTTCTTTATCTTTGTACCCTCAGTTCCCAGCATAGTTCCAGTTCCCTAGTGGACATTTAATAAATGATTGTTGAATTGAATTGCATTAGAAAAATCAACCAGGATCCAAGTAGCATAGTCCTTGATTTTGTGTTTGTTTTAAAATTTCGCTAATTTATTTTTTCAACAAACAAGCATTTAAGTATTTATTTATTTTCTCTCTCTCCTTTCCAAAAAAAGGAAGAAAAATAAATTCACTGACCAGGGACTTATTTTAGCTGATTAAGTACGAGTGTACAGACTGGCTTGACCACACTTTTAGATGTTTTCGCCCTAAGATTGGAAATTCTGTTCACAATTGACCAGAATTCGCATTCTGGATTCTTTGCTCCCTCATTTTAGGCTTCAGTGTTGTGGAAGAATGGATATTTTAAGCAAAAAGAATCTCCATATCTGTCCATTTCCCTCTGAAATTTCTTAAATTCCCTGTGGAGGTAATTCATTTTCATTCATTCTCAATTAGTGGGGAATGGTTGGGGTGTGTGCACGTGTGCGTGTGTGTGTGTGTGTGTGCGTGTGTGTGTGCGCGTGTGTGTGTGCGCATGCACGCGCGCACTCTATTGAAGATAGAACCTAGAAAAAATCCTCAAAAGACGAGAGGAGCCTTGGGAAATGGGATGATTGTGGGAGAGGAAATGAGCTACAAAAATGTATTTGGAAGATTAAGTAATACACCATGACATCAGCCATCTGAGGGAAGGTACAGGGAAGGAAGGGATCCTAGGGGCCTTAGGCATGCCATTAGCTAGAGGACCAGACATGGTACAAACCTCCCTGCTGCTGACCTGGAACCTCTCAGCTCTTTCCAAGTCCCCTCTCTTTCTCTGACTATTCTTCAGTTACCGATCTGGTTAGATGCTAAAATAATGGCTAAACACGACTGGGGCTAGAACCTAAACCTGTAGGATCCTAGCCTGAAGCAATGAAGAAGAATGTCATAGATACAATTTTCAATGTGGTCCCATTAGTTTCAGAAGGTGAGTCTGGTGACTCTGGGTTCATTCTCGTCCCTTTGGTCACAGCCCTAACCCAGCTCTCCAGCAGTTCAGGTTGGACTGTTCTCATTGGTCTTTCTGCTCTGCTTTACCCCTCTGATCCATGTCCATAGAGTTTCCAAAAGAATCTTCCAGAGGAATAAGTTTGACCACACCACTGTCTTATTCAAATGGCTCCCTACTGCCCCTAAAATAAAGTATAAATGTCACAGCTTAGCCTTTAAGATACTTCATAATCCAGGTCCTTCAGAGCCTTTACTCACATTAATTCCTAGGACACAGTCTAGGTTTTAGTCATTCTGGAATATCCAGCCTCCCACTTCTGCCTGTTTCCATGGATCTGCACTGGTTATTCATCTCCATCTAGTCTTTAGAATTCTTCAATGCTCTGGTCAGGCAAAACCCATCTCTTAGACGCCTTGCCGATTGTTTGTATTCTCTCTCTCTCTCGTCTGTCTGTGTCTGTCTCTCTCTTCCCTGACCCTTGCTGTCTGTACTTCCAGGAGAATATAAACTTGTAGAAATCAGCATTGTTTCCTTTTTGTCTCTGTATCCTGAGACCCCAGTACCGTGCCCAGGCCGCAGTGTTGTTGCTGAGTTGCTTCAGTCCTGTTCTGCTCTTCATGACCTCATTGGGGGTTCCTGCGGCAAAGACACCGGTGCAGTTCGCTGTTTCCTTCTCCAGCAGGCCATAGTTGATACTCACTAAATGTTTGTTGACTTGAATTAAACATTTTTAAAAACTTATTGTATGGAACTGTGATTTCATTGGTCTAGGGAGAGCCAGCGAGGAAACCCCCTTTAAGAATGTAGATCAGGGCATCATCTTGCACCTTCTTGGGGCCCTGAAAAGTCAGATGACCAGGCTCATGAAGCCAATGTGTTGAGGAAAGGAAGAAAACATTTTTAAAATAGAACAATAGGACACATAATCTGTATGATGCCAATATGCCCCACAATCCTGCAGTAAATGCAGTTCCACCAGCCTTTGAGCGTCATGTGGCCCATTCCCTTACAGACTTACCTCACTGTACTCTTTGTTCAGTTTCTCATTATTTGTAATGATATCATCAGGATAGCCAATTCTTTCCTTAATTGCCTTGGCCTAGAAAAAAATGAGATGACTGAATTTGAAAATTGATTGGAAAAATCTGAAAAAAAATCACATTTCACAAAGAACCTGAGAAATTTCATTTACAAAACCAAAACAACAACAACAAAAAACCTCTTGATACCAATGTACCTTCAAATAAGAAGAAGTCTTGTCAATAGTGGGTCCCAGGGTGTACTAAAAAATCCCATTTTCAAAAAATCCGAAGGGTGCTAAAACAAGGCAGGTGCTTCATTTTGACAAGGCCTTTCTTATTTGGTGCACCTTTCCCAAGAAACTTTGCCAAAATGAAAATTGACAAGGTACCGCTGCCTATATGGGTTTGTGTTTTATGAAACTGTTTTTCTAAAGAAAGGTTCTTGCTTACATATTAAGTGAGGCCTGATGGCATGAGCTGAAATTCCAGCCACCATAATCATCTTTCCTCTACCTTAATCTGGTTGAGAAAACAGAAAGTGTTCACAGGCTTAGGGCAGATGCTCTCGCTCCAATTTTACGGGCGCCACACTGACTTTGCAGGTTTTATATCATCGACTCAGTTCATTTTCAAGCTAATCATTGTAGATTATGGGGCCTCAGGCCCTTCAAGGTCAAGAGAATAACATTGTTTAACTGAATGGGAAAGATGAATGGTCAGTCCATATGTGGCCCCGCTCACCTTGCCTATATATTAAAAACATGCCATTCCTATGCTCTCTATCAATGACAGGTTACTGCCATTCTGACCTGAAAATTTCAGTGACTTTCACATCTGTCTACATGTGGAATTAATCCTCCAAAGAAGTTTCTATGATACAGATATGACTATTTATTTGTACTTTGCAACCTTGTAATTAATTCCCTTTGTTTCACTTGATCCAAAAAGAATGAACCTTCACAACAATTATGAAAGTGATTGTCACCTCAGCCCCAATGTCAGTGAAGAGGACTATGGTAAAGTGGCAGTAAATTGTCACAGTATGGCCATGTTGGGGGGTGCGATCTCTTCTGTGCATGACAGAGTGTGAATTACACAAGGTTTGGACCATAGAGTGGAATCTTTCACTCAGTGGATTTGCCCCTTTATCAAAAACAATGGTGGGGAACCCATGTAATTTGCATGGAGAAGTGAGTATGATGGCAGTTGGGACAACCTGTATTCTGGGAGGCTGAGCTTCTTCCCAGTGGTAGGATGAAGAAGGTCCCTTTGAAATGTGCCTGTCTACACTGGACAGTAGAGAAAAGAAAAAATGGATGACAGGGATTGCTTAAGCCTCACCCACAGAAAGATCCTTTCCATACAATCTTTGACCCACCTTCGACCAAGACCCTTCTAAGGGTCACAGTGTTTTGACTGTCTGTCTCCATGACAAGTATTACAAACAGATGGTTTGTCACTATCCAGGCTACAACGTACCAGTCAATCAACAAGCACTTACAGGGCAGTACTATGTACCAGCGGGCAGCTAGGTGGCACAGTGGACAGAATGCTGGCTTTGAGTCAGGAAGCCTCCTATTTCTGAGTTCAAGTCTGGCCTCACACATTTACTGTCTGTGTGATGCTAGGCAAGTCACTTCACCCTGGTTGCTTCAGTTTCCTTATCTGTAAAATGAGCTGGAGGAGGAAATGACAACCCACTCTAGATTTTTTTGCCAAGAAAACCCCAAGTGGGGTCATGAAGATTTGGACATGACTGAAAAAATGACTGAACAACCCAATGTACCAGGCACTGTGCTAAATGAGGAGGATACAAAGAAAAGCAGTGCCTTCCCTCAGGGAGCTTACATTCTACTGGGAGAGACAAGTGGAAAATAAGTTAAATACATTAGACTACAGAGTAGAAAGAAGGTAACCTCAAAGGGAAAGGCTGTAATAAAGCCTCCGGTGCTTGACCTGAATCTTGAAGGAAGCCAAAGATTCTAAGAAGCAATGGGGAGGAAGGACCGCTAGATAGAAGACATAATGTTGGGAAATGACACGATATACATGAACAACGGCAAATGGGCCGGTATGTTCTGTCCTGTGGCTGTCATTGAGAACCTGCCCTTGAAAGCTGAAAGACTGTCACAGCACAAGACTGAATCTGTAGAGCTGACCTCTTCTCTCAGATGCCACTTGGATGTGTTCTCACCCACGGCAGAAAAACTTTACCGTGTCAAAAACCCTGCACTGGAGACCTCTTTCCAGAGTGGTAGCAAACCATTAATGAATGAAACCAAGGAGCAAACTCTTTGGGCCTGATCACTAAATAAAGGTCAAGCCTATATTTCTCCATCTTGTTTACAAGAACATGAGAGACATAATCAAGCTTTGTTGAAACCCAGGCCAATTATTTCTACAGCATTTTTCTTCTCTCCCTTGGGTCATAAAAGGAAATAACCACTTTTTTGGCATTCCTAATAATTTAAAATAGAATTGATCTTTGATACAGATTTGGTAAATTGAAACTATTTCTTATCAACATTAACTCTAATTTATTAATCTTAGCCCCAAATGTCCCAGTCCAAGGGGACACAGTTGAGATCAACAGACATTGTTTATTAACTTACCACTTAGAAAATTGATGTGAAGGAATCAGGGCTACTTTCAAGTGGGTCTCATTCATTTATAACGAATTACTTAGACAATAGGCAGGCTGACTATGTGTATGTGGAAGCTAACATGTCTCCTTATCCAATTCTACAACTGCAGGTGATGCTAGATAGATAGATATAGATATATACACACATACATATGTACAACACATGTGTATATATGCACATATCATATATGTATACATCTTACAGATAAAGCATATTTATATTTAATTAATTGGTGCATAGTTAAGTATACAATACATATACATAGTGCATACCATACATATATAATTGTATCACATTGTTTTTACTTTATATATAATGTATATATATTTATAATGTACAGTTACATATATGTACACATATTCATGCATATACTGTATACATTAATATGTGTGTGAATACATTAATAATTTAAAATGTATATGCACACATAGGTAAGCTCCTTGAGGGCAAGCAGGGTTTCTTTCACCTTTTCATTTGTGGCCTCGGTGCCTAGCATAGTGACTAACAAATAGAAGGCACTTAATAAATGCTTTTTGATGCAATGATTGATTGCTATATGGTTCAGACCTATGGTTTTATCAATGTAAAGAATTCCTCATGTGAAAGCTCCCTCCACCAAGGCAGCTTATTATGTATAACTTGTGGGCTGAGAAAGATGCCCTGGGTCCTGAGAATTAATAGGTGGCATGTTATGGAAGGAAGAGGGATAGATTCATCAGGAGAGGACCAGAGCTCACACCCTGGCTCTTGCCCTGGAGTGAGTCTAACCTCTCGGAGCTGTTTCCTCATGTGTAAAATAAGAGAGTTGGGCTAGGAGAGAGGGGACTTTTAGTCTTGTCATTTTTCAGTTGTGTCTGACTCCTGACCCTATTTGGTTTTCTTGGCAAAGATACTGGAGTGGTTGCCATTTCCTTCTCCAGCTCATTTTACAGATGAGGAAACTGAGGCAACCAGGCTAAAGTGTTCAGAGTCACACAGCTAGTGAGTGTCTGAAGTCAAATTTGAACTCAGGTCTTCCTGATTCCAGGTTTGGCTCTCTATCCACTGTAGCACCACCTAGGTGCCTCAGAGAGGCAATGTGGTATAGTGGAAAAGAGTAGGCTTAAGAGCTAGAGGATCTGGGTTCAAACCCTACCTTATTAGGGGGCTTATTACTGTGTGACCTTGGATAAGTCACTTAAAGTCCCTGGGTCTCAGTTTCTTCATCTGTAAGGTATAGCGGTTGGAATGACTAAGCTTTCTATCTGTGTTCCTGTGATCCCATGGGGAGGACCCGAACAAAGTTAGCCCTCTCACCACTATGGCAGGTTGTCTCTCTCTACAGTATATATACAACATAATGACAACAATGACTACAATAATCCAGCAATAGGTGATGCATACCATGGTTTAAAGCCTACAAATCACTTTGCTTCCAGCAATTCTCTGTGGTAGATGATGATATACATGTTTTACTGGGGAAGAGGCTGAGGCCAGAGCAGTGATGTGATTTTTAACTATGCATTTCAGGTTTTTAAAAACTAAAGCTTAATAGTCCTTGGCTAAGACAGGACACAAGGCTCATGTGCACATGACCTTTCACCCTCTCACTGGAGCTGTCCAGTCCACTTGGAGCTCAACATAGGACATCGTTGCTGTGTGCATGGATTGAAGCTTTCAGATGGGTTGCAAGGGACCAAATCAATTGTGATCAGCTCAACAGCCTTCACATTCTTAGTTTTGCTTTATACAACTGTGCCTTTCCTATCTTTAACTCACACTGAAGAGAAACAAGCATATGAGAAGTTTAAAGATGAACTCTTGGAATGATCTGTGACTACACAATGGTTTCAGTGACAAAAAAAAAAAACAAACCACTAAAAGTATGAGGCCCATAGGAAAAGAGGAGCGCATATAGGCAGGCTAGCATTTGTAGGAATACTACTTTTTCATGCACTGATCCTTGACTGTGATGCTTTTCTTCTTGTGTTATGCCTTTGCTCCCACCCCCCATGAAAGAACACCCTCCTTTGTGGGAAAGCCCTGATTCTCTCTCTACCTTATCTTCAGCTTTCTTTTTAGTCTCAGCATCCATCCAACTGAGGTCATCTAAAGTCTCAATGAAAACTTCCCGAATCTGCGAGATCAGATCTTCCACCTGAAACAAACCAAACGTAAGGAGAAGTAAGAGGGTCAGTCGATTCTTCAGAGAGCTTCCCAGGCTCCCAGAGAATCAGGAGCTCAGTGGGATGTATAGTAAATCCGTGCTTAACTTTGCAGCAAAATGACACCATCTAAAGAAAATGAAAATGGAACTCTCTCTTTGCATGGCAGTTTGCTGCTGTTTTCCCAGCATCATGAAAGATGTCCAGAAGTAACAATGTGCTTAGGACTGAGGGTGGCAGAGCTTCTGTCAGAACTGGCCTTCAAACTTCTGGTTAGTTTGTTCTTTGCTGGTCTCTGGGGGTAGTTAGGTGGCACCATAGTGCACAGAGTGTTGGCTGTGAAGTCAGGAAGACTCATCTTCCGGCTTCAAATCTGGCCTCAGACACTTATTAGCTGTGTGACCCTGGGCAAGTCACTTAACCCTGTTTGCCTCAGTTTCCTCATCTGTAAAATAATCTGGACAAGGAAATAGCAAAGCATTCTAGTATCTCTGCCAAGAAAACTGCAAATGCGGTCATAGTCAGACATATAGGGGCCCAGATGTGTGATTTCATCCACATCAGTTTAGGGAAACACTGAGCACACTTCAGTGCAAAAGAAAATGCTTGAAAACAAACAAAAAACCCCAAACCTTCTAAAAGCCGACTGTGGGCAAGTAATTGAATCTCCCTGGACCTCAGCTCTTTCATTTGTAAAATGATGTAAGTGGACAAGGTGGCCTCTCAGGTCACTTCCAGCTCCAGATCTATTATTCTGGGAGCCAAAGTGCCGCATTATTGCTGCAAGAGTCTAAATGATGCTTAGAAAAGAGCAAAGACATTCAGATGGATGTGGCAACCAGAAGAGCTTAATTCCTGAAGTTGGAAGAAAAGGGGAGAAATCATTTTTAAAAATTGCTATGAAGAAAAAAGCACCAGCCACAAGTTGTTGTCCAGTCATTTCAGTCATGGTAGACTCTTTGCGACCCCATTTGGGGTTTGCAATTTTCTTCTCCAGCTCATTTTACAGCTGAGGAAACTGAGGCAAACAGGCTTAAGTGACTTGCCCCAGGGCCACGCAGCTACTTAGTATCTAAGGCCAGATTTGAGCTCAAGTCTTTGAACTCCAGGCTTGGTGGTCTATCCACTCTGCCTCCTAGCTGCCCAATATAAAATCTAATGTACTGAAGATTTGAAAATAGCATTTTTAAAATTAATTTATTTTTAGTTTTCACTATTTACTTCCACAAGATTGAGTTCCACATGTTTTCTCCCCATCTCTCCCCTCCTGCACCCCAAGATGGCATGCATTCTGATTACCTCTTTCCCCAATCTGTCCTTCCTTCTGTCACACCTCCTCTCTTCTCTTATTCCCTCCTTTTCTATTTTCTGGTAGGGCAAGATAGATTTCTACACTTCATTGCCTGCATATCTTATTTCCTGGTTTCATGTAAAAACAATTTTTAACATTCATTTTTAAAACATTGAGTTTCAAATTCTCTCCCTTCTTCCCTCCCCATCTACCTTCCTTGAGAAGGCAAGCAATTCAATATAGGTTATACATGAGCAGTCATGAAAAACACTTCCATGATAGTCATGTTGTGAATGACTAACTATATTTTCCTCCATCCTATCCTGCCCCACATTTATTCTGTTTTCTCCTTTGACTCTGTCTCTCCTCAAAATGTTTGCTTTATCCTTCCATCTCATTTCTCCTTCCCCTCCTACTTTGCTGTAGGGTAATATGGATTTCAATTGAGTGTGTATGTTATTCCCTCCTTAAGCCAAATCTGATGAGAGTTAAGGTTCACTCATTCCCTCTCACCTCCTCTCTCTTCCCCTCCAATGTAAAAGCTTTGAAAATATTATTTTTTACGAATGCAACTAACTTAGAGCATACAGGAACTCCTGATACTCTTAGGAGTGCAGGCAAGCTTGTCAGATATGTTCATCACATTTTAAACATCCACCCAGAAACATGTTTTTGTTTTTGTTTTTCCTTTGTTTAGTTAGCCTAGAAATCTTTTCTCCATTGAGGGAAGGATGGCTTCTGATAAATACGTTAACATATTGAGGAAGAAAGTCATAGAAATTCCCAAATTATGCTAAAATACTGCAATACAATTTGTGCCATGTCTCACATCACAAAAAGTTAGCTTACCTAAGCCAGCAGTTCTCAACCTGTGGTTTATGTTCAATTTATAACAATGAAAATACATGCTGCATATCAGATATTTACATTATGATTCATAACAGTAGTAAAATTACAGTTATGAAGTAGCAACAAAAATAAGTTTATGATTGGGGGTCGCCACAACATGCGGAACTGTATTAAAGAGTCGCGACATTAGGAAAGTTGAGAACCACTGACCTAAGAGATAGAGATAAAATAATTCAGTTAAATTTATCTTAATTTAAACCCCATTGAAAATCTAATGGCTAGTCTTAGAAAAATGAATCCTTTGTCAAAGATATTTAAAGTAATAAAAATATGGTTTTATGATGAAGAATCATGGAACACACACACATTCATATATATACATACACGTGTCAAAATCCTTGGAACTGTCAACTTATGTAAAACAAGTGAATCTAGCAAAAGACAGATCTATTTCTCATTTGGAATGTTTTGTAATGATATAAAAATTAAAATTAATTGTAAAATATTGATTAAACTCATTAAATTAAACTCATTATCTTACATTATTTTAAAATAAACATACTTATTGTTTCATTTATTTAATTCATCCCAAGTGATTCACACACCCTTTTATGCAGACAGAATCCTAGAGTAACTGGGGCTACTTTGAATTAGCCAGGAAGACACTTAAATTGAATGAGGCATGTTGGTGGCCTCTGACAGGTTGCTGGCTTCCTGGAAATCCAGGGATGTGATGGTGGCTGCATCTCTTTGGTTGTGCTATTCTTTCAAACACTGCCACCTTAAAGTTATAAAGACATGACCAGGTAAGGCAGAAATGCTATCCAGAAGTAGTACTTATCCACTTTTTCTTTATATAATTCATTCATCAATAAAAAATATTTTCATGTTTTAAATGTTTAAAAAAACCCAAAAGTTATATGATCTTTATGTTGATCAAAAAAAAAATTAAAAAGACCTAGTAATAATAAGATTTATAAGGAGAAGAAACCAAAAATTAGAGACTTCATACTCTATAAATAAGATGCTTAACTAAATTTTTGACTACTGCTTTATATTGCTAAGGAAAAATAAATAACAGAGTCAATTGCGCCAAAAAGCTTACCATGTGTTTACTGTTGCCAGCAAATGCTGCTTCTACGTAAAGTCTTCCAACAGCATTTTCCATGTTCCCATTGACATAATTAGCACAACGTCGCCAAGTAGCTGTTTCAGATGTTGTGCCATAAAGAGCCTGTTGAGGGGAAATACAAAATCAAATTTGTGGTGGTTTGTCCCAGAGTCCAGGGCATCAAGTTACAACTTTGTGGAATTCTATATTTTCAAAAAGTCCCGAGAGAGACTTGAAGACCTTTAAGTCCTGTTCAGAGACCTTACTCAATGGATATACATTCCTAATGCAGGAGAAAATACCATTCATTAGATTCTTTGTCTAAATGATTTTTTAAGAAATCTAGACCATTGTTCAAATGCCTCCTTACAACCCTCTGTTGTGGTTATACGTTAATATTTTTCAGGACTGATGTGGAATATAATACTGGGCCATTATCTATGTTGTCAATATAAGTGAGGATTATTGTTCAACAGATTTACATGCATTATTCCATCTCTGAGAAGGGCAGAATTTCAGGTCACTCTCCCATAAACAGAAAAACATCCCTGCCTTAAAGTATTCCAGTCTAAATTCTCATGGCTAGAAGCATTAAATAGGTGTCCATTCAAATACCAGCAGAGGGATTTCACTAAGTACGAGAAACTATAGCATTGAAACTGTCCTGTTTGAGAATCTCCTAACATTAAGGCATCACCATGGTACTTAGCCAATAGTTCAAAGTGAAACAATCTAATGAATGAAGTGGTTCCACTTCTCCACAGAACATCACTTTCCCTATGGCAGTCTCTGTGCAAATGACTGTTGTTTTAAATATGGTTCTAAGTATTCCTTTTAGATTTTCTTCAGGTACAAGTGATGTCGATGGATTTGCTAGGGCTAGACAGTTTAGGAGATAAAGTTCTGCACTTGAATCCAGGAAGGTCTGAGTTCAAATCTTGCCTCAGACACATACTAACTGTGTAACTCTGGGGAAGTCATTGAGTTTTCTTATTTGTAATATGGTGATAATGCCATCTATTTGAAATGCTGTTATGACGACCAAATGAGAAAATACCTGTAAGACACTTTGCAACTTTCAAGCACTATAGAGATGCTATCACTATTATTATTGCACAGTTCATTTACATAGATATCTGGACTTGTGAATAGAAAGCATGCATGATACATTAATTATGATTTCAAAAGGCTCTAGCCCTGATGTTCTAGTGCTCTGTGATAAACAATGACTCCTGAATTTGGAGTTAGAGACTCTCAGTTTGAATCCCATTTCTGTTACTTCCTGCCTCAATGACTTTGGACAGATAGTTTCAGAAAGGCAGCATGATATAATGGATAGTGCATCTGCTTTGAAGACAGAAAACTTTGGTTACCTGCATGATTGGTAGTGAATTATTTAAAGTTTTGACCATCCCTGTCCTCTTCTAGAAACCAAAAATGCAGGTTCCAATTGTAGTAGACCTAGGACCCTATGAATTTCTAGGACCTATCTGTAAAATGAAAGGGTTGTTCTAAATCTAGGGTTCTAAACTTTTTTGCATCATACACCACTTTGGCACTCCAGAAAACCCTATGGACCTCTATACAGAACAATTTATTTAAATTAATTGAGTAAAATATGTAGATTAATAAAGGAGACAAGTTTTTTTTTAAAGTTCAACGGTCTGAGGTTGAGAACCTCTGCTCTAGAAGGATGACTAAGACTGCCTGTAACTCTGCATTTGATGAGGCTGTGGTATGGTCAAATGTTTCTGCATTTTCTTGACATTATACACTCTTGACATGGAAGTCAATTACCTTATTGATTAAAATTCTAGCAGTGACACCAATGAAGTCACCATCTTTCTTATAAAAGAGACTTCCCATGGATAATGATGGAATACCGAGAACAAGTCTTTTAGCTAGCACCTCGGACAGCGCCTGGCACAGAACAGACACTTAACTGCTTTGCGTTCAGTGTATTCCCACCCTTCAGGTGATGCAGGATGACTATCCTCAGAGCAGCAAGAGATTTTTCTAGGTTACATATTTAACCATGGGTTGGATAGCTAGCTCTTGGTATTTTTCCCCCTTGCCAAGTTCACCACATTCACGTGGTGGACACAGCAAGGTCCCCAACTTTGGATCTCTTTAAGCTTAAGTCTTAAGAAGAGAGAGATTTTTTCTTCACCTTCCGGAAAGCATTTCTTGACTCCTTGTAGGTTCGGCTGAGGCTGCTTACGAGATCCATAATGAGCCGCCAGGACATTAAATTTTGAAGATCTCTGTATAAAAAAACACCACCACCCGGCAACAAGAAAGATGAGGCTGCAAGGCTTCTAGAGAGCATAGTGACATTAAAGTGTTACTCATGAAAGGACAGGCGGGCACCTACCTGGGAGAATATTTGGTAAGAATGGGCTTAAGTTTGGTTAAATATTCGGGAGCATACACAACCACATCTTCCTCATTTGCAACACTAATTTTCACAGTTGACATGATTGTATTTGTGAAATTTGCCCAGTTGAATGGCTAGAAAAAAACAGGTATCACGTGTTTAGTAGTCTGTAAATTTCACTACTTGGTCCCAAGATTCTAGCATGAAATACTAGGGTGAAATACACAGAGGCTGGTTTTATCACTAGTGGACTAAACCCATGATGATGATGGTGATACATAGCTGAGAATTTTTTTCCCCTTATTCACTCAATAAGCATTTATTAGGTATCTACTGTGGGCCAAGCATTGTGCCAGGCACTGAAAATTTTTTTTAAAGTGTACAATCTATACAAGTGGAGACAAGTCACATATATATATGTAGATACAAAGCAGAAGAAAATTTGTGGATTAGGCACTGTTGGCTACAAGGGAAGGTCATAAAATGCTATATGTAGACAGGGAAGCAGGAGCAGAGTCTTGAAAGAAACTAGGGGTTCTGAGTAGCAGAGGTGAGGAAGCAAGAAATTTCAGGCAAAGGGGTATCCCCTCTGTGTGAAGGCACACAGATAGGGGATAGAATCTCATGTAGGAAAAACAATAAGAAAGATAGTTTGGGTGAATTATCATATTGTTTATGAAGCTGACCAGGTAGCTAGGGACCAGGTTGTAAAAGACTTCAAATGTCAAACAGAAGAAATTCTATTTGACACTGAAGATAATGAGCAAACATTGGGGTTTATTGAGTAGGGGGGTAACATGGTGAGAGCTGAACAAAATCACTTTGGCAAGCAGGTGGAGGATGGAGTGTAGTGGGGAAGAGATTTGATTTAGTGAGACCAGTTAGGAGGCTATTGTGGTGGTCTAAGCTGGAGATGGGGGCCTGAAGCAGTGATAGCTCTTTGAGTATGAAGGACAGGAGAGATGGAAGAGATAGTGTGGAGACAGAAAAAACAATTAGTAATGGATTAGATAAGTGGGGTAGGAGTAAGGAGTAAAAGGTAACTACTAGGATACAAAGCCACATGACTGGAAGGAAATGGTGCCATTTAGAGAGTAATAAAGTTCCAAAGAAGGAAAGGTTTTTTAACAAAAGATGTTGAGTTTTCTTTTGGCCATATTGTATATGAGATACCTATGGGGTACACAGTCTGAAATGGCCATTTGGTAGTTGGTGATACAGAACTGGAAATCCAAGAGAGGCTCAGGATGGATATATAATTGTAGCAACAAAGAATTTAGGGGCTTGAAATGATGCCCAGATTACCTTGTATTCAAATATTCTGGACACATTTTGTATATACTTACATACATATATGTTGTGCCCTCCTCTCCAAGGAGAATGTAAGTTTCATGAAGACAAGAAACTAAAAATTTCTGTCTTTGGATCTCCAGAGTCTAGGGTAATACTAGGTACACAGCAGACACTTAATAAATGCCTTTTTATTGGTTTGTATTATTGGAGAGGATTTCGGTGGCCACCTAGTCCAATTCACAAATGAAATAGTATGACCTCTATAACATATGAAACAAGTAGCCATTCAACCTTTCCTCCTCAAGTGAGAAGGAGCCCACTACTCCCCAATGCAGCCCATTCTGCATTAGGATGCTTATAATTAATCATTAGGGTGTTTTTTTTCTTAAATCATGCCTAAATTCACCTTTTTGTAACCGTTGCCCATTTTTTTCCTATATCTTCTCTCTGGAGCCAATCAGAATAAATCTAATGGTTATTTCCTATCATAGCTCTTCAAACTCTTGAAGAGCTATCAAGCTCCTTTCCCACCCTAAGTTTTTTTTTTCCCCTCCAATCCCAATATCCTCAGTTATATTAGCCTATCCTTATATGGCACGGACTTGAGGTCCTTAATTATTCTTGATCCTGTCCCTTGGATCCTCTCCTGATTATCCTTTTAAAATTTGGTTCCCAGAACTGATACAGTCTTTTTAAAAGAATGAAGGTGAGGCTTGTGGATGTATATATTTTGACAGAAAAAAAAAAACATTAAGGAATCACTTTGTTTATTCTAAGGGTAAGGAATCCACAACAGAAATTTGTCTGAAATTTAACTCTTAGTAGCAAGTTTCTATCAACACCAAAAATCAGTTTTTAAAAAAACTATGGAATCTATTATGGTTTAGTGAAATGGACTAGTATTTTCCATAAAAATGCTTCTATGTATAAAGCAGATACTGATGACCAAACACATCTAGTTTAAGTCAACAACATATTGTTTCAACACCAAGAGGAAATGAGATATTAATTTTGCAACAGAAAAAAGAATGCCATCTCATGCACAGAATCACACACAAAGACAGTCAAAAGAAAGTGAATATGAAAAGATGCATGCACACTCATAGCACACACATGCATATATACATGTAATACACATGGATTTAATCCACCAATGTTATGCCTACTGTGATTCTTCCTGCCCATTTCTATTCTAGGAATCTAGACTCAGTGCTGTGATTGTGAATTGTTTTCTATGGGACTTGAGAAAAGAGACTGGTTACTTATTTATCAGAGGGAGTTGGTGAAGTCAGCCAAAGGAGACTATGAAAAGTTTGGTGAAGCTTTCGGATTAGAGTCCACTTAAGAATGTGGTAAAAAATTTGAAGGTGAGGCTTACTTTTGCTAAGTGGCTCAGATCCCTCTAGTCATTTAATATTGAGTACTCAACCCAACAGCCTGTTCTCAGAAAAATTCAGCTTGGGGTGGAGTGGAGAAAGCCTGAGAAAACTCGGGCTGGAATTTAGGCTCTGCCCACAGGTCTCATTCCCCAGCTGTGAGACAGATGAGACAAGACAAAGTTCCTGGCAAAGCTTAACATACTATAAAGATCCTGGCTATTATTACTCCTTTGATCGTGTCACTTAATCTTCTTTGAGCCTCCTTTTCCTCATCTGCGAAATGGGGATAATAATACTGATGGCTCCTTTACTTGCAGGATTGTGAATATCAAAAGAGAAAATCTATGCCAAGTGCTTTCGAGCTATGTATGGAAGCTAGAATGATGAGTATTAGAAACGATTGAATACAAGGATCTCTTCCAAGCTAGCAGTTGAAAATTTTTTCAAAAGCTAATGCTTCTGGGGCGGCTAGGTGGTGCAGTGAATAGAGCACCGGCCCCAGAGTCAGGAGGACCTGAGTTCAAATCCAAACTCAGACACTTAACACAAAAACTAGCCGTGTGACCTTGGGCATGTCACTTAACCCCAATTGCCCTCCAAAAAGAAAAAGAAAAAAAAAAGCTGATGCTTCTGAATCTTCTTTGGGGACTTTGTGGCCTTTCCTCAGGGACAAACTAGGAGCTCCTTCATTTTCTGATGCTGATGATTTACTGTCATTTTTTTAAAAAAGAAATAACTAGAGCAAATGTCTATTTTCTAGAAGAGGAGATAGGGAACATTAGCTATAGGGAGGTGGCTTTCAGCCAAGTGACATGTATTTGTGGACTTTCAGGAGTGGGATATTGTGATGCTGACCAGACAACTTTTACCTGCTGCTCAGATTCAGCATGTTTCCTTACCCTTTCCTTTAAAGGGATAAAGACTATGATTTCATTAATATGAGGAACTCCTTTAATGATGCAGGTTAGCACTTTTTCTGCAAGGTTCACTATTAGAGAGTTGTCCAGGATACCAGGAAGTTTAAGTGACTTGCCCAGAGTTATTTAGGATACTGGGCATTTTAAGTGACTTACTCAGGGACACATGGTCAGCACACATCAGAGGCAGGATCTGAACTCAGCTTTTGTTTTTGTTTTTTTAACCCTGGGGCTGGTTGTCTCTCAGTTTCACATGTGACCTCTCATGTCTCATTCCTTTCAAGTTGTGTATACCTGTGTATGTTTACTTTTTCATTCTGGCCATATACTTAGAACTGGAAGAGAGGACATCTAGTCCCACGCCATCAATTTGCATCCGAGGAAATTAAAGCCCAGCTCAGCAGAGTGCTTCTTCAAAGTCCCACAGACCCAAATGACATAGTTATGATTTGACCTCAGGCCCTCAGGAATATGTCAGCTAGACATATGCACAATGTTTCCTCTCCTCTCTCTCTTCTATTCTACTCCACTTCATTTCATTCTAATCCATTTTCTGTAAAAGGCTAGAGACCTTGGGAAAGGTAGAGAGATTTCTAAGCTAAGTTTCCACCCATGTACAAGGTACACATCTGGAAAGCCACTCATGAACAGACAACTTTTAATTCAAAGGCCCTTTTTTAAAAAAAATGAAAAATTTCCTTGAGCTCTTCCTCTCCTGGTCTCTTATTGAGGTCAGCTAGACATATGAAAGGCTCTGAGACCTCTTGAGTAGTAGGATTTTTCTGGGATGGTTTCTCAGATCATCTCATAGTTAACCCTTTAACTTTTCTCCCTCTGAATTTCAATTAAGTTAAAACCAAATAATGATTTCAAATGAGGTTTTATACATGATTACATAGGCAAGGCACTCTAATGACACTTAAATCCATTTTGAAGCCCAACAAGTTTCATTTAATGTGCTTTTTCTTAAAGAAAATAGCTCATCTTAAAATTATTGCTTTCAGGCATTAGTTTACTAAAAGAAATTTGAAAAGAAGCAATACTCACCCGTCCATTAATCTCTAATGAAAAGTTGTGTTGGACCTGGGCCAGGGTCATTTTATTATAGAGGAGGATAGGGTCATTCCGGTCTTCAGATTTAGTTGTAGCCTGCAGAAATAATTGCAAGGTGTTATTTATAACTGAACAAGAAGAGATTCTTCAGCACAGGAGTCTTGACCTAACTAACCCTGTTGTGTCCTGTCAGTCTGGTCAAGTCTATAGATCCCCAGTGGAACCATGTTTTTAAATAACTGGAGAAAATGTTAGGATTCAGTTAGAGATTTGCGAAAATTGAAGATATAATCTTTTCCACAGCCAAGTCCGTGGACCACTTGAAATCTGATCACAGACTGCATGTTTGCAGACCCCAGGCTAAGAACTCTTGCTTTAGCAGAATTGTGGACAATAATGATAACCAGGAGAAAAAAAAACAAAAACAAAACCCAGAAATGTTGGCATAGATGAGTTTTGGGCTGAATATACCATCAATAACAAATTTGTAATTTACTTTGGGTGTAAGAAAATTCAAGTTGTTAAGAGGTCTATTGAGTAAGAATGCTCCCGGATGTGTCTTTGGTGTCTATTTTTCTTAACAGGTTCTTTGAGAAAATGCTCCTAGCTCTCTCTCCCCCTCGATTGTGAATTGGAATCTCAGTTATTCCTCCAACTATTTCATATTATAACAGCCTTCTTGGACACTCATGGAGTTAAATATTCTGTCATTAATCCCCCAAGAACACTCTTGTTTTTTTTTCACCTGGGATACCATATGCCTCTCAAAACATAGTAATAAAAGTCACTGTCAATAAAAATATGTGCATATTTACTGTAAGCAGAGCAGGAAGAGGGATAAGTCAGAGGTCTAGTGAAAATGAAAGATCCCTGGAGGCAATGATAGCTTTTCCTCCTTCTTTAGTAACTCCCCTCGCTACACCTACTTCTGTGCTTAACACTTACTTATCAGATGCTCATTTATTTTTATCTGAATTTATTGACCTTTCCATTACTCTTACTGATTACTTCCCTCCACTCATTCTATGGTCCAGCCTTACTGGCTTTTTTTTTTTTTCTTTGCAGAAGACTCCTGTTTCTGTGCCTTTCTTTGAACTATTTCCAATGCTTGGAATGTTCTTCCCCCTGATTTCCATCTCTTAGAATCTTTGATTTTCTTTAGGCCTCAGCCTAAGAACCTCTTCTTCATGAGATCTTGCCTATTCACTCCAACTGCCAGATCCCCTTCAAAGTCAACTTGGATTTGCTTTCTTTATGTTTTAAATATACATATGGATGTATTGTCTCCATTAGACTGTAAAGTCCTTGTAGATAAGAATTGTTTGGCTTTTGTCTCTGCATGTCCAGTGCCTAGTACACAGTAGATGCATAAAAAAATGGTCGCTTGCCCGATTCATTCTTGAATAAGCTTTCCCATTTGGAACTGAAAATAAATTGAGATTTCATTGGAAAAGTTCCTGAAAGTACGACCCTGGCATGGAAGGCATTTACCCATTATAATGAGCTTCATCCTTGGTAGGTATAAGAGTAAAGAAGCTCTGAGAATCTGGGTTTGGAAGGGAGAAAAGAATGCCTGCTCCTTTTTCTGGATTCTGGCCCTTTCAGAGGCAGAGGCAGCAAATCAGGCAATAGCTGGGCAATCAATCAATATTTATTAAGTGCTTATTATGTGCCAAGCACTATGCTAAGCAAATCTAAGTGATATTCAACTGTAAATGTCCCTGGGGACAATCTGGATAGAAAAACAATCCTCCAGATTATGTGGCCTCTGGGGAAGCTAGATTATCTCCCCCAAACCTTTGGTTTCTAGGACCTTTCTGCTAATGGTAGGGAGCAATGACCAGGGGCTGAGTTATTTATAGCTATTGAGAGAGTTATGGTAAATCCTGTACTAAAACTGATACATAGAGCAATGAGGAATATGGAGGCGACTCAGGGAGATAACTCCTTGAGTCTGGGGAGAGCCTGGGGAAAGGTTGGACACTCTAGACTGAAGAGTCAAGAGTAATTCCTCCTGAGAAATCCGAGCCTGAAAAGACCCCTACCCAAAGCCCAGGAGTTTGGCAAGAACTGGCTAAAACTCAAGAGTAGGGAAGTATACTCTATTCGCTTTCAGCAAATGGTAGCCCCTGGCATTTCCTCATACTGCCATAAGCATGGCAAGCTGCCCTTAGCCATGGGACTACAGTCAGGGCAGAATGGGATGCAATACAATTGCATGCCATGCCAATCTTACCATCATCTCTCCTTATCCCATGGCTCTAGGGTTAGTACAGCATGGGAATCACATGAGCAGAGAGGTTGGAGACCAAAGTGCTCTCTTCTGAGAGCTCTGTCTATGAAACCAACATCCAAGAACACAGTCTGGATGTCTGCCTCCAGCAGGGGCAGAATAGAAAGGGAATAAATGTCGACTCCAGTTGCTACAGAGGCAGTTAAGCCTGGTGGAAAGAGCACTGGATTGGTAGTCATGAGGCTTTGATTCAAAACCCTGACTCTAGTCTTGTTACCCAGGTGACTTTAACCAAGTGGTGTAACTTGATAGGTTGATCCTCTATCAAATAAGGGAGATTTGATCAGATAGCTTCAGAGGTACCTTTCAGCTCCAAAGCCATGGTATTTAGCATCTCTGCCAAATTCTAAAGAATATACATGTCTTAGAAAGCTGACAAATAAGTTCATCCATTCACAGATATAGAGGTGGAAAGAGGCTTGAAGGTGATCAAGTGCAGTCTCCCAATTTTAAAATGAAGCCCCACTGAGGGCCAATGACATGACCAAAATCATACATCTATTAATAGTCTGAGTCAGGATCTGAACTCAGTACTTGCTATTGCCAAGTCCAGAGATGACTTGCCATTCTACATCAGGCTCTTCGAGAAAGATTCTGATACCTGAACTCAGGGATAACTTGTGTCTAAGCAGCTTTTATAGTTATTTCAGAAATTCTTTAGGGAAAAGAAAGTCTTTGAATGGAAGTTACCCAGAAATGACCAACTCTCAAAGCTTTTGACATTCTGGCTCCAATTTGCTTCTCCTGTTTTGTTTAACATCACTCCCTTTCACACACTTTACATTGTGGCCAGATTGGACCACACCCTGTTCCCAAAGTCATTTGGGGCATTCAATGCATTCTTGCAAGTCACTTTCCATGCATAGGGTACATTCACTCCTGCTTTCTACATGGTATCACAGAATGTGAGAAATGTGGGGGCATTTCAGAGACTATTTATTAGGTATATTCTTTTCCTCTAGGTGCCATCTCCAATAAAAAGCCTTCCTTGATTCCTTCTGACTGAAAATGAATTCTCCCTCTCCAAATTTTCTTGAAACACATTGTGATAAGAGACATTTTAATTTACATCTATCTTAACATGCTCCCCACATTAGATAATAAACTTCAGGAAGGAAGGGAGCATATCTTAATCATCTCTATATTCCGATTTGTATCCTACCATAGTGTCTTGCATGTTAAAGGTATTTCATAAATATCTGTTTAATTTAATTTAATTATCAGGACAAAGGTCAGTACAAATAGTACCTTGTACTAAGTACCCAAAACTTTATGGAAGAGAAAACCAGAAAAACATGAAATAATTTTTGACTCCCCTATCAGATGCCCTAAATCCCAATGACATCTTTCTTTCCACTAATCCCTGTAGCCACTAAGGAAGGAAGAACAGTCTTTTCGTGACCAATATTACCAATATTTGGGTCATTTTTAAGCTCTTGTGCTATTGCTGATGAAGCAATACAATGCACGAATAAAATAGCCCAATGAAGTTTTGAAAAGCAGTAGAATTCTTTCATTTCAAAGGCTGAGCATTTTCTGTTATATAGCCCTGACTTTCTACCACTTAGCACAAAATTGGTCTTTTCGCCACCAAAACCAATTCTGGAAGGAGAAAGGCATAGAAATGGATCTGAATGGTACTCAGTGGAATAGAGACAAGGTGCTTTACGTTGGCAATCTCTTTTTCCAGCTCCATGATTCGATGCACTTCCAGGGAAATCTGGGTCTCATTGATGGACAGTCCTTTATCTTGGCGGATCAGTTTAGCCACAAAGATCATGAAATTCATATATGCTATGCAAGCCTGTGGGGAGAAAACAATTGAGGATTTCTACATGTTGGTCATAAAATACTTTAGATTTTTCTAGTTTTTTCTTTTAAATAACGTTTACTGTTTGGTAACAGAAAAATGAAAACAAAAAACATGGTAAGTTAGAAAATTTCTTCGTGAAGACCCCTTAAAAGAAATGAATGATCAAGAGATGAGAACCAGTCAAATCATTACCGTTAGAGAACTCCATGGGAGAAAGGAAATAGAACCTTCTGTCTCTTTCCCTGTCCATAAAATGGGAATAACAAGAACTTATTTAGCATTTTAACCTTTCCCGAAGTGGTTTCCATGTACGGGAGGAAACAAGCTCTAAGTGGGAAAGTGACTTACTTAAGACCATTTGGGATTCCTTAATTTCCCACCATGTCCTACACACTTTCCACTAAATAGGGTCTCTCTAGTCTTTGTCATCCTTCAATGTTTAACTCACTCATCACATCTTCCCAGAATTCTTACCTGATTCCCTTAGAGGCTCCTCGTAGTCCTGACTCCCCTTGTCAAATACTATCATATAAATACATTTAAATATTGTATACACTGAATAAAACGTAGGCTCCTTTAAGGCAGCAGGGACAGCTTTTTTTTTTTTATCCCTGTGCTTTGCTTGAGGCAAGTAGGTGGATCAGCAGATAGAGTATTGGGTCTGGAGTCAAGAGGATTTGACTTCAAATTTGACCTCAAACACTTATTCGCTGATTGGGTTCGGGTTCAAGTCACTTAATGGATGTTTACCTTAATCCAGTAGAAAAGGAAATGGCCAAGAAAACCATGATTAGCGTCACAATGAGAAGGACATGACTGAACAACAATAAATGCTTGGTGAATTAGGATCCTCATTGGTATGCAGTGATGCTCAAATCCAATACTGTCTCACGTAACTGTTTCATTGTAGAGAGCCCCTACCTCAATATTTCCAACCAAGGAATTTATGTTACCTTGACTCATCAAGTTTCTTCACTTTCATACATTTTTCCCATGTTCAGGCACAAGTAACATTTCTGAAATTAACTCAGAGGCCAGAAGAATAAGCCCCTTATGGTCCTGATACCTTATGTCAAGCACAATACACACAAGCACAATAACACTACAGTATTTTTCTATCCTGTCAACAGAATTTTAATTCAGTCCCAATTGAACTAGTCTCTAACCTGGGAATGACTGGAGCCTCAACAGAGCAGGCCAGAGGCAGGTGTGGAATCAAGTAGTGGTTTAATTCGTTTCAGAGTGAGGAAACACTTGCAAGTGGAAGTCCTTGTGAGTAGAAGGGCTTAACACATTGGGGTACAGGCACTGCTTATATACATACTGAGCTCAAGGTTATTGTTGTTACACCAAGCTCAGGGCACAGCAGGGATCAGTTTTTATCTAAAATTCCACCCTGCTTCAAGTGCCTGGCATAATTCTCTGCACAACATCAAAGTTTAGTAAGTTGATTTAAATTGAATTGAAGCCAAGAAAATAAGGAAGTTTGATTTAGGCTTAAATCTTGGATAGAACCAATGATGGTAGAATAGTTCACCTTAAGGAAGCTCCAGAATATTTTGACAATCTCTACCCATCAAGTGGGGTTGTGTTAATATGAATTCTTTTAATGTCTAATCTAAATCTCCTTAGAGATAGGTCTCTATTGGAATAAGTCCAGACTGGAAAACCCTTCGTACTACTGAACCACATGGAGAAACTCCATTATCCCTTGTTTTTGTAGAGCCAGAAGGGACCTAGAAAGTAATAGTGACTCACAGAATCTTTTGAGTTTGAAGCAAGCTTTGCTGAAACAGTGCTCTTTGAAATTACGGATCATCTCTTGACTGCTAAATCCAAAGGGTTTTTCTTGGTCCTTTTCTGTTCTATCATGGCCAAATACAGGATAGTCACAGCTCTTCTTACCCATAAATCTCCCAGTCACAAGACTCATGAACTCTGAAATTCCCTCCTCTAACTTGAACCTTTAAGTCTTCCATCTTTTCTTTTGCATCAGTCCTCCTAAACTTCTTCCTCACCATGTCCTTTGGTCCCTTTGCCCTTTCATTCTTCCTCAGTCCAACACACCAGCCATGGCTTCACTTTCTTTCCTCCTATTGAAATCTTGATTCTATGGTAAATCAGTTTTCACTTTAAATTGTCCTTCACCAAAATAAATAAATAATAAACAAAAAAAATAAATTGTCCTTCATCAGCTTCATCTGTTTGTCCTAACTCCACTTTGCTTCATAAAGCCCAATCTCAAGTTACTCCAATCATCTGACTTCTCCCATTTGTGGTTGCTAAACACATCATACCACTATGTTGAATGGTTCTACTACAAGTTTATGCTACATAATCTGCCATATAGCATTTCTTTTAGTTTTTCTGTAATTGACTACTTTGTTGCTCCTCCAACTGTGGGTATTACAAACCTTCTCCTTCATTAAGCCACTTACACCACTTTGTCCCCGTTCTTCTCAGATGGAGGACTCACTTTGTATTTGGCTTGAGCAAATAAAGGTCTTTCATTGTCAGCAAGCTCGCTCTTCTTCCACATTCAGAATTTCAAATCCCCTCAAAATTATCCCTCAATTCCCCCTTCTCCAGCCTTAGAGGAAGAAGAAGCGCTTCCCCTGGCCAAGGTCAACTTTCCCACTTGTGTCCCATGAGATGATCCCATCTCTTCTACTCTCCTTTAGGAATTACCTCCCCCTCATCCTCAATCTTTTTTTCCTTTTTCACATTGGCTCCTTGCCTCTTACCTACATATATGCTAAGATTGCCATCTTCATTTAAATCAAGAGTTCTTAACACAGAGTCTGTGGTCCCCTATAGGAAGCATAGAGAAATTTCTGGGAGTCTATGAACTTAGATGATACACACATATATATACATGTAGGTATATGTACATACAATATGAATGTGTGTATATACACACAAACACATATGTATGTGTATTTACACACATACCTATATACATTTACATATATATCTCTGTCTTTATTTTCACTAACTGCTAGCTAGAATTATTTCCTTCAATCATTCTGAGCACTAGATTATCAAAAGAATTCATGATAAAAAAAATAGATTAACAACCTGTTTTATACAAACCAGCCTTCCATGGATCCTGCCATCCCCTCAAGTTCTGATCCTGTATCTCTCCTCTCTTTCACTACCAGACTTAAAAAGAGCCATCTACCTTCCTTGCCTCCACTTTTTCTCCAACTCACTTCTCAAAACCTTGTATTCTAATTTCCATCTTTACCATGGAACCGAAATTGTTGCCTTTTGAGTAATTCCCCCTCCTTCCCAAGCCCACCCTGTTCAATCTTTTAACTGCTAAATCCAATGCCCTTTTCTCAGCTTCATCCTTCCTGACCTCTGTAGTTTGTGGCAAGGCATTGTTGACTACTCCCTCTACCCAGATACCTTCTCCTCACTGGATTTTATGACATTGTCATTTCTTCCTTCCGATACCTGTGTGATTGCTTCCTTTAAGAAGACTCCTTTGTTGGGTCTTTGCCCATGTCCTAACAACCAGCTTTTAGTTTTAATGTAAACAATTCAATAAAAAAAACTCAAGTGTGCCACTTTTAGCAGGCTTTAGGAAGCCAGACCCTGGAAAGGAAAAGAATGTAGGTGTTTTCTAGAAAAATGAACTACTGTGCATTTTTCAATATTAACGAAGCATAGGAAAAAGATATTTATTCATCTGTTTATTCTTATGAAGTGAAATGAGTGAGAGCTTAGTTTACGTTCACTATGAATGTGGCACATTTTGAAATGTTTATTGAATTGTTTAATTAGATTAACACTAAATGCCAGTGGGGAGAGATGAAAGAAATATTTCCCTGCCAATTACATAAGCAAAGTACAGAATACCTTGTTGATTTAGGATTTAAGGGTTTAAGTTTAAAGTAAATGATAGGGAATAGTGTTGTAGACATAAAATTCTGGGCACTCAAGCAAAAATTTAAAAAAGGGCCTGAAATAAAGGTTTCTCCCCCTGTTGGGAATTGTATGTTATTATATTTGAAATGCATCTGTGGGTAACAGCAACACTTTGATGATCAACTATGATTGGTTTGGCTCTTCTCAGCAATACAATGATCCAAGATAATTCCAAAAGACGCATGACAGAAAACGCATCCGCATCCAAAGAAGAACCATGGAGTCGGAATGCAGATCAAGGCAGATCATTGTCACTTTTTTTGGTGGCTTTTCCCTTTTGTTTGTTCTTTCATCACATGACTAATGTGGAAATGTTTCCATGATTGCTCGTGTGTAACCTATATCAGATTTCTTGCTGTCTTGAAGATGGGGGAGGGAAGGAGGAAAATTTCAAACTCAACATCTTTAAAAAGTGAAAATTAAAAACTATCTTTATATATAATTGGAAAAAAATATTTTTTAAAAAGAAATGCATTTGAGGGATTCTAAAAACTATAAAATAGGGCTTGGGATGGGTCATAAACCTAAGCTGATGGTCACTAATTTGTGAATTCAGTGAAGGGGACTGGATCATTAGGAAGTCTTCAGTTTGGACCTGGCTTGTAGCTAATATTCTGGTTCTCCAAATGAACAGGGGATGTGAAAGATTTTGAAATTACAATTTGGTGGGAAAGACGATGGTCAGAGGGGCATAGATTTAGAACAGAAAGGAATCTTGGAGCCCATTGAATTAGTTTTATAAGAAAGCATAGGAAGGGGCAGTTAGGTGTTGTAGTGAAGACAGGCCCCAGAGTCAGGAGGACCTGAGTTCAAACCTGGCCTCAGACACTTCACACACTTATTAGCTGTGTGACCTTGGGCCCCAATTACCTTGCCTTCCCCCCTCAAAAAAACAAACAAAGGAAAACATAGGTGAAATGTTTTGCCTGGGGTCACTTGTCAAACAGAAGGTATGGCAGTGGGGTGAACTTTGAAGGTATTACCATCAATGCGTCCAACCCATTATCCCAGAAAGCCAAAGCACTATTTTTCCTCAGGTTACTATGCATGCTTACTTTTGACTTGTTTCTATTCATGCCTCCATCAGCTGCTCAGTCTGCCTTGTTAAAAACATCTTGGTGTTATTCTTGAGCCCTTCTCTTCTTCTCTAGTACCCTCAACACTTATGCCCAGTAAAGGAACAAGCCTTTTAAACTGTACGCCTGCCTGTACACCTCCTCCGCCTGGCCTTTGAGGTCCTTTACAATCTGGTGCATTCTTACCTTCTGGTTTTATAGCATACTGTTTCCCATCTTGTACTCTACACAGTAGACAAATTCGACTCATCGCTGTCCTCTGCACCTGTTTTTTGTCTTTCCGTCTTGAAGAGGACCATGATATCAGGGAGGTGATGCCATCACATGCAAGTAAACTGGATGTAAGTAAGGGAGGGCCATGCAAAGTTACTAGCTTCACTTTCTCCTCTAGAGTTATCTGTATCCAATAGCAAGATATAGATCAAGAAGACTGGAGATGGTCCAAAGCAGTGGGAGACCTCTGCACCTTTCACCCACACTGTTGGCTATGTCTGGGTCATCCTTCTGTGAGTGACTGCCTTTTCTCTACCATCTCTCCTACATGTTTCCTCTTAAATCTCTTAATATTTTTCATGTATCTCATTTTGCACATATTTGTTATCATGCATGTAAATGTCATATCCCCAGCTAGACATTCAGTTACATGAGATCAGGGATTGGTTTTTTATCTAAAATTCCACCCCCTGCCATACCAGTCAATCTACCCAAAAAATTGCTTTATAGAGCTACAAAAAATAGTGACAAAATTAATTTGGAAGAACAAAAGGTCCAGAATATCAAGGCAATTAATGAAAAGAAATGCTAGGGAAGATGGCCTAGCCGTACCAGATTTTAATCTGTATTATAAAGCAGCAGTCATCAAAACTACTGGATGAAGAAAAGTAGTGTATCAATGGAATAGACTGGGTACAAAAGACTCAGTAATCAATAATTATAGTAATATACTGTTTGATAAACCCAAAGACCCAAGTTTTTTGAATAATCACTCACTATTTGACAAAAACTGCTGGGAAAATTGGAATATAGTATGGAAGACACTGGGCATAGACCATCATCTAATGCTGTACAACAAAATCAAGTCTAAATGGGTACACAATCTAGGTATAAAGGTTGATACTGTAAGTAATCTGGGGAATCAAGGAATACTTTACCTGTCAGATTTATGGAGCAGGGAAGACTTTATGACCAAAGAGTTAGAGAGCATTATAAAAGGCAAAATGGATAATCTTGATTACATTAAACTTAAAAGTTTCTGTATAAACAAAGCCAATGTAACCAAGATTAAGAGGGAAGTGGGTAATTGGGAAAGAACTTTTACAACCAACATCTCTGATAAAGGCCTCATTTCTAAAATATACATGGAATTAAGTCAAATCTATAAGAATACAAATCATTCCCCAACTGATAAATGGTCAAAGCATATGAACAGGCAATTTTCAGAGGTAGAAATTAAAGATATCTATAAGCATATGAAAAAATGCTCTAAATCACTATTTATTGGAGAAATGTAAATCAAAACAACTTTGAGGTACCACATCTCACTAGTCAGATTGGCTAAGATGACAAAACAGGAAAATGACAAATGCTGGAGAGGATGTGGAAAAATTGGAACACTAGTTGGTGGAGTTGTAAACTGATGCAACCATTCTGGAGAGAAATCTGGAACTATGTCCAAAGGGCTATAAATAGTTGCACATACCCTTTGACCCAGTAATACCACTTTTGGGGTTGAATCCCAAAGAGATCATAGAAGTGGGAGTAAGACCCATATGTACAAAAATATTTATTGCAGCTCTCTTTGTGGCGGAAAAAAACTGGAAATTAAGGGGATGTTCATCCATTGGGGAATGGCTAAACAAGTTGCGGTATATGAATGTAATGGAATACTATTGTGCTATAAGAAATGAGGAGCAGATGGACTTCACGTTTACCTAGAGAGGTTATACAAACTGATGCTAAGTGATAAGAGCAGAACCAGGTAAAATTTGTACACAATCACAGATGCATTGTATATGTGACGACCAACTTTGATAAACTGGACTCTTCTCAGCAACGCACAGCTGTAAGACAACTCTTACAAGAACAGAGTTTAAATGGAGACTGAAGCAATCTACATGCTATCATTATTTTCCAGGTTTGGTTTTGTTTCTTCTTTCCCATTGTTCACTCCATTGGCTACA
>CM053591.1:190536363-190577674 GCA_028646515.1 Pseudochirops corinnae
TGGGAGATTCATTCTGCCCTACCGAAAAGTGACATAGGAGAGAATAGACTGGGGGAGGGGGAACACACTGGGATGGCTGTTTTGGGATGGTGGGTGGGGGAAAGAGAGGGAGAAAATATGTAACTCAGAATCTTGTGGAAATGAATGACGCAAACTATAATGAAATTTAAAAAAAAAATAAAGGGATTGTAGAACTGAATCAAGTAAACTAAAAGTAAATAAACAAATCAATTTTAAAAAATTCCTCCCCTGCCCTAAGCAATTGGCACAAGTCTCTGCACAATGTCACGGTTTAGTAACTTGACTTACATTGAACTGAAACCAAGAAAATAAGGGAGTTTGATTTAGGCTTAAATGTTGGATAGAACCAGTGATGGTGGAGTATTTCATTCATCTCAAGGGACAGTATCAGTCTTGATAAGAATGAAACAAAGACTAATGCAATAACCATCTAAATAAATATTTCTATGTTCTAGCTCAGACTTTTGCTCCAATTTTTCCTTCCCTCTTAATTCCTTATCAAAATGTTAAAGCTCCAAATCATGTGAATGAAATTCAGAAGGAAGAATAATTTGCTGCCATTGACATAGAGTCATGATGAGGAAGAACCAGTGGAATTCAGTAAGAGAAGCACTAGAACTCAGGTCCTAATTTTCTATCTATTGCTACCTGAGAAATCTTTGGCGAAACAGTTAGCCTCTCCAGCCTCAGTTTCTTCAACTGTAAAATGAGGGAAGATCAGCCTAAATGACCTCTAAGGCCCCTCCCACCGCTAAGTCTATACTTTATGAACATTTAGATTTCTCAAGCGATAGACTAGAGACTGGAAAGAGACTAAAGCTTCTGCAGCAAAGGTTGAGCTTTCAAAGCCAGGAAGACCCTGGGAAGCTTCCTTCAGAAGGCTGGCTTTTCTATGGCAAATGTGAAATCAACAGCTGTCCAGAGCAGGAGGTCTTCCTCTTTCACTCCCCCAGGCCGTCCAAAGGAGAGATGAGGAGACCCAGGTGGCGTCTAAGCCTGCACATTTGAATTGTCTATTGTCCTCTTAAGTTGCCATGCAGGAACCCTCCCCCCTGTCTCTGTCTCTCTCCCCTCCCCTCCCCTCTCTCTCCCCCTCCATCCATTTCTCCCACCCCTCCCTATCTTCCTCCTACCCCTACCCCTGCCTCTCTCTCTATTACATCTGGGAGATCCAGTGGCATATGCCTCCTCAGGGAGGTCCCAGGGAGAAAGGATGTCCCCATACATACTATCCTCAAAAGGATGGCTTCATAATCCTCCCCTTTCCTCCCTTAGTGACAGTTAATTGGAGCAACTAATGTTGACATCAAACAAATGTCCGAGTTGCATGGCCCATATTGTTACAAACGATAAATTCTCAGTCCTTTGCACACCCATGTCCCCAAGTATATAAGTCCTTATCTCTTCAGCTAGAGATACGAAAGCTTTTGAAGTGGTAGTCACTGGGATAGCCCAAGAGTGATTCCCTGTGGTTTCCCTGTTCTATACATACATTTCTCAGGGGAAGAGAGCTTTGGTGACAACGTAAACGACAGAGGATCCTTCTTAGCTGCAGATATGTATGGGTGCTCTTCTTGTCATACAAGAGTCTCAAGGGACTGGAATGATGCACAGGCTGATGAGCTGGGACAATGCCCAGAGAATGAGGAATCATGGATGCAGAGAAGCTCTGCATTGGGAAGGCCTCGGAAGATGTCTGCTCTATTGCTGGATTTGAGGCTGAGGGCTGGGTTGGAATCCTGACTCTGCTGCCTTACTTGTATGACACCCTCCTCTTTAATTGACCCTCTAAGGGCCTGTTTCTTCCACCCCAATAAAGAGGCTGAACTAGACAACCTTTAAAGGACCCTTCTGGCTAAATGCAAAATTCGGGACCACAGTTTTCTGCCCCATCCTTCTCCTCACCCTGCATTACCTAGAATGAGGTGGTAAAGGGGACAATGCTAGACCTGAAGTCAAGCCTTCGTTCAAATCTGGCGTGAGACACTTACTAGTTGTGTGACCCTGGGCAAGTCACTTAACTTCTCTCTGCTTGCCTGTTTTCCATCTCTTCTTTGCAAAGGTGGAGGGTATCACGGGTATTAATACTTCGTGGACTTCCAAATGAACTGTATTTATTTATCGGCTGAGTTTAATGCCTTTTTCTTACCTACTTTTCAAATCTGTGCTATACGGTGTGGAATTCCAGATAGGGTGGGAGGAGAAATATATTCAGAAATGGCTAATGTAAAAAAGACAACAACAATAATAATCACAATAAGGCAGAGGAAAAAGAGGGAAAAAAAACTGAGTTCAAATCCAGGGCAAGGTATATATGACCTGTGTCATCTTCTAAAAGTCACAGAACCTCTCTCAGTTTCTTCATCTGTAAAGCAAGGAGTCTCGATGAGATAAACTCTAAGGCGCCTGTCCGGTTCTGATAACTTTGATCTTGTTCTTCCAGTCTCTGGTCAAGGAGGATGCCAAGTTACCCTCCCTCCTTTTCTTTCAGAGATATTATGAGGACAAGGCAATGGTACATGAAATGCCTTAAATTGTCTCAAAAGGGAACTGGCCCATTCTTTCAGATGGCAATCAGTATCGTCTTAACTCAGAGGGCCTCTAGTGACCTGTATACTGATGGAGCAGAACGCTCTCCTCCCCAGGGCAGATGTTCCCAGGGGCCTGGGTGTTTCTATTCTCATTGTTTTATGGGTCTCTTCGTTGTTTTTGGCATCAGCCCTTCTCACAATGAGATCTTTTGGTCCTGATCTTCCCATAGTATTCAAGCTAGCGTAAAGTACTTCATGGAGACACCCAGCTAGGTAATAAAAACAAGTGTCACTCATGTCATTTACCAGTGCTCTCTTCCTCCTTCCTTACTGAAACACACCAATTTAATTTTTCTCCTATAAAATCCATTCCTATTATTCAGCCTTGTTATCTGTTCATATCCTGCAAGGATTAGCTCTTGTTTGGCAGAATCCGTGTTCTGTTCCTCGGATTATAAGACACAGTTTAATTACTTTCATTTTGGTACTTCGCCTGTGACAGGGGCCAGGGTAGAAGAAGGACCTCAATGCCATGAGGACAGAGAACACTTAATTGTCACCTCAGTAGCAAACCAAGGTTTCCTTTTTGGTTAGGACATTTTGTTGACCATGTCAGGACACTGGTACTTTGATGAACATAGTAGGATGTTAGCCATTTACCTTTGTGTGTGTGTGTATCCTTGTGTCCCCTTGTACCAAGAACAAGGTTGGTGTTTAATAAATGTTTAACTGATACTTGGATTAAGTTGAAAGTGGAAGTGTCTGGAGTTGCACAGAATTGAACTGGGGTTAATTAATATTGACCTAATCATTATCTAAAAATTTAATTTTTAATTAATTTAATTATTCACTTAATTGAAATGAATAAAATTATTCCTCTTATCACTATGAGAGGGGACATGAAAGTTTCCTCCCACAAGACTTCCTTCCAACAGTAGGGAGAAGCTGCCCTGATGACTACTTCTGATCCATGAGCAGGCTACACAGTCACAAGAATGCAGAATGTGTCTAATTAGACAATTCAGGAATGCCTCTACCACCAGCCATGTAAAAAATGCCTCCGAGTTTCCTACTGACAGTCTTCTAAGGAAACCACATCAGTAGGGAAGTGGGAAGTAGAATGGGCTCAACAGTTCATTATCCCATTATCTGGTCTTGATTAGGCCCACCTGTTATCCTTGACTTGTAGTTTATGGCTGATGTGTTTGTCTTTCAATCACGCCAGTTTCTACAGTTGGAAAATGATTTTAAAACAACAGTGACAAAATTGCACTTTTAATTTAAACATCAATTACTATAACAGAAATGGGAAAACTTGAGTTCTGTGAGTCTGATTGAGGGCATGCCATGAATGTGCTGGCTGTTAAACATCTCTGCCCTCTATTTGACAGAATCTACTGGCAAGTCAGCACAAAAGAAGAACCAGGAATTGAGTCTAATTTTTCCAATATGGATTGAAATGAATAGTATTTGTGTAAGCACTTTTAAGATTTGCAAAGTCCTTCACATCTCATCTCATGTGATCTTCACAACCCTGGGAAGCTGGTGCTATTCCCATCCCCATTTGTGATTGGTCAGTTGTTTCAGGTGTGTCTGACAATCTGTGACCCCTTTTGGGGTTTTCTTGGCAGAGATATTGGAGTGGTTAGCCATTTTCTTATACAATTCATTTTACAGATGAGGAACTCAATCTCAACTGTGCCACTTAGCTGCCCCATTTTACATTTGAAGAAACTGAGGCAGACAGAGTTAAGTGACTTGCGCAGGATCACACAGCTCATAAGTGAGGCAAGGTCTTCCTAGAACTCCATCCACTCTGTTGCCCTTGCTGCCACAATCCCACAAGACTTATTTTACGAGTATAAAAAATCAACACATTTACCTCTTTATATATGCCAGTACATTCATAGTAGTCACGTGATGGCAGGCCAAGTCGAGGCTGATCAATCTATTAAAAAATATGTAAAAATAAACCACTCAAATACTGTTGGACACCGTATTTTGACAAAAGCATTCTTGCCTATCTATGAACTTAGTTCTTTCTTTCCATAATAACGACGTTCTACCTACACAGTGCAATGGATAGAAGTTACCAAGAGGCAAATGTTGGTGTGATATCACTGGACCATAGATTTGGGGTTGGGAGGGACTTTAGAGGTCATTTAGTTCAACCTTTCCACTTTAGAGATGAGTAAACTGAGACTGGATGATTGCCCCAAGTTATACCTGAACACATCATCTCACTCCAAATCCAGTTCATTTTCCCAAGCTGCCCCAAAGTGTAACAGACAACCTCATGAGGCAGAGTTCCTGTTCGCTCACGTTTACTTCTTGGACATGTTTCTCTGTGCATTTGTTTTTCATGTAGAAACTGGATCAGACAATTGGTCTGAGAGGTTCCTTCCTACTTTAAAATACAATGATTGTATATTAATGTGGTACTGGAATACACCAAGGTGGTCAATGACAAACTCACAGAATCTCAACATTGGAGGGTACCATAGAGACAGACCACTAACACCACCTGTATATGAAAAAGGATTCATGCTGCAAAACATCAAATTACCACTATCTGGTTTTCATTCAAAGTCCTCTAGTGATAGAAAGCCTAGTACCTCCCAAAGCAGCCTATTCTATCTTTGAAGAATTCAAATGCTTAGGGACCTGTTCACTTTCTAGAGCCAACATCCATCTCTCTGTGGCTTCCACATTGCTCCTCATTCCACCGTTTGGGACCAACCAAACAAGTCTAATTGCTCATCAAACTAATGGCTTGACAGTCATTTAAATATTTGAAGACTGCCATCACACCTCTCTCTCCTCCACTGATGAATTTTGTTACAGTTATCTTTGGAGCACAGAGAAGGAGAGCTACCCTAGATTGCCTGAAGAGATAATCATGGCACCTCTAGCCCATTTTGGGGTGGAGGGTTGAGATTCTTGGTGGTAATCTCAATGGAAATCTGGGAAGATCCCTCTAGGTTTACTTCTATAACAAAAAGGCAAGAATAGAAATTGCTTCTCTTTTTTGTAGCCATTATTACCAGGGTCAAGCTGTGGTGCCCTAACAGGAGAGTGGAGGAAGCAGCTAACCTCCCATATGGCACAAACCTGCATGATCCCCCATTACTCAGAAGCTAAGTGCTGTTCTCATAGTTTGATGTGATCTGAAAGTGTCAATGATGCTGCCTTTGACATGTCTCCCTATGGGGAAGTATAGAACCAGGAAAAAAAGCCCATTTATGTGATCCAGTTACAATTTGTATTATCACTGCCCCCATACTGGGCCCAGAGCCTATATTTCCTAGGCAGAGGTAACAGTGTAGGCAAGACAGGTAGGAAACTGGTAGAGGGCCTACCCACAGGAGATTTTCCAAATCTCATCTACCAAATGTCCAATATGCCCATGCTCTCGAAGTGCCCATGTAGGACTTTTCCTCCAGAACAAAAACAAGTATTTGGGAGAGGTGGTTGTTGAGGAAAATATCATGGGTTCATCAAATTTAGAGCTGAAGATAACTTTAAACATCATTGAGTCCAATTCCCCTCCCCTCCCTTCCCATTTTACTAATGAGAAAACTCATAACCAGAGAAGGGAAGAGGTTTCCACAGCAAGTCAGTGAGAGGCAGAGACAGGATTCAAATGCACATTCTCTGAATCCAGACCTGAATCCAGGTCATTATGCCACTCTTCCATCTATTTCCAAGGAGGGTCACTGCTAGAAATGAAAACACTGATGCTCTCTATTCTATAGCAATGGAGAATTTGCAAAGAGAGAATTGGGAACCATCAATATCCGTGAAGTCAATCTATGGGACTGGAAAAGGAATCAAGAAACTAGAATGAATTCTACCCACAAGCATTTATTGAGCGCTTAGTAAATACCAAGTATTGCTTACGGTGCTACACAAATGCCAAAATGAGAGAGCAGCACATTTCTCATCTCACAATTCAGTAGAGCGAGGATTTTTAACCTCACTCCACCTATCTGATGATTAGCAAGTTCGGGGAGTTTGATGCAAAGGCATGATGGAGGTGGGAGAGCTAACATTGTGTATGAGAATCAGGCAGTAGGCCAATCTGACTATCGTGTAGACTGCAGGAAAGTTAAGATGATATATAATTAGCCTGGCAAAGACTCTGAAGGGCTCTCGACCACAACTCCAGAACACCTTCTTTTGCTTTACTTACAGATCTTCAATACAAAACCCTTTCTGAAGTTTCTAGGCTTGACCTAAAAAGTTCAAGAAATGAATGTTTTGCATCTTATATCAGATTCATGAGTTTCAACAGCAGCAGGCCAGGGTGCAATATTCAATCATTTATAGCAGCTGCAGCATGACATTTTGGTTACACGATTCAAAGGACACTGCAGCTTTTTCTGTGGAGTAAGGAAAAAATGGGTCCTGAATCCCTTTGTGGAGGTCCCTCACTGTCTTCTTTTGCTTTATTTATGAAAAGGAGCCTGTATTCTTTTCATGAGCATAATGGTAAGTCACCTTATTTCTCAATTCTTTCCAGTCTAGCATCCTTTCTCTTTCTGTGGGTAGCATTATCACAACTGGGGAGGGCAGGGCAAAGAGGAAATGTTCACAAAATAAATGATTAAGACACTTTTCTCTTAAGAATCCCATATATCCTTGACAGTATATGGATTTATTGCTTACAAAATTCAAATGAGCAAATACCGTATTTCGAGATAGCAATGAAATCAATGAGTATTCAAGTTTTATTGCATTTTCAAGAAAGCTTTAGGCCATGACAGCAAGGAGAAACTTACGTGAATAATATGATTCATGGAGTTCTTATCATCTGTGCCAACGAAAAGATTGATCAGAACTTTCTTCCCAAATTTCGAGTTCAACTCTGCAATGGATTTTTCAGCAGTCCAAGAAGTACCTAAGGCGATGAAAGGCAAAGTCAGGCTTTTAAAGACATGTACATGGAAAGTAGAAATTAACATGAAATTCTTTTTTGAATTTGGTAACAAACATATGCTATGTGTCTACTGCCTTACCATATACTGTTTCCCAGTTGTCTGTGGCTACTGGCCATTCATGAATCTCTTGTAAGAGTTTTAGCAAAGGTTCACCACCTCTGCTATCGATCACAGCTTTGGGAAACAGGGAAGAAAGACAGAATTCAATAGGAAGTCTGTGAACAGTTTTGTGCCAATATAATCTATGTCAATGTACCAAAATATAGCTATTGATAAAAATCCAGGGACTAACAGCCATGTGAAGGACACTTACATTCATTTAAGCAGGATCTGTACAATGTTTTGGCTTTCTGTACTGCTACTATGTCTTCGGGTTTTGGCTCCTCAAGGACACCTGAAATAGGGCATTTAAAATAGACATCAACACTGATCTCCAACCTCCATGCATTTGTACACATTGTTGCCATAATTCTTCACCTCTGCCTCCTAGCATCCCCAGCTCCCTTTAAAGTTCAGCTTGAGGGTCATGTCTTCTAAGCGGACTTTCCTTGTTACCGCAGTTAACATTCCTAGAAAATCATTTTGCAGTCATTTTGTATCTGTTTGGCATTACTTGTGTCTGTACATGTTTCCAACCAGTAGAAGGTAAGCTCCTGGAAAGCAGGGAACATTTTTCTATTTGTATCACTTGGACCAAGCCTAGTGAATAGTGAACCTTGTAGGGACAAAATAAATTCTATTTGAATTGGTGAACGCAACTTTACAGCTTTAATTAAGGTACTCCATAGTTTCCATGTGAACCTATTCTTTTTTGGCTCAGTTAGAGAAGCCTCTTCCAAAACCCAGGTGACCATATGTGCAGTAACATATTCACTGCATTTAATCTGCTCTGATGACAGTCGTTTCCATGAAGTTACTTTTAAAAACTTTTAAAAAATGGAAAGAATCCCGGCATGTCAAGTGAATTTATGCCTCAGGAGACCTGGAATCATTCAATCAATCACCAAGGATTTATTTATGGAGCACCTATAGCCAGGAAAACCAAAAGAAAAAGCATACAGTCCCTGTTCTCAAGGAGCTGATCTTCTCTTAGGGGACTGAGTGTCTGAGTGGAAGGAGTCAGGAAAACCCAAGTTCAAGCCTGGTCTCTGGCACTTCTTGGCTGTGTGACCCTAAGCAAGACACCTTATGTCTCAATGTCCCAGGTGACTCTTTAAGATACTAAGTTATAGGGTTCAGTTGTGTGTATCATTGGGGGAGTTTACACATTAGAACTTTCCCACACTGAGGAACTCATGGGTCTGGACCAAAAAAAAAAATATATATATATATATATATATATTTATAGATGGATTATGTTTATAATTTATATGATTTACTTATATATCGTAATGTGTTCATAATTTATACTATAATACATACTTATAATGTGTATAATATGTGGTGATATCTAATTATCTCTATATGATTGGTCCATATTAAGGAGCTTGCTTGTAGAGAAGTCACCAAAGTCACTCTTCTAGAAAATAACCTTCCAGGAGAGAAAACTAGAGAGGCCCAAGGACTTGCCAAGTTGTGGTACAATGGAAAGGGCCCTCTTTCTGGAGCCAGAGTCTCTGGGGTTCAAATTCAGCCTTGAATGCTCACTACCCATATGACCTTGGAAATGTCACTTACTTTCCCTGGGTCTCTATTTCCTCATCTGCAACAACATGAAGGTGTCAGATTAGATGATCTCTGAGCCATGATCTAATGAAGAGCATGTCAGTAACAATGTGGTTTTCACCTAACTTCTCATCTACAAAAGCTTACAATCGAGCAGAAAAGCTTGTATGGGGGTGAACTAATCAAAGACAAGGTAAATACTCTGAAGTTGTGTATTTGTGCTGGGGGTTTGCTTGGACTGGCCCAGGAAATGACCTTTTTTTTAACTGCTGCCCTACTAAAGGGGTAACTAGAATTATGGAATTACTCTTTCTTAGAAAAGTACAAAATGGTCACTCAGCTCAACTTTCTTGATTCTTCTTTGATATTATAGGTTAGGCATCTGCTCTTACATATAGGTCCTTCCATTTTGTTGAAAGAATACTCAAGAAGCAGAATGTTCATTGGTTCTGCAGACAGAAGACTTGGGTTCAAATCCCAAATGATGTTCTTTGTAAGACCTCAGACAAAACAATTAACCTCTATGGACCTCAGTTTCCTTCTTCATAAAATGAAGTCATAGTCAAAATAGTTGACCTCTAGATCTATGATCTGATGACACTATGCAGTTACCATGTCTCCATCACTATCTGTCTCCCAATGGAAGGGGTCCATCTATATTTCTCCAGTTCAGGCTACTTTCCAGTGGCCTGGGTTGGTTGCTGAAATAAACCTTTGCAATTAGCTCTGTAACTGCTGCCTTTTTAAAAAAAATAATGTGCCAAAAAGGAAGCCATTTGGTACCCAAGAAACAAATCCACTGACCTTTCAGAATGACTTCTAGCTCATCTCGTAAAATGTCAAAGTTACTGTAACGTGAGCTGGTTTCTGGAATGACGTTCCGCTTTAACCAGCCTCCGCAGGCATATTTGAAAAAGTCTGTACAAGGGTTGATGGTGTCATCCATGTTCTGAATCAACCGAGCGGCTAAAACACAAGAGAGACAAATATCTGCATGTAAACATTTACTAGAAAAACAGATGCTACATAGGTTTTTGGGCAGTGTGTGGGGGAGAGGGAGACTGCAGAGAGAGAAGAGACCCTGAACCTGTGCCTAGACCATCATCAGTTGTGTGGATCAGATATTAGCACCAAGTTAGAGAAGCAGCATAATATATAGTCCGTGTTCTTGCTGCTCAGAGAAATCCAGGATCCAAATCTGAACTCTATGTGTGACCTTGAGCAAGTCACACAATCTGGGCCTCAGTGGTCTAGTCTGCAAAATGGAAAAGGGAGCTAAAGGCCCTCGTAGTTCTACTTGTTGTCTTTTATTCCTCTTATCACAAGAAACTGTCCAAATTATATGTATGTGCTGATCAGGCAATCTCTTCTCTCTAATCCAGTGAGTCTATGTAAAGTGCCTACACACGGTCCATGTTAGAAACTGGGGACACAAGGACAAAGTAAAAGCTGCCTTCAAGGATTTAGTCTCAGAACCCATAAGCATCTCAGCAGGCACCTAGGCCACTCTACTCAAAGACCAATCTTTTCTACTGAGTATCCAGCAAATGACCATACCATTTTGGGAAGTATGATCCTCCCCAATGAGGGGAAACCCGTGACCTTCAAGAGGTGTACAGTCCCTTCCTGTTTGGGATAGTGCTAATTGCTTGGAAGACTTTCCTGGCATCCAGACAAAATCTCCTCTTTGCAATGTTCACATACTGGTCCTAATTCTGACCTCCAGGGATAAATAAGGGAAGCAAGTCTAATGTCTCTGTTAAATAATTAAATGAATGATTTATTGGTATTTAAATGGCTATATTTATTTCCATTTAATTTTTTAATTCATTCGTTTATTTTTTACTTCCCCATGACTTCCCCAACTTCTTGCAACAGAATGGCCAAAACAATCTGGTCAAGTTCTTTAATGCCTGCCTCATTTTGTACCTAAACTCTTCAGAGAAGAGGAAGGAATGTTTCTTCATCAATCATCAGAACTTGAGATTGATCACCATGCTGAGCAGAGCTCTGATGACTTTCCAGGTTGTTTTCCTTTCTATTATGTCTCTTGTACTGGACAATTTTTCAGTTACCTAGTGACAACTATCATCTTCCCCTGGAATCTTCTCTTCTTCAGTCTAAACAATCTCAGTTCCTTTAATTAGTTTTTAAAAATACTTTAATGTCTTCAATGCACTCTTTTTTCCTCTTTTTATTCAATTCTAGAAATTCTAAGCTTAAAGAGAATGCTTCTATATGCAGATTTTTTGCACACAATGAGAAATCTATTATTTACAGCTTGCTTTATATATAGACATACAAATATATGTGTAAAGTAAATTCGAGCTATTACTTTAAAAGCTATCCTGCTTTTCTGCAGTTCCTTCTAAGCTTCCTTCTGTCCTCTTCAGTGTTTTTAAAAATCTTTCAATGACCCTCTTTTGTTTCTTTTTGGAGGGCTATCTCTAGCTCTGATATCACTTCCCTGGTTTCCCTTCCCCCTCAAAAAGAGAAAAAAAATCAATCTTTGTAACAAATAAGCAAAATCAAGCAAAACAAATTTGCACATTTTCCTCATTGAAAAATGTGTCTCATTCCTCATGTTGGGTACATCGCCCAGCCATTCGTCAAGAGATGGGCAGGTAACATTCTTTATCATCAGTCCTATGGTCTGCCTTGATCAGAGTTTTAAAGTCTTTGTTTTGAGTTTTGTTTTTTTTTTTTGCTTTTTGGAGGGAGGAATGTAGGGCAATTGGGGTTAAGTGACTTGCCCAAGGTCACATGGCTAAGAAGTGTTAAATGTCTGAGGATGGATTTGAACTCAGGTCCTCTTGACTGCAAGGTCAGTGCTCTACTCACTGTGGCACCTAGCCACTCCATTTTAAAGTCTTTAGTGTTTAAAATGTTGTGTTGTATATGTGGTTCTAGTTCTGCTCACTTCATTCTGTATCAGTTAATAAAATTCTTCCCAGGTTTCTCTGAAACTGCCTTTCAACCAATTCTTGTATGCATAAATTCTTGTATGCATAAACAATGTAAGCTTGTTGCCATCTTGTTTTTACTCCTTTGGAAGCTCTCCAGTTTGCCAATGCCTTTCCCAAAATGTAGTGTCCAGAACTGAACTAAGTACTCCAGATGAGGTCTGACCAAAACAGAATACAAAGGGACCATCGCCTCTTATTTCCAGAATATTCCTATGTTTACTTTATTGTAGCTCAAGTTGAAATTAATTTTTGACTACCATATCATCGTGTTTGTGTTCTGTTTAGATGTGTTTGCTTGATTTGTCCTTGAGTGTCCATCAAACCTAAGCGGGAGTCATACGCTTAAAAAAAAAACAAAACTCAATTGTATTTTGTTTTCAGTTCCAAATGTTCTCCCTTTCCTCTTCTACCCATTGAAAAAGCAAGGGAAAAAAGCCTAATTGCAAATATTTATAGTCATAAGAAAGAAATTTCCTTAGTAGCCAGAAATCATAGATTATTGGAGCTAGCAGGATCAACAGACATCATGTGGTTTGGGAAAAGCAGCAATGTATATTGGAAATGCCACTTAAGTTGGATTAGAGGATCAGGGTTCAAATCTTGTTTCTATTAACCTCCCTGTTTCCTCACCTGTCAAATAGGAGAGAGTTAGACTAAATGGTCCCCAAAGTCTCTACTAGCTCTTGATCTAGGATATGATATCCAGCAGTTAGCACATAGTAGGTATTTAATAAATGTTGATTGATTAACTCATAGCACTCCTTGCTGGCTTCTTTCTGCCTAAGGATAACTCATGTTTTCCTCCCTGTCCCTCTTACCTAAGTCTGTGATTGAATCTAGTCAGGAACTCTCAGTAAGGAAACTCTCACCACAGATGGAGATTACCAACTCATCTGTACCTTATAGTTCTTGAGCAATGACATATGTACTGAGAGGACATTTGACTTGACCACAGTCATACAGTTAGCAGGTATCAGAGGCAGCACTTTAAGGTCTGCCTGAGTCCAATGCCACTAGTCTATGCACTATGCCATATGTTCTCTCCATTCACATTTATAATACTTCAAGTTTAACAAAGTACTGCCAAATCTATAACCATACCAGTAAGTTCCTAGTGCCATCAGCTACACTTTACAGATAAGGAAACTGAGGCTCAGCTGGGCAGTAGGGTTTGCCTGTGTTAGGATAGCTGGTAAATGTTGGAGGCAAGATTCCAACACAGGTCTTCTGATGGTAGGTTTAAAGCTTCTTCCACTACACAGATCTGTGTCTCAGAAATAAATGGGGAGCGTGGATCTCTTGAGTCTGAGCTAGACAACCTCAGATTACAGCCTAAAGCAACCTGAGAACCTAGAGGTGAAGAAATTTCACCTTTCCAATGGCCTTTGAGTGATTTTAAGACTCACCTGGGCTGAGGGCTATTGAATCCTATAAGCTAATTTGTGGTTATAGGGCTGTGTTTAAAAATGGCTACAGCATAAAGCTGGTGTTCATTGATTTGTTTAAGCTTATATATATCGTTTATCAATATAAGTAATTTACATGATGGTTTTTGTATTTTCAATTCTCCTGCTCATTCAATGGTCCCTAGGAACTCTTAAGGAAAAGAGAGATCAAATCCATATATGCACTTACTGGTACCAACAATAGGCAGGCCCCCGAGCTAAGCTCTATGGAGAATACGAGGCAAGAGACTTGGGTTCTAAGAATCATCAACCCCAGGTGAAAGGGGGGTCAGGAGGAAGGAGTGGAATGGGCCTTGACTAGGGACCTGCCGGGTATTAAGCATTTTGCTAAGTGATTTACATTATGATTTCATTTGATCCTTACAACAACTCTGGTAGGTCGGGCCTATTATAATTATCATTACTTTACAGTTAAGGAAACTGAAGCAGAAAGAGAGTAATTGAGTTGCCGGGGATCACACAGCTAGTTGGGTTTGAGGAAGGATTTGAACTCATTTTCCTTGACTCTGGGCCCCATGCTCTTTATGCTGCATCACCTAGCTGCCTCTGGGCAATCTGGACCAACAACTGGATTTTGCAAACAAGAAAATGATGCCAAGTAAATGAAAAAGCATTTGTTAAACCCTTATTGTGTGCCAAGTTCTGTGCTATAACCTGGGGACAGTCTCTGACCTTAAAGAATTTTTGTTCCAATGGGAAACACATGGGGAGTGATGGCCAGAGAGAGTGCTTTGCTCCTACAAGTTCCAGGAATGGTGAGGGGATCCACAAGGGAATAGATGGACAAACAAACTTCAAGAACAATAGCAGACCTGATGTTATCCTGGTTCCAGGACTGCAGGGCAGGAGATGGATGAGTAGAGCTCGAACAGCAAGGCGATTGATGAGGACACTTCAAAGGTGGCTGGGCTGGGAGCAGGAGAGGTCAGTGAAGCATTGCTTTGGTCTTACTGAAATAGGGGGCTGGGCTAGGGAGTCAGTCACCAATCAGGACAGTGGGGCAGAAGTTATGGAGATGAAAAGGCATGAATTTTGGGCTGGGCAGCAAAGAAGTGATCAAAACTGTTCAGAATATGCCTGCAAAGGCTAAAGGACTTGTCCAAGGTCCAAGAGGAAGTAAATATCCAACATGGGATCCAGGGCTGAGTGCAAAGAAAGGTAGGCCTCTCTTCTCTGTTCCCTCCTTGGTACATGCTCTATTCATCCCTTCTAGACAGAATATTAAGCTGCTTGGGACAATACTTTTTTGCACACACTGGGTCTTAAAAACTCACTTCCCAACAAACATGCCGATCAGACAAATGGATTGCTGAAGAGATCACAGAGTTTACCTCATTTAATCTCTTTCTACATATGGAAACTATGGGGTATATAAACATATACACACATATAATGTGTATATTTATATATGTGTGTATATATATACATAAACATATATATAATATATATGGATATATATATACATACATACATACATACATACATACATACATATATATATACACACATATATATCCCTAGAGGTGAAGTATACCAGGGTCTTGCAACTAAAAGTCCCCCAATTAGGAAGGGGAATAAACTAAGCAAGGAACCTTGAATTTTGGATGAGATAAAGGCACAAAGTTACAAGAAGGCAGAAATTATGAAAAATTCTTAAGAGTTGAGGGGCTCTAAGAAAACTCCCTAAAAACACATGAAGCTAACATTTGTTGCAAATTGCTAGGAAATTCAAACCTGGAAAGAGTGCTAAGCAAAGATGTTTTAGGAGCCCATTTGAGGCAAAGTCTCTCAAAATGCCTCTGCTACTTAAATTGAATCTTGGAGGGGCTGCATCCATTTCTGCTCTGATTTCATTGTCTGTCGTCGTCGCTGGGAAAGTGGGTGGCGTCTGTCATGAGCCCTCTCTGATATAATAGAATGCTGATGCACATTTTATTGCCTCTTTGGGAAAACTGCCTTCTTTTTAAAACACCTTACGACACCAGGTAAAACATCCAAATAAAAGAGATGAATGGAATTTCCCATTCTTGTCCCACTGCCACACTGCCATGGCTTCCATATTTCACGAGGAAGTACAAGTCTACATTTCTTTTTGAACATCGAATATGCCATCTGGTGTGTTGAAGCTGTTTGCCGTTTGTGAGTCCCATACCAAAGCAATCAGGCAAACACATTTCCTGAAGAAAGAAAGAAGCCCCTGGGCTGCTTCATCTACAGTTGTGTTCCAGGAGACTTTTCCTATTTCCCCATGACCTCGGATCTCATCTAAGCACAGAGCTTCCAAAGACTTCAAAGGAGGTTCTTTTCTGATGAACATTTTGGGGCATGGGCCAAGCCAAGAAATGGGCCCTTGATACTTTTATGTAGTTTCTTTGATCAACCTCCCTTTAATCTCTGATCACGGGTTTGATTCTCTTTTTACACCTCATCCTCTGGCCCTCCTCTGGGCTGATTTGGCTTTGAAGTCTGGAGGTGCCTATGTGTTTGGAGGAAGGCAGGAGGAAGAAGCCATTCAACTCTCAAACTGGCCATAATTGGTTTGTTTTGTTTCACAATGATGTTTCATACTTTGTTTTGAGTTTCCACAACCTTTCTCCACAGCCACACCTCCCTGGCTGCTTCAGCTGCTGACTGTTATTCGATCTCTACCTCCTCAAAGTGATTTTAAAACACAATTCTCACTTTAATATATACACACTCCCATACCAACACATGCAATCACACTTTGCAGGAAGTAGGTGGTTCATTTTGGCTAGCACCAATTCCAAATGCTTCTTGGTGCTAACAAATAATACTGAGAAAGCTTTTCTGGCTAACTGTATTGTCATTTTTTTCTTTTGCTTCACAGACCAAGTAAGAAGTTAACGAATCTGACAGGATCTTTGACAATTGTGTCATCTTAGAAACCAGAAAGTCCATTTTTTTTTTAAAGGACACTTCCTAGGAGAGCAAATTGGTTTTGTTATACTATCCTCAAACAATGCTAGGGTGGGATGGGCCCTTTGAAAGACCCCAGTAGTTTGCTGCCTGGCTAGGATGTATCTGTCCACAGAATTGGATTCTATACACTGGAAGAATTCTCTAAGACAGAATACCAAATGTCCAGCCTTTTTGGGGTGACTGAGAAGATGCACAATAGGTTGCCAGTAACCTGGACAATTCAAGCTATTGCTTTTTCCCTTGTAGGAGTAGCCATCTAATTCTGAGGGGGAGGCAGAGTCTTGTTTTCAACACCTAAAGCCCTGACCAGATCAATAGCAACAGACATGGACCTTGAAGGCCAGGGAAAAGGATTTACATCTCAAGGTAGGGTGACGATCACTGTTTAAAGAAGGTAGTATACTATTACTCTATTTATCCATTTGTATCATTGAAAGGGGCTGCTTTTAGCTAGTCTTGATTTAAAACACATGGAAGAGTGCTACTTTGGAAAAAGATTTTGGAAACAATGGTGCCATGTACCATAGGAGGGTGACCTTTCCTTTCAGTAGAAAACTCAAGGGAAAAAGGGAAATGAAATGAACAAATATTGTCATTCACAAATGAGTACAAAATCCTTTAAAATTCTGGCAGCTGCTCTTTGCGTACAGGTTTCATTTTGTTGGACTCGGACAACCTTTCTGTTCTGTGATTGCTAATTCTACCGGAGTGGGCGTTTTCAGTGATTGATGGGAATTACAAAATATGCTTTTCTATCAGTTTCTGTTTTTGCTTCTTTAGAAAATTGTGAGGAAAGCCCAGAAGGCTGGCTAAACGTAGGGAGAGAATGGGAACTTTATTTTTAAGCAGAACGCCTGTTTAGAAAAAAATACTGTTTGGAGGGCAGGCTCGTTAGCCTTTAAGTTAGACACATTTTTCTTTCTCTTCTTTCTCATCTATCCTACAGCCTACACCTCCCTCCCCCCCCCCCCCCAATTCCAGGGAAGCCCATAGAGGCTTCTGGTAAACAAGGACCTGCCACCATTAGCCTAAGGCCAGGCCACACTTATAGGTCCTTAACCTCCCTGGGCTTCATTTACTTGTCTTTCTTTAAAAAAAGTTGGGGGGGCGGGAGGGGGTGATAGGTGAGGTGCCCTCTGGGTTCTGGCTTCAGATCTCAGGTCAAGTTCTGTGAATATTCATAGCTACTGATTTCCAGTTGTCTCTCAAGGACCAGAGGCCAAAAAACTATTTACTTAATGCAATTCAACTCACTTTATCTGCTTATTTACAAATATACCCAAAAGTGTGATAGGGAAACAAATGGTTTTATTTCTTCTAGAGAATACTTTTGAGGAGGAACTTTCCCCTCCCTCCCGGTGCCAGACTTTACCTGTTTTTTTTCCCCCTGACTCTCTGGAGTAACAGAATCATTGGATTTCCTGCCCCTCAATTCATTTTTAATTTCAATTTGAACCTGACAAACATGAACATTTATACATTTAAAAAAAGGATAAACTATGAAACTATGGATAAACTATAAATCCATGTTAATTACCCTGTTGATAGCTTGTTTTGCGAAGCATATTACTTTTAAAACTGATCTGTTTGTCTCCCCCTCTCAATTTCCTTCTGTTCTCTTTAGTACATTTTAGAAATGTTTCAATGACATTCTTTTATGCCCCCCCATTCCTAATCACTAGTACTTAGCATTCTCTCCCTGTCTACTGTACTTCCTCCTCGACACAAAGACATTTTTTCCACAAAGAAAAAAATTTTCAAAGTCGTTTTTCTTCACAATGTTTTCTAGCCATTGCATAAATTGTTCTCCCAAACTGCTGACTTCACTCTGCATCAATTCATCCATGTCTTCAAAGGTTCCTCTGAATCCATCCCTTTTTTCATTGCTTATTGTGTTCTATTGATTCTGCCATTCCATACCTGATGGGAACCTTCTTAGTTATCAGTTCTATGCTAACAAGACTATGCTACAAGAAAGAGTGATGCTATGGATATTTATGTCCATATAGGTCCTTTCCTTCTTTCTTTTATGTCCTTCAGTTACGGGCTAACGAATAGTATTACTGAGCCTAAGAGTAGGTATTACCTTATAGCAACTTTGGGGGTATTATTTCAAATAAATTTCCATGGTGACTAGATCAATGGCATATTTACCCATCTGATGACCGAGTTGAACCTTACATGTTTTAATTTGCATATATATTGTGGTGGTGAATTAGAACTCCCCCCCCCCCCCCAACTTGGCTATTTGTAGCTTGAATTTTTAGCTTTTGATTCTTGATCCATTTTTGACCCAGTCCTTTTCATATATTGAGAATTCGATAAACTTGCTGTATTTTTTTTCCCTTCTGAGTTAACTGTTTCTCTTCCAGTTTTAATAGCATTGATTTTGTTTGTGCAAAAGCTTTTCAATTTTGTGTGGTTAAAATTACTCATTTCATCTTCTGGGATCCATCCTTTTAGTTTGGTCAAGAAGTCTTGCCCTATCCCTGCTCCACTGCTTGGTTTATGATGCATGTCTAGGTCCTATATCCATTTGGAATTTATTGTTATATATGGTGTCAAATGTTTTCCTAAAACTAATTTCTGTCAAGACTACTGTCCAGTTTTCCCAGCAGTTTTTGTCAAATAATGATTTATTATGTCAGTACTGGATACCTTTGGGTGGGTGAAACACTATATTACTATGGTCATTTGCTTCTGTAGATTCTATACCTAATATGCTCTACTGAGCAGTTAACTATCCTTGCAAGTAGTTCAGATCTGGCCTTGAACACACGTTAGAGAAGCCAGTCAGCAGATCTTTCTTTGCCTCAGTTTCTTCTTCTGTAAAATGGGGATAATAATATAGCACCTGCTTCCCATTTCTTATAGCACAATAGTATTCCATTTTATTCATATACCACAACTTGTTTAGCCATTCCCCAATTGATGGTCATCCCCTTAATTTCCAGTTTTTTTCTACCACAAAGAGAGCTGCAATATTTTTGTACATATGGGTCTTCCTCCCACTTCTATGATCTCTAATACCCCAGAAGTGGTATTACTGGGTCAAAGGGTATGCAATTATTTATAGCCCTTTGGGCATAGTTCCAGATTGCTCTCCAGAATGGTTGAATCAGTTCACAACTCCACTAACATATTTACCTGGAGAGGCTTATAAAAATTGATGCTAAGTGAGAAGAGCAGAACCAAGAAAAATTGTACACAATCACAGACACATCATTGTGTGACAACCAACTTTGATAAACTGGACTCTTCTCCGCAATGCACAGTTATTAGACATCTCTAAAAGTCTTAGGATGGAAGGAGATATCTACATTCAGAGAAAGATCTAGAAAGAACAGAGTTTAAATGGAGACTGAAGCAAACTACACGCTCTCATTCTTTTCCCCGTTTGGTTTTGTCTCTTCTTTCCCATTGTTCATTCCATTGGCTACAACCCTTCTTTACAACCAGACTAATGTCCAGTGTGAAAGTATTTGCAGATCCTATACTTAACTGCAAGCTACCATGGGGGGAGGGGAGGGAGGGAAGAAAATTTGAAACTCATGGGATTGTGGAACTGAATCGTGTCAACTAAAAGTAAACAAACAAATCAATTTAATAAAAAAAAAATAAAGATTACGAAAATTGGAAAAAAAAATATAGCACCTGTCTCTTAAGGTTCTTGTGAGGATCAAATGAGCTAATAATTTAAAAGAATTTAGTATAGTGCCTGGTATATGGTAAGCAGTATGCAAACGTTACTTATTATTATGATTATCTTATGTCTTAACCTGTATCAAATAGTTTTAATGATTCCTACTACATTGATATACAGCATCGTTGGGAGTCTGACTCTAATCTGTCCCTCTCTCTCCCTCTCTCACTTTTCTCTCTCTGTCTGTCATTATTTCCCTTGTGATTCTGGATGTTTGATTATTTTTTTTTTCTAGTTCTTTGGTGGCTTGAGTTGTTGGGCATATCCAGCGAACACAATTAACACAACACAGTGAAGCAATTAATGTCTTTCCAGTGATACGAGTCTTTGCAAAGGATATTTGCCACTTGTATTCTTGTGATTTCTATAGGTGTTTTGGTAAAGGGACACTAAAATTTATATATTCTGTAGTTTTTTGAGGTGCAATTTCTTTCTATCTCTTTCTGCTGGGTTTTGGTGGTAATACATAGAAATGTTCATGGTTGACACAGATTGATTTCATATCTTGCAATTTTGCTGAAGTTTTTGTTTCAATTTTTAGTTGAAGTTTTAATCTTTTACATGGACAGTTATATCAACAAATAGTACTAATTGTTTCTTCTTTGCCTATGGCTCTTCTTTGATTTTTCTCTTTTTTGTTTTGCTTTTTGGAGGGGGAAAGGTAGGGCAATTGGAGTTAAATGACTTGCCCAAGGTCACAGGGCTAGTTTTTTGTTAAGTGTCTGAGGCCAGATTTGAACTCAGGTCCTCCTTACTGCAGGGCCAGTACTCTATTCACTGTGCCACCTAGCTGCCCCTGATTTTTCTTACATCTTATTGCTATGGCTGGCATTTCTAGAACTGTATCATAATAGACACTGACAGCTTTATTTTGCCCCTGATCTTCTTGGGAAAAGCTCCACTGTTTCTCCTTAATCTATAATGGTGGTTCTTAGTTTTAGATAGATTCTATTTACCCCATTAAGGACGGCTTATTACTGTGATAACTAGTATTTGTTTGTTTGTTTGTTTTAAATAGATATGGGTGTAGTGTTTATCAAAATCTATGACTATATTTATCACTATGATCAGATGATTTTATTTTTTTGCTATTAATATGATTTGTGTTCATGGTTTTCCTAACAATTGTAATGATCTTCCATCACTGGCATAAATCCACCCTAGGCATGGAGTACAATTTGTATGTGTTGTTGTAACATCGTTATTAATATTTTATTTAGTACTTTTGTATATTATTGAATTATTATTTTTCTCTTCTCTTTGCTTTCACTCTCCTCAGTTTAGGGATCATGAATATATTTGTATCATAGAAGGAATTTGGTAGAATCCTTTCTCTCTCTATTTTTGCAAAGAATTTACATAACATCCGAATTAATTTCTCTTTCAATGTCTGACATATATAAATCCATCTTATCCTGACTTTTTTCTTTCCTTTAAAAGTTCTTTTTTGGAGAAGAAGGGAAAGGGAATAAGAATTTATCTAGCACCTACTAATGTGCCAGGTACTGTGCTAAATATTTTTTAAACAAATATTATTCCATTTGATTCTCTACCCTGTGAAGGAGGCGCTATTTTTATCCAAATTTTACCATTGAGAAAACGGAGTTAAAAAGTTTCAGTGACTCTTCCAATGTCATATCACCATGTCTGAGATTGGATTTGAATTCAGGTCTTCCCAACTCTAGGCCCAGTAAACCACCAGCTGCTTTTAACTTATGGCTTTACATTTATGACTTGATCAAGCTTATTGTCTGGTTTTTCTCATCTTAGAAATCTGGATATTTTATGTTATAGTAGATATTCATCCATTTCATAATTTCAAAAGATATCTCATGCTTTTCTTTTCCCCTGCTTTTTCATTTTTTCATATTTCATACAGAACTCAGAAAGCTGGTAGGTTTTGGTCGACACTCCCTCCCACACCCCGTAGTCACCATTGTTTGAGTTCAGAGTATGTCCAAATGTCTGTGGAGCCAAAACAGAAATGGATAAAAGCAAAGTAAGGATGCAGGGATGATATACCAGGTCACTGGCATTTCATCCAGGACACAAAAGGAGGAGAAGCCACACCTTACCAGCTGGGGTGGTGGAAAGTGAGCCAAACTGGGAGGAAGAAGAGCTGAGGCCACAGCCTACTTCTATCATCTCTCCCCCTTTGTCAGCTCACACAGGCTGCTTCACTGACCTCCGGCCTTGTGTCTCTCATCTCTAAAGAGCCATTTGAACTGGACAGCCTGTAATGTTCCTTTCCAATTCTAAATCTACAACTTTATGACCCTTGACAGTTTTCAAGATGACTAAGTTCAAGGGATTTCATGTTAATGTGAACCACATAGACCTACCCAGGAGGTTCAGAACCTGTGGTCTGTGTCCAACTAAGGAGTCTGGGGCAAAGTCTAGGGGTCTATGGACTTGGATGGGGAAAAACATCATCTCTTTTCACTAACGTCCAGTTGAAACTTAGCATCTCCCTTGTGAAAAACCAAGCATGATCCTGAGAAGGATCCCAAAGGACTGTCTTTTAGCATTTTTTGTAGCTCTGGCACTTACCACAGCTCTTGGCACATAATAGGTGTTTTATTGACTGATGCACCAAAAGAAAGGTCAAGAACCCCTGACCAACCATCAGCCCTCTGACCCAGCTGCATTCCTTTCAAAGCAAAGCTAAGGATTATAGAGGCTGAAAAGAGCCTTTATGATCCCCCTGCCCCTCACCCACCATGACCATCATTTTATAGATGGGGTAACTGAAATAAAGAGAAACAAAATGATTTATTATTACTAATAATACTAGCTAACTTTTTATGTGAGCTTCCTGTGTGCCAGGCTGAGCGCTTTACAAATATGACCTCACTCAATCCTCACCACAGCCCTCTGAGGTAGGTGCCCAAGGTCATGGAGGAAGTGAGAAGTAGAGTTGCCATTCCACCCCATGCCCTCTGGCTCTGAAAGCTGATGCTCTTTCCATACAACATGCAGCTTCCCATCCTCCTTGGAGATAGTTTCAATGATGGACTGGAAGCAAGAAGAGCAGGTGCTTTTTGGATGGCAGATTCTTAAGTCCTGAAGTCACACTTGACTCAGAGCCTTCCCCCTTCTCTGTGTCTCCAATTCCAAAGAAGGCCACTGGCCTGAGGCCATCATCGCTAATGTTTGTCCAAACTTACAACTACCATGAGTTCATTTCTCTAGTCACACTGACTCAGTCAACTATCAGGCACGAGGTGCTGGGCATGCCAAGAAAGGCAAAACTCACCCACCTCTGCCTTCAAGGACCTCACATCCCAATGGGGGAGACGATGGACTAACAACTAGGTCCATACAAGACATAAACGGGATAAACTGAAGATAATTTGCGAGTGGAGACCCAGAAAGGCTTCTTGCAGAAAGATAGGATTTTAGCTGAGTGCTGAAGGAAATCGGGACAAAGAAGGAAGTCTGAGGCAATCCCTAAAGTATGCCCAGCTACATGAACCTGTCAGTGCCTGTCAGTTATTCTAAGAGTCAGGACACCACTGGAAAAGCTGTCAAAGGGAGTGTGGAATGGAGAAGAAGGCAAACTGGCAGAGGATTCACTCACCAAGAATGTAGAATGAAGGTATGACTGTAAAATGAGACTGCACATAAAAGCACACATAGCCCACAGAGTAAACATATGTGTGCCCTCCGACTACTTACTGTGCAACTTCAAGCCTGAATTTAAGTGCCTAACCTTTCAGTCTAATCTATCACACTTTTGTCTGATCTGTTATATTAAAGATGCTATGCTTGGTACTGGAAATGCAGAAATGAGAAAGAAGAGAAAGAGCTAACGCCCATCCTCGAGAAATCCATGAAGGCATGTCCTTAAATCACTCTGCTTCAGGTTAGGATGGAATAGAAATGGATAGAAAAGATCAGAGATGAGGAACTGAGGAGGTGAGTTTCCAGCCAGGGACTGATCAGGGAAGGCTGCCCAGAGACCCCATGCCTGAGTTGAGCAAAGAGCCAAGAGGCCGAGGTGTGGAGGAAGTTCACTCCAGCCAGGGGAGAGAGAGCTTTACTAATGTCTAGGAGCAGGTGAGGGGTTGTGGAGCAGGTAAGGACCGCTGTACCTTCAACAAGAGCTTGTTCAACATCTACTCTGCGCTTGGCATGGTGCCAGGCTCTGGTAAAGTGACTACCTGAAGGAGAATAAATCTGGAGAGGCAAGATGGAGACAGATTGGGGAGGTCCATGAATTCTAAGAGAATGAATTTTTTTTTCCTATCCTGTAGACAATGGTGAGCTAAGGAAGACTTTTTTTTTCTTTTTTTTAAAAGGCAATGGCATTTGGAAAGTTATACTGGCAGCTAACAGGTTGGGTTGGAGAGGGCAGAGACTAGATGGATAGAGCCAATTAAGAGGGTACTGCAAAGTTCACAGAAGAGGTGAAGAAGGTCTGGATTAAGGTGTTGAACAGTTGGAATGAAGGGGAGGAAGCCATGCCAGACATGTTCTGGGAGTAGAATGAACAGCATTTGGTGATATGTGGAAAGGGGAAGGAAGGGAACAGCAAAACATGTTGAGTTTTAGAGACTGGGGGAATGACCAGGCACAGATATCTATCAGATATGGGAAATGCAGAGCTGTTGATACTGAAAAAGGAAAACTATTGACCATTTATATCAGACATGAAGGTACGGCGAGAAAGACTGGTGAATAACCCAGTTGTTTCATTATGTGAACTGATACACCCCACACACCTATAGACCAAAGGAAGTTAACTGCAGGGTTTTGGTTTGTTTCTTTATATTTTTAATCTCAATCCAATCAATGTAACTCCTTTGGTACCAGTGTTAAATTCTCTAATTTATATTGGGTCTTAAATTTATGGTGAAGAGGCACCATGTATAGAATATTGGGCCCAGAATCAGTATGCTCTGGGTTCAGATCCAATCTCTAACACTTAACTAGTTTTGTGACCGTGGTCACAACACTTGAGGACCCTCAGTTTTTTCATTTGCACAATGAGGCTCACATCTGTTGCACTGTCATCACAGTGTGGTTGTGAAGCTCAAATCAGATATTTGTCAAGTGCTTTGCAAATCTTAATCATCGTTCTTCGTGTCCTATAGTTATATTGGAAGGGACCTCAGAGATCATCTAGTCCAGCCCCAAGACAGCCAGTAGTTAAAAAATTCACCTAGATAACATACAGCAGAAGGGATCTGAACTTGGTTCCTCTGATTCTAAACTCTCAATTCTTACCATCCAGCACTCAACCAATTAAGTTAACTGATCTTTAGTGGTGAACATGCTAGACTCATTCTCTCACCTTATCTCTCTCACTCATGAAAAAGGCACTGAGATCATCACAGAAATACCCAAGTGCTTAGCTCCCCCCCAAACAATCTTTAAATAACAGACACACACATTAGTCTAGTTCAGATGACTGTATTCTCTTGCCTTATTCACAGAAGGCATGAGTACACAGTACACAACCTGAGATGGGACCTGTTGAGAGCTCTCTTCTGGTGACTCCTGCAAAACTGACAAACCGGCCACGTTTCCTGTTGTAAACCAAAGCCCTTCATCCTTGTGCTACAGAGGTGGCAAAGTGCCATAAATCTGAAAGCAATTTCTCTTTTCAAGTCTGATTTGCATATTGAATCATGAAAGCCTTTTTTTCCCAGCACAAGCTATTAAGGAACACAATGTAATTTAAATCCCATATATCACTTAAAATAAGTTATTGGAGGTTGCATGTTGATTATGATGTTAATGAAGGATAATGTTCTCTTTTTAAAGGAAGGTTATTGCAAAGGTTGTGGAGAGGCATCCTTGCTTCTCTTCATCATTTCTCGACTTTTTTTACTTCTAGATTTCAAGTGCTGATTAAAAATAGAAACCCCAGGAGTCAATGATCCCACCTCCCTTCCCAATTGAAGAAGGGGCAGCATGGTCAAGCACTCCAGCTGATGCTATTAAAACATTTTCTCAGCTGAAATCTTATCATTCACCAAGTCTAGTCAAAGAGTTTTCAGAGATCTGGGATGGCACAAGGCAAGAGTGGCACCTTCCTCCTACTCAAAGGAAGGCCACAAGCAGGTTTCCATCCTTCAAAAACTTTCTTTTTTTGAAATCTCTGAACACTTAGGAAAAAAAGTAATTGCTTCACCTTTCAATATATTTATTAGTCCCTTGAATCACGCCTGACCTAGGGTTGTTCCATAGATTGATTCTATTTATTTTTAGTTTTCTCCACAGGGCATTCTCTAAGTCTTCCTTTGCTCATCTGTAAAATGGATATTTTACTTGTACTATTCTCTTCACACGGTTGTTAAGAGAGTATTATAAGGAAGACTGCAGAGAGGAAAAAATGTGTTGAGGTTGAAGCTAGAAGACCTGGATTCGAATTCTGCTTTTCCCATTTACTACTACTGTGGACTCTGGCAAATCACTTAAATGTCTGGGAGCCTCAGTTTCTTTCAACTGTAAAATGATGACCATTAAGAAGCCTTCTAGCTACCACAATATATCTGACAAGGATATATATCTTTCTGCTCCAAGACCTCCAGTAATGGGGAAAACACCTCCCAGAGCAGCCCCTTCTACTCAAAGATGCTCTAACAGTTAGGAAGCTTTCCCTGCCATCAAGTCCCATTTGCATCTGTACCTTCTGCCCATTCCTTCTGATTTTGCTCCGTGAGGTCTAATGTGACAAGTCTTAACCCTCTTCAAATACTGTTGAGAGACCCTGAGTCTTCTCTTCCCTGGGATAAACATCCCCAGTCCCTTTGACCAGCCCTCATGTAGCACCACCTCTCACTATTCTGGTTGTCTTCCTCTGGAAGTGTTCCAGGTAATCAATGGCCTTTGCTAAGCCTGGGACCCCACACTGAGCTAGTCCTCTCTACAAGGTCTGATCTTGAGATAAAATCTTTGCAAGGCATAGTAAGGTGGGACTTTAACCCTTTTATTTCTGGAAGCTAGGCCTCTCTGAATGAAGCCAAAGGTCATGTGGATATCTTTGACCATCAAATCGTACTGCTGACTCATACATCCCATTAACACCCCCACCCAGATCCTTTCCAGACAAACTACCATCTAATTATGCCTCTCAAATTTTGGAATTCCATCTTTTTGAAACCAAATGTAAAACTTCAGAGACATTTATCCAAAGAATTTTCATTTTGTTAGATTCTGTCCAATGCCCTGGTCAGCTAGGTTCTTTTTAGATTTAGACTCCATCTGTCATTCACTGTGTTAGCTTCTCCTCCTATCTTCATATCAGCTGAAAATTGGATAAGCATACTATTGATGTCTTTATCTGGATCCTTACACAATAGGAGGTCAAGCACTGATAGATCCAGAGAGCATTCCATTAGAGACCTCTGATCAAATTAACATCAAACTGTTAATCACTATTCAACTGGCTATGAACCCACCTAATTGAATTATCACCTAGCTTAGCCCATCTCTCCTAGAAGAGCACGAGCTACTTTATCACTTTGTTAAAATCTAGGCGAGAGTCATCTGCAGCAACCAAAATAATGACAGTCTGGTATGATGTGAGCCTGATGAAGCCATGTGGGCTCCTTGTGATGAATAATTCATTCTAGAATTTCCCCAGGAATCAAAGTCAGACTCATGGGTTTATAGTTAGCAGATTTACTTCTCTTTCCTTTTTTGAAAATCAGGACATCTGTCCTTCTCTATTCCTAGGGTCCCTCTCTACTTCTCTCTGACCTTTTGAATATCACCAGCAAGCTCAGCAATCACACCCATGAGGTTTTTGATGACCTGGTCATACAGGGCAGCCAAGTCATCTCTTGGTATCTCCTTACTTGGGTAACACCATTCTAGCCACCATTTTTATTCATTCCTTTCCAAAAGTTATTCATCTTGACAAGCAACAACAAAATAGAATTGAGCAGCTCTTACCTCCCTTATCAGTTATTGATTATGTTTATTAAAAACCCACAATGTGCAAAGTTGTTTTCTAGATTACTTGGCAGTCACCTACTGTAGTCTAAGCCAACACTCATGCTTTGTGTGTTAATTAAAAATAAAAGTTAAGTCTTATCGGTGAACTTATAATGGAGGGGTTAAGAAGCTTTAACTAAAGGACTCCAATGCCTGGACCTGAGTGTCCAGGAAGAGAAAAGACTTTTACATAAAAAAGAGGAAGAAGGAATTTGAGAGGGAGATGCCAGGTGAGAAAAAGTCAGAGATAATTAGAGATTTTAGTTTGGGGTCAGGGAGGAAGGGGGAGGGGGGAAGGAGAGGAGAAGCCATTACACTAATTAAGCCTTGCCTTAGAGACAAGAAATAAATCAGGGGCTTAGAAATCCATTCTGTCTTTAAATTGTTTGAGGAGCAAGATAGAGAAGAGGGTAAAACGGCTGTTTCCTCAGTGACTGAGAGATAATATTTGGGCTACATTAGAAGGATGAAAAGAGAAACTTGGGAACTAGGGAGGAAATTCTAGCTTTTCAGATGGTGAGGGAGGTAGGAACTTCAGCAGGTGAGAGACTTGTATCCCAAACCTATAAGACAGACATCTAGTTTATAATAGGGAAAATCTCTCCCAGTTCCTTGGGCCTATACTTGGGTGTCAGTATACAATTTTCAGGTTAGTTAATCATCACTCCTACAGCCAACAGTCTGGCTCCCCAGATCTTTAAAATGGGGAATCAGGTAGTGCAGTGAATAGAGTCTGGAAGTCTCATCTTCTCAAGTTCAAATCTGGTCTCAGTAGCTATATGACCCTGCACAAGTCACTTCATCCTGTTTGCCTCAGTTTCCTCATCTGTAAAATGAACTGGAGAAGGAAATGGCAAACCACTCCAGTATTCTATCAAGAAAACCCCAAATGGAGTCATGAAGAGTCAGACATGACTGAAAAACGGCTGAACAATTTTAACTTCTGCATTTCATTGAGTAGTAATTTTGAAGTAGATTTTTCATTCTGAAAGGTTTTTTAAAAAGTGAATTAATAATGACTATCACTGAATCTCAGTCCTGGAAGGGCTCTCAGTGGCTAGTGAGTCACACCCATATCCAAACAAGAATCTCATCCAACCTTTACTTGACTTCCAGAAGAGACCCACTCCTTGACTCTTGAACTCAAACATGGGGCTTCATTGGGTAGGATCAGGAGAAATAAATGAAAGCTCTAAAGTGGTTCACTCTAGCTTAATATAAGCCAAAACTTGCCAACAATTTGCTCTTCTCTTTCATATGCCTTCAAAATGCTTTAACAGAGGCATCATGGATATGAGTATTCTTCCCAGCGCCACAATTTGCAACCCATCATGAGATGCCTTCACTGATGTCTACACAGCGTGCAGAGGGCCTTTCTCTAGATCTCTTGATATTCCATGGATCCCAATGGGACATGTAGGCTATCCACTGGCAATCCCTCATTCTGGCTACATCATCTGTCCAACTCCCTTTTCCTCATGACAACTCTTCAAATGTTTGAAGAGGTACCAGTGCGAGAGTAACCAGTCAAGTAAATCCTGCTATGGTGGGCCAAATCCAGTGCTTTAGAGGTAGATCTCAGTGGCTTTGCTCTTCTTTGTCATATTGTTTTCTGGTCAGTGGCAATTCCCATGCTCTAAAACAAAAGCAAATATTTTGTGGAGGGAAAGGAGATTGATGTGTTCTCTGAATAAGATTATCAGAGAAAGCCACATTAAGCATATGGCACAGTTTAGGATCACAAAATGCCAGAAAAGTGAAGGGTTGTGGAAATTATCCAATACAAACCACCTTTTTTTTTTTTTTTTTTGTCTAAACGAATGAATTTAAAAACATTAAGCACTTAGTACACACTGAGGATACAAATGCAAAAACAGCAAAGACAGTCCCTCCCTCAAGAAGCTAACATTCTAACAGGGAGACAAGGCAGGAGCATTATCATCTGGAAAGTTGTAGGGATGATGAATGATGAATTACACAAGCAGACTGTGCCAGCTTTTCTAGAAGCAATGACCAATTACTCATTAGGTTTCCATAACTAAAGGAAGGTGGAAAAGGAAGAGGAAGGTAGTCAGTCAGTAGGTGAGAAAATAGTTGAGGAGTGGAATAAAGCATGGCTGGAGGTAGCCTAGATATAGTGGGCCAACTGAGGCACTCAATCAGATGATACAGAAGGCCAGTAAAGTACAGTGACTTGCCCATGGTCTCACATCCCATTAAGCAATGGAGCTCAGGCTAGAATTTGAGTTTTGTGAAAAATCCTTAAGTTTGACTCCAAATTTTGTTATTTGAATTAGGTTTCATGATATGACAGAGTTAATATGAGCTTCAGTTTAAGAGAGAAATCTGGACCAGTGCTGTGCCCCTTGTAAGCAATTATTTGACCAAGTAAAGTCTTCATAGGAACAAGTGAAATGTAAAACCCAGTTTGATTCATTCTTTTTTGTCAGGTGCCCCATTGAAAATGCTGACAATGGTAATTATCATCGTCAGTAATAATTATGTTACGCTTGACAAAACAACACATCTTATCTATAGCTTTTCCCCTGAGGAATTCGCCATGCTGCTATCATCCTCCTCATTACTTTCCTACATAGAAGGTGGGGGTGGGATGGAGATGAAACCGATTCTTCTCTAATAGTGTTCAAAGGAGCCAGGTTATTATTTCCATTAAGTCTCCATCATATTTCAGAGAATAGCAATTCAAGCAGACTCTTCTTTCTCTTAATTATCAAAGTTTTCTTAGAGTGAATTCCTGAAGCCAACAGATTTTTTTTTTTACTTCATACCTGAGAATACTGAAATTCTTTTCATTCTTTTCACAAATGTGATTGACTAGAAAACTGGTTTGTGTTTCAGCAATTTCAAATCAAGCATCTGCAGAACCAGGGGCTTTTCATTTTCAGGCCAGTTTCCTTACTTTTACATGGGGCTCCTCCTCACACGAAAGGAATTTTCCCAGTAGAGACAATGATACTTGATGATTGCAGGAAGAGGCAGCGGAATGTTTGGCAACAAGGATGTGAGATTTTTCAGTGTTAGACTCAGGCTAAGGTTCTTTTGAGCAAATGGGGAAATAGAGAGATCCAGGATGGACCTGTAATTCACTGTTATAAGGAACTGAAGGGCAGCTAGGAGGCACAGTGGATAGAGTGCCAGGCCTGGAGTCAGGAAGACTCATGTTCCTGAGTTCAAATCAGACCTCAGATACATTTATTAGCAGAGTAAGTCACATAACCTCTGTCTGCCTCAGTTTTCCCAATTGTAAAATAGGAATGATAGCACCCATATCTCAGGATTATTCCAATGATCAAATAAAGATATTATTTGTAAAGTGCTTAATGACTGAGAACACTGTAGGTACTTAATAAATGCTTATTTTCTCCCTCTCATAGTCCTTTAAATCTCATATTTTTATGTGGGAGATGGTGATAAGGGGGATTCAAAGCTACATTCAGAATGTCACCAGTTTGAGTACATCATATGAATGGTCACCAGGACAGAGGTTCATTCCTCCTCTTTTAAGGGTAGGTTGTAGGCCTGGAGTTGGCAGGTCTAAGCTTCAAATGCCAGCTTAGATATCTCCCTAATGTGTGACTGTGAACAAGTCTTTTAATATAACTGAGTCTCAACTGGGTTAGTGAGAACAGGGATGATGGAGCAAGCCAGAGACACGTGCATTCTGAAAAGACGACTTCAAACTGTACGAGAGAACAACAAACTCCAACAATTTCCCATTCTACCAGGCCAGAGAGAACAAAGGTTTTCCCAAAAATCCCCCCTCCCCACTGTCATCCTTTTTTTTGCTACCTACTGAACATTCGAGCCCACTTCACATGTTTACGGCTCTAATCTATTGGGGATGAAGTAGGAACATAGTGTGCTGACCAAACCATTGTCTAGCATGTCACAAGACCTTGCTTCAAGGTCAAGGTCTGATTCTTTGCCACATTCAACTCTCTAAGACAACTTCAGAGAGAGGGGGAAGTCTGAATTGGTCCCAAACAGGGACACAAAATCATACATTTAGAGCTGGTAAGGACCCTAGAGGTCAAAGGGTCAACCTCATTTCACAGATGAAGGAACCAAGGCCAACATAAGTTAAAAGATTTACTTGCCTATGTTCATATAGCAAGTAAATATTTAAGATGGATTTGGAAATGTGATCTGATCACTGTGATCATAGGCAAATCCCTTCTTCCCTAGCCTCAGAGCCTGCATCTGCCAAGCAAAGCAACTGGATTATATGATCTAGTTCTAGTTCAAAACCTATGAACCCATGACACAATTTTGCTAGAACATTTGAGTAACTTCTAGTATGTGATAGCAGCATAATTTGAACTCAAGTCTTTCTGACTCCAAGCAAAGCACTCTAGCCACTAGATAACAGCTTCTAGCAAGCCATTAACAGATTTAAAAAAAAAAATCTATTAACAATCCCAAATAAACCTTTTGCATTCTGATTTGTGGCCAACAAATGTATAACAAATTAGAAATGGAAGGAATCTGAGGGGTCACTTGATTAACTATTTCACCTAATTCAATAGTCTTTCTTTCCCCTAATATTCCTGGCAGATGGCTACCCTCCTTCTCTACTTACCTATTATTAAGAGATGAGAGTAACTATGACAACATGTCAACCAGATAAACTACATGAGACACTTTGCTGATCAAGAAATTATATGATCCTCATAAACACAGAAATCTTATTTGTTTCAGAAAGCATCGACTGCCAGAGAAATATGAACTTTGTAGCAGGAAATATTATAAATATTGCCTTCTGCAGACTTGCTGTAAAAGTTTATGGAGATTGACAGGCTGAATGTTCTGTTATTAACAGATGACCTAGTTTCCACAGAATTTAATGGCCTTAGGCCAGGCATGATTTGTGGTAAATTCAGTAATTCCTTATGTCTGTCTCCACCCATCAACATATAACTCGGTTTTCTCCAGTATCACCCTCATCGTACTATTATTCAAAATCTGTATTGCTTCACAAGTCAATAAGCATTAGATTCAATTCAACAATCATTTATTAAGTTCCTGCCATGTGCTAGAAGCTGTCACCTTGGTAGGAAGGATGGAAGCAATGAAGGAAGGAGGGAGGGAAGGGAAGGAAGAGATTGAAGGGAAGGAAAAGAATGAAGGAAGGAGGGAAGAGATGAAGAGAAAAGTGGGAGGAAAGAAGGAGGGAAGGAAGGGAGTAGAAAAGGAGAGAGGGAAGGGGAAGGAGGAAAGAGAAAGAAGGAAAAAAAGCACTGTGCTCTAGGACACTACATTCAAATGTAAGGTGCAAAATGTCTCCCAAAAACATTTAACAAAATATTTCATGCATTTACATACAATTCATACCCTGGTAAATAAGACCTGTGTGATTTATGACGAGTGCCTAAATCTCCTATAAAGGGGTTATATGAGATAACTGGGAAGGTCCTTGGTTACTCTAACAGTCCCTGAATCTGTGGGTCTTCTCATTAATACAACAGCCACACCTGGTATTGCTATGGGCCAGACCTAAGCAAAAGTTCAGAAATCACAGAAGTTTACTTTCTAGTTCTCATTTTCCTCATTTCAATTCAACAAATATTTGTAAGTCCTTTGTGTGTAGAGGGGTCTCCCAAAGGCAGTGGGGGAGATACCAAATCAGATAAACTATTTCCCTGCCCTCATGAAGATCAAGTCTAGTCCAGAGGATGGAAATGTGTCAGAAGATGATGCACATATGAGAAGTTGGTACAACTAAGCGCTACGTAAGGTCTCAGGAGAAAGCTGATCTCTCCCCTTGCACCACCTGCTCCCCATTTCCCAAGGTGACTAGTGCTCTCCTGATGCCCAGGTTTTAGCAGAAGGAAATGTTCTGATAAAACAGAAAGGTTCAGATTAAACTAATTCACAGTAAGATGCCATTGACTAAATGTGGCCACCCTCTCAGGAATGTTGGCATTTTAAAAAAAAGAATCAAGGGAAAAGGTTTCTAGAAAGGAATGGATTAGCCAAGAATTTCAGGTATCTTGAACTGGTTGATCCTAGAGATATTTCAAGGTGAGATGGGTCCCCAAACTATTTGCAGATCACATTTCTATAGCATATGGGGCACATGTAATGAAAGAGTGGATCTGGTGGTATAGTGATCTTTGGGCAGCCAGTGGAAGGTTTTGAGAACACTAGGACCAATGGGGCTAAGAGAAATGGGTCATTGGCAGGTGGGAGAGGGACATGGGATGATAAAAGAACACCAAAGACAAATTTAGAAATCTTACCAGACTCTGTCTCCTCCCCTCCCCCTCTCTCCCTCCCACCCCGCCACCAATACCATCTAAGGGAGCAGAGAGTGTCAGCACCTGCCTATCCTATTATCTCCCCCTGGAGAGCCAAGCCTGACTAGGGAGGGGCTTGGGGAAGATGTGTTTGGGGAGGGATGGCATAAACTGGCTCTTCTCATCACTGGACAAAGTCTCTCCATTTGTAGAGAAACTATCTCTTCAATTCAGCCCTCAGTCTGGTTTTTTTCATTGGAGGGGATCTCTGTTTCTTGCTCCTTCCTTCCTAACCTGCTCCAGGAAATAAGCTCTTTGGTGAAATAGGAGGAAAAAAAAAAAACACCTTATAGGCCTAGGGCTTTGCCTGGATGGGTCCAGTGTGAGCCATGTGCTGCACAGAAACTGCTTAGAGGCACTTTTAGTAGCATCTGGCCAATAAGTGGACACATAACACTTGCAAGTTACAGGGAACACTGGCTCCAAGATAACTATCTCTATGATCATGTCGCTAGTCTGCATTTGTTTCTAGCTGATCCAGAACCCAGATCATAGATAGTGGAAGTAATACCAAATGGCGTCTAGGAACCCTCCTGGCAAATCAAGTCTAAATACCAGTCACAGTTTTACTTGGCACTGTATTTCTCAATCTCTGTCAGTCTTTCTGCTAAACTGTCTCCAGAATTCTTCAAAAATGTATTAACTCTACTCTGTTCTTCATTAAAGGATTCTAATAATGCATTGGTAATTTTCATGCCATAATAATATGTATTATTTATAGTGTATTTCTCTGAAGCATATAAAGTATTAAATAGACTGTCATTAGTTTTTGTCAGTTTCCTGTAGGATGAGAAACTTCTGGTTCTAGTTTAGCAGATATGGAAAATAAGAAAGAAGAACATAGATTTTAGCAGGTTCATATGAGCATGCCATGGCTGCTCTGTTAAGCATTTAAAGCTCATCTCCACCCATCCCCTTATGCCCTTCCAGCCTTCCAAAGGATTCCCCTTGTCTGTACACGTTAGAGTCATGTCATATTGATCTATGCCCATTCCTCACATACTGCACCCCCTCCCATCTTCTATCTCACTTGCCTGGAATACCCTCACTCCTCCCCTCTACCTCTTGACCTCTTGGTTTTCATCAAGATTCAGATAATGCCTTCTACGTGAAGCCTTTCTGGGTTCCCCCTTCCCCTAGTGCCCTCTCCTAGAACAGGGATTCTCTTGGTCTCTCCCTTAAAAAGAATTGAGGAACCCTCCAATGAGTTTTTATTTACATGGGTTGTACCTAGCAATACCTACCATATTAGAAATCAACATATTAGAAATCAAAAACATCTTGGTATTACAAAAATAGATTGCATCTACTTTGTAAGTAGATATCTATATGCGTATATCTACGGAAACACACCTATATACTTGAAAATGTCACCTGCACTCTGTATAACTTTGCATGAATGAATTAAGGACATGAGTTGATGCATCTGTAAAATAAGGTCATCAGGTTGGATGATCACCAATGTCCAATGGTACATAGAACCCAGATTTCCTCCTGTTGGTTGAGCTTACTTTATACACTATTATACATGGAAGGAAGGCTGAAAGAACTGAGAATTAATCCAAGACAGATATAATTTTTGTATTAGTTATCTGGATGGCCAGGGGAAAATGATTTTATTATCCTTATCAATGATTTAAGTCTTGTTCTAATGTTTAGACCAAATGGTTGATACATGCAAACAAGGACAAGTCCTGGATTGAGATAACACCTGAGCTCTAATAATATGTATTTCTAAATAGGAGGGAAAGTATGTGACTCCTCTAAGCCACTTCCAATGCTTCCCCTACTCAGAAATCCCCCCCGCCACACATTTATTCTACGTACATCTTGTATGGACCTAGTTGCTTATATATATATATATATATATATATATATATATATAGTTGCCCATAAGAATGTTAGCCTCATGAGGTCAAGGAACACATTTTTGCCTTTCTTTGCATCTCCAGTACAATGCCTGAAACACAATGTTTAATAAACTCTCGCTGACTTGACTTTCCTCATCTATAAAATGGGAACAAAATACAGCTATAGGTACTACAGTATCTCAAATGGGAAGATATATGTAAAAGTGCTTTTTTCAGATATTACATAAAGGTCAGCTAGCACAAACTTTAAAATGTCATATAAAGGAGCTATTATTTAGATTATTAATAGTATTACTATCATATATAACATATTAGTACATTATATATACTACTATTTAGTATTAGTATGTTATATATACTACTAATATATACTATTAAATACTATTATTCACAGGCATAAAACTAATCATTCTTAAAGGGCTAGTCACACCACCTCTGCTTAAGTAGGTGAGTAATTCCTTCAATTTTTTACTGAGAGAAGTATCACAGATACCAGATTCAGTCTATTAAGAGGATGCTCAGTTCCTGTTGTCATAATATTGCATATTCTAGGTATGCTTCTCCTTGATGATTTGGATTCAAGTCACTGATTTATTTCATTTTCATTAAAAAAAAATGTATCCTCATTGTATTTCCTAGAAACATAAAGGAAGGGCTAAAAAAAAGGTCTTGAAGTTAAAGGTTCTTGGTTCAAATCCTGCCTTTCCATTCCCTAGGTGACTTTGGGCAAGTCACTTCCCTCCCTGAGTCTCCAATTCTTCATCTATAAAAAGGAAGGGTCTGAAGAGATGTTGCTGGTGGTACTCTTCAATGCTAGATCTGTGATTTATGCAAAAATGTTAGATCAACCCCTTCATTTTACACATTAGAAGGAGATGCTCAGAGAAGTTTTCTCTCTGACCTAAGGTGACCCAGGTCATCATTGGACTCCACTGTACCACAGGGCTTCTCTCTGGAAAGGTTCCACTGCCTAGCCTGGAGTTAGGCATTGGCTCATTTTTTCCCCCCACCTCTGTCCTGTCAGTACAGAACTCCCTGGGGATCCGAGTGATGGGATAGACCCGGCCATGACTCTCTAGGAATCCACTGAGCACTACATGACTTACAGCATATGAGCCTGGCTTGGAAAAAAATGTCCATTTAGGGGTAAGTATAGAGCTACCAAGCAGAGCTCTGATTTTATGACTTTTTTTATGGTACTTGTCAAGAGCCAGCCAGCTGTTAACTCAGGACATGAAGTCCCCAGTATTTTCTAGAGAGGAACTTTCTCTTGTGGAAAGGGAAGTTGGGCCACTCGAATCATTCATTTGCTTGTTTATCTTTGTGGGCAATAAGCGATTAGAGAGGAGGCATTGTGATTATGCTGGCTTACTAACAATGGGCAAATTAAGCTTCTGCATTTCTCAACATGCAGAAATTGCTGCCAAGAGCAAAGGCAGATTATGGAGCAGAAAGTGGTCTTGGAGACAGTGCTGTAACAGCAGTCACCTTTGGCTGCCACTGGATTGTCAAGAGCACATCTGATCAAAATGAACCTGGAAGGTGGACAGATTGGCTCACACCTGCAATTCTGGCTACTTTGGGAGACTGAGGCTGGTGTATGGCTTGATTTAGGGCATTCTGAGCTGCAGGGGGGCTAAAGCTAAGTGGATGTCTACATTAAGTTCAGAGCCAATATGCTGAAACTCTAGAAGTACGGGGGAGGGTGTGTGGAGAGAGCAAGGGGGAGATGATACCAGGATACCTGAGGAGCAGATAACCTAGTCTGGGGAAGAAACAGAGAAGGTCAAATCTTCCATGAAGATCAACAACAAGTTCAGGCTCATCAATGGCCACTGCACTTCCAGTCTGGGCAAGTCTCAAAAAAAAAAAAATAAAGAGACAAGTTTGAGGGCGAATGGCAGCTCTGATTGGAGGTGCCTCAAACTGCACCTGGGACTTCCAGGTGCTCAGTTCAGCATGCTGTCAGATGCTTAATTAGCACCTCGGGGCTAAGGGTCCGTTTTCTCAAAGATAAGGAAATATGCAAAGATACTGGCTTTTCCTCAGCAAAGGAGAACCCCCCCCAACTAGGGGTAGCATTGTAAATTGTGGTCCTTCTAATTCTTGGCAGTTCATATACAGATAAGAATATTTAAAACTGGATGAGATCTTACTGGATCAGGAAACTGAGGCAAAGTCAGTATGGTAGAATTTAGTACAAGCGTTTTTTCCATTGTTCCTTAATCAATAAATCCTAGGGACCTGCCTGAAAGATGTGGACAGAAAGTGACTTCCTGAAGTTAGGAAGTTAGGATGCTCTGGAGGCAGCATCTGGAACTGGGGGTAAGATCTGCCCCCAGCTCTTTCGGATGGCCAACTCAGCATCCCATCTACTAGTCCACAGTGCCTTTATTTCCTCCCCTATAAAATATGGATAACACTCCATGTTTCAAATGGGGCACAATATAAGAAAAAAGGGAGTACTATATATGGTAATAAGCTGATGAATAGGAAAGCTATTGCAAAAGAAGCGCTATATAAATTTTAGAAAATGTCATGATTATGTTCCAGTTATGTTATGGCTTATCTGTAATAATTCATTCATGCAGTGATGCAAAAGTCAAACCATATAAATAGATCTTTACTCATCTGGGCATATGCTAGGCCCATATGATAAATCTTGTATCTCTTTGAAACAATGCTTTTGACTTAATAACCTCCCTCCTCCCAGGGGTACACAGCTATTCCCTGCTGGGAGACATGGGAATTTGGCACTGCTTCAGGACTCTGAATTAGGACTGGGTACATCTGACAATCACCACGTCACCCAACTCTTTTGGAATGGGAAAATCAGGCCACATAGATGAGAAATTGTCTATTCTGAACCTTAAAACCTGAGCAATGTTAAATTTCCAGTTGATTAGACTTAATTCCTGTCCAGTTCCTAAGAAACTATTCATGCCACCAGATAGCAAATGCTCTCAGGCTCAAAATAAGACCAATCATTTTTCCAATTGTGAAAGTGGGGAAAAAAACAAGCTATGGAGAAATTTTTTAGTGCCTTGAAAATCACCTCTAATGGTTCAGGGTCATGAAAACCTAAGTCAGTAGATTTATTTTTAATCACTACAGCAACAATATAAAATAATTTCGGGCCAATGTGCTTTGGCAAGGTGTGAAATAGTTGGGCTTGTGGGCAGTTTGACCAGTAGGTCACTTGTTTTAGTTCTTAATCTGTCTGAGAACAGGATGAAGAAATACAACAACCTCCAATCCCAAAGTGGTCTGTCTTCTTCCATCTGCTATTAGGAATATTTTTGAAAAGTCCTTGTAAACTCAAAACATCAGAGCCTGAAGTGATGTCTTTGACAGCCTTATCACTTGAACTTTCTTTTTTTTTTTTAAATTTGGCTATGCATTTTGATTAACATTTGATCATATTTGCTTAAGACTGGTGGTTTCTATTATCTGAGTCATCATCTCTAGAATGGTACACCTTGGTCTTCACCTGGCCCCAGTTTACCCTTCTTGCTCATTGCTTTTAATCCTTAAAACCGATATAAAGCCATATTAACAAAACAATGGCACCTTACTGCCCTTTAGTTTCAGATAGTTCTCTTGGATGAGAGCTGTTCAAGTCTCCTGCATGGCATCCATCTTATTCTCCTTCTGAAAAAACAGGCTTGATTGCTGTTCTTTCTTTGCTTCTTATGCTTATTCTTATTCATGGTTGGTCAGTCTGTGGTTTTGTTTTTGTTTTTTAATCTCTGTGGGGCTCTGCTTCCAGAAGGGAAAGCTCTGTCCCAAATCGCTGGGGTCCTCCCGGCTGCTGTAGCTCTCAGGAAGGTGCTGGGTCCCTCCCCCACTTCCAGCTCACTGGATAAAGAAGACCCACAAGACCAAGGGTCTTTTTTTTTTTTTTTTAAACCAAGTGAATGGTTTTCACTTGGGTTGAAGCAGGCTTAGGGTACTGCCTCATACTTGTCTTGAGAAAGAATCATTCAAAGACAAGGTTGAAATTAACCAAGTTACAATTCCATGGTCCTTCCACTAAGAAGTCAGCTGAGTGTGTTACCCAAGATTTTGTTTCAAACTTAATGACATGACAATGAATCTTCTTTGAATATATACTGAGAGAAAATTCCAAGGCAGCAGCCCCAGATTAAACCTCTATGTGTCTTTCTTCTTTGTTTAGGATGTAGGACTCTGCCTTTTGAAGTCCCATGAATTACATCATCTAGACATGACACAATAGTATCTCAAGGACCATTCTTTCTTTTTAGAAATGGTCAGGTGGGATGGCCCCGTAGGAGCAGCAACATATCGCAGCTCTCACATAGCCACCCCAAAATACCCATAAAAATATGACTCTAAACTAATCCTAGAACTCCAAAATGCACACAAATATACTTTCCACTAAAGTCAGCTCGGCTATGAGGAACCATATCAGCACTGCAAACCGAAACCAGCCTGGCCTGAAGCCCTGTCTGAGCCCCAGGGGCAGCTGGATAAGAGGAGCCAAGCCCTGGCTGGAGTTTTGGGTGAGTGGATTGGTGGCAGGTGCAGCAGTGTTCAGAACTAGGGCAGTGGAGCTTGCAAAATTGGGGGAGAAAAGTGGTCCGCCCGAAATGCCTCCAAGGCTGAGAAGCGAAAAGGCAGAGGTTTTGCACCTGCCTCCGCATTGCAGCTTCAGCACCCTTGGCCTGCAGACTACAGGGGGACCAAGCGATCGTTCAGAGGCCAAGTGCTCTTGTGTTGAGCGGCCTGGATCCAGATCGCGGTCTTGGGCTTTGGTCTTGTGGGTCTTCTTTATCCAGTGAGCCGGAAGTGGGGGAGGGACCCAGCACCTTCCTGAGAGCTACAGCAGCCGGGAGGACCCCAGCAATTTGGGACAGAGCTTTCCCTTCTGGAAGCAGAGCCCCACAGAGATTAAAAAACAAAAACAAAACCACGGACTGACCA
>CM053591.1:190578174-190588940 GCA_028646515.1 Pseudochirops corinnae
GCGTAATTTCACATGTTCAGCCTGTATTTGAATGCTTGTCCTTCCAGTGGGGGTGGGTGACGAGGAAGGAAGAGAAAGAATCTAGAATCTAAAGTTCTATAATCAAATGTTAAAAATACATATGTGTATATATATATATGCAATTATTATTATTAGTATTATTAACTACATCCAACTGGAACTTGAGATACACAGGCACTGTGGTTGGGAGATCCATCCTGCCCTACCGAAAAGTCAGAGGGGTGATGGGGGAAGACATAGGAGAGAATAGATTGGGGGAGGGAGGATACACTGGGATGGCTGTTTTGGGGCGGTAGGTAGGGGAAAGATTGGGAGAAAATCTGTAACTCAAAATCTTGTGGAAATGAATGATGTAAACTAAAATAAAATTAAAAACAAAACATCAAAAAAAAGAGAAGAAATGGTCAGGTAGTGCAGTGGATAAGCATGGGCTCTACAGTCTGGAGGACCTGATTTCAAATCTGGCCTCAGACACTTGACAGTAGTTGTGTGACCCTGGGTTAGTCACTTAATCCCTGTTGCCTCAAAAGAAATTAGAAATAGGATATACAAGCACTGGGGCATATAAATCCATCTTGCCCTACTAAAAAGTTAGGGGGAAATAGAGGAGGATATAAGAGAACAGATTATGGGAAAGGGCATTCAGTAGGCTTGCTATCTTGGGGTAGCGGGAAGGGGAGAAAATCTGTAACTCAAAATCTTGTGGAAATGAATGTTGAAAACTAAAAACAAAGTTTGCACATAAAAACAAATTAGAAGTGTTTGAAGACCTCCTAAAAAAATAAAACTATGGTTGGGCCAAAAGACATAGATATCCCTTCCAAAGGAATTTTGAATCACATGACTAGCTGTCTTGAGTCTGATGGTATCATCTAAAAGAGACAAATTTTACTATTTGCCATGAAATAGCTGAGATGAAACAAAAACGATGCCACTACTAAGAAGTGGAATTTATGCTGAGCTTTGAGGTTCCTAAAGCATTTTACCTCTTATCTGATCTGATCTTCCCAAGAACCCTGGGAGAAAGACGCTATTTTTGATCCTGTTTTACAGATGAGGTAAACTGAGGGTCAGCAAGGCTAAGTACCTTGCGGAGCATCACTCAGCTTGATGCCCACAGCAGAAGATGAATTCAGTGGATTCACTCTCCACCCGAGAGAGAGCCCGAGGCCAGAGACATTAAATAGGTTGCCCAATGTCTTCTGGATCTAAACCTGATGTCATCTCCTTTGTACTATGAGGTCTCTATGGTAGTTAGATGGCACAATGGATAGAGTGCTATCTTCCTGAATTAAAATCTGGCCTCGGACACTAGTTGTGTGACCCTGGGAAAGTCACTTAACCCTGGTTGCCTCAGTTTCCTCATCTGAAAATGAGCTGGAGAAAGAAATGGTAACCACTCTCCACTGTGTCCCTGTCCCTGTCCTTCTACAGAAGTGTGAACTTTCATCAGCCCTCCCCCCCACCCTGCCCTCCCTTCCATCACCTCACCTCTCATCCCCCTTCCCCCCTACTCTTCTATGTGGCAAATCTTCCTGATTCCAAGTCCATGAGCGCTTTGCTCATGATGTCCTAGCTTTGCTCATGATGTCCTAGATGTACGTGAGAATTCCGTTTCACAGAATTTGAGATTTGGAAGGGACCTCAACCACCATGGAAGCCATATGCAAGTCAAACCCCAGGGTAACATGCTCAGCAAGTGCTCAGCCAATTTCTTACACATTTTGTCTGGGAGACCCTGGGCAAGTCACACAATCAATCACTCAGTGCCCCCTTGCCCCAAGAATTTCTTGAGGACTATCATTTGTCAATTTATTGGTAGAGAGATTTTTCTCAGTGAATGTTCTCTGGATGAATAAATACATAGGTCCAAGATAACTAAACATTTCAAGAAATGTTTATAAGACCATAAGATCATCGAGTTAGAGCCTCCTTTGACAGATGAGGAAACTGAGGCCCAAGGTTGCAGCAGTAGTTAAGAAATCAGGGGTGAAATGTCAAAACCCATCCAGCTCTCCTGACTCCAGAACCCGTGATCTTTTCTCCACTGGACCCCATGGCTGCCACCTTTAGCAATATTTTCTTTTCTCTTCATAGTACTTTTTCCCCTCTTCTCTGACTTTACAGGACCCAAGAGGCAAGCATTCCTGTCTCGCCATATCCTTACACACTAAGAGCCAGTGTCATTTGTAAGCCATTTTCACTTATGAGTTTGGTGGCCCGGCTGCCACTGTCTACTTTTTCACTCTTCCAAGATTTCTTTATATGAGTTTTAACTCTCCTGGGTCTCTTAAGGGGTTCTAAAGCGTTCCTGGCAGTTTTCTTCCTCTTCTAATGGCTTCTTCTTTTCAGGATTTCCCTTGAGTTCTCCTAATTTACACAGCAGGTAATAATATTTAGCAGTCTCCAAAAATAGTTCTCTTTTCTCTGTGGCAGAAAATTAGATTTTTCTGGACTGAAGAGGAGCTTTGATATATCCTTATCTACTCAATTTTCCCAGGAAGGCCAGTATCATTTAATGTGAAGGTTTTCTAATATTCTCACAACTGGCACACTGATGATACATTAGGGACATAGGAGGAAATAGATGGATTTTTAGCAGGCATATTTGGAAAAGATAGAGGCTCTACTTTAGACATTTCCTCTGTCAAGGCCCCATTCTAGAGAATTTTACAATTATGGATGCCTTTTAGGCTATGAAGAAAGGAATAAGATGAGATAAAGATAGAATGGGCTAAAGGACTTAGGATGAAGATATCTTAATGACCTGGCACCTTCGCCAGTGATATTTAAAAATGAAATATCCCAAAGGGAGTCTTGCGGTTTATGCCTTTTGGGTTCAAGCAAACTTCTCCCACCAAGTTAAGCAAATCCTTTTGATTCCAGGGCTTACCCAGAAACCTGTGTTGTGCCTAATTGCATCTCTCAAAAGCTCCTAACATCTCTTCACAATACTGTCAAAAATGGAAGGAGTTGGGGCAGGTAGGTGGCCCAGTGAATAGAGTACTGGCCCTGGAGTCAGGAGGACCTGTGTTCAAATTCATCCTCAGACACTTGACACACTTACTAGCTGTATGACCTTGGGCAAGTCACTTAATCTGGAATTGCCTTGACTTCCCCCCTCCAAAACAACAACAACAACAACAACAAAAGGAGTCTGTTGGACCCTGGCAAGATGGGTCAGTCAAGTTCTAGAGCCTAGAACCTGCCATCACTTATACTTAGCTCTGTAACAGTGTAGAACTAAGCAAAAACCATATGACTATCTCAATAGTTGCCTTATCTTTCCAACAACCTCCCTATTATTAGCCTTTATTAATGCAAGTTTTTTTTTCTGTTGTTGTATTATACCTATACTTCATTCTCAACATGAGAGGAACCCCCAAAATGAAGAAATGTAGGGTCTTCAAGAAGCATGTTTTTGGGGAGCAGAGTCTAGGAGGTTGGGATGGCAGGTTTTTTAGGTGAGAAATACCTAGTGGCACCCTCCAAAAGTGGCACCCATTACTGCAAATGTCAAGTTAATGCTCAATTATCCACGGTCCAGTCATGTGGCCATTCTTGAGAGACTATATGATCAAAGACTTAGAACTGGATGGATCAAAGGCCATCAAGCCCAACACCCCCTTTTCACAGATGAGGAGCCCGAGGCCAGAAACATTAAATAGGTTGCCCAATGTCTTCTGGATCTAAACCTGATGTCATCTCCTTTGTACTATGAGGTCTCTATGGTAGTTAGATGGCACAATGGATAGAGTGCTATCTTCCTGAATTAAAATCTGGCCTCGGACACTAGTTGTGTGACCCTGGGAAAGTCACTTAACCCTGGTTGCCTCAGTTTCCTCATCTGAAAATGAGCTGGAGAAAGAAATGGTAAACCACTCCAATATCTCTTCCAAGGAAACCCCAAATGGCATCATGAAGAGTTGGACACAACTGAAATCAGTGAACATCACAATGCCTCTTACCTTGCTCTCTCTCTCTGGCATCATCAACTTCTCTGTCTCCTTTCCATTTGCTTTCACTGCCTCTTTACCCTAATTTTAACAAAATAACATCAATAACAACACACTACCACATACAGTGGTCTTTCCTCAGTTCTCGTTTTTCTTGACTTCTCTGCACTATCAAACACTCTCTCCTAGAAACATGGCCCCCTTCCTTGTCTTCTGAGACCCGTTATATGTGCCTTCTACTCTTCTGACAGCTAATTTCTTTTTTCCTTCTCTGGTTCCCCCTAATTCTCGTGATATTCCTCCAAGCTCTCCTTTCATCTCTCTTTGTTTAGGAGAAAGCCATCGTTTTCACTGCTTCAAATATCCCTTCTATGATGATGATGTTTAATTTTATGCATTTCATCACCAAGGGGATGGTACCACAAAAATGAGTAAGGACCTCTGGCCTCTAGACAAAACCCTGACAAATAAGTGATCTTTCAGCTTCTGCTTCCAGTGAAGGGGCCAGCCCCCAAGGAGGCAGCCCAATTGAGGGGGCCAGCTCTCCTGGGGAGGAAGCTTCTCTCTCTGGCACTGCTTCCCCACCTAATTCCTTTATACCTATTGTCTTTGGCCACCCTGCCCTCAGCTCAGGCAGTCCACAAATCTTGAAATTATGTAGGATTTACCCTTTTCCTTATCCTCCACATCCAGTCACTCATTAAGTCTTTTGAAATGTCTTTGATATCTGCCCCTTCACCTCTATTCCCATGACCACCCTCTTCATCCAGGCCCTTATCACTCACACCCAGGTTATTAGTGTAACATGTCCCTCTCCAGCTTCCTGGACTCCTAATCTCTCCCTTCACCCTCCTCCCTGTCTCTCTCCTTCCCTCCACTTCCAGACAAACATGAACTTTCAACACTCCATTAATCTCTTAAAAAACTTTCAACGATTCTTATCTAAATCCTCTTCTTCTGAACTAGGGACACTGCCTCCACCCAGCACTACTCCCTGGAACACATCTCTGCCTTGTTCAGGCAGTTTCTCTCACTGAATGTTTCCATCCAAGTCTCCAAATTCTACTGACTTTATCTCAAAGATTCAGTTCAGAATGTACCTTCTCCACAATACTTTGCTGACTCTTTGATCTTAATTTTACTTCATCAATCAATAAATATTTACTGTACACCTACTATGTGCTGGTACCATACCAGAAACTTGGAAAACAATGACAAAAACAAAGTAAACTGGTCCTTGCCCTCAAGGGCATACATTCTATAAAGGAAGTGATAAGCAAGGTTATGAAAGTAGTAAATATCTAAGGCATGATTTGAATTCAGGTTCTCATGCCTCCAAGACTAGTGATAAAGTTACTATGTCAGGAAGATTGTGATTTTTCTTAGTGTATTAGATCTGTCTCTAAGCTGTTTGAGTTCAGGGACCACACACTCTTATACTCCTTCTCTTTCCCTTACTGTGATTGAGAGGGTTAAGTCCAAAGCAGATCCTCAAATAGTATTGGTCAATTGATAAAGTATACATCTCATCTCAAACCACATTACATATATATACATGTACACGTACATCCATACCTGCCAGTCCTCTGTCTTCCTTCATCTAGCAGAGTTAGCACCCCCTACTCCACCTTTGTGCTTTGACTGCGTATGACAATGAGGACATGCAAAGTACATTAATATAGGCTTCTGGTGAATCTACTGGGATCCCCATAGTCTGGCCAGGAAACAGCTTTTTAGAACACCACTTCTAGGTCTTTTTTTCCAAAGGAGCTGAAGGGACTGTATTGCCCACTGAGCATCTAAGAAATACACAAACCTACTGCTCCCTCCTCTTCCCTCTACACACACATTCAATTGACCATGCACAGCCAAAAACGGATGCATCCAGACCAGAAGTACTGACCATGGTGAATGACAATGAGTCACCCTGCTCTTACTAAGGTCTCCATTGTTTCATTGACTGAAGTTAACTTGGCTCTCTTGTACACACACATATAATGCTTAAAGACCAATGGTCAACGTTTAAAACAAGTGAAAAACAATAAGCAGATTTCTCATGATGAATCATTTGGCCAGCTATGGTTTTCCATCTTTATTAGAACTTTAGTCATATGGTTTGAGGCTGACTTCTTCATACAAAATCTAAAACTTGTGACATTCAAACAAAGTGTGATTGAGAACCTCAGAGAGTTTTCATCAATATGCTTGGATCCTATCATCAAGGAAGAACTTCATAATTATACAAGTAAGCCAAGTTTTAAAAACAGTTACCTAAGCAGAAGCCCAATTGATTAATTTCTTAAGAGTGTCTCCTCCCTTGGACATTAGCCAACATCTGGGCTTTGGACATGTCACATGCATAGAAACAAAATGGAGCTCCGTTTCAAATGTGAAGGTGACCGTGGAGAAAATCCTTTTGTTACCCAAGTTGGAATTTAAGTGGATTTAGAGTTAATTTTTAACTTGAGTGAACTTTTTGCTTCAAAAAGAGTAGGCTTTTCTTGAGACTAAACCGAAGTATTTAATTAATTTCAATATATTTGACTTTCCTTGAACATGAACCTTGGAGATAGATCAATAAACCAGGAGGACTGGAAATGAGGCTGATGCAGAAATAAACATAATAGCATTTAGATAATACAATGGGCAGAAGGAGGAGTCAGAAGGGAAGAAATAAATAGGGAAACAATTCATTTTATTTCAAATAACATCCTCTTACCTGTTTTTATGCAATCTGCTGACTTGCAAATTCCATCTGAAAAAAAGAACACAGAGATAAAAGGCACAATATGTATTTAACCAGCAGCTTTTGCCCTATTTTTCATTCTATTTCAGATTGTCATTTTAATGGATGGTTCATTAACAATAAACAATAGGAACCCAAGTATGATGTGTCTCTGAGTCAGAGGGAAGCAATCCAACCCAAAAGGAACATTATATACAGTGCATTTAGATGATAAAGACAAATGTATGTTTCCAGTGAGATTTGTATTAGAGGGAAAGAATCATACCTGCTAAGCTCCCAGATTTATTAAGTTGGAATAATCAGCTGTTCGGGCCTGCTAATCACTTTTCCCATTAAGGAACTAATCCTTCCTATGAAAACTCCTCAGCCCCAAATTAGGCCTTCTCAATTCCAAGGAAGCCCTATGGAATGTCAATGAGCCAAGAGCAGGGATTTCCTAACCCACTTCTGCCAGGAAATCCTATACCCTTGATTCAGATAAAATTCTTTTCACTTGGATCAGCTACTAACACATTTTGTATTCTTGGGGGGAAACTGGTTTCCCCTTTCTTGACCTCAGTTCCTTCACCAAAAAATATGGGAGACCCCTTCCAACTCCCAATATTCTATAAGTACATGATTTTAGTGACAAACAAAGCCCATGAACTAAGTAGGCTCAGTAATGAAAAGCTCAAACTTTGAACACCTTATTTCAGGGCCCTGAGTGATTTCTAGATACACAGCATGGCATTTTATATTCCATGTTTCATGCTAAGTGAATTCTAAAACTTTGAATCTTTCTTCCCATGAGACTGTTAAAGCTGGAAAAAAAAAACTTAGATGTTATTTAGTGTAACCTTTTCATTATACAGATAAGGAAAATTTGACCCCAAGAAGGGACGTGAACTATGCAAGGTCACACAGATAGCAAGGTACAGAAAGATACAGATGCAGGTACAGAAATAGATACAGATGCAGACATAGATCTATCTAAAGAGATGGCTATCTGCATATAAGGGTGTATATGTGTGTGTGTGTGTGTGTGTGTGTGTGTGTAATTAGCTATCTGCATGACCCCAAACTCTCAGTGTCTACCAACCACCTTCCATTTGTACTAGCTATTACAGCACACAGCAAGACTTTCATTCTCTACTTTAGACCCATGAGGTCTCTCTTGACTCACCATCATGGGTGGCATAAAGAACTATCATTGTAACTGCTATGATGGTGAGTAGAAGTACAAGGACGGAAAGACTCAGCTCCAGGGCAGTCCATCGCTGTTTCGCCTTTGGCTTGGGGCTGCTGATTTCAGTTATATCCATCTGGCTTTCTGATCTGCCCATAACCTAAGATCTGAAAAGACAGAGAAAATGGCACACATCTCAGTCGTTATTGATGCCTGACCTTTATACACGTTGAACAATGAAAGTGGGTTAGAGAATGGTTTGTTCAAAAGGCTACTAATAATCTTTGCCCTGAAATGAAAGTGCTAGAATCTCAGAGGTCGGGATCTATCTCTCACAATATTTCATGGGATCTTGATGTGCCATGGAAAGCCCAAGGAGAGTCTAAAAGGCTTAGATTTAGGCAAATACTCAGTGTTCTCCTCCTTAAAAGTTGAGAAGCAAATAATTTCTGTACAGTCATTAAGAACCACTTTTAACCCCTCTTGATCTCTGAACTGATGTCAAGGTTTACTTTTCTATCTCGTGGCTCTATTCATAATCCCTGAAATCAATGACTAACAAATACTTTGAGGTTTTGGTTAAGTAAGATAAGGACTGAAATGACTAGAGATTCCAAAACAAAGTCTCTTCCACGTATGGACTAACACAGCCCAGGTATATGCACAAACACCTTTAGGGAAGTTTCTGATTTCTTAACTTTTAAAAATAGCTTCCCTCTAGCTCAGTAATGCTGACTGTGCTGATCTTCTGCTCTGAACCTCTGCCCTGCCTGGAGAATACATGTGAAAACTGTCACTTATTTACTCAGGTGGCCAAAAGTCAATAGCTTCAATTTTGACAGGCTATATATGCCTGTATATGTGTGTATGTATAAATGGGAATATTTATGTGTATGTATATGTGTGTGTTGTATTGCATACAAATAATCATTTTAATGTTGTTTCAGTTGTGTCCGACTCTGTGACTTCATTTAATTTTTTGTCTGTTTTTGGCAAAGATACTGGAATGGTTTTGCCATTTCCTTCCCAGCTCATTTTACAGATGAGGAACTGAGGTAACCAGGGTAAAGTGATTTGCCCAGAGTCATCACATAGATAGTAAATGTCTGAGGCTGCATTTGAACTCATGAAAAGGAGTCTTCCTGATTCCAAGCTCAGTGCTCTGTGCACTATGGTCACCTAGCTGATTTATAAATCTTCCCATATGTGTCTACCATCTACCATAGGTTCTCAAGGTGGGCAATACCATCCCCTGGCAAGCTCTGGAACAATAGGGGGGTGGGGTATGAGAGTAGCCTCAAGTGCAATTGAAGGCATTGAATAAAAATAAGGGAATGGTGGAAGCAGAAGGAAAGAAGAGAAGAAAATTTTGAAAAATCATTCATCCATGTTTCATCTGTTGTGTAACAGAGTTAAAGATATAGTGATTGTATTATTTTCCAAAGAAACACACAAAATTCAAGTTATAACTGATCAGTGGTCAAGTCTATCTACAGGTCTTAACAAGCAAGTGTTGGCAGGTGAGCACAATGAGCACTGTTGGAAAGTCCAGCATGCATCAGCAGGAATACATGCATGCATTGTTTACAATAGGATATTATATGATTACATGATGCAATATTTCATCATCAAAATTACAATGCAGGAAAAACCTCACAAATTTACATTTAAATTATTAAATTTAAAATGTGTCATTTAAAAATATTTTATATTTTTTTAAATGAAGCAAATTAAAAAAAATGTTACAGGGTTAAAGAAAGTAGATTTCCAGAAACACTGAGTGGTTTTTTAAAAAGGGTGTGGCAGATCAAATAAGTTTGGGAACCTCTGGTCTAGACCATTCCATATGAATGTGTGTATGGCTGGTATTGATTACAATTTCTATTAAATATGGTTTGCACTGAAAGGCAGTATAGTATAGTGGCTAGATGAACCAAGAAAACTCAGGTTCAATCCCTACCCATGATATATACTGTCCCTTGACAGTTGTTTTAAACTCAAAGTTACAGAATTAGCTTAGCAGCATTGGAAGACAGAGTTTCTTCCTCTGAGAATTCCCTGCAACAATGAAATCTCACAGGTCTAGTCCCTTTCCCTAATATTAATATGTGAGAGGTAGTGTGGCATCCTCAGAGTCAGGAAGGTCTGGGTTCAAATCCTATTTCTAACTCCTAAGAGTTGTGTGAACTGGGCCAAATTATTTAAATTCTGAGTGTGCCAGATAACTGTCAAAATCTAGTTTAAGAAAAGGTGCCAATGAAGAATCTCTTCACTAGGAGATCCTCATTCCAGTAGTTGTCAAACTTTATGGATTCAGGACTACTTAATACATTGAAACATTGCTGAAGATTCCACCCCTCCCCCAAAGAACTTTTGTTTGTGTGAACTGCATCTATCAATATTACCATATTAGAAATGAAAACAACTCACTGTTATTTTGAAAATCATTTCAACCTTCCAGGATCCCTGAAAGGGTCTCTTATATCCCCAACATCCCCAACCACACTTTGAAAACCATTATGTGAGATGATTTCCAAAGGAAAGAATCACTGCCCTGTATCAATGAAATCACAGGGCTGGTCCAAAGAACCAAAATCAAACCATATGTGTATACACAAATATATACCTCTATTGTCTAGAAGAAAAATAAAACAGAAGGAACCCAGTCATTCAGTCAAGAAGCATTTATTAAATGCCAACTATATACCAGGCTCTACACTAAGCTCTGGGAATGCAAAGAAAGGGAAAGATGAATCCCTCTAAGCCTTCTTCTCTTCTGCCAGGTATTAAGATATTTAGTGCAGGAGGTGGCTAGGTGGTGCAGTGAATAGAGCACCAACCCTGGAGTCAGTAGGACCTGAGTTCAAATCCGACCTCA
>CM053591.1:190589040-190608458 GCA_028646515.1 Pseudochirops corinnae
AATATTGAACATAACTATATGGGGTTACATGACTTATAAAAATTTGTATTGTTAAAAGACAAAAAAAAATGTATCTTAAATGTCCTAATGTGCTCCTCCCTACTTATTTGAAAAGAGTTCACATACACACACAATTTCCTATTACTGGAGGAGCTCAGTGCTTATCTAAACCCTGCTGATTTGATCTTAACTTAGTAGGCTGGGAAACTGACAAAAAGCAGCCTCAAAAAACACTTAGTTAAAGACCCTTTACATTTTAATTGCAGTCACCATAGAACCCAAGAATAATTTAAATAGATTCAAGCTTTATTTTCAAGTTGTTTTTTTTTTAAATTTCATTTAGTACCCTGACCGTTGTCTAACTACAGAAGCTCAGACCAAAACAGACATTTTCATTTACAGTGGGCAAGGCATCACTGGGAACTAATTAGCTGAATGAACCATTTGGTCTGGATATAGAGGCATAAATCTGATTTAGATCTTAGATCTTAGATAAAGTCAGCTCCCTTTTCTCTGGGATGCTCACCTCCTACCTTAAAAGGGCTCATTAAGCCCTAAGGAGATATTAGAGGATTCTTAAGACTTCCCCAAAATGTTTACTTTACTTATTTCCCCACTCAGGTATTTCTGCCACAGTAATTGAACAAAGGATAAGAAAGTTAGTGTTATAAAGGACCACAGTGGTCACCTAGTCCTAGCCTGCTCATTTTATACATGAGGGCCAAAGAAGTGGACATAACTTATCCAAAGTCACACAAAATCATGGCAGAGCCGGGATAGAAACTGCAGTCCTCACTCAAATCCAAAACTTTTTTTTCCCCACACTCAGAAAAACCAAGAAAGTTTCTCCAAATTCTTCCCTATGTTTTTTCTTCACTGAAGTAACAATTGCCCAGCTAAATTTCTTAAAGCCAAATTTACTTAGTCCTCATCTTAGTCAAAGGTTTAAACAAAGTAAGTATGTGTTTGCTTAGACAATAGTTGCAAAAGATATCAAGTTCATACCAACTCCTCTTTTAGTACCAGGCTGCCAGGCATCTTCCTCCCTTTAACTGTTTCCCTCTCAATTACTGCGGGGTGGAGGCTGGACCATCCCTAGGGAGTGAGACATGGGCAGTCTTAACACTGACCTAGAGTGGCAGCAGCTGTCTTCTTCTCTACCAAAGGTGCTCCTTAGGACCAATTTCCTTTGAGGAAATGAAATTTTAAATGTTCATAACATCTTTTATATTCTTTTGCAAATTGTCTTTCTCTTTGCAAGCCTCACTACTTTTCTTAAGGGATTGTTCTAAGCAATTGTTTTAAGGCACTTAAGTTGCTAAAGGCAGATGTTAGGAATTCTAGCACCCAAGTAACTACCCAAATTGCCATGTAGCTCAATTCTCTTAAGTAATTTGGAGACAAGAGTGTGTGTGTGTTGTGTGTGTAAGGGTGGGAGATATTTGAATTTTAATCCTTACAGCAGGCTGTCACTTAGGTGGTTGCAAACTGCCTCCTTTTCTGAGCTTTTTAGAGACAAAAAGGGTGGATGGGTGGAGTAAAGATGTGGAGTAGAGTAGAGGTGATCCTCCAATACCAGAAGGTTAAGGGAAAAAATCCCAGTGTCACTGACTCATTGTGTTTCCCCTGGAAGTACTACGTTTTTGAAATTCCGAGACTCTAAGAAGTACGGGTATTTGTACTTTTGAGGCGTGGGGAGGACGGTTAAGTTCCTTCCAACAGTCGCAAATCAGCGCCTTAGTTTTAGAGTTGCTCGGCACATTGAGATTTGCTCAAGGTCAGCGGGCTAATCTGAGACTTGGTGGGTATTCCAGAAGCCAAGCTCATCCCTCCATCCCCTACCCCATGCAGCCCCTTAAACACTATGTGCAGGAAGGAACGGTGGAGGAAGGGCAGGGGGCGCAAAGAGAAAGGGTTAATCCCAAGCAGGGTCTCTAGTCTTGCACTTGGTAACTATCCATACAGCTCTGGACCACTCACTGAAATGACTAATGAAATCAAGGGATGATTCTGATTATTTTTGCCCCTACACAATTACTACTTCAAAGTGATTGAAAGAGGTAATCCTCCAGGTAAGTGAATATAATCCTATCTATTTATCAGATGGACAAATTGAGGAGCCGGAGGAAAACCGGTGTATTTCAGAGCATACACGTACTTAGCAATTTTCATCTTCAAAGCACTCCACTCACATTAACTTATTCCTTCCAGCCCCTGCGGTTGTGATATGTAATTACAATGTGTATTATTATACCACTTTAACAGGTGTGGAAATGGAGGCACAGGGGAAGGTCGAGACAGATTCCATTCTTCAGTCCATGGCCTAAACCAGCGAGCAGCTTACTAATGGCATTTATCTTCCCAGGCTGTAGTTAATAAGTGACCCACTACTCGGATACAGAATGGAAGAGGTTCTGGCCGCAAAGTTTCAACCGCTTCGCCTGCCTAGGAAACGGCACCAAATCTAGAAAGTTTAGTAGGCGCTGAAAAATACGTCCCAGCAGTACAAAGCATGGCACGTAACTGCTCTCGGAGCTGATTAGACAGCTCCGCAATGCTTACGCTGCAAACCAGTGTCTACTTTAAGCTGTTGAAAGCAATTGCCCTTTTAAATTAAGAACTGGATGAGGGAGTGCTCACTGTCAGGACTCTTTCTTTATCAGCAGAGGCTTTGAGGGCGTGCTGCTCCTCTCGTAATTGTAAAGCGGAATTTCTGGCTCAATTTAGGTTGCGAATCACAGCAGGGTTTTTGCAAACTTTTATATAGACATGGGAAGGAACAACCAGGCTGCGCTTCGCCCGGATGCTGGAGACAATCGTGCAATCAGAAGTGAGCTCACCCAGGCTGAAAGGGAGATGAAGAGAAGAGGCAAAGACGAGGTACGGGCTGGGCTGCTCCATATCTTCGGGGTAGCGGAAGGAGAAGCGAGGATAGCATTTTCTGCGGCGCGAGAGGGAAATGGGGTTCGGACACCACGGTGAGGACAGGAGCAAGGTTTCAAAAGCCATCTTGTCCTTCCAGCAACGAGGCAAAGACATGGCCAAGCCCCAGATCGGCCGCGGAACCGGGTCCCCAAGATGCCACCACCCACCAAGTAAAACTTGCGGAAAGAGGTTACCGAGCACTACGGCCTCGTGAGCGGGAAAGCCAAACGCACCCCTCTCTCGGGTCTTTCTCCCTTCATCCGGTTCCTTATTTGAGGGTCCCACGTGCTGCCCAGTCTGTCTCGTCCCACCCACCCCACCCTCTTTTGGTCTCCAGCCCCCAGCCTCTGCCTTCCCTTCCCAATGTTCCTCTCGGGATCCGGCGCCCCCTTGCTCGCTCCCGGGCCCCGCTGTCCAGCTCCAGCTCCCAGGTCTCCATTCTCTCGAGCTCCGCCGCCCTGCACCTGGTCCCAGAGCCCCAGCGCAGGTCCCCCATCTGTCTGCTCGGTGCTGGTCCCCACAGACTCTCTCCCACTAGCCGCCCGGGGGCTCGCTTCTGCCAATACCTTGCCCTGGCGCCCCCCGCCCCCCCGGTCCCTGGGGCCGTCTCCCTCGCCCGGGACTCACCAGTCGGATCTGGGAGAAGTTCGGGGATGATGTAAATAGACACATCCCCAACCAATGAGATCGCGGAGACCGAGGGCTGCCCCGGGAGCCCCAAGCCGCGCGCACGTTGGCAACAGCGGGCAGCTGGGGGAAGCGCCGAGCGCTAGCGAGTCTCGGAGGCAGTGGCGGCGGCAGCGGCGGCGGGGGCAGAAAAGGAGGAGGAGGAGGACTGGGGAGGGTAGAAGAAGGGGAAAGCAAGGAGGGGGAGGGGAAAAAGGAGGTGGGGGAGGTGGGGGAGGAGGAGGAGGAGGAGGAGGAGGAAGGAGATGATTTGCGGTTGCAGAGGCAGTGCTCCAAGGAAGGACACCAGGGCCCTCCTCCTCTTCCTCCTCTTCCTCCTCCTCCACTCAGGCTACGGCCCCGCAGGCGCTAGGAGCCCAGGCATCCCCCAAACTCCCACCCCCCGAGACTGGCCCCCGCTGTCCCAGCACCTCCTGCCACACGAGTTAGCTCCTGCTCCAGTGGCGGTTCTGTCAAGCTCCTCATCTCTTTCGGCACCTTTCCCCTCCTCACGCTTGCCCTCCTCCGCTCTCTACCACCCCCTTGCTATCCCTTCCCGCCCCCCTTCGAGACCCGCCGACGCGGCAGCTGGGCACTGAGGAAGAGCAGCTATAGGGATCGAGAGGGGGAGGGGGTTGATCTTAAGTTCCCCCTCCCCCCCCCACCCGTTGACCCTAGGAGACCGTCTCTCCAGTGGACACCTGGGGACCTAGTGCTGGTTGCCAGAGGAGGAGAAAAGGCTGGCCCTCACCTCGCTTCCTCCCCCCCCCCCCACCCAGGGCTTGGCCAAACATTCTTGGAATGGTAAATTGAGGCTTTGCCAGGAGCCCTGGCTTGTCTTCCCACCTAAGCGGACTCCCAGCAGCCCTTGGTGGGGTGGAGGTCTTGCCCCCCACCCTGGAGTAGGGGTGGGGGACAGCCCGCGGTCTCCAGTCGGGAGTAGAGTCCCCGTCAGCCTTGGGCCACCGCACGTTCAGCCCTAAGGCTGCCCGTACTGTCACAGTGGAGGCGGAAGGCAAGGTGCGGGGGCAGCCCAGGAAGGGACCGAGAATTAGTGGGCCGCACAACCTACGTAAAACTTGCAGAACACCTCCCAGCCCCTGGCCACTTACCCGCACAGTCCCGCAGCCCGGAATTGTACGCTAAGCCATTGCAGATTTCTTCTCTTGGCAGATTGAGAACAAGGAAATACTTTTTTTGCCTTGAGGTGGGTTCCTGTATCCAAATTGGCTCTAACAGCTGGACTTTTCCTAGGATCTCTGGGGATTTGCAACTCCAAAGGTTTTCTTTTGCCTCCGAGATCCTTAATTCGTGTATTTAAATCGGTTTTACTTTTAAGACTTTAAATCATTTCAACCGGTTCTTCTACTTGTAACAGGCGGCACCCGGAGGGTATACTATAAGGCAACCCTAGAGGCAGTTCTAAACCAAAGGTCTTTAACCTGGGGTCCACGAGAGTCTGTGGTTAGATTTCAGGGTGTCTTTGAACTTGGATGGGCACAAATTACATCTTTATTTGTACTAACCTGTAGCAGAAATTGAATTTTTCCTTCAATTGTGAAATGTAAGCAAAAAACCTAATTCTGAGAAGAGGTCAGGTAGTTTTCACCAGCCTGCCCAAGGGCTCCTGACAAACACACTCGCCTGCTGATTTTCCATTTATCCTGTAGAGAGCTGGTTTCTGCCCCCATTAGACCGAGCGCCCCAAGGTTGGGATAGTTCTTGGCCTTTCTATAGATGCCTAGCATTTAGCATAGACACATAATAGGTGCTGAATAAATACTTACTGAATCACTCCCTCATTTTTAAAGACGATGAACTAAGACGTGAAGTCACACACTCTGTCACGTCTAGGCCTTGGACCCCGTGTTCTCACCTCAGGGCCAGCTTGTTCACGTTTGTCAACTGATTCTTCAGTACTTCAGGGATCTATTATTTCATTGGTAAGGACTCTGCTCGCTTCAATGCAGTAGCAATACCAACATCTCTCCTTACCTTAGTATGAGATATTTGAAAGTTACCGTGGTAGAGAAATTCCTAAAATCATGAGCTTAGAGTTCATCTAAGGCCGAACTCTAGATTCCATAAATAAGGAAAGTACCCACCAGAGAAATGAAGCCCACCTGGTGGATGGTTCTTTCCACTACACCAAGGTAAAGCTTGTGGGGAATTCAAGCTGAAAGACAGAGGAGTCTCTCCTAAATTGCACGATCAGTTTCTGATAGTAAAAGAATGTTTTACTTAAAAGATGTGGTAGTCCAAAGGGCCCTGGCTTTGAGTCTCAAGACTTGGGTTCGAATATGAAATATATTACCTGTGTGAGTTTGGACAAGTCACTTAACCTCCTTTGGCCTCAGTTTCTTCATTTGAAAAATTAGGTAATAGGACTAGACAGTCTTTATACCTACTAAGGCTTCTAGATCTAGGTTCCTATGCATTTCTTTGTTTAAAACATAAATTGTTATTGATAGCTTTTGTTTTTACATCACTTACATTTCCCAATGTATCTTCCCTTTCTTTCTTCCAGAAAGCCATCCCTGATTCCAAAGAACTAAAAAAAAGGTTTTAAAAAAGAGCAGTTTAGCAAAATCAACTAATGTATCAGAGAAGTCTTTTGTGTACAGTGTTCCATATCTGTAGTCCCCAATCTCATTAAAGAAGATTGAGAAAAGCTAAGAAATTTGCCAGCAATGCCTCCTAATAATGTCTCTTCTTTGGGACCAAGCTTGGTTGTTATAATTTCATAGCATTCCTTTCTAGTAGTTTTGATACAGTTCCTTCCATTCACAGTATGTGTATATATACATATGTATGTATGTATATTTCCTTTTCCTTTGTATCAGTTCAGATGGTCACCCTGTGCTTCTCTCTGTACTCATCAAGTTCATTTTCTCTTACAGTTCAATTACTTCTTGAAGGCAGGATGGATGGGATATAGAGTGTTGATCTTGGAGGTAGGAGGACCTAAATTCAAGTTGCTGAACGTTGGTCACCTTCAGTTACTCGGTCTACAAAATGGAGATAATAGTACTGAACTTACAGGGGTGTGAAAGTGAGATAACACATGTAAGGTGCTCTAAGAACCTTCAAGCATTATACAAATACTTGTTTCAATTGTTTAAAGTACCAACAACCTACTTAGTTATTCCCCAAGCAATGAGTGGGCAGGTAGGGGATGCAGTGGATAGGGTGCAGTGGCGGGAGTCAGGAAAGTCATCTTCCTGAGTTCAAATCTGGCTTCTGACACTTGCTAGCTGTGTGACCCTGGGAAATTCACTGAATCCTGTCTACCTCAGTTTCCTCATCTGTAAAATGAGCCACAGAAGGAAATGGCAAACCACTCTAGCACCTTTGCCAAGAAAACCCCAACTGGAATCATGAAGAGTCAGACATGACTGAATAATGACAACATCATGCAATGGTTATCTTAATGTATTCTTTTTTAATATGAGAGGCTCCACTTTTTTTTATTTTAATTTTTTTTTTTTTAGGAGAGACTTCTGAAAGGCAGAGAAGAGACCAGAAGTTTTAAGTCAAGTCAATTAGCATTTATTAAGCATTTGCTATTTGACAGGCACTGTTCTAACTGCTGGAATTACGAATATAAGCCAGAAGAGCAATAGTCCCCGCCCTTGAGGAATTCACATTCTACTGTGGGAAGACAACGTAGAAAAGGAAGCTCAAAAGCTGAGAGGAAAAGATGAGTGGAGTCAGGAGGGAAAGCTTGGTCTTCTTAAAAGGAAGGTTCTGGGAGGAACCAGCCAATCAGAGGGCAGGGCTGATGGGGCGGAAGGTAGCAGAAGTGGAGAGAGCTTTCCAGATGAAGAGGTTCCTCCAAGATGTCGAGGAAAGTCCAGAGTCAGTACGCAGGCTCAAAGGTCTGTTTGTTGAATATTACCCATTAAGGTCTAAAATAGCTAGAAATGCAAATTTGGTAGGGAAACCACTGATAAATCCTATTAAAATTTGTCCAAGTTTTTCTTTCTCTAGATTTTTTTGGTTCAATCTAATCTAACAATATTTCAGGGATGTAAAGAGGGAGAAACACAATTATCCTCAATTTACAGATGAAGAACCTGAGAGACAAAAAAGAAGCTGAAAATTCACCCAACAAAAGTCAGTAGTCTACAATCCCTGGCTAATGTTATCTCTCAGCTAAATTACCAACATGTTATTTCATCCCCTTATAATTTAAAATGAATAAAAAAAGAAATCTTTTTTGTTCTAGAGTCAATTCCCAATTCTGTTTGTACAGTGCCACATGCTGTTAAGAATGTAATTCATTCCTTCTTATTATGGTTATTTTTCTCATTGGTCAGCAGTGACCTCAGAATTGACAAATTCAGTGGGCTTTCTCTGGGTCTCCTTCCTGATACTGTATCTTCCCTTGTCATCACAAATGGCACATGTTTTGCTAATTCTTCTCCTGCCTATCAATAACTCATCTACCTTATTATCTCTGGCTCCTGGAATTCCTATTTCCCTTCAAGACTTAGCCCAAAAGCTTGTTTTGACTAATGACTTTTCCAGGTCCCATCACCTTCCCCTGTCCTAGATACTTAAGCCTCTCTCCTACTTTGTAACTGGTTTGTATATCTTTGTATGCTTCTGAGTTTTCTCTCCCATTAGAATATAAGCTCCTTAAAGGCAGATGCTACTAAAAACTATTGCAGTGCCTTCTCTGGCTTAACTAGTTCTTGTTGATTGAGTGAATGATTTGGTCACCTTCATGATTTTTATATCCATCTCCAACCCGTTAAGGAGTTTTTCTTCTCAAGCTTCTTCTCTTAGTCTCCCAGCTTGTAAGGCCATTTACTCTCCAGACTTTGGTAACAACCTCTACTAGATAACTCCCAAATCTCTTTCTCCTGCTTTGACTTCTCTTCTGAAGTACAAAGCCTTTGTAGGTATGCTGCTGCCTTCAGAGCATATCACCTGGAATGGACTACTGACATTTCCAACTCCCATCCCAAATTGCACTCACCCTAGTCTTCCATGTTCCATATTTCTGGCCTTCCTTTTATTCTTCCTCATTCTCTACTTCTTCTCTCCAGCTGGCCAGCAAGTGCTCTTGATTCTCCCCTTACAATATTCTTACACTGATTCCTCACTCCACCCCCACTCCCCTTCTCTCTTTCCCAAAGCCACCATTTTTATACAGATGCCCATTACTATCCATTATCATGGCCTCCTCATAGTTGGTCCTATCTCTGCTACTTCTAATCCTTCTAAAATTAGTGATACTGTTATACTAACATACACATATGGATCTGACTATGTCATTCTCCTATTCCAAAGCCTCAAAGGCTCACACCTGCCTACTGAATTCAGGCACATCATGGTGTTAATAGAATTTTAAATGTAGTCCAGATTGGACTGGTCTCTAATCTGTGAATGACCAGAGATGAACAGAGCTGGTCAGAGGCAGGTGTGCTAGGAATCAAGTAGCAGTTTAATTAATTTCAGAGTGAGGAAAATAGTTTGCAAACCCTGAAGTCCTCCTAGGGAGAGCTGTCTTTTCTAGGGAAAAGGTAGAGCTCATATCCATAAAAATCACAAAGGCTGGACCATGATATAATCATTCTTGAAAAAGTACCCATGGCAGTTCCCCCGTGTAGGCATTCTAGGGACAATGTAGGTGTTTTCAGGACAGTTCTTAAGTTAATTGTCTCAAGTCTTGGTGATTGTGATTACTCAATGGAGTACAGAGTCAGGGTTCTGAGATGGGAATGGGTTTTGCAGTTTGTGATTCAGTTCACTTAATGTTCACAAGCATGGGAATGCAGCAGTTGTGAGATTGTCAAAATTTCTTGATTGATTGTTTTAAGCTTCAGTGTGTTTCTGACTCCCAAGAAAGAATTTCCTGGGGAAATGGGAGTTCTAAAATATCCAGATAGTATAATCATTACACATATCATGTTGTTGTGGGTCACCATAAAATGATGAGGTTAGGGTTAGGGGTGCTTAAGACCCCAAAATACCAACACGCCGGGTCCTGCTGAATGAATTCGACTTGAGTCTTCTCTCAGCCAAAGAAAAGCAAAGTTTATTGAAAGTTCACCATATTGAGTAGACTCTTAAGAAGCCTCGGTATCTGTGATGCTTACATTGGACAAGAGGGCCAGAATCATCTGACACAGGGTAAGTCAGTGCTAGAATTCATTCTCCAGGCTTCGCCCTTTCATTGAGGCAACATGGAGTCTGATATACAGAACAGTTGTGGGAGGAATGTAGGGGTGGTCTAGAGGAAGAGTTTGGGGAGGGTCTTCAGGAGGGGTCAATGGGGTCAGAATCCAGTTATGAGTGATTAAGGGTGGGAAATTGCTGGAGGCCCGTTCAAGGGTGTAACAGATTTGGATATAGATGTTTTGGGAGGATCAAGGGTGGGGGTTAGCTGGATAAGAGAGCCAAACTAGTAACAAAGGTTTGGGCAGAGTCACAATGAAAGGCTTATGGCCTCATACAAATGCCCTACGTGGGAAGATTCAAGGAGAGCTCAAGGGGACTCCCAGAGTCTGTACCTCATCAATATCAATTAATGTGGGAGTTATAAATCCCCTTACAGTATGTGCTTAATAAATGTTTACTGAATTGAATTGAATTGCATTGGTGTGGTTGAGAAATTGCTACATTTGGAGCTGGAAGATTCTGGATTTAAATTCTGCCTCTGCTGCTTAGTACTCATGTAGATGTTTACAGCTAGCACATCTCTGGGCATTATTTTCTTCAGTCACAAAATGAGAAGGTCGGACTACTTAATTTGCAAGCCTCCATCCATTGAAGTAAATTTCATGGTCCTTTATCAATTGAGATGCTCCAAAATCTTGTACCACTTTCCTTCCCCAGCTTTATCTCATCTATCTCTCCTCCTCATAACCTAAATTGCATTCAAATTGATCTACTCTCTGAAAAAGCCCTCTTCTTTCCTATTTTCAGGTCTTTTCACATGCTTCCTTTGCCTAGAACACCTCTTACCTTATTCCTTAATAAATATTTACTTTGATATGATGTGTGTGTGTGTGTGTGTGTGTATGGGTGTGTGTGATGACACTGAATCTGGGGTGGGTGAGAGGCTCCCTCCTCCACCAGGAGGGCCTCTAGAAGAACAAATGGAGAGGCAAGATAGCCATTTAGGACCCAGCCTATAGGGTGAACAGAACAAAACAAATCCTGGATATCACAGCCCCTTTATGACTTATAGACTGATTTCAGAAGATATGGTGGAAAAAAATCAATCTCATTCCCAGTTGACCAACTCTTTGGTATTAAACATTTCTGAACTTGGGCTCATCTTCAGCTGACATCTTGTCACTGAGTCATACTCAAAGACTTGTCTGCCTCAAGACCCAGAATCACTTCCCTTTTACATTAAGGAGTGAGACTTCATTAGGGTGCCTTGTATAGATGCATATATCTTCAGTGCTAAAAAATGTAACTCTCTCTGGTACACAGGGACTTGGTGTGTGGGGGGAGGATATCAATTTGCCCATATGAAAGGAACAAAGCCTTTAGTGAAGAATCAAGCATAAAGAGTACAATTTTTAGATCTTAGGCAGCATCAATATTTTGTCCCAGTTCTGAGGTCACATAGAAAGAAAAAAAAATCAATAAAAGAGTGAAATTGAGTACACATGGGCAAAATAATGTCACTTTGAGACTAGAAGGAAACTTCTAGCCCAGACTCCTTATATTATAGTTGAGGAATTTGAGGCCAGGAGATTAGTGGCTTGTTCAGCATCCTGCAGAGATTAGCAGACTTGGCACTAGCATCCATCAACATGTCCAGTTAGGTTATAATAGCAGGGATGCTGTGCATTCATTGAGGACAAGGACTATGTCACTTCTCATTTTGTATGCCTAACAGTTAGCCTTGTACACAGTAGGTACAGACTAAGTGTCTATCAAACTGAAATAAATTAATAAAATGCTTTCAAGCAAAGGATGACCAGTTGTCAAGCATGTTGTGGAGTGGGGATTCTTGCCCAAGTTGAGGATGGACTAGATATTTCTTTGGTAATTTTCTAGCACTGAGATTTGAGATCTATGCTCAAAATCAATCCGTCAATTAGTAAAAATGTACTAAGCAATAACTATATGCAAGGTACTGTGCTAAGTGCTAGAGATACAAAAAGAGTCAAAAAACCAGTCCTTGCTCTCAAGGAGGTTATAATCTAATGGGGGGAGCAACATATAAATAAAACATATGTATAAAGCAAGTTATATATGGGATAAATAGGAAATAATTAATGGAGAGAACTAGGTGGTCTAGTGGATATAGCACCATACCTGGAGTCAGGGACACTCATCTTCCTCAGTTAAAATCTGTCCTCAGACACTTACTAGCTGTGTGATCCTGGACAAGTCATTTCACCCTGTTTGCCTCAGTTTCCTCATCTGTAAAAATGAGCTGGGGAAGGAAATAGCAAACCACTCCAGTATCTCTGCTGAGAGAAGCCCAAATGGGGTCATGAAGAGTTAGACCCAACTCAACAACAACAGCCATTAAAAGGTATTGGGGAAGATTTCCAGTGAAACATGGGAGATAGTTGGAATTTAAAAGAAGCCAAGGAGATCAGTAGGTATAGTAGAGGAGGGAGAGCATTCCAGGCATGGGGGACAACCAGAGACTTCTTTTATTTCATCCTTGGGCATCTCTGTGAGTCATGAGAATTTCCACTTATGCAAACACTATATTTGTGAACCTGGGCAAGTCACTGCCCTGTTTGCTTCAATTTCCCTGTAAAATGGGGATAATAACAGATACTACCCTGCAGGGTTGTTGTGGAGATCAAATGAGGTAATTATTTGTTAAATGTTTAGCTCAATGTCTCCATATAGTAGTCGCCATACGTAAATGCTTACTACCTTTTCTTCCCTCACTTATGCATTGGGTGACAAAGCACATACCACCTGTGAGGGAGGGAGGCAGGCAGTACACATGTATCACAGGTGAGCAAATTGGCTCAGGAGTCAGCTCAGTTCCTACAAGGCATTGGTCCCACCAAGGTGCCATCCAGCTGACTGCAGTCTTGGCATTCCTAGATTTCTGAATTCCCAGACCATCAGAGGCCAAAAAGGTCGAAGACCCAAGCATATCTAGGGGTGAGAATCGTGACTTAAGAGTGGGGAAGGTGTCCACTTCCTCTCCCCCTTTACTGTATAGCTGGCTATGGAGAAAGGAATCACCTGAAAGTCCCAGCTGATGCTGAATCAGGCCTCTTGAAGAGGATGACCTGGCTACATAGCCACGGCCCCTCCCAAACCTGGAGTTGGCCACCCCAGAATTTCCATAGGGCTCCAGAGCCCTCCAAGCACCTACTTGTGTCCTTCACATGGATAACACCATCTTAGGAGGTCTGGGCATCTGCCAGACCTCATCCCATCACTAATATTTGTGTTACTGTCATTCAGGGAGTGATTTGGTAAAATAGTACTAAAAATAGTTAGTGTTTATCTGGTCCTTTAAGGTTTACAACAACCCTAGAAAGTGAGTGCTATTATGACCCCCATTTTAGGGATGAGGAAACTGAGGCAATCATTGATATAGTAAGTAAGCAGAATTTGAACTTGGGTCTTCCTGACCCTAAGTCTAGCACCCTCTCTCTGCTGTGCCACCTAGTGCCAAGATTCCTTGGGACCTGGGATTTTCACTTGCTAAATACACTTCGGAGCATTGTGAAAGAAAGAGTTCTCCAAGTCCAGCTGACAGATCCCGAGGACTCCCTTCCACCATCATGCAATGGATCTCTGTCTCTGTCTCTCTGTGTCTCTCTCCTAAAGCTTAGGTCTGATCAAATATCTGGCACACAGTAGGTACTCACTAGCTGCTGGTAAAACAGGCTATCTTTCGTCATTTCAGAGACTCGGAGTTGAAAGGGCCCTGGGTGACCATCTAGTTTAACCCACACCTGACCTCAGATTCAGATTCCCCCTTCCAACACAGCAACAAATGCTTGCCACAAGAGAGACAGGCCACCACTTCCTGAGGCTGGCCATTCCACTATGGATAATTCTAATTGCAAGCAGGTTTACCCTCTCTTCTGCTTTGTAATTTGAACTCATTATTACCAATTCTGCCCTCTGGGGTCATATATAGTGATTCACCAGGATAGAGATAAATGTCTAGCAGACACCAAGTAAGCAGTGTGGTAAGGATGGAAGGAATCTTGGGTGGATTTTAGAATTTTGGGGCAAGGAGACTATGTGCTCTCCCCTTACCCACACGTGGTTCAGATTTATGCACACAGTAGATACCACTTGTTGTCCAAAGTAGTTTAGGAAAATATTTAGACATTTATGGGATACTCACATGCCCAGCCTATATAATCCACTGAAGTATTTCATTCAACTAAGGTTCTTTTTGAAGAAAATGAGTATCATTTGATAATTAATATTGCTATGAAATCCAGCCTTTCTCCTATTTTGTCAACCCCTCCACTCCTCCACCCCTCCCTTTAGTCAAAGAGTCCTCTCAACGTCAGAACTAAGGCCGGGCTGAGGAATGTAATCACTCCTAGGCCCCCCGAGCATCAGTTCTTCAGCATAGTTTTCCAGAGATAGCCAATGGAGAAATTTGTTTTGCGGGGCTCTTTGGCTTGACTTTGTTTTTGGTTTTGTTATTTCTGAAGGAATAGGAGATAAGGGGGCAAATGGAAGATAGAGATAAGGTAGAAAAAGGTGAAAACACAGTCCTTACATTTTTTTTTTTTTTAGTGCAGGTAAGCAAACAGAAGGATGGCTAGAGACATGGGAAGGTGCAGGTAGAACTGACATGCTTAAAAAGGAAAGCTAGTCCTATTCCTAGAGATAAACAATTTCATGTGCAATTCTCCTTCTTCTCTGCTTCATATATTTTATTTGGTGTTTGTTAAGTTTGAGATAAAAATAATTCTTAAAAAAGGAATATAAGGCAGAATTTGACAAGTATCAAAAGAGTAGAATTCAATTCTATATTAGTTAAGAGCAAATCACAATCACTAGCTAGGAAAAGTTGGAATATAACTCCTCATTTTTATGAGAAAGGAAAAATAAAGGTTAATATGGCCTATAAATTAGTCTTAAAGTAAGACACAATAAGAGCTCAACATTTATATAACACCTTTTAAGCTTTTTGAAAGCTGAGTGTAATTTGTTACAAATTATAGACTGTACATTAATTCTCCAGCACATGGGAATTTGTGATTAGCCACTTAGATGATGTTTAACAACTGGCTTTCTGAAGAGCAGGATTGACTTTTCACTTTAATCTGTATTATCAAACACTTCCTCCATCACTTTCTTAAGTCTGATAATCAATGGTGTTCTGTTCATGTTATAAACACATAAACAATCTTCTGATTTATTGTCACAAATAAAGCCCTAATTTGTAGGATTTGGTTATTTCCAAGATATGAACACTCAGACTGAAAATTTAACAATCAGCTCATAAACCTCTAAGAGTGAATTCCAGCCCTCTTCGGATTCTTCCTAAAAATCCTTCAAATAATTGAGTCCAACTGTCCTATCAGGTGATGCTCCTGTTCTCCAGGCTAAGCATCCTCAGGGCTTATGATGAGTATCTTCCAAAGCTACTTTCCAGTCCTAAGTTCTACGATTATAATTACTAAAAAATTCTTCTGTCAGATCACCCATTTCCCCACCAGTGGATGAGTTTGGAAGGAGTGACGTAAATTTCCTCTGTGAAATGCAAGTTAAAAAGACCTGCTTCCAGTAGAGGGTGATCTGATTACCCTCTGTTCAGTAAGGACATTAGAAAACATATAATATTCATTTTAAATGAAAGCAGATGTTAGTTGGGTCACTCTTCTGGGAATGATTATCTCTGAATGTGATAAAAACCATAACTTATTTTTTAACTTTATTTTTATTTCCTTTGTCCTCAACACATTTCATATACAAATGGAACCACCAGAAATTCTGCTTACCATGCTTTTTGGGGTTTGTTTTAGGCAACCTCAATTCATTGCATAAAAGCTTTAATAATACCTGTTCTTATTCAGTCATTTCAGTCTGACTCAGCAAAGATACTGGAGTAGTTCGCCATTCCCTTCTCCAACTCATCTTACAGATGGGGAAATTGAAGCAAACAGAGTTTGCCCAGAGTCATACAGCTAGGAAGTGTCTAAGGCTGGATTTGAACTCCAGAAGATAACTCTTTCTGACTCCAGGCCTGGAGCTCTATCCACGTATCCTCTAGTAGGGGATTGGTGACCATGGAATGGAGTCTTGGTCTGAGGATCCATAAAGATGGCAAGATGAATGAAAATCCCTTTCCACAGGCTATGGTAATCTGGATTTAATTATTGCTGTATTCAATTGATTGGTGTCCACATAATGAAGTGGGGAGAAGGGGGGCGGCTAGGTAGCACAGTGAATAGAGCACCGGCCCTGGAGTCAGGAGGACCTGAGTTCAAATCCGACCTCAGACACTTGATACACTTATTAGCCGTGTGACTTTGGGCAAGTCACTTAACCCCAACTGCCCTCCAAAAAGCAAAAAAAAAAATGGGAAGAAGATAAGATATGCACAGTTGGAGGGCAGATGGCAAGGTGATTAGATGGGAAATGAAGCATGGTCTGGGGCTGACTGTCTACAGTGACTCAGTTGAGTTTCATCTCCCTCATTCATCAGGACAGCTCAGCCTCAATTTGGAGTCTGAAAACTTAAGGGTAACGAGTGTGCTAAGCACAGAGGGGAGTTCTATGCAAAATCCTCTGAGACATTTGAGAGTGGAGAGGTCACTCTTGGATTGTGGAGTAGGTGGTACCTGAGTGGGTCCTGAAAAGAAAGGTCAGATGTGTGCCAATGGAGATGGATAGGGGTGGGAATCAGGCATGCATTCTAGACATGGTGAAGAGAATCAAAGAGTGAACCAAGCCAACGAGAGAGCAGATAACAGGACAAGGAGAGGCTCTAGTGAGCAGTCCAGAATGTCTACAACTTAGAGTTAATGAAGGGACATAGGATCACTGGACCAAGGAACCATCAGTTTAGAGCTAGCCTTGGAGGACATTATGTCCAATCCCTTCATTTTACAGACAGGGAAACTGAGGTCCAGAGAGGTTGAATCACTTGCTTACGGTCATGCATTTAGTAAGTCTCTGGGATAGAATTTGAACCAAAGTCTTCCTCTTCATTCCATCTATTAAGCCTGTAGAGGTTGACTGGAGTCAGATTACCTATGCCTTGATTTCCAGAATGAGGGAACAAGTAGCACAGTGAAAAGAACGTTGGATTGGATTCAGAGGCCCCACATTTGATTTCCAGCTTTGGTCCTCACTTCCTGCCTGTGTGACCTGAAGAAAGTCCTTTCACTTCTCCTCCTCATCTATGGAACGGTGTGGTGGAATCAGAGGACCTATAAGAGCTTCTCTGATGCCAAATCTCACCATCCTCTGTGAATTTATGTGTTATTTGATAGGTAATGGAACCCACTGAAGTTTTTTTCAACAGAAGCATGATATGGCCACCACAGGATTTCAAAAAAAAAAAAAAATAGTTGGGCCACATGAAGGATGGTTTGGAGGAGGGTAGACAGGAGGCACGTTGTCCACTTGAGAGGCTACAAGTGGAACCCGAACCAGGAAAGGCATAGTAAGGATGGAAACGAGTCAAGAGCATTTTAAGATGTAGAATTGACAGGACATGAGACATAAGAACCTTAAGTTTCACAGCACAAGCACCAAGTCATTGACCTTGGAGAGTATCAAGACCTTGACCTTGGAATACCCCAAAACTCTTTAACTCACAAATGGAGAGTGTGAGGCTTTATCAAGGCACATAAACTCAGATTCAAGTTACAAAAAGATTCAAGAATCGCCAAATGACTATTTTGAGAATAACCATTCAACTAAGTGGATCCTAACCAGTTTTTTGAGAGAATCCAACTAACTTTTAAAAAATCTCAGTTGAATCTGCTTCACTTCTCCTAGAAGTCATGTTTCTTCTTATAGACCCAACTGAAATTGAATATACTGCAGTTGGGTAGTATAGTAGATAGATAGCTGTAGATAGTAGATAGAGTTCAAGTTTATCCTCAGACCTTTATAACTGTGTGACCCTGGGCAAGTCACTTAACCTCCTTCTGCCTCAGTCTCCACATCTGTAAAATGGAAATGATAACAGCACCTACCTCCCTGGGTTGTTGTTAGGAACATCATTTACACAACATCCCCAGCATTTAGCACAGAGCCTAACATAGACCTTTGCTTTCCCAATTTGACTTCTAATGGGGGTGGGAGTGATTAATAAGTAAATTAGTCAAAAGCTGGGCAGAGTTGGGGGAGGAGAGAGGGGAATAAATAAGAAGGGTTCAAATAGTTCACAAAGTAGTTAGCTACCATTTTGCCCTAGAATAGCCAATCAAAAACTGCCTCAAATGTGGTCTTCCAAACTTCTCTAGGAACATTACTGAAGTGCAATGGAAATTTCTTGGTTGAAATTGTCTCTAATATTTCATTGCTATAAAAAAAAATCTTACGATTTGATTTGTAAAACTAAGACATATGTTCAACTACAGCCGTTTCATGCTTTTCTGCTGACAGAGACACATTCTTGCACCAGATATAATTCTCAATTCTAAATGTTTTCAGATTTTTTTTCTTTTATACCTTTTGCACATATTGTCTAAGTTCGATGTCTTGAGGAACTGTGCAATCTTGAAAAATTCCCTCTGTTACAGACATTTATTTGCATGTTAACTTGTAATTTTTATTTCATTAGAATGGGTTGAGAATGGTACACTAAAATGGAGCAATGTCTAAATGACAAGATGCAAGGGGAGCTACGTAGATCTTTTTTCTAGGAGTAATATTTCACTTTTACAAAGTGTTTTTTAATGTAAGAATAAGTATTCAGAGCAGAACAAAATGAGACTACAGTTTCACTAAAATAGATGTGCAACAATAATAACCAAAATTTATAGAGCATCTCAAGGTTTGCAAAACACTTTACATATGTTATCTCACTTGATCCTCATATCAACCTCTGTGTTAGTACTGTTATCTGCATTTTAGGAATGGGGAAACTGAGGCAGACAACCATGAAATGACCTGTCTAAAGTCAATAATCATTTGTGGTTGTTCAGACTCCTCATGGCCCTCCCTGGGGTTTTCTTGGCAAAGATACTGGAGTAGTTTGCCATTTCCCTCTCCAGTTCATTTTACAGATGATGAATGGAGGCAAACAGGGTTAAGTGACTTGCCCAGGGTCACACAGGCAGTGTGAGGCCAGATTTGAACTTGTGAAGATGCGTCTTCCTGATTCCAAGCCCAGTGCTCTATGCACTGTGGCACCTAGTTGCCCTACTCAGGTGGGGTGGTACCAGTTAAAATTCTATGGGAGAACAGTTTCTTCCTCTCTCTGGGCTTTATTTATTCCATCCTGGTTCTGGTCCCTGACTAGGTGATAGGTCCTGGCAAGCTGCTTCTGCTAGGAATGTCTGAGGGAGGGAATAAAAGAAATTTACTCTGCCTGACTCTTGTCAAGTGAAGAGAGGAGCAGTAATAATGAAATAAGGGAAAGTAATGGACCTGGTTCTCATTCTGTGAATCTCACAAGAGTACCCATTTGCAGCCCTTTTTCTGTAAAGAACTAGGGGGCAGCATCTTATTATCTCTCCTAATAGTTTTTTAAAGTAGATGATAACCCAAATATCCATATAGCCCAAATTATTTCTTCCCATATGTTATGGGAATCTAAAGATCTTCCCTGCCCTAGGCCCTTTGCTAAAGTGGCTACGTGACTCTGAGGACCCTTGGATATTTGAAAGTATATTCTGTTCCCTAATAGGCTGAATGTGGTCACGTGGAGCCTGTGGCGCCAGGCT
>CM053591.1:190608958-190633200 GCA_028646515.1 Pseudochirops corinnae
TGAAGTTCAGGGTGCTGACTTTTCCCCCTGAACTAGGTACATGATATATGTTTGATTGACTAAAGTGAAACCGTTAACCCATTTTGAGTTGCTTTCCTTTAGAAAAGCAGATCTAAGAACCTGTGCTAGTAGCCGCCCTAGGTATGCTAGGGTGCTTGCTGATACACCATGTTTCTTCCCATGATCTGGTTTCATATTTCAACAGAGATTCCTTTAGACATATAATATTGTCCTAAAATTTCTCTCAGAGGAAGGTTCAGATAGCATTTTTTTCAAAAACAAAATGAAAAGGAGGAAAATCCTAGCTGGTGTGGTAGGAGTAAAGGAGGTAAGGTGTGGGAATGGGGGAGAATATCTTGTTCTCACCTCATATTTTGGTAAAGAGCTGTTCTCATTTCACTGTTAACTGAAATGTGTTCTGGGAAGCAAGAGTGTCTGCGATGAAGCCAATTTCTTCGTTTCATTTTCTGTGTGCTTTGATATTCTATTGTGAGTTACAATCACTTTAAACTTTCTGTTTGAAGGAACTTTCTAAAGAATTCAGTTTCTAAGTGTTGCTCAGAGCGACCCAGTCCCAGAGATTGTTAGCTAATGAACTGATAAGTACTGTATGTAAATGAAGGTAAAACCAATTGAGAAGAGAAGTGGAGGCAGCTCAATTCTTTTCTTAGGGGAGTGATGAAAGGTGTCCTAGAAATGGCACGAGATAGATATAGCATATCCAGCTTGGAGAGGGCACAGGGGTAGGGTAGATGCCTGACTGTGTGAGTGACTAGGCTAGATATTTCTTGCAGGCATAGTCTGCATAGATATGCAGACACACATATCCATGTGTCTCACAAACATAAAGCCTTTGATTGGTTTAAAGTGGGTGTTTCTTGATTTCCCTTTCTCAGAATTTCCCTTTTGGGCTCAGTCATTGAAAGATACATACTTCCCTCCAAAACAGGGGCCATTTGGGGTCATTCTCCTCTATCAATGAGCAAAACCTATTCTTGCTTTCCTAGGTAACCAATATTCAATGATCTCATGGGGCAGGCAGAGTAATGGTAAGCACTGTTGAATATTTAGAGCTAAGCAGCAGCTGTAAGATTTCCCAGAGAGTGAATTAGTGAATCATGTAATGATTGAATATTTAAGTGCCTACTATGTACCAAACATGGTGCTGGGATACAGCCCCCAGGTTCAAGGAGATTACATTCTATCAGGCAAAACAACATGGACATACATATATGTGTGTGTGTGTGTGTGTGTGTGTGTGTGTGTCTATATGTATATGTAATCAGAATATCTCCAAAATAATTAGATGATTTTGGGGGCTGGTGAGGCAGGCACTAGCAATTGGGGTGAGGGAAATAAGAAAAGGCTTCATATAGAAGGTGATATCTGATCTGGTTTTGAAGGAAACAAGGGTTTCTAAGAGGCAAATGTGAAGAAGGAATGCATTCTGGGGAAAGATAATGCTTTGTTCTTCAGGAAATAGTGATGAGATCCCTCAAATGAGGGACAATCCATCCAGTAAGGGTAAGATAAGGGAGAAATGTATATTGAAGGCTGAAGGTTCCCAAATGAAGAGAGACTGACACAGCTATCTGTAAATGTGATAATAACAATAGAAAAATCGTCTATCTTTTTGAGGTGTGTATCCAAGACATGCTAGAGAACATCCTAAGACTTCCAACTTCTAGACAAGTAGTAGATGACTAACACTGACTTCAGATGATTCATGTGGGCACAAATGTTAACTGTCAAGAGGAACCTAGAAAGCATCATTTAAAGATGAGAGAGTCTTGGGCAGCAAACTGAACACCTCTGGGTTACTCCCCAATGTCACCTAGACAAGATAAAAACTTCAGAAGGGAAATGCAGTTTTGAGAAATGAATATGATGGTTAAAAACATGATCCTATGAAATAAGATTTGGATTTCTGTATTATATCTTAAAATATAAGAATGACAGACCCAGATCAGAGATGGAGTATACTTAATGAGGACTGGTAAGAATGAATTTGCCTATAGTTTAGCAAATCTAATAAAAATGAAAGGGGGAAGGAGAGAACCACTTAGAGATACTAGTTATGCGATATACCATACAGATAGAGGTAAAGATGCCTAGCAATTCAAAGAAGACAAATCCAAGAAAGAAGCAAGAAATGAAATCTCTAGCCTCACATATTTGTACAGTAATGTATTAGATGTAGGTAACAAAAAAAGAGGAATTAAAATTCTTAACACTGGTTAAGTGTTAAGTTGGTGTTGTTTGTACTGTTGAGGGTTAGAAAGGATGGATTTCTATTGAAATCCTATGAGGGTTCTTATCAGTCTGAAAGAATTACCAGGCATAAGCAGTCTTGGCAGTTTTAAGAGAGTTTATTATGCTTGTCAAATGGGCAGGAGAAAATTAAGGGGAATCCTCCTGCCAAGTGTGGGGATTGGGGGTACTGATTATATAGTAACAAAGTCATACAGAGGTGGAGTTAGGGAGGAGCACCCAGCCTGTCTGCCCTGAAAGGTCGCTCTTTGATAAGGGGGAGTTCTTTTGTTAGGAGTTATCTTACAGCTGGCCACTAGAACAAAAGGGGTAATCCTTTCTCTAAGGAATCCTTTTAAGAATTCATAGGTGTGGTGTGTTATAGTTAACAAGCTTCAGGGAAGATACTTACAGGCTGGGGGCAGAGGAAGGGACAGAGTTAATGACTTATAGCTGGGGGGGGAAAGGTGACTTTCCACAGGCTGATATCACATACCCAGGTACCTGAACTCAGATGAGATTCAAGACAAAGTCACCCCAAAACATTACAAAGGTACCTCAGCACCCCCTTCATTCTCCCCTGAACAAATTTAGACCCAAATTCATTTGGGATCACGCACGAAGGTCTCAGCTTCTCAGACTGCTTCACGCTGAGTATGGTTGTAGAATTGTCCCTGCCTCAAAGAGTCCATGCTACTCATGCCACCCCAGCTGTTGTCAGGCTGTGGGACTCTGGTGTATACACTCACCAGCGCCAGTACCCAATTAAGCCTGATGCCTGGGAGGGACTACTGACTCTAATTGAAAAGTTCCTAAAGTATGGGATTCTTGTTTGCTGCCAGTCTCCATGCAACTCTCCCATCCTTTTATTTTCACCTAGCTCTAAAGCTCTGGTGAGTGCTATTAGTTCTACCTTCTGGGCAGAGGTCTCAGGGGGTAGGGGCTTGGCTTCTATGATGCTATGAGGGCTGACCACTGCATACCCTGCCCTCCTTACCCCTTGTTCTATAAAACTGGAACCATCTGTGTACCATTCCTTATCAGGATTAGTGAAAAGGGCATCTTTGAGATCAGGGCCCCATTAAGGAAATGCTCCCCTCTTCTATGAGGTCACTAGGCAGATATGCAGGAGGAGTATAATCTTGTTTGTTGATGCCTCCATTGGTCCTATGAATAACTAAGGAAAATTCAGGCTAGTTAATTAGCCAATCTTGTTTGTGACTTGTTTGTGCCTCTGGACATGGTCCTAGGATGAAGTCTTAATGAATAATTAGCCTTGGGCTGGGGTAGGGAGTGGTCGAGACCAAAGGAGGGTCCTTGCATTCTGGTTACATAAGAATTTCTGCTATAGGAAATATAAGCTTTATGATTTTCTTGTATCTTGGCTCTGATGAAATGGCTCTGTAATAAACAGACTATTGAATATATCGCTGTCTCTCTTTAATCAACTGGTTGCTGGGCCATATAACTGTGCTGGTCACAGCATATGTCACAACTTTTTAAAAATTGATTTGTTTATTTACTTTTAGTTTACAAGATTCAGTTCCACAATCCCTTGAGTTTCAAATTTTCTCCACTCCCTTGCCCCTCCCCCCCCACGGCAGCATTCAATCAAGTATAGGATCTGCAAATACTTTCACATTGGACATTACTCTGGTTGTATAGAAAGGTTGTAACCAATGGCGTGAACAGTGGGAAAGAAGAAACAAAACCAAACATAGAAAAGAACAATAGCATGTAGATTGCTTCAGTCTCCATTTAAAATCTGTTCTTTCTAGATCTTTCTCTGAATGTAGATATCTCCTTCCATCCTGAGAATTGTAGAGTTGTCTTATAACTGTGCATTGCTGAGAAGAGTCCAGTTTATCAAAGTTGGTCATCACACATACGATGTGTCCTATGTCTCAACTTTCAATTGATTCTCTGAGCTCTTTCCCCTTATGCTCAGCAGAACAGGTTCAATAAAGCCTCACTTGAAGAGAGCTTTTTCCCTCTTCTTTCTTCCAAACTGAACATCCCCACCTCCATCAATGCAAGCTTATGTGTTATGATATTGAAACACTTCATTATACTGAATATCTTCTAGCTTCTTGATGCCCTTCCTAAAATGTGCTGCTCAGAACTGAACAGAATGTTACAGATGTAGTTTAACCATTAGGGTCTATCACCTCTCTAATCCCCAATACTAGGTCTCTTTTTAACACTCTCAGATATATTTCATAATGAGATAAATGATTATTTCTCTTATTTTAAAACTCAATTGCTATCCTATTGCTCCAAGATTTTTTCCCCTTCCTATTTCCTCATTGAGAAATCAGCCCCTTGTTATTCAGCCAGCTTGGAAGGATGTGCCATTAATGAGATTGGCTTCACTTTCTCTTCAATCTTGTTCAGACCCCACCCAATTGGGGAAGCCCATTGTTTCCTACTTAGACCCTTAACTGAGGACCTAGGTCATGCTCACCAGAAATATACTCAGATCTGAACATTGATACAAAGTTTTCCCACAATCACATATCTCAAGATATATTTTATCTGAAAACTGACCCCCATACTGGTTTATCAGTAATTGTTTCCATGTTCCTTTGATCAAATGAGGAGGGGAAGAGGTGGGCACACTTTTTTTTCTGATTTCAGAGATTTGTACCTATTTGCTCCCAACTTGGAAAGGCCCTTTCTTTCAATTAGAAACAGCTTTACCTAATTTTGTATCCTATTTATTTTTAAAATTAATTGGTCTTATTTGATTAATTGTTTTTAATACATAAAAAATTGGTCTCATTTTGTTTTCAGTCATTTGGACTGACTGGGGAGTCCACTGACACATTTATTATGCCTACTTTGCTAATGAATCATACAGCTTGGATTGTTTCCTCACTTATCATTCATTATCCACCACAACATGTTTGTGGCTTCATCAGACTGCTCCCATCTTGGATTTGGAAGGTTGGCTTTTGAACACAGCTCTTTATGTTGATCCCCATTCAATTTTACTTCTTGGGCTCAGTCCAGTGCTTTAGCCTGCCAAAACCTGATTAAACTCTGACTCTGCCATCCAGGGTGCTTTCTATCCCTTCTGAAGGCATTTCATCTGCCAGTTGGGTGAAGATATAATCTGTACTTTGATTTGAGTCATTGGTAAAAATGTTCAATAGCACAGGGCCAAGCAGAGATTCTCATGTCATGCTGCTACAGACCTCCTTCAAAGTCAATATTGAACCATCAAGCCCTTGAGTCTTGCTATTGAACCAATTATAATCAGATCTAATTGGCCCTCTACATTTCTTCATCTTTCCAAAAAAAAAAAAGGAAGGGAAAAGACTTTTAAAATATTAGTTAAAATCTAGGAAAGTCAAATCATACTAAATCTCCTGAATTCTCAATAAGGGAAAGATGGCTTGTCCATCATGATCAATTCTTGATGAAGACATGCTGGCTCTTTGTGAACATTCTGCCTTCTCTACATGGGCAACTAGGTTGCACAGTAGGTGGAGTTCTGGGCCTGAAGTCAAGAAGACTCAACTTTGTGAGTCCAAATGTGGGCTCAGACATTTCTGATGTCATAGTTCTCTTTAAGAATGAAGGACAAACAAACACAGACAATACTACCTGTGTGACCTCGGCAAACCACGTCACCCTTTTGGCTCAGTTTCCTCATCTGTAAAATGAAGTGAAGAAGGAAATGACAAACCACTCTAGTATTGCTGCTAAGAAATGGGGTTGGGAGAAGTCAGATATGACTGAAAATGACTTTGAATTCTCTAGATATTTCTAACTATGTATTAAATGAGTTCTAGTGTTTTGCCAAGAATCAAAGTCAAATTCACTGGCCTCTAGTTCTCAGACCTCATTCTCTCCCCCCCCCCCTCTTTTTTTTTTTTGGAAATTGGAATACTACCCTTTTTCAGCTTCCTGTGGTGCCTCTCTAGTTCTTTGTGATCTTGAGTTTCCTAAGAACAGTTATAGATTCCCTTCCTATTGCATTAATTATCTGGGATATCAACTCTCCAATAACTATTTTTATAGTTCTTTCCTTATACTCCTTTCCTTTAATAATTCTCCTTGACAGCAAAATGGAAGTAGGGTCATCCACAGGCTTCTCTGCCTCCTTTTTCTTTCCAGTTATCATCGTTTCATCCAACCAGCTTTAAATTGCTATTTTAGTTCTCTTTGCTTTGGTTCTATACACCCTTTCTTGGTGCTCTTATCAGCTACCATAGGCTCAAATATATCCATACACGTTACACACACACAATATGATAAACATTCATTAAATTCATACCATGTGCCAGGCACTGAGCTATATAGGAATTTGGGACAGAAAGAAAAGCGAAAGAAATTCACATTCACATTCTAATGGAGGAGACAACATGCAAAGAACTGTGAAGATTTACACAGTGTAAATGGTTAAGTGACTTGCTTAGGGTTATCCAACAGTAAATGTCTGAGGCAGGATTTGAATTCAGGTCTTCCTAAGTCCAAGCCCTGTCTCTATATACTATCTACCTTGTTGACTCTAGACTAACTCTCTTTCCTGAAGCCCAGGTCTACTGTGACCAGCACAGTAACATGGCCCAGCAACCAGCTGAATGAAAGAGAGAAGGGGATGTTTTCAATAGTCTGTTTATTACAGAACCATTTCATACAGAGCCAAAGATACAAGAAAATCATAAGGCTTATATTCCCTATAGCAGGAATTCCTGGAATGCACAGTCCTTTCTTAGGTATCCACCACTCCTGCCCCAGGCTAATTATTCATTAAGACTTCATCCTAGGACCTCATCCGGAGGCACAAACAAACAGGGAGTCACAAACAAGACTTTCTAATTAACTACCTTGAAACTTCTTTAGCTATTCAAGACCCAAAGAAAGCATCCAACCAACAAGATTATACTCTTTCTGCATATCTGCCTCATAGAAGAGGGGGAGAATGAAAGTCTGGTCTACTACACAGGTCCATTTCCCAAGTGGATTTTTTCAAGGAATCTCAAACTCATTGTTTGTGAAACAGAACCCATCACCTTTCCCTTGTCTTCCTTACTTCCCTATTTCCACTGAGGTCACTCTCATTCTTTTAGATGCCCAGGTTTGCTACTTCTGAGCGATCCTTCATTCTTCCCTCTCTACCTGATTCACTATATCTAATCTGTTCCAAGTCCTGTCTTTTTGGCCCTGTTCCTGACTTGCTCGACTTCAGAATCATTGCTCTACTGCTATCTTATTCTGGAAAGAACCTCACCACCTGGGGTCTCTGCCTCGCAACACCTGGCTCACTATGGAATGAATATCTCTTGACAATACCAATCTCTCCTTCTTCCATTGTTGATTTCATCTCGAAACCTCCATGTTGTAAAGGATGTAGGCCAGCCTTCTTTCATTCTCCTCCTGATCCTATTCTTGATTTTCTAGACTTCAGAATCATCCTTCCCCCTTCTCCCACTCCTCAGTTTCCTTTTGTATGCAGTCTTCTTCCATTAAAATGTGATAATGATAAGAGTTAGCTTTTGTTTACTACCTACTGTGTGCCAAGCATTGTGTTGAGGCCTTCACAATTGTTATCTCATCTGATCCTCAAAACAACTGTGGGAGGTAGGGGTTATTATTATCCCTAGGGACACTAAGACAGACAGGTGAAGTGGCTTGCCCAGGGTCTCACAGCTGGTAAGGGTCTAAGGCCAGATTTGAACCAGTCTTCCAGGTTCCAGGACCTGAGCTCTAACCACTGCCCCACCAGCTGCACGTGAGCTCCCTGAGGACAGGACCTGCTTTTGTCACTTATATTCGTGTTCCCATAGTTCTTGGCATGGAGGAAGCATTTCCTAAATGTTTGTTTCCTTTCTTTCTACTTCTGCTTCTATAACATCTCTCATATATCTGCTTTCTCTCCACTTGTATTGGGAACCAACCTAGTGCAGGCCTTCTGGACAATTACAGTAGCTTCTTAATGGGTTGCCCTCTCTCAAGTCTCTCTATTCAGAGGAGCTCTCCATGTCACGTCCTTGCTTTAGAGGCTACCTGTTATTTGAAACCCTTCACAGTCTGACACTGAGCTCTCTTTCGATTCTTACTACATATCACTGCTCTTTCCATACCTGGAATTCCACGGTCCTGTGACATGAGAGGAAACAATTGACTCTTCCCCCTCTTGGATTCTCTTTCCCAAGGCAGGGATGAGCTGAGGCCAACAAACTCAACCAGCTTCTCTATTCATGTTTAGTGTCAACCGTAGAAGATGAGGTGCAGGCTCTGGAAGCCCCCTTGAGCTCTCCTTGGATCTTTGAGGTACAGGCTCTGGGAACCCCTTGAGCTCTCCTTGGATCTTTGAGGTGCAGGCTCTGGGAGCCCCTTGAGCTCTCCTCAAATCTTTCCACATAAGGCATTTGCCTGAGGCCATAGGCCTTTCATTGTGGCTCTGCCCAAGTCTTAACCTAGCCCTCTTGTCCAGCAATTTCCCACCCTTGATCCTCCTGTTCCACCCTTGAACTGGCCTAGTCCACCATTGTCTGTGGTCTCCAGGTAGCCTCCAGCAACTTCCTACCCTTAATCCCTCATTACTGGAGTCTGACCTCATCTGACTCCTGAAGACCCTCCCCAAACTATCACCCCTAGATTCCCACAACCTTTCTGTATATAAGATCCCATCAGCCCTCCATGTGGTGTGAGAGTGCCATAGAATGACCTAGCATATACTTACTCCATCCTGCTTGCCCAATACAAGCATCACAGATACCTAGGCTCCTTAACAGTCTACCCAATATGGCGAACTTTCAATAAACTTTACTTTTCTTTGACTGAGAAAAGATTTGGGGACCTGGCATGTTGGTATTTTGGGGTTAGCAACTCTAACCCTAACCCTAATCACATCATAGGGACTAGGCCTGGTGTGCCCCACTGTGCCTACATGACCTAGGCTGAACATTCCCTTGGCCCTTCCTCTAGGACACCATCAAGACATTGATGTTTGTGCCAAACAAAGAGAAGAGTGGGTGCCCTCATTAAGAAGTCTCGGTAAGCAATGTGGAGAATTCTTTATGACCCTGCCCAGGGCTCCAAGCATGAGGTTCTTTTGTGGTCCAGATACCCTGAAGGTTCCTAATAATTGTAAAAACAGCAGTTGTCACAATGATGGTGGTGCTAATAGAGTGTATATTCACAATTGGTAGTTTCTAGTTTACAAAGAGCTTTACTAATGCTGACTCCATGTTAAGTAGTACAAAGATTACTGCCCCCATTGGAAAAATGAGAAAACAGAGGCATTGAGTGTCCAGCATGAAGTCTTACAATGAGATGAGAACATGGGCACAACCCCAAATCTCTTTATTTCAGGTTCAGTGGTCTTCAAGACATTGCTTTTTAGAACTAGTGACTCAGAACTTTTAATTTCTCTGTACACAATTAAATTGCGATTGATGGACAATCGGGGCTCTCCCTGTTTCCAGCTTCACCTGGTTGGAGAAGCTGCAGCTTCATGGAATCTACAAGGCAGTTTTGGGGAGGGAGGATATTCAAAGAATCTTCAAATTCCTCAGTCTAGTGTTTATCCTTTGTAGATAGGACCCAAAAGCAAGCAGAGGTGATGATTGCTAATGAAACCCATCTCCTGGCCATGTTAGTCTTACCTATTAGCCGGTGTCTGACCAGTTTCACCAGAAGTCTGTTCATTCTTACTGATGGGCTGTGTTGTGGTTGCTTAAACACATTTAGATTTGGAATTTGGGTAATCCTGTTCTGCATATGTATCTTAGTCATTCACAATGTCAATATGGGTCATAAATTTATACTAATAAGGGCAGCTAGGCGAAGCAGTGGGTAGATCACTGGGCCTGGAAGAAAAACCTAAGTTCAAATCTGGCCTTAGACACTGCCTAGAGGTATGACTCTGGGCAAGTCACTTAGCTCTGCCTCAGTTTCCTCCTCTGTAAGGATGAAGGAAATGACAAACCACTCCAGTATCTTTGCCAAGGAAATTCTTTTCAGATACAATTGAGCCAAATGGAGTCACAAAGAGTGGGATGCAATTGAAATGACTGAACAAAAAGGTCAATACCTTTATTTAGCAGCTGAGGAAACTGAGGCCAACAGAGGTGAGATGGACTTCCCCAAGGCTAGACAAGTAGTAAGTGATAGAGTAGTAGAGTTCACATTCAAACCTGGGAACTCTGACTCCAAAATCTGTGCTCCTTTATAAATATATAAAATTTCCAAACAAATCTCTTTTAAGGGGCAATTTATTCTGTGATTGGCAGAAACCACCCATCATGATTTTTCTCTGTAAACCGAACGCCATACCACAACAACTACTTAAGTCATTTGATGCAGCAAAATCAATCATGATGGGCAAAGGATCAATTTGTCCTGCTTGAAAAATAAACATCTCAGTCTGATTTAATGTTCAGTTAGCTAGAAATCTAATAAAACCCTCAGCTATAAATTATAATGCGCACATGAGCAATTGCAGCACATTCTCTTTCTTGCTGTATCTGTCATGAAAACAAAGGTGAGAAGATCTTTAGAAATGAATGCCTAATAGTCAAATTTAATATAGTCAGATTCCTTTCCTTTCTGCTTTTTTTACTCCCCCACCCCAGTGCAAAGAGAACATTAATATTTACATAGGGTTATTTTATTTTTCATTTAAACGATCTTTGGGCACTTTACTAAATGATTATCTATATTAGGTACAGATATTCAAGGACAGAAATTGTCTACCCTCAAGGTGCTTACCTTCTGCTGTGAGGATAAGATCAGAAGTGGGTCAAAACAGATACTGAAAAGTAAAGGGAAAGTCCTTTCAGAAAGTCATACCCAGAAACACCAGACACCTATTCTGAAAAAAGTAAGACAATGTACTTGCTTCTAGGGCACACACTGAGTTCTTACTTTTGTCATCTAAGTACTTACTCATAAGCTTGACTGAAATTGGAGCAAGGGAAGATTAATTAGCTGAATCAAAACTGATCACCATAAAGCAGAGGTAGAGATTCTTACTGAGGGACCTTACTTTGAATCAGGAAAGGTTGTGGACTTGAAGAAAGCTGGGCCTCTCCCACATTCTGCCTGCAGGTAACAAACCTCAGAGCCAGGGCTCTCTAGAAGTCAAATAAATGGAGCTTTGGCCAATCATAGACTGAGAGTTGTTATACTGGTTAGAAGAATGCCATGATGCTACAACTGAGAAGAGCACTGTAACATTCCAGATGAAGAGAGCACAGTACCACCCAGCTGAGTCAATGGATAAATGAGATAAGAGACTAGGGTTGTCCATCAAAGAGCAAACCCAGCATTCCATAGATTGAGTCAGCTGGCACAGATATTGTACCCAGTGAAGAGGCCATGGCTAAGCAATCTACTTGGTCTAGCCAGCTCAACCAAAGCCCAGCAGATGATCAGCAAGGTTTATATTGAATAAACTTCCTGATTTGGAATCAAACTCGAGCTTGAATCCTGCTTCAAACCTTGATATGAATTTTCCTTACCTATGAAATGAGGGGATTGAACTCAAAGGTCCCTTTACATGTAAAATAACGTGTATAAAAGGATTTGCAAACTTAAAGAGTTATTATGTAAATGCTGTTGTTATTCTGGCTGTTGCTATTCTAATTCTCAATCTATAATTCTATCCCTGGCCCTGTCTGGTAGTAGCTGTCCAGTATCAGAGAGGCCTGGCCAGTCCAGCCCAGCAACAGTTTTCCAGTGTCTAAGGGGGCTGAGTGGTCTAGCCCATAATCAGCCAAGTCTAGTGAGGAGTCAGCTCAGCAGCTGGGCATTCTGCTTGACCCAGCCCAGCAGCAGATGGGTCCACCTGGCCAAAATGCCATACCAAGCAAGGAACAAGGTCACCTGGGCAGCAGTCATCCCTTTCAAATGTGTCTGGAGTTGTGCATTGCCTTGGCCATGTATGTTCACTTCATGGGTACTTAAAGTATGTACCCATTGTATTTTAAGTGCATACCCACTCTGCTGCCACAGCCCCACCTGCCCCTGGCCTCCGTGTATACGAGGGAGCTTGCACCCTAGGTTAAAGGAAAATGGCTAGCAACTACCACTCTTGTTATGCTATTTGAATAAAAAGTTACCTCTGGAATGCCAAGAAAACATCCAGTCCTCTGGGGACCCAACTGGCAGTCAAATGGGCCTACAGAGGGTGTTATGCAATAACTATACATAGGGAAACCCCTGCATTTCTTTATCATTTGAGGAAGAAGGGGATACAGAAAACAGAAGGATCAGATTTGTGACTTCTGGGTTATATTCAACTCCTTCCTCCCCCTCTCCAGCCTACCCTCATTCCTAATCAACTGGCAATTCTTGATTTTTTTTCTAAAAAATTCTGAACTTTAACACCAAATAAATAGGCATTTCATATAGAGTAGAACACAGAAAGAGGAGCTCACGTGAAACTGAAGATTTCTGCTATGTACAGCTCCCTTTTCTTTTGAAGTCTACAAGAGGTCTGACTTGGAGGTTTTCAAACTATCCTGTCTAGCTGTGCTTCTTTCTGCCTTTCCTTCTGTCCTCGAATCTTCAGTTTTTAAAAAAGATGTCTTGGTGACCCCCTTTTCTTTTTGTCTACCCTCTTCTTATCCTCTTTTGCCCTCCCACTATCATTGCACTGTAATAAAAAAAGAAAAGAAAGAATTGGCTCCCTCTCTCTTCTTTCCATAGCTGCTTAAATAATATTCTCAAAGCCCAACCATATTACTCCTCCTTTCAGAAATCTTTAATGTCTCCCTGTTGCCTCTAGGTTAAAACACAAAGTCCTTAGCCTGGCATCCCAAGCTCTTGCAAGTCAATTCAAGACTATCTTTTTTGCTATTTTATCTTACTCCCTTCTAGATGCTCTAGGTCAGTGGTTCTCAACTGCGGGCCACGAGCCCTTTGGGGGTTGAATGACCCTTTCACAGAGGTCACAGGGGTCACCTAAGACTATCAGAAAACACATATTTCCGATGGTCTTAGGAACCGAGACACTGCTCCTCTATGCATCTCCAGGCGGGTCCGCCCATATGCAGATATGCCCACATACCAGTATTAAATGATCGTGGCATTAGGAAGGTTGAGAACCACTGCTCTTTGTTCTTGCCCAAGTGGTCTACTTGCCAATCCCTATACTCAGCATTCTGCATTTCACTCCCATGTCTTTGCATAGCTTTTGGTTCCTCCTTGCCTAGAACATTCTCCCTCCTAAATCCAATTTGTTAAAATGCCTGGCTTCATGCCTGTGCCCAAAGAAATCAAAGAAAGAAAAAAAAAACAGAATACAAACATGTTTAAAGCAGTTCTTTGTGGTGGCAAAAACCTGAAAATTAAGAAGATGCCCATCAGTTGGGGAACAGCTACACGAATTGTGGCATGTAAATGTGATGGAATCTTATGGTCATGTAAGAAATGAGCAAATCTGGGCAGCTAGGTGGCACAGTGAATAGAACACCAACCCTGGAGTTAGGAGGACCTGAATTCAAATCCATCATCAGACACGTAACACTTACTAGCTGTGTGACCTTGGGCAAGTCACTTAACCCCAATTGCCCTGCATTCCCCCCTCCAAAAACCAAAAAAAAAAAAAAAAAAAAAAAAAAAAGAAAAGAAAAGAACAGAAAAAGAAATGAGCAAATAAATTTCAAAGAGAAATGGAAAGACTTGTATGGACTGATACAGAAACACAGGGAGCAGACCAGATGAACAATTTATGTTGAAACATTTAAACACTTTTATAAGCTGATTAAGAATGAAATGATCAGAGTCAGGAGAACAATTTAACAATAATAGCAACAAAGTAAAAACAAACAGACCTGAGAATCTTAAGAATTCTAATCAACACAATAACCACCAATGATTTGTGTATAGATGATGAAACCAGCTACCCAGATGCTATCTGAACTGAGAGGGGATGGATTCAGAGTCTAAACTGGGACATGTATTTTTGGAACACAACCATGAGGGAATTTGTTTTACTTGACTACACATATCTTTTTTCAAATAATATATATGTGTGTGTATGTGTGTATGTGTATATATATACACTTATATATCTATATCTATATCTATATCTATATCCATATCTATATATAAGAGAGACACAGAGAGAGAGACAGAGAGAATGAGAGACACAGAGACAGAGAGACACAGAGAAAGAGAGAGAGAGAGAGAGAGAGAGAGAGAGAGAGAGAGAGAGGGAGAGAGAGAGAGAGAGAGAGAGAGAGAGAGAGAGAGAGAGAGAGGTGGAGAGTGGGAATGTGGGAGGGAAAAATAGCTTTGTTAATTTAAAAAACTTTTAAAAATTAAAAACAAACAAAATCCCAACATGCCCAGCTTTTCCCAGAGCTCTTTCACTGACTTGCTATTTGAAGTAGTTAGGGGTGGGGGTGGGGGAAGGAGAGATGGAAGAGTCCTTTCCTTTAAAGGTTGCTCCTTCTGATGATAGCTGTGATTGCCAGGTTGGAAATAAAACTAGAGGTTTGGGGGTAGGGTCATTGAAATTCCAGAGACTCTTGGATTGTTCCTGGACTTTCTCAGCCATGGTCCAGAGGGCATATGGTAGTCAAAGGAGATTGGTAGCTTGACTCAATCTGGCACATGCTGCCTCCTATATCTTTCTTTCTGCATCAGCTAGTTTGGCTTACTTATTCTCCTGAATATGTTTCATATTTTCCAATCTTCAGTTTCACATTGAAACAGCAATTTCCCCTTGGAACCTCCCTCATCATCCAGGGTTTCCTCACCCTGAAACACCCCTTTGCTATTCTAGTTCTCTTCTCCATTGGTGAATTCCTCCTGGGACCTCCATTTTTGAGAGGCGCCCAGGCTGGCCAAACTTCTTTCTGCTCCCAGCTATTCTTCTGACTTTCTGGCCTTCAACTGCCTATGTGCTATGACTTCTTCTCCTCCTCCTCCTTCCCTTCCTCCTCCTCTTCCTGCTTCCTCTTCCGCTTCCTTCTTCCTCTTCCTTCTTCCTTTTCCTTGTATCTTTGGTGCTCAGCACAATGCCTGTTACATGGTAAGCACTTAATGAATCCCTATTACCTTGCCAATGGAAGAAGTTGGCCAGCAGCCAGAGGTGGTGGTGATGAAGATAGTGGAGCCCTTCTTCGCAGGTCTAGCTCCTTGGATGAAGACTGCCTGGGTCAGGTTGAGAAAGGGGTTCTGCTGATCTCATGGTTTAGGGTTTGTCTGCCTGTCATGTCAGTGGGAGTCAGTTTGGAATGATGCTAGCCAGAATTGTCATCAGGAAGGGCATGAATAGACAGCCAATCCTGTTTGACTAATTTTTCTAATACACGGAATGGAAATTCCTCTTGTTAAAATAATCTTCCAGGGATAGCAGAATTCATTTAATATGTCAGTCAACTTCCATTTTAGGCAAATAAAATAAAATTGAAATTATTCTACAGGTTTAGCTACCTCCTGGCTCTGGCAGCCTGTCTCACAGATTGCTTTTCATTTCATCTCTCCCTGGCTGGAAACATGTTCAATGGTCCTGTCAATCTTCTTTCTCCTTCAGGATATAGTGACCAGGTCTCTTAACATCTTAAATCTACACCAGAGTTTCAGGTATTCAGGGATGAGTACTTTGAGAATGAAGACTCTTCAGAACATTTCCCTTCTTCCCTGCAGTATCTCTGCCACTGTAATGGAGCTTCCTTCTCTGCAGCCCATTCCCTCTTTTTAGACTCATACATTTCCTAGGCACCACCTTCTTTAGTGGAATCAAAACCCTAGAATCTAACAGTTTCTGAAGCAGCTTAGGGAAGAGACCACATCCTTACAAAGCCGGCAAAGTGTTTCTCCCTGCCTGCAGGACCTTTGGATATTGGCAACATAAAATAAATTTTTTCTGTCTACTGAGATGATTCTTTCATATTGTATTTATTCACACTAAAGTAAAATCCTTTGTTTTAGGATCTTGTTCCAGCTGAAAAATTTAGATACTGAACATTTGATAAGTGAAAACCTGCATTCCTAAAGGGTATGATCTCATCTTAATTTTTTTTGGGGGAGCACAAACCCAAAGCTGGGCAAATCAAAACCTAGAACATCCAGAATGTGTGGCCTTGTAGGTTTTTTTTTTGCTTTTTGGAGGGGGCAATTGGGGTTAAGTGACTTGCTCAAGGTCACATGGCTAGTTTTTTGTGTTAAGTGTCTGAGGCTGGATTTGAACTCAGGTCCTCCTGACTCCAGGGCCAGTCCTCTATCCACTGTGCCACCTAGCCACCCCAGCCTTGTATTTTTTTAAAGCCTCGAAGAAAATGTTCCATTTTATAGTTCTCACACTTTCATCTGTTAATTTTATTCTTAGCTGGGTTAAGGGGCCAAGAGGTGAGTAAAGGTAGGAATATACATAAGGTAGGGTAGTAGAGAACATATAGTATGACCTGGGAGCCTGGAAGATCTGGGTTCAAATCCTGCCTCTGGCACATATTGTCAATGTGACCCTGGTCAAGTGACTTCACCTTTCAGTGTCCCTAAAAAACAATGTCAGCTATAGACATGCTGCTGATTGGCAGCATCAGTGGAAGGGCTTTTTGCAGCTGGAGTTCCCTACACTGATGCAATAACAAGTCTAGACTCACCCCCGCCACCCAATGACTGACCATTTAGTATAATAGACACATGTATGCACACATTCATACCTATGTGTGTACTTACATGCAAATTCACCTCTCCTCGCACCTCTATTAGATTTAGAACTGAAAGAGACCCTAGAAATTATCTTGTCCAACTGCCTTGTTTTACAGAGAAGGTGATGGAAACCTAGACATGGTCCCATAAGGTCCCATGTGTGCACACAGAGGTTTACATACACATCTGTTCCCATATGTAGGCAATATCTATCAGTGCCTGGGATTTGTAGGGGAGACGATTTTTGTTTTTTTATTTTAGTCAAGACTTGAGATGTGATCACTGTAAGATGTTGCAAGTGCTAAGAAAATTTCCAAATCTTTCCACTGATGCCAGGAAATGTTTGCTCCATGGATCCTGGAACACACCCATGCATGCATATGTGTTTCTAGCACACAAAACAAATGTTAGCATCTGTATGTATCAATGTTTTTGAATATGTATGTAGGCAGGTATGTATGCATATATAGAAGCAATATATGTGTATATAGATTGCTTAACACATAGCTTGTATATGTGCGCACACACACATATATTAATGATAATTATAGCTGACATTTATGGCATTTACTATATGCCCGGCATTGGCTGAGCATTTTGTAATTATTAGCTCATCTGATTCTCACAACAACCCTGGGAGGTAGGTTATCTTATTATTCCTGTTTTATAGATGAAGAAATGGAGGCAAACAGAAGTTAAGTGATTTGAAGTGTCTGAGGTCATACCTGAACTCAGATCTTCCTGACTTCAGGGCTAGAGCTCTGTCCAATGCACCAAGTATATATGCATCTATATTTGTATGTATCTGTATATGTGTATATGTGTGTGGGTATATATGTGTGTAGATGTATACACATGTCATATGTGTCTCTTGGTACACACATGTGTGTAAACACACACATGTCCACACTTGTCCAGATAACTGTGGAAGCATATGAAAGTCTCTTTAGTACAACTGGAAATATTAAGAAATAAACTTAAAATTCTCTTTCAGATTTTTATCTTTAGGAGAGTGTGTAGGACAGCTAGGTGGCACAGTGGATAGAGCACCAGCCCTGGAGTCAGGAGCATCTGAGTTCAAATGTGACCTCAGACACTTGACACTTATTAGTTATGTGACCCTGGGCAAGTCACTTAACTCCAACTGCCTCAGGGGAGAAAAAGAAAGAAAAAAAGAAAGTGTGTAAAGGACCAAGAATGAAAGGTAAGTTGAGGGAAATGGTGGTAATTGAATCTATAACCAAAAATTACCATTAGTTAAGGCTGCTCGAGAGAAGTTATACAGATTTGAATCTACCATAGAGTACACCGAGAGAATGAGTTCTCCCACTCCGAGTAAGTTATCTCAATCAGTCAATCAACATAATTACTTACTATGTGCCAAGAACTGGGCTCAGCAGGGAGTATGCAAAAAAAAAAAATGCAAAAGATAGTTCCTACCCTCAAGGAGCTTACACTATAAAGGGAGAGAAGAGAAGAGAACAGATATATACAAAATAAACTATGTACAGGATAAATAGAAAATAATTACCAGAGACAGAACACTAGAATTAAGAGGAGATGGCTAAAGTTCCCAGTAAAAGAGGCATGTTGTAAGATTGTCCTTTTCCAGCTGCTTTTTAGATTCTGGGCCAGCTCAAAGAGTCCATCAGTTCTGACTGGCACTTAGCAGCAAAGTAAGCGTTCTCTTTCTGGCTACAGTTACTAACACTTTCATCTTTAGAGGAAGTTGGGGGTGCAGTGGATAGAGCGTTGGGCCCAGATTTAGGAAGACTTGAATTCAAATCTAGCCTCAGGCACAGTTACCCTGGGCAAGTCGCTTAATCTTTGCCTGCTGCGGTTTCTTCCTTTGTAAAAGAGGTAAAAAAGACGGTAATAATCACAGCTACCTCTCAGGGTCATTGTGAGGATCGAACAAGTCAATATTTGTAAAGCACTTAACACAGTGGCTGGCTCAGAGTAGGTGTCATACTCATGTTAGCCATGATAATTATTCTTTTCAGAAGTCCACCTTTAAGGAGCTGGAGGTCTAGCTCTGGTTCTGTTAGCATATAGGGATAAAAAATCTCCTCTTTTTTTCTGTTGTCTCTCATTCTTCGAATTGGTTGGGGAAAATCTAGTCTCTTTTTCTAGTTAACTAATGAAACTGCTGAACCATAATTGCTTGGGGAACTACCTGTTCAGTGATGGTATTTCTCTCCCAGAATAGCTTAAAACAGTTAAGTAATTTTCTTCTGATGGCTTTCTGTGTCCATTGTCCCTCCGTTCTCTCCCCCACACTACAAGTTTCTCTCTTCCTCTCCAGAACCTTCGTTTTCTTCCCTCTTTAAAAATATGCAGCAATTTTACTGTCTTTGTCACTTCTCAGAAGGTCTATGCTCTATGGACTCTGATTGCTGCTTTATCTCTGAGGATAAATTTCCCTACTGACTCAGAACCAAGGAAACCTCCACCAGAATAGAATGAAGATTGATTACATACTTTTAAACCCTTTCAAACTTTTGCAAAGAAAGTGCAGAAGAAGCAGATGGTGTGGCTGATGAGGACTGTTGCATATTTCATGAAAATGCTGGAGCCCAGACCTGGAATAAAATTTCCAGGTCTCCTTATCTGCCCTTTTCAGGACCCCATTTATTGGATCCATGCTCTTCCTGGATACCTACTGAAGTCCAGGTAACCACAAGAGAATATAAACATTATCTGCCTGCTTTTTGGTTACAAGACTATTTTTTAGGGAAAGTTCTTGTTACCTATAAAAATCAATCAGGGTAAACAGAGGTTCTAATCTCTAGCACCTACCATCCTACCTGCAGGGACACTTCAGCTAATCCCTAAAACATTTGTAATCAACTAGGGATTATCATGGGGAGAGGAAAGGGGGAGACATAGGCATTCAGAGGGAAAAAGAGATCCCTGAAACTGACTGCATTCTACAGATGTGACAGGAACTGTTTTAATTCCTTGCCAGTTACGACTAAGGGCGCACCGTTACCCAAATCCTCTTTATGAACTCTCATCACATTTCTCTCTTGCCCTCTAGACATATAAAGGGTTTCTAACTGTATTTTCCCCCTAAACTTGATCCATTTCAATTTTAACCTTATTATCAAGTTAAGGAGGGAAGGAGAAGGAGGGAGGGAGAAAGGAAGAGAGAGAGGGAGAGGGAGGGAGGAGGGGGAGAGAGAGAGAGAGAGAGAGAGAGAGAGAGAGAGAGAGAGAGAGAGAGAGAGAGAGAGAGAGAGAGAGAAGCTGTTTCTCAGAAAACATGTCTTTAAAAAGGTTTAAGGTAGGTCCTGGTTTTTCTACCGAATGCCATTTTATATAGAATAAAGTCATTCTGCCGGGAGACACTAATTTTTGGATGTCTTATTTCCTTCACTACTCTGATTTTGAATCTGCTGGCTTTTTCTGTCTTTGGATAGACATGATTCACCTCCATTTTCCCTCATTTACTTTGACTCTGAGGGGGAAAAAAAGATTATGTGGGATTTTTCATTAACATTTTTAATTAGCTTCTTAGTGGTTGCTGACCCCTGATTGATTAACTCCTCCTTAGAAACATGGGGATATTTTCTCATTGTGTGCTATTAGCAGTAACCTTGCTTCTCTTTATGTTCATTGCTTTTTAAATCCTGAATTTGTGACTATTAGTCCTGTAGAAGCCATTGCCAGTTTTGACATCTACAACAGAAGATGTGTAAGAGACCAATGCTGTTTCTATCTTAAACTGTCTTCAACTGCAAAGCATCTCCCACCCCTACCCCCCATCCTCAAATGCAAAATGTTTTGAGGTAGGTATCTATGAATAGAATGTGGGACTTCAGAGTCAGAGAGATCTGGGTTTAAATCCTAACAGACTTATTACTAACTCTATGACTGGGCAAATCACCCAGCCTCAGTTTCCTCATCTTTTAAATAGGATCATAATAGCACCTGCATCGCAAGGTTGCTATAAGGATCAAAGACACAATACATGTGAAATGTTGAGTAAACCTTAAAATATCACATAAATTTTAGGTATAATGACTCTTCTGACAAAGAAAAAAATATATAGTCAGAAAAAGCCAGTAGATTCAAAACCAGAGTAGTGCCTGAGATAAGATAGAAAAAAAAAGTTTCTTTTCAAAACTTTGTTCTATATGAAATGAAATTCACATATCTCTATATAATGTGAATTTTGACATATATATGAATTTCCCTCCATTTCGTATATACATGTATGGAAATTGACCCCTTGGTGTAGTGGAAAGAACACTGAACTGGGAATCAGAAGATCTGGGTTTAAATTTTAACTCTAAGGATCATAGGACCATAGATTTAAAACTGCGAGGGTCTTCAGACTTCTTCTAGTCTGCCTTCTTCAGTTTAAAGATGTGGGGACTGAGGTCCACTGAGGTCAAGTGACATTCTCAAGGTCACACAAGTAATACGTATCAGAGCCAGGCTTAATAACCGTATGATTTTGGGGAAGTCACTTGAGCTTTTTGAGACTCAATTTCCTCATATGAAAAATAGGGACCAAGATGCCTCACAAGGTGGTTGTGAGCAGCAAATGAGACAGTGAATGTGAAAGCACAAAACATTATATAAATGTCAGTTATCGCAGGTAATCACTTGCAGAAAGTTGCTCTCTGCAGATACATTGCAATAACATTTATAACATTCAAAGCTACTGCCCATGGGATTGTCACAATACCCTGCAGCAATACTTGCTATTTTCAGAGACCATCCCTGCATTCCATTCCCGATTTTGTTTCTTGTCTCCACCCCCCGCCCCCAACCTCTATCCCATCCCCTTCAGCCTAGGACTGCTACAAATGCTCCCTCCTCCCCTTCACTTGCCTTGGAACTCTCCCTCATTTGTTTTTCTCCGTCCTCATTGCCCACTAAAATTGGCTGGCTTCCTCTTTGTTCCCCCCGGGCCCTCTCCTGCCCTTAGGAAGCCTTAACTCCTCAGTTTCACCTTGGGCCTGAGCTTCCTGCCCTGGCTCTAGGCTGCTACCGGGCTCAGCCTGTAGCTGTTCCCTCCTCTTCTCCTTAAGAACACCCAAACCATTCCACAGAGACATGAACCAACTCCTTTCCATTCTCCCTGAAAATTCCTCCAATGTATAAGCTGAGGAGCCGTGGTTTTGATATTCTTGAACAGGATCCATGACTCAGAAAGATCGTTTTGGTAGCTGTGTGAGAGACGGATTGTAGAGGAGACAGACATGACAAGGACTGGCAATGGGTGGGACAGAGCGCACTGTTGCTGTGTGGGCTATTGGAGGGAAAGTATGCAGGAAAGAAATAGACTCTGCTTCATCTCGACAACGAATCGATAAATCAAGTGTGAGTCAATAAATGATATGAATTCCAGTACTGCATCAGAACAGTTTATTACAAAAACATCAACGTACACTATTTTTCAATGTCATTGTGACACATTTAACCCAGTGAGTGAAGAGCTTTTTAATTTTTTCAGAGAAAAGTGTTTTGCCTGAATCTGAAATGTTTTCCATCATTCATTGTTCATTCATTCATTCAACGATTATTTATTAAACAAGCGAATGTATTGTGGTGGGCACTGATGGCGATACAAAGGTGAGTAAGGCTTATGTCCCAGTGAGTGGGAAAAGACTTGTACACAAATGGCATGAAAGGAGGAAAGAATAATCATAGCTGCCATTTATACAGTGCTTTAAGGTATACAAAGCACTTTAAATATCATCTCATTTTGGGGATGGCTAAGTGGCGCAGTAAATAGAGCACTGGCCCTGGAGTCAGGAGGACCTGAGTTCAAATACAGCCTCAGACACTCAACACTTACTAGCCATGTGACTTTGGACAAGTCACTTAACCCAACTGCCCTCCAAAAAGCAAAAAAAAAAAAATCATCTCATTTTAATTTCACAACAATCCTGGGAAGTAGATGCTACCATCCAGCTATTTTACAGATGAGGAAACTGAGGAAGACAGAAGTTAAGGGTCCCACACCTAATAAGTTTCTGGGGTCATATTTGAACTCCTGTCTTCTTGAATTTGGATCCCATGCTCTCTCTGCTGTGCCACCCAGCTGACCATGAACAAGGTTATTATAAAAGCCCAAGAGTTGATGTCAGCTCATTTTCAAAGGCCTTTGTGTCAGCACTCAAGCCAATAAAAGTGCCATGCCTAAAAGTGAACATGGCCTCTTCACGTCATGGATTTCTGACATTAAAGTTACATATATTTGCCTGAATAAATCCAGGAGCTGCTATATCATAGATGTGAAGTCCCTATGGTAATAATAACTAACATTTATATGGCACCTTAAGGTTAGCAAATCTCATTGCACTTACAATATACCTCTGATATAAACCATTACCCACCTACAGATTTAGGAGATAAGCCTCAGAGGATTGCCTGTTTCAGGGAGATAAAATGAACTTGTCTAGAGTCACATAACTCCCATAAAGTAGTTGGTCCTTGAAAGCCCTGAGCCTAATCACAGGAAAGGAGCTATTAGCAAAGTGTTAAAGGATATTGCAAAGATTCATTCAGTCTAGGTCAGGCCTTTATGAGTTGTGAATAGTCCCTTGAGTGAATTAGAAAGGAAGTGATGAGATAGGATGAAAAATAATACAGCAAGCTCACAGGCAGGAGGAGAAACAGAGACAGAAATAGAGAGACAGACAGACAGACACACAGAATCCACTATCCTTTGATACAACTTTTCAGAGAAGAGAAGGAGCCTTGTACTAGGCATCTGGGCAATGGGTCAATAGTAGCTATTCTATATAGGCTACAGTGACTTCCTTGAAGATATTCTACTTGTTGACCTCATGGATTCAGCTCATAGCTCAGTTGCAGACCATTCTCAGATTTAGGGTTCAACCTTAAATTCTCTGCTGCTTTTCAGTCTCCCATGTCTAGTTACCTATTGGCTACCTTGAACTGGATGTCTTCTATACATCTTAAACTCAACATGTCCCAAACAGAACTTATTATCTTTCCCTTAAACCCTCCCTGCCCCTACCTTCATGATTACTATAGGGGTAATTGCATGTTCTCAGTCCCTCAAGCTCATACCCGAGGAGTTGTCTTGAACTCCTCCCTGACTCTTACCTCCCCATATTGAAGCGGTTGCCAAGGCCTTTTAACTTCACCTCTGCAACATCTCTTGTGGATCTTACCTGTGAAACATCTCCTGTGGATTTCATTTGTATAGCATCTCCTTTGGATTTCACCTGTGCAGCATCTCCTTTGGATTTCACGTGTGCGGCATCTCCTGTGGATTTCACCTGTGCGGCATCTCCTGTGGATTTCACATGTGCGGCATCTCCTGTGGATTTCACGTGTGCGGCATCTCCTGTGGATTTCACGTGTGCGGCATCTCCTGTGGATTTCAC
>CM053591.1:190633700-190659607 GCA_028646515.1 Pseudochirops corinnae
ATCTCCTGTGGATTTCACCTGTGCGGCATCTCCTGTGGATTTCACCTGTGAGACATCTCCTGTGGATTTCACCTGTGCGGCATCTCCTGTGGATTTCACCTGTGCGGCATCTCCTGTGGATTTCACCTGTGAGACATCTCTTGTAAAACTCACCTCTGCCCCGTCTCTCCAATACGCTCCATTCTCTCCTCTGATACTGCCCACACACTGGTGCAGTCCCCCATCACCTCACAACTGGACTATTGCAGTTGCTGCTGAGGGGTCTGCTTTTCTCATGTCTCCCCATTCCAGTCCATCCTCCATTTAGTTGTCAGATTGGTCTTTGAAAAGTGCAGGCCTGACCATGTCACATTCCACCCCGTTCGTATTAACTCCGTGGGCTCCCCGTCACCTCGAGGATTAAGTATAAAATCTTATGATAGCCTTCTAAATCCCTTCACAACCTGGCTCGTTCCTACCCTTATAGTCTTCTTTCACTTTCCTCCCTTTTATGTCTTATGCTGTGTACTCTGGCCTCCTTGCTATTCCTTGTATGAGGCAGCCCATCTCCTAACTCCAGGCATTCTCTCTGCCTTTCTCCTATGCCCAGGATGCTTCTCCCTCTCGTCTCCACGTCCTAGCTTCACCGGTTTCCTTCAAATATCAATTAAAGTCTCACCTTCTACAGGAAGACTTTTCGGATGCTCCTTACTTCTAGTATGTTGATTGCTTCCAATTTATCCTATCTTATCTTTTCCTACTTGTTTGCATGTTGTCTCCATCATTAAACTGAGTTCTTTGAGGGCAGGTCTTTTACCTTTCTATGTATCTCCAGTGCTTAGCACAGTGTCTGGTACACAATAGGCACTTAATAAATCCTTTAAACCCAAATATTCCTAACTTTAAATCCAGCAATGTAGCCATCATACTGTAGTGTCTCATTTGTTTTTATATATCTTATGCATATATGTACCATATACATATATACACATGTACAGCATATGTGGAAATATACATGAACATGTATATACAATATACTCTCCACACACAGAGGCAGGCACACACCCACATAATACGTATATACACACATATGTTTATATATTTATACATATATATGTATGTGTATACACATATATGTATGCTTTGTTCCAGACTTGTAATTTTAATTTTTTATTTAAAATATATTTTATTTCTTTATTTTCAGACTTCACTTTTAGGTTTTGAGTTCCAAATTTTTTTCTCTCTCTCTTCCAAGAGACAGCCTGAGCCAGGAGCAGGAATCCAAACTTGGTGCTGGGGGCCTGCCCCTGGCAGCCCATGGGCCCAGACTTGTAATTTTATTACAAGTATATATACAAGGTATAAGGAGGTGCCTACTCATCTACTTATAGTCTTAGAGAGATTTGGGGGGCATTGAGAGTTAAGCCATTTGCCTAGGATCACCAGGCCAGTATATGCCAGAAATAGACTTTGAATCCAGACCTTCCTGAATCTGAATCCTTATCCACTATGATACGTTGCTTTTGTGGGGTGAAGGTGGAGAGAGTGAAGGAAAAAAGAGGAAGAAGAGGAGGAGGAGAGAGCAGTTGAAGGAGGAGAAAGGGAGGGAGGGAGGGAGGGAGGGAGAGAGAGAGAGAGAGAGACAGAGAGAGAGAGAGACATAGAGAGAGAGAGACAGAGAGACAGAGAGAGACAGAGGATTCAATAAGATCTTCCAGCATCTCATAAGAAAACAAATAAAATTAAACCCCGTCCCCTTATGTCCCTCCTCCAGAGTCTGGATTATTCACCATTTAGTTTCAATTATTTCAAGGATGACATACTTCTACCATTTGTTTGGGAGTTGTGTTTGGTTTTGCGCCCCATTGGTTTGGAATCATTTCCACTAACAGCCAGAAAAGGAGCAGTGAACCCTATTGGAGTAGTTGCTCTCAATCTAGGTGGTTTCCCTCTGAGCTTTGTCTTCCTACTGTACTGGGCATTTGTTGTCCACCCCAGACAATGGGACTCATTTCTTCCTACAGAAACAGCTCTATTGCTCTTATTAAAGCACCATTTTTCATCTTACAAATGAATGCAGCAAAAGCCACTCTGCTTTCTGCTCCCTGCCTGCCACACAATGCCATGATTGGGATCCTTTGTGTGAAAAGTTGCTGAGAGGTATGGGGGTGCGGGTGTATAGGCCTGGCTAATTAGATCAAGTAGCTCCGCTCCATCCAGGCTTTCTTACAAGGATGGACTGCAGTCCAAATGAAAGCTGGAGAACCACAGTTGAAATAGGAGGACTGGGACCTCTCCTGAAGATGATGCCTCCTTGGGAACCAGAATGCATCCCGTGTTTCTATCCTTCTATGCCAAACCTGAATGAACTCTTGCAAAGGTTATCACTGGAAAGCCGGCACTTTTGCTGAGACAGTGAGAAGGAAAGGGAAAGTCATTTTAGTTTGGGTAAGGTACTTGCAACTTGGTAGCATTTGGAGACTGATTGGGCTTAATGAAATTAGGGAAGGGACCCTGAAAACAGCAACGGTTACACACAGAAAATGCATTAAGGCTTAGAGTAGTTACTGATTTGTTCGTCTGACTTCCAGGTTGGTCAGGCACTTTACACATATTATCTCTGCTGATCCTCATGACAACCCTGGGACAGAGGTGCAAGCATTATTCACATTCTATAGATGAGAATACTGAGGCGAATAAAGCTTAATGAATTACTCAAGGTGAGTAAGTGTCTGAGACCCCTGCTGAGCTATTTATAGCTCACATTATGTAACATTTATTATGTTAAATTATAGATAATTGTTTATTGACTGATTGACCACTTATGGACCCATTTTACAGATTAAAAAAAAAACCCCTGAGGCTCAGAGAGGCTCAATGAGTCATGCGGATCATGTACATGCCACCCCTGTGTTATGAAATAAAATGACGAAGGAATTCAGACTTAGAATGAGGAAGGCCAACATTTTACTCCTGTTTGTTTGTGAGATGCCTGCTGAGAGGTCTTTACTTATTTGTGGGGGTGAGAAATGCCCCCAGCAAAGCAGATCAGGGTCCATCTAACCTTCACAGATAACGTTTAAAGAGTTGCCAAAGCTGAGAGATTAATTCACTTCCCCATGGTCACATCCACAGGGAGAGTCAAAGGGGGATCCAAGTCCCTGTCTTTCTACCTCCAACTCCAGAGGGCTCCCCATTGCACCATCCTTCCTCCTTGGGGTTTGTTCATATACTTGTGCAGTGTGTGTGTGTGTGTGTGTATGTGTGTGTGTGTGTGTGTATGTGTGTGTGTGTGCAGACCTGGAAGGTCTGCAAAGTGCTTTAAATACAATATCTTGGCAGGTGGGTATGTGATAGGCGGATGGAGAGAGGGAGGTAGATAGAGGCGATAGATGGAGGTATACTACAGAAATAGCTGATTGACAGATAGCAAGATAGACGGGTAATTTACAGGTAGCTGTTACGTAGGGTTTCCCCTGGGCCAGTGTGCTAAGCTCTTTACAATGATTATCTCACTTAATGCTCACAACACCCCTGAGAGGCAGGCACTCTTATTATCTCCACTTTACAGATAAGGCAGAAGTTTAGCCACTTGCCCAGCTAGGGCCATACAGCTCCTTGTAAGTGTCTGAGGTTGGATTTGAATTCAAGTCTTCTTGTCTCCAGGTCCATCTGGAAAGTTAGATTGATAGGGAAATTTAATAACCAGTCCTCTCCAAGGAAAGACATGAATCCAGGTGGCCTGAGTCTGAGCTCAGTCCACTGTACTGTCTCTCATGTCATTATCAAAGCAGGCAGAGGAGATGCTTCTGACATGTCAGGATGGGTGAGTCAGGCTGAGCCAAATTGTCACAGATCTGACCTTGATACCTTTGTGCCCTGGGCTGCTCCCTTTCAGGTGTCTTTCCCAGTGGGTGCTGGGGTCTTTGGGTATTGACTCTTCTCTGCATAAAAAGCCTGGTGCTCTGGCTCCCTTTAGGTCACTGCATTTCTGCTGCTGTCACTGCGCGGCCATGGGTAGCAGGGGAATGTTGTCAAACGGTGTGCAGCCGAGAGCCCTTGTCATGCCCTTCTGTCAGCACTCACTAAAGGACACTTTCATCTATCTAAGGCAGTAGGAGCCTCAGTGACTGGCCGAAAGGTGAAGTAATTCTTCTATGACTAATATCAAATCAATCAGATGATTCCTCAACTTCACCTAATGGCTTCTCTTGACATCCAACAAAATTCCTACCTTTTACAGGAAGTGTTTCCCACCCCCTCTTAATTCTAGGGCTTCCTCTCTGTTCATTAATTTTTCTATTTCTCCTGTATAGAGCTTGCTTCGTATAGATTGGTTTGCATGTTGTCTCCCCATTAGACTGCAAACTTCTGGAGGGCAGGGACTGTCTTTGGCCTTCTTTGCCTGGTAATGAATGTTTATTGATTGATATCAATTGAATATGTATGTGATGTATCGAACCATGGGATGTTGGAATTAGATTATTATTATTGAATTTTAAAATATTTATTATTATATAATAATAACCAGCATTTATAGAATGCTTTAAGCTTATAAAACTTTTCTTCCGATATTACCTCATATCAACCTCACAACTATCTGGTGAGGTAAACGTCACAGGCGTTATTCAAGCTTATTTTACAGATGAGGCCACATTACCCATGAACCCACAGTTAGTGAGTATCAGAGGCAAGCTTGAAACCTACACTTGCCTACCTCCTACCAGAGCTGGGTGGGTGCTGCCTTATACTGCTAATGAGAGCTGGTTGTTAAATATTCAGTGGGAGCTTTTAGACCTCAGATTTTGGTCAATGCTACAAATCAGGACTTGAGTTATGTTTTGTTTATCATCTAGACTCAAGAGAGTGATGGAAAAATTGTCAATAATGCAGATTAAACTTAAACTGTGTGTCCTCCCTCCTTTCCCCCCTCCAAAGAGCTGGTAGTTAATTGCCAGTGCATCCTTGCACTACCCTAGTGTTCTTTTCCCTATACCCTGCTGACTCAATGAATGGCAGAACTGTTAGCAGAACGTGGGGCTCCTGCCTCAGGACCTGCTGTTCTCCATTCCTGGAACCAAGAGAGACTTCACATTTCCTCTGTTCTCTTGACATAACCTTCATTTCCTATGGTATTCATAGACTGTTGGAATTGCACTGCTCACACTGTAATCTAAAGATGCCAGCATCAACACACAGCCACCACCCTCTCCCCCAATCATTATTCCATTAGGAAAGTGATGCTTTTCTTTTCAGAGTGCAGTAAGTCAACCTACATACTAGCCACATATGCATGGATAGCTCCATGTCAAGAAATACAGTATGGCTGTTAAACACACACACACACACACACACAGAGTGCTTTTTTGTTCAGTTTCAGTACCGTATTTTCTTTTTTTTTCTTCAGTACAGTATTTTCAAGGTTTAGTGACAGCAAAATTTAACCTATTAATTTCCTCCTGTAAAATTTCTATCCATGGACACAGTTTTATTACAATTGGGGGAAATCATTAGAGGAGGAGGCATTCTCTGGTAATAAAAAAGAAGTTATGCACCCCAAAGGACATAATAAAAAGTGGGAATTCTCTGTGTTCACAGTTATTTTATTTTTAAACTCATGGAAGAGAAAGTTTGACTAGACCTCTTGCCTCTTCAAACAAATGATGAGTATTAAATGGTTGTTAAGTATTTACCAGGACACCCCCGATGGCATTCCCAAGTAGGAATCTGCCATCTGATTTCTGCCATCTCCTTCTAGCTCTGAACTTTAATGATTCTGTGAATTGAGCCATAGAACAACAAGAAGCAGCCTGGAAGAATGGATAGAACACGTATGTGAGATTTAGGAGGCCTGGTCTTTTCTTCTGGCTCTACATAACCTGTACAACCTTGGGAGGTCACTGGGACTCTTTGGGCTTCAGAGTCCTTGTCTATAAAATGTGAAGGTTGGGCTAGAGTTGGTCTCCAAATAAGCTGCCAGGTCTGATGTTGTATGACTGTGATTGATATTCCCATTTCACTGTAAGATTCTGAAGTGCCTTTGACTCATCAAAGAAAGATTAATTAGGTTCATGATAGATTTGTGCTTCACTGATAATGATTGAATATTAAAAGAGCAAGAGAAAAGATGTTAGCTCATTGGATAGATGCTTGGTTCAACATAATTCCATTAAAAAATGCAGTCAAGGGCCTGCTCTGTTCAAAGACCCTGTGCTATATCATGGGAATACCAACATAAAGAATGGTGGGGCTTGCCCTCGAGAAGCCTGCTGCCTACTTGGAGGCATCTGACATGCACCCAAATAAGTACAATACAAGAGCAAAGGACAGGGACATAAAAGGCAATCTGGCAAAACTGAGATGAGATAGAGATGCTTTATCTGGGCACAGGGAGAATGGGCAGGGGAGCAAGGAAGCCTTTACCAACCTGATGGTCCCTGAGCTGGTCGTTGGCAGTAAAGAAGGAGTCAATAGGTGAGGCCAAGAAGGGAGTACATGCCAGGGAGGAGGAATAATTTTTACAAAGGTACAGAAGTAGAGGATGGTATTGTGGACAAAAAGCTCCTGGTCCATTTTGGCTACAATATGAAGTGTATGGAAGAAGTTGATAACTGATTGAATGTGGAAAATAAGCAAATAGAAACAGTCAAAGATGATCGTGGATTCACTGTCAGTAAAAAGTAGTGAAGATGAAGGTGGGAGGCATTTATCAGTCCACTCTTGGACATGCTGACCATGAAACACCAAAGGGAGTCATTTGCACAGGAGTCACAATGGAGTCCATGGGACAAAATCACTGAGACTGGGGGCAGAGAAGCAGCTTGAGTGAAAGCCCTTCATACCTTAGGTCAGGGCTTCTTAATCTATTTTTGTGACCTGAACACTTTTTGGGCAATCTGATGAATCCTATGGATCCTTCTCATATTAATGCTTTTAAATGCACAAAATAAAACATATAGATTACAAAGAAAACCAATTATATTGAAACATCATCAAAATGAAAGAAAAAGTTCATGGTGCTCAAGTTAAGAATCCCTGCCTTAGTGACACTTAGGGGATAGTAGGAGGATATTGAAATACCAAAAGAAACCAAACAGTTATGGCAAAGAAGTAAAAATAAAGGAGCAGAACTCTAGGAGGAAGATACTTTCAACAGTTTCAATATTGACTGAAAGGTCAGTGGCAATGATGGACTGAGAAAAGGCTGTTGAATTGATAGGCCACTGGTGAGCAATGAGAATCGTTTCAATAATATGGCAGGACTGACTGGAAGCCATATCATAAGGGACTGAGAAGGGAATGGATGGGGAGGAAGCTACAGAGAAAGATGGGAGGCAGAGTGGCAATCATATGGAATGAGACATGAATGGACTGTGAGCTACTCTGGTGAAGAGCTTACCCACACTGGCAAGATCATAGCTCAGTTGAAGCATTGAAGGATAGCATTTGGCTCATTGTATTTTAATTTTATTCTTACTCCAAAAATCTCTGCTCCTTTTTTGGTTTATGTTGTAACTCTTTTTCACCCAATTATGTGATTAATGAGTATATTACATAGTAATGCCAAGAGTAGGGAGTTTATTAAGGTATGTTTAGGGAAAAGCAGAACATCCATATTTTTGTTTCAGAAAAATCATGGCATCATGGGGGAAGCTCAGGAAATGTTAAGACTGCTTTTCTTGGATATAATGAGAAAGAGCAAGGGACTTATAAGGGCTTATAAATTAGTAGCAAAAACCAGACTTTTATAATGTTATCAGACTATCTTTGTTTTAAACATCACAAATTCTGTACCAATGAAAAATGTATAGGATATATGACTTTGACCTAAATTTTATGGGGGGATATATAAGGGCTGAAGCATAGGTATGTTTTTTCCTCCCTCTGTTTTGTTGAGGTATGCCAAAGGTCCATTACTTTTCTTTGTGTCCTGTGGAGCTGATCCAACTGAATAACTCTAATTGACTTCAAAGGGAAGCTTTGAACTCATAGCGGCACTGCAGAGAACAGGAAAAAAAAAAGGTGAGAAATAGGTTTACCCCTTGCTTATCAATATCAAAATAAGCTGTACTGGCCTTTTCCACAACAAATCTTGAATTCCATCTTAACATTTCCTTATGTTGTTTTCACTTTGGATCATCTGTCAAATTTCTTCTGCCTCCAAGCTTAAGAAAGAAAACAAGAATTGAAAGCCCCCTCAAGAATTAAATCCTCTCACTTCAAAAGAACTCAGTAAACTCCCTATTGTGGAATTGGAAGTTGAATGAGAATCCTTCACATAATTGAAGAAAACAATCATGTATGTTCCCATTAGTTCCCTTTTCCAATCTAAACATTCCCAGTTCTTTCTTTATATTGTATAATTTCTAGTCTCCCATCATCCTGGCCACCCTTTCATGAATGAACTCCAATTTTTCAATGCTTCTGCTAAAGTGTGGCCCCCAAAGCCCAACAGTACCTCAAGAACAAACAAACACAAAATCATTTCTTAGTCTTGACCCTATAATTCTATTCATATAGCCTGTATTTGAGAAACAATGTTGCATGGAGAATGGTCAGCTAGTCTTGGAGTCAGGAAGATTACAATGTCTGTGACACATGCTAATTGTGTGAACTGAGGCCACTGGACCTCAGAAGTGTCCCAAGGCAACTTCTGCTTTTTTTTTTTTTTGTAGAGGGGGAGGTAGGGCAATTGGGGTTAAGGGACTTGCCCAAGATCACATGGCTAGTAAGTGTTAAGTGTCTGAGGCTGCATTTGAACTCAGATCCTCCTGACTCCAGGGCTGGTGCTCTATTCACTGTGCCACCTAGCCCCCCCCTGCAAGGCAACTTTTAAGATAATAAGTAGCTGACCAAATATTTCCATGCATTGATAGAGAGAACCCTCCCTTGGTATTCTGTACACCAAAGAAATAATAAATCTAGTCCCACCCCACCTTCATCCCCCCAAAATGGTTGAATTAACTTTTTAAATTGGGGGGGAGGTAGCCATGCTACATTAAAAAATTATATTGTACCTATCAAACCCATAGCATCTTCATATGAAATTCTTCTAAACTTTCTCTCCTGTACATCAGAATCAGGTAGCTGATTCCTCCCCAAGTCTAATCATAGGTCTTAATGTTCATCCTTAATAAATTTTGTTCCAGTCTGTCATTGTCTCCTTGCTCTCTGATTCTGTTATTCAGAGTATTAGTTATCTTTCCCTGCTTCATGCCCTCCACAAATCTGATAAGTATGTCATTTATATCTTCATCCAAATTACTGATTAAAAACCAGAAACATTGGACAGGATGGTGCCAAAGACAGAATTCTGCAACAGATCCTACAGACTTTACTTGACGATGGCATCAATCCGTGAATAAACACACCCTCCGGGTATAGTCATTCATCGTTATAAAGCCATGTAATTTCCTGGAGCTTAGCCACAATGGTGTATTAAAAGGTATTCAATTCCTTGCTGAAATCCAGGTACATTATTCCCTCATCATTTCTTCATTTTATCTTTGTATTTTCCAGTGGTCTCTGTTAAGGAGAATGATTTTTGGGCAGGAAATGCTAGAATACAAGTGGTTAATAGGGAAATGAAGAGGACCCTTAGCTGGCCTCAATAAGTTCAAGTCACCTGTTGAATGTATCTCAAAGCATTAAAAGGTCTGGCAAGTGTGATTGCTGGCCGTCAGTGATCTTGGAAAAGATGACAGGAGAATAGGAGAGGTATTGTCTCTGTTCTTCCTTTGTTTTTGAAGGGGACCAATGACATCATGGGGTGATGTTTTGACTCTCGTGTGAATTGGGTTTAAGGGAGGCAGAGTTGCACAAAGTCATCAACCTCACTCTCTCTTCTTGAGTCACTGAAGTCTAGCAGCAAGACAAAAGTCTGGATAACTTGTGATGACCCCACCTGCAGTGGATGACCTTTGAACTCTAAGTGTTCCACGGCACCTGTGTCAGCTGCCTTCGTGATCCTTGGAATAAATTGTTCTTATTTATGCATTCCCCTAACTCACCCACAGGTTGGAGGTCTGTTGGATCCAGGGGTGGGAAATCTGTGGCCCTCTAGGTCCTCAAGTGTGGCCTTTTGAATGAATTCAAACTTCACAGAACAAATCCCCTTCATAAAAGGATTTGTTCTGTAAAAGTTGGACTCAGTCAAAAGGCCACACCCAAGGACCTAGAAGGCCACATGTAACCTCAATGATGCAGGCTCCCTATCCCTGACACCTGGTTTAGTCTGTCTGTTTAGATGGTATTGCCAGGGTGTGGCTGCTCCACATACTTTGGCTTCTTGGAGCCACAGATGAGAAATGGATGAGCAGCTCTGAAAAGGGCTCAGCACACCCTCACACCAGAGGTGCTGGTCCTTTCTGAACACCCCAGATACCCCAAGAGAGGTGTTACTGACCTGTCAAAGGCTAATTGTTAGTTGCCAAGATTAAAGAAAAAAATAAAAGGAATGGAGAAGATTCTGCAAAATATGGGCCAGCAAGCTTGACTTAGATTCTTGGCACAATTTTAGAACATATTATTAATGGGAAAGCTGTGAGCATTTAGAAAGGGAAATGGTAATCATTAAGAGTCAGCGTGGCTCCATCAACAACAATTCATGCCAAACTAAATTTTGTTCTTTTTTTGACAGGGTTACCAGATTCATAGATTGGAGAAATGTGGTATATCGTGTATACCTAGTTTCCAGCAAAGCAGCTGACAGAATCTCTCATGTTCTCTATATAGACAAAATGGAAAGATGTGGATTGGACCACAGTATGTTCACTGGATTTGGAACTAGTTGAATGAGTAGACTCAAAGGAAATTTATTAATCAATCAATTTCAAGTTGCAGAGAACCTCCATGTGCCAGGAACTTGTCCTTAGTTTTATGACACTTAGTTTTTTTAAAAATCAGTTCTCAAGATCCAGGCATAGAGAATATCCAGGCATAGCAGAGGGACAAGAATGTTGTAGGAGCTTAACTTCATGGCATACAAAGATGAGTTTGAACCTGAAAAAGAGAAGAACGAGAGGGAACCTAATAGCACTCAAAATATTCCAAGCCCTCATACATAGAAGAGGGCTGGGATTTGTTCCACTTGTCCATAGAGCCTAATATTAGAAATAGTAGATATAGAAAGCCCAATTTTAGATATAGATAAGGAAAACCTTAATAAAAATTTGAGCTTCCCAAAAGTGAAATGAACTGTCTTGGAAAGAAGTGAGATCTCCCCATTAGATTTTGTTGAGGTGGTTTTTGTTCAAATGCCAATATATGAATTCCACTAGATTGCTTCTGAGGTATTTTTCATCCCTCAGATTCTGTGATTTTATGACATCTGTCTGTCTGGTAACCAGATCAGAAAAGAAAAGGTTTGGCTTGTTATGCTTACAACTTTCTTCTCTTGATCCTTTTTAAAATTTGGAAATACAGCGTCATAATTCCATCTTAAAAAAGATTCTATTCCTATTGAGTCATTGTCCCTTGTAGAACTTTCTGCTATCGGATCATCCTTATTCATTCTCTGAATTTTAGAAATTTGGTTTCCAATAGCCTAGAGTACATACTGGAGATACTCAATGTTCCCTTTCTTGAATTCTGTGAAATCTAAATTGGTGCAAGTATGTCTTTCAATTCACCAGCCAAGTAGCCAAGTTTTCCTAGTTGGTTATAGTTGGATCCAGAGTAATAGTTCTCTGTTGCACTTTAGTAATATAAGAAAATCAATATCACTAACAAGGCAATTTGGGAAGTTCTCAGATATTTGACTTTTAATGGAATTAGTCTTCTAAAAGAAACATGTTTCTCTTAGGACCAATCATAAATCCTTTTACACCTTCTATTACCTGTGGATCCTGCCTGGTTATGCCATGATTCATGGGATGCTGTTTCTTCCTCAGAATGTACAGATTAGCTTTTAAAGGGAAGAAATAGGCTGTTGTATAGCTCTCATGATATAGTTTCTTCTCTTTCCCCTCCCCCCACCTTACTTTTTTGTGTTCTATATAGCCTAACACTCCATGCTTCTTCCATATTCAAGCCTGTTGACATGGACATTATTTCCCCCCTACTTCCTTAGAATCTTTAGGGTTTTTTTTTTCTTTTCTCCCTACCACCTGGATTCTTTATTCTATCTTGAATTCCTGGAAACTCTTAGTTTTTGCTATTAAACCAAATTATAGAGAAATATTCATCAAATCCTTTCCTGTTCTTCTCAAGTAAGGAGACCAGGGATCATTTAATTACACACAACCTTGAAAATTGCCTCCAGTCATCTCCAGAAAATCACATTGTAGTTCAGTTTCTCAGAGTAACCGTGCGCCTCTGAGACTCTCTACTCTACCTGCTATCTGAACAACCATCCCCCACCATGTGGTCATTCTGCCTTTCCTTGAAGATCCCCAGTGAATCAATTCCCTTCCCCAGCAGCTCCTCTGCCTTTCAGACAATTCTACTTCTGAGGAATGTTTCTGATATCAGGCCTCTAGTTATCTCTTTGCAAATTTCATACATTGCTCCATTGCCTTTTGGGGCTTGGCAGAACAAAACTATTATGCTTCTTCCAAGAGATAACCCTTCAGATGTTTGGAGGAAGCTATCATACTTCAACCTCCCCATACCTTCCCCCACCCCCATTCCCCAAGTCTTCTCTTCTCCAGACTAAATACACCACTTTTTCCCCCAACTGGTCCTCACGTGATATGAACTCAAAGACTTGCTTGACTGATTGCCTGCCTCAATATACTCTGGCTAATGAATGCCCTTTAATAGTGGCTACCCACACTGAACACAATACTCCAGATAACCAGGACATAGCACAGTAGCACGATCACCTTACTAATACCAGATCATCTAAGATAAGTTTGACCCTAGTAGGGATGCATGTTCTAAATGAGGCTCATGATAGACATCAATAGATATGTCCAGAATCTTTCCCAAGGCAGTTGTGACTCCTGTTTTGAAGGAAGGAGAAAGAACTTATTTGGAAGCTTTGATCTCCAGTCTCTGAAGGGCATAGTAGACTAGAATTATGCCTGTTTCCCTAAATATTGTTTCTGATTTAAACAAAGTCACTTCCCTGATTACTCTTAAAGCAGGGTGAGGGTTACCCCAACTTAATACCTGTAGACTTAATACCAAAAACTAGTTACATGAAAGATCATCAAAATAGTGAATAAGTAAACCCATTGATCCAAGTGAATTGCAAACAGTGATTGGAGAAGTTATACACACATACCAGTTATTAAGACATACCAGAAAACATACAGAATGAATGAGCATTTTAGATGTGAGTGGGATGAGATCTTAGCTCAAACTAGAGAGGGGTGTCCATCTCTGTCAAGGGGAAATTCTTCTCTCTTTCTCTCTCTTTTTTTTTTTTTTTGAGGGCAATTGGGGTTAAGTGACTTGCCCAAAGTCACACGGCTAGTAAGTATGTCAAGTGTCTGAGGCTGGATTTAAACTCAGGTCCTCCTGACTCCAGGGTCAGTGCTCTATTCACTGTGCCACCTAGCCACCCCAAGGGGAAATTCTTAAAAGTATCTAGGGAAGGAAGCTGGAAACACAGAGCATGTTGAAAAGTCTATATATCTGCAATTTCCAAAATTCGTCTCTCCTTCATGAGCCTCTTTATCTTGGCCATCTTCCTTTGAACTTCTCCATCTACCAGATACCTTCAGTGTGTTTTTGTTTGTCAGCTCATGTTTTGTGTGTTCTTTCCTCTGAGCTCTGTGAGGACAGGAACTGTCTTTGTTTTCCATGTTTGTATCTCTAGCATTTGGCCCAGTGCCTAGATGGTAGTAGATACTCGTAAATGCGCATTGGCTGACTGATTGAAGAATGTATCTTCTTTCCAAAGTTCAAGAAGCAGCAGCAGCCTTTATACATTCCTCCATAGTCAACGTTCTTTCTAGAAATCTATGGTCATGCCTACAAAGAATGCAAAAAAGCCCAGTCCTGGTGTGAGCCAGATTAGTGTACAACACTCCTTCTATTATCCCCCAAGACTCTTAAGCTTTTGTGTCTGACACATCATACATTAGGTTGAGATTGAGTTTTTAGTCCCATAAAATACACATTGTTCCTAGTTCTGGACTCTGCCATCAAATAGAGCATGTCTAACCTTGCTTTAAAAAAATATTTTATTGACTTGCTTTACATCATTGTCACTTTGCCCCAAAGACCCTTCCCTGGTAGTACAGCCAAGCTAAACAAATCAATGCCTTGGCTGTTTCTTACAATTTTTTCCTCATACAACATCTACAATCTACTAGCCATCTGCCAAGAGGCGCACCCCTATTTTACTGCCAGAAGTTTTCTCATGGGTAAGTATCAGCACTGAACACTGGTCTGCTAATGATTAGGTAGATGGTCACTAGACCTGCTCACCCCTGAGATGAGATCAGTTCGTGCTGAGGCCATTCTACAAAGACTTCCTTTTGCTGAAGCACTAACTCAGTTCTAGGCATTTCTCGGACTTAGCCAAACACTGCTGTAAAATACATTTTTATGTCAGATTTTGTTTTTAAAAGCAAATGCCTATATTCCCCCCGTATCTGTCTTCCTCTTCCCTCTCAGAAAGTCAGCCCATGAAACAAACATTTTTTTTTTAAGAAAAAGAGGGAAGATGTGGTTGGGGGGTGGGGTCACAGTGACTAGGTTGTGTTTGACACATTCTAGGTACAAGTACTTTCCATGATCTTTCCCAGGAGAACACAGGAGCCCACAATCCCTTTAGGTCAACAATATCGTGCCTTTTGCAAGGAGGTCAGGCTCTGTAGAAGTACCCCCCAATAAGAGAAGCCTCACTTCCCGATTCCACAGCTTTCCACAAGCAAAACACATTTCCACTTTCCCCTTCCAACCTTTTTTTGGGCATAGGAGAAAAGACATAAAAGAACAGGCCACGTGTTCATGTGAGATAAACTATTACCAAAGTGGAAATCTTAGGAAAGACTTCTGCAAATTACTATCCTTAATTGGAATCAGGGGCCTCTGATCATTTATTTTGTGAGTATTCAAAATGAAATTGTATTGAGGCTTTATAATGCAGCAGATTCTTTTAGTGGCTGAGGTTAACTGAATGTCAATGACGTTCCTGGTGTTGGTATTGGGAAGGGAGCACACAGTGCCTACCCCACTACTACACATGGCCTTGCGTATTCTCTCCACAGGGCCACTGGAGCTTTGGGGTTGATTATTCTAGTGTGCTCACTGTCATTTAATTCCTTATCTGGGCACCTCCTTGAGGTTGGGAAGTCATTGTAAGGAAGATTACCAAAACCAAGGTTCTTCTCGATATTTTTTTAATTAAAACTTTTATTTATATAAATTGTTTTTATGCTACCTTCATTTTTGAGTATCTGCCTCCATGTCTTCCTTTTCAGTGAATAGAGAATGAAAAATAAAAATAAAAAGCCAATTGAGCAAACCTAACCAAGATATCGCCTGACTGGGAACATAGATGACATTCTGTGGCCATAGTCCCTCATGTGTCAGAGGAAAGGGGGAAGGGCGCGTTTTCTCCTGTCGTCTTTGGGGCCCAAATTGATCATTGGAGGCACACAGAGTTAATGTTCATTTTTACAGAGAGAACATAGAGTGCTGCAGGTCTGTGAACTCGGATGGGAAGAGCAATTGTATCTTCCTTTTCACTGACCTTTGCTTTCTTTTGTAACCCTACATACTTCATTTTGTGCATTAAAGACATTATTTTGGGGCATCTATAGGTTTTTCCAGATGGCCAGACAGAACCAAGACACACAAAAAACATGAAGAACTTTTAGTCTAATGGATAAAGTAATGGTCCAGTACTGAGAATGGCCTGAATCCTGCTTTGGCTACATAATATCCATGTGTTTCTAAGCAAGTCCTTTACCCATCAAGCTTTATCATCTGTAAAATGGGAATGATGATAGCACCTTCCTCAAAGAATTGTGGAGAGAAGTTACATCCTAATAATAGGAATGCACAAAACTGTGAGTAAGAGCACAGGGGACTGAATCTTACCTCTGCTCCTGACCTTAGGCAAATTACATCATCTCCCTGTGCCTCAGTTTCCTCATCTGTGAAGTAAAGAGTTGGGCTAAGCGGCCTCCCCAATCCTTCTCAATTCTAAATGTATAATCCTAAAAAAGGTAAAATGTGAAAAGCGTTTCACAAACCATTCATATCATCTCTTGGTTTGGTCTCTCACTGTGTCTTCATTTCAGTGCTTCTGTTTCAGAATATAAATCACACTTCTCTCCCTTCTTCAAAACCAGCTCTTAATTTGTTTAAGTGAAATTTGATTTATTTTTTTTTTCTGGTTATTAAGCATTTACAAAAGCAGTGCCTAGAGGCCCTCTGCTCCTAAGCACGTGCTTGGCTAGTGAAAAAGCAAGCTTCCCCAGTGACCTCCTGCATTATCTAGGCTACTCCTGGCCAGTTTTGAAGGGTGGCTCCCTTAGCAGCAGCAGGGCAGCAATGGCTTATTGGGTGGCCCACTGTGAATTTCCACAGTACCTGCTGAACTTTCATTCTAAAGAGATACTAGAAAATAACTACTGTTTGAGCCACAACAAGCATCCACCGTCCCCCCCCCTTCTCCTTCTTTTGGCCAAGGCCCCACTGCAGAGATCATGAGGATTGAAGAATTCTTGATGGGTGCAGGTCATCAGCTGGGCAAGTGGGCAGAGGATGGAGCACTGGGGGAGAGGGATCACCATCAGGGCCTGTGGCTGGAGCCCCCAGGTTGAGTGGCACTTCACCCGCTTCCATCCTCATCCCATGAGGTAATTCTGGGCACCATCACTTATCAAATACGTAGGAGAAGATGAGTGTAGGGAAAAGGCAAGATGGAGAGAGCCTTTGATGTCACACAGGATGGCAGCATTTAATCACATTTTTATCTCATCCCTGGACCAACCATTGTCCTTCCTCATCTCCACCTACTGACCTTCCTGGTTTTCTTTAAGTTTCCACTAAAATCTCCCCTTTTATGGGAAGCCTTTCCTAACCTCTCCCCTTTGTTATTGTCCATTTGTCCTGCAGAGAGCTTGCTTTATCAATATTCATTTACATGTTGTCTTCCCCTAAGACTGTAAGCTCCTGGAGGGCAGTGACTATTTTTTGCCTCTTTTTCCATCTCCAGTGTTTAGTGCTTGGCACATAGTAGGTCCTCAATAAATGTCGATTCATTGATTATGTCATGTCTGCAATGCTTAGCATGGTGCCTGGCACAGAGTAGACCTTAATAAATGCTAATTGACAGACTGACTAACTAATGTTTGGCCTCTTTCCAATGTCCAATTTCTTCTGATTTTTTTCCCCTCAGTAGATCCTTTTCTCTTCAAAAGAGAGAAGGAAAGGAAAACCAGGGCAATAGCTTTGGATGGTGAAAACGGCTAGTGGGTGAACTAGCTTACGCAAGAAGTGAAGATTGGCTTTGAAATGGGGTTCGGAGGAGAGAGGAGATCATTTTGTCTGAGAGCTTTTAATATAGAAGGTGAAAGAAACCTGGGACAGTCTGAGAGCAGCCCAGAATTGGAGAGACCTGGCTTCAAAGGGTCCAGACAAAGGACAGGCGGGAGGATCCCATCGTCTCAAATTCTAAAGGGCAACTCAGGTCACTAAGCATGGGGAAACCCTTAAGAGCAACACTGAAGAAAAAAGAGAATCTGTTCCAATGAGGAGGAAGAGAAGGAACTGACTAAAAAGAATCATATGATGCACAGGAAACTCATTAATGAATGTAGATAAAAAAAAAGACACATGCAGAAGAAGGAAGAGAGGCAGGTTATAGAAGATGATGACAAATGAATATTGTCAGGGGCACTACCAGAGGATGGGCTGAGGTTAGGGAGGAAGGCCACATCCAGAAGAAAAGGGGTTCATGATTATATGGTCGAAAAGAGGAAGATCAAAGAAGGGTTAAAACTCTAGCTCAGGAAGGAGAAGATGTTGGTAATGGATGATGGAGAGAAGGTGGAGTAGCTCATTTCATTAGCATTAGCATGACATTAATCAGGGTAGCTAACATTCTTTTCTTGTGAAAATAAAGAGATAGAAGAGAAATAATATTGTAGTAATAGATGCAGTTCAGGACTGGTTGGATAGACTTTTCTGGACAGTAGTCATGCATGATTTAATATCAATCTAGAAGGAAGTCTCTTATTAAGTGCTCCAAGGATTTGGGCTTGACCTGCTCTTTAACACTTTTTTCAATGACTCAGATAAGCATGGAGAGTTATCTATTAGGCAGATGGCACAAAGCAAGGAGGGTTAGCTAAGACCATCGATAATGGATGGTCTTAGTTCCAAAACGATCACAGTCAGAATATTGATCTGAATCTAACTGAATGGAATTTAATAGAAATAAGTGTAATTTCTTTAGAGTTGGGCTAAAAACAAAACCATCTCTACATGTGTAAGATGTGGGAATTCCAGCTAGATAGTAGCTCATCTGAAAAGGACTCGGGAGTTTAAATGAACTGCAAGTCAAATATGAGTGAATTGTATAATATGGCATTGAAAAGACAAAAGATCTCAGTCTGCTTTGAGAGAAGAACAGTGCTGAGGATCATGAAGGTGATGGCCCTCACTGGTCGATCACATGTAGAGTACTGCATTCAGAACTGAGAATGTATACTCAGCATGACAGGTTGGTTTTCTAAGTATTATTCTTACTTTTATTACCATTAGTAGTATTAGACAATTAGCGATATGGATATTAGTAAATGCCTTTTTCTAAAAGCTAATTCTGTCTGGCTACAAATGAAGGGAACACACTTGTGGGGTTTGCTGTGACAGTATTAGAAACCCCAGGCTCTCAGGCAGAAGGAAACGCTGAGGGGGGAGTAACTCAGTCATCTGGGGAACTAGCCTCTAATAATAATGGGAGTTGGGGAATTGGGCCAGGGGAGATTGTCTAAATAAGATGCATCGTACCTTAATTCTCTCCATGAGAACTTTGAGGAACAAAGTTACATCTTACTTCTCAACTACATGGAGATGCACATACATTTAATGAGCATGTTCAGCTATTGCAGCAGCAAACATTTGCAGAACCATTCCCCAAACACGGAGGAATAGGGGAAATCCCCATTAAAGCAGGAACTCCTAAAACCTACCTTCCTGATAAAGAGTGAATGGATAAGACTGAAGGAAGAGGGCAGGATACAGGGAGAATAAAATCCTGGCATTCTGGCATGGACCCAGACAATTCAAACGCTCCCTTTCCTTGTCTGCTTTCTATGAAATCTCTCTTGATATCTCACAAATGCCTTCAGAAATGAAGCATGGAAACTGGTCTCAAAATACAGGAGGGGGCCACCTTGCCACCCAAGTGTTAGGGTCCGAATTTGGCCAGACACATGGCTGGATCGTCTTTGTTTTTCGGCTAGCTCCTTAGTCACTAGGCATTCTTGAAGAAATAGCTGTTTGGTGGCGTGGTTACAGACCTCATTCTCCACCACAAAAAGGGGCATATTTTATGTTATACTTTCTCCAGGAACAATATGGGGGATGGCAGTGGTGTATGTAGTGTAGAAGTACAACCAGAAGTAAGTTTGCATGAAGATATTTATTTTTTCCCATTTCTTTGTGCTCTTTCCTTGTTCATATTCTTAAAGAAATAATATCCTTGGGGTGGCTAGGTGGTGCAGTGAATAGAGCACTGGCCCTGGAGTCAGGAGGACCTGAGTCCAAATCCAGCCTCAGACACTTAACACTTATTGGCTGTGTGACCTTGGGCAAGTCGCTTAACCCCAATTACCCTACCTTAACCCCCTCCAAAAAAAAGGCAAAAAAAAATCATAAAAAAATTAAAAAATAATTTAAAAAAATAAAATAAAAAAAAAGAAATTTTTGAGACTCTTGAGACTAGGGGAAATGAGGTACTGGCAGTCATACAGAAACCAATTTGAATACCAAACCACCCTCATCTAAGTGGTACATTGAATTAAGTGTCTGGGTTTCAGTCAGGAAGAACTGAATTCAAATCCAGCCTCAGACACAGTATAGCTGTGTGATCTTGGCAAGTCAATTAGCCAATGTGTGCCTCAGTTTCCCTATCTGTAAAATGGGGATAATAATAATAGCTCCCCCATGGGTGTTGTAAAGATGAAATGAGATGATCACTGTAAAGTTCTTAGCACAATTTCTGACTTACAGTGTCATATAAATGTTTTTGTTATTGTTATCAAGCCCCAGATTTTACAGATGCAGAATCTCAGGTCCGGTAAAGAGGCAAGTGATTGCATGAATTCCTCCAGATAGGAGTCAGCACCACTGGGCTCTAGCTCAGAATTTCTCTTTCTTAGTTACAGGCAAGTCACTTTCTTCTTGCCCTAGTTTGTTCATCTTGAAAATGAAGGGGTAAGAGTATGTGATCTCTTAGGCCTTCCAGGTCTAAAGTTTTATGGAGCAAAGTCCTTGAGAAGAATCATTTCTTTCCCTCAGATAATCACTCAGTCCACTAGCATAAATCTCGCACCTATTATGGGCCAAGCACTGTTCTAAGCATTGGGGATACAAATAGATCTTCGGAAATCCATCCGATTGAAAGCTGGAAGGTGCCATAAAAGTCATGCAGGTCAAAAATTAATTATCAAGGCAGGAAAACTGAGTCCCAGAGAGGTGAAGGTGAAGGTTTGCCTAAGTTTATACAAGTGATAGACAGGGGGAATGATTCGAACCTAGGTCCTTTGATGGAAGATATGATGTGTTTTCCATTGAAGCATGTTACCAAGTGGAGTTTCTACTGTCAGTCTTAGGCAGATATTTTATATTTTTAATGAAGTGTGCTGGGAAACTAGATATAGACAGTGGAAGAGATTTCTTCCTGGTTGAGTTCTGGAACATGAGCATCCTTCCACTGTTTGAAGAAAAGAAAGGCCATTGGTGTGTTCTCTGACCATGCAGTCCTTGTTCATTATTTACAATAGCAATCCTTCAGCAAGTACTCAAAAAGCATTTACTTTGTGCCCAGTGCTGTGCAAAGTGAAAAAAAAACAACAAGAAGAAAGGATTTTCCCAGCCCTCAAGAGACTTACAACTTAGTTTATGAGAAAACAAGTGCATGTATTGGCATTCAGGGGCGCTAGGTGGCACCGATATGCACCAATATGGCACCGAGTGCCATGCCTGGAGTCAGGAAGACCTGACTTCAAATCTGACCTCAGACACTTAATAGCTGTGTGACCCTGAGCAAGTCACTTCACCCTGTTTGCCTCAGTCTTCTCCTCTGTACAATGAGGTGGAGAAGGTAATGCCAAACCCCACCAATGTCTCTGTCAAGAAAAACCCAGATGGGGTCACAGGGAGTCAAACACGACTGAAAAATGGTGGAACAACAATAGACAGTATATTCAAAGCAGCCACGAGGCAAGTTAGTGCGGGGAGGGCACTAGTAGCTGTAGGGATCTGGAAAGATTTCTAGGAGCATTTGTTGCATGAGTTCAGTTTTGAAGGAATCTCACGCATAGAGACCGTAAATGGAACATGTTGGATGAGGAAGAGTAAGAAGGTCAGTGGGAGCAGATCATAGGGACTCTTTGTGCCTCTCTTAACATTCCCAGTCTCTGGCACACAACAGGTTCTTAATAAATGCTTGATTTGACTTGGTGACTGTAAAGTGTGTGAATGAAATAACAAAGTTGAAGGAAGTCTTTAAATGAAAAAAAATGTTTGTTCCCAAAGGTCTTGGGAACCATTGGAGTTGATTAAGTGAAGGTGTGACATGAGACAGATGTTCACTTTAAGAAGATCACTTTGACAGCTGTGTGGGCAGGAGGGAGTGGGATGGGTTGGAGAGGGGGAGAGTGGAAGCCCTATTGTAACAACCCACCTGGGAACTTATGGTAATAGGTGAGAGGTGATGAAGCCCTGAACAAGGATGGAAGTTGTGTGGGTGGAGGGAAAGGGAGGGATGAGGGAGATGTTTTGGAGACAGAAATGCCAGGATGTGCCAACCAACTGGACTAGTTATTGTGTCTTTCAGGTACAAATTCCCCTCTAAAGGGGAAAGGGTTGTGGGGAAATATTGGCAGTGGGATAAATTCCAGGTACTTGAACTATGTACTTGCAGATGATAGCTGGGTGCTTCACTGGGAAGTGAATAGCCTACATTGCCCTCTGAGCTTGGTAGAGTTTCATGGTAGCTCCTCTTTGTTACAATGCATTCCTCCTCATCAAATGAAATAATGTCTGGAAAGGGCGTAGCACAGTGCTAGACACATAGTAGTCATTTAGTAAATGGTTGTTCCCCTTCTCACAGCTCACAGCACAGTTCAGATTGTTTTTAATGAAAGTTGGCAGAACTGAGATAATTATTTTAGCTCATTCTTCCTCATTTTAATTCCAGATCATTTCCTAGTACCTCTACTTCTCAGAATGCGAATTCTCTCTTACACAAGGCCTTTGGTGACCACCCTCCCAGCAATTTGCCTTGTTATCTTGTATATCTCATGTCTCTACTTACTTGATATGAGATAAGCTTTTGAGAGCCCAGATTCTTTAACTTTTGTCTTTGGGGCCCCAGAGACTAACACAGAACATGGAGTGAGGGTGGAAGGCTTAGAAGGCACTTAAAACCTGCTTTCTGACTGATCATTGAAAGCAGAAAACTCAAGTGTTTATGCTATTAAAAAAAAAAAAACAGGATTTGGACTGGAGAGAAGCATCTTAACACTTTAAAAAAAAATTTCCCTGGGATATACAGGGTTTTCCAAAGTCTCAGCACAGTTTTAGGCTATTAAAATTTTAAATTGCATTAAGATTTTTGGGAAATCTTGTTTCAGATTTAAGAAGTATTATGGCTGTGCCAAGCACTAGCCAGTAAAAAAACCAAAAATGAAATCCCATTCCTCAGGAAGTTTACAATCCAATGGGGGAGATGCCAGGCAAATAACTAGATGTGTGTATGTGTGTATATACACAGACACAGACACACACACAGATATTTAGTAAAATAATAAAGAAATAATAAAATAAAATTAAAAAAAAAAGCCTTGGAAGACACCTATGGTTACTGGGCTTAATCTGGAAAAGGAGACTGAGAACCAGCAGACAGGTAGGAGGAGGACCAGGGGTAATCAGCTTTGTTAAAGGACAAAGAAAAGCCAAGGTGGATGAAAACATTAGATTTTACATTTAAGAAGTCACTGATAATTTATGGAGAGGGAAGTTTCAGTTGAAGGATGAGGAGGGAAGCAGATTTCAGAGGATCCAGGAACAAGTGAAAAGAGAGGACATGAAGGTATTTGTATGGATGGTCTTCTCAAGGAGATTAGTTGAAGACAGCAGAAATATGGGAGGACAGATATTAGGGATGGTCAGACCAAGTAGAGTTTTCAAAGGATTGAGAGATGTTGGCATGTCGGGAAGCAGCAGGGAAGGAGCAGGGAGATAAGAGAGCGATAGAAGTGGGGATGAGAGTTGGGGCAATCTGCTGGAAAAGACTGAGGAGATAAGTTTAGGGGTTCACCTAGAGGCATTGCTGTTAGAAAGGAGAAGGGCCACCTCTTCGTAAAAGATGGAAGTGAAGGAAGAGATAGTGGGAGAGATGTCTGAGGAATGTGACAAGAGGAGGGAGATTAACAAATTCTGAACTGACTCCTCAGCTAAGAGGCTTGGAAGAAGGGTACTGTGGAAGGCTTGAGGAGAGTTAGATCATAGGGACAGAGATTGAGAATTGGAAGGGACCTCAGAGCTTATTTGGTTCAACCTACTTACTTATTTTACAGATAAGGATAATGATAAGGAGACCAGTGAAATGAAGGAATTTGTCCAGTCACCCAGATTAAAAGCATCCAATGTGCCGTTTGAACCTGAGCACTCTGCATATAGAGTTAATGCTTATTTCATTGTATTTGGTTCCGATCCTCTCATCTTACAGATATAGAAACTGAGGACAAGAAAAAGTAAATGACTAGCCTAGGGTTACCTGGGGAATTAGTAGAGTCAAGATTCAAACACAGGTCTTCTCATCGAAGATGCAGGGCTAGTCTTTTCTCAAGAGTTGTATCTGGAATGGACCTTTTGTTTGACAGATGAGGAAACTGAGACCCTGAAAGGTTGAGGCCTCAACCCAATTCACAGAGCTGATTTGTGCAACAGCTTGGGACTAAAATCTCTGTCTCAACCTGCAGTACAGTGACCTTTCCTCGACAGACAGTTAAAACTGCAAAGAATTATCTTCGCAATCGTGGTGAATACTACAATTTTCTTGCCTCATTAGGAGATGATGGATTTCCTCCATGTATCAGTTGGATCTGTGCCCAATCTTATTTACCAAAGTGACTAGAGATTGGACAGGTCTCTGGGAACAGATTATGTTAATGCCTTAAGAAAGTGAATTCTGACAACTATTGTTGAAATAAGCAGGAGGCCAGCTTTGTTTTCTGCCTCTTGCCTTCCCAAAGCACCAAATACCCTTAGATGTAGTTTCAGCTGCTCTTCTGTTAAAAGCTTATAAAACAAAAGAAAACAAAATAAAACCATCCTGCCAATTACCTTATCAGTGCTGCTGACCTATGATTAGCAGCTTCCCAGGATCAGTCATCTTCCAGTCCTTGGGAAACTTTTGGGATGATAATCTGTAAGCCAAGGACTCAAGGACCCCAATTACCTTTTAAAAGTCAAGTATTAAGTCTGGGAACATCATCAGCATTATTGATGGAGACCACATGTCAGTGTTGACTTTCAAGCCCTTTTTTTTTTTTATAAGGTTCATGGTTCTACTGACCTGGCCAGAGGCAAGAATATTCAACCGCAGACACATGTACTCTTTTTGAGATCTGAAAAGAGTAAAAGAAAAGTTGAGAGTTGTTCTCTGCAAATCCTTTGAGGCATCCGTGTGGCAGAATGTGAATACTGGGCAGACAGAAGGCTGCTGCGTTGGTGTTGACTCTGTGTTCCCAGTGCCTGCCAAAGCGTCCTTGACCTTCAGACATCTACAATAGCAGATGTCTAACAAACAGGATTAAGCTCTTCCTTTACAACATTAGCTGATGATTATGAGAGAAGTTGTGAAACATTATTGCTCCAGGACTGAGATGGGCAAAAGGATCTGTCCCCTCATCCACTTGGATGTTCCCTCCAATGATAGTCGGTACAATCCATACATGTCCACCTATTCCCAGTGTATGGTTCATAGTAGGTATCTACTAGTGTCTGGTAATAGTGTCTAGCACAGTGTCTGGTACATAGTAGGTGCTTCTTAAAGGTTTATTGACTGACTATCTTGGAAACCTCTTGCCCATGTCCTTCCAGAGGGATACTTAGGAAGAGTTCTCATTTTTTTCTTGATGTGAGAGTGACAATGTATCACATGGACTATTTCTATCATTTGTCCCTTGCTCTTATCACAGAACCAGCTCATTGTCATTTTTTTCCCATCATGCATTATTTTTAATGCCCTCCTGTTTCCCCCCATTTCTCTTATTATTATTATTATTATTATGTGCTACAGCCCTGTTCAGATCCACAGTGCGCTTGTCCTTTGCCCTTTGTATGAGTCTCCATTTTAATTTTTTGGAGACTTTGGAGTATTTGCAGCCATATGACAGAAACATATTGGGTCTTTGTTTTAAAACATGAGCCTTTGTTTCAAGGAGAATTTTGTGGTCAAATGTTACAGTTTCCTCGAGGCTGACAAAAAAAAAAAATGAAGAGACTCTGTGTGTACACACTAACCATTACTTACAACCCTGGAAGGCTCAGAGATTTCAGGGAGAGCATAGGAGTAACAAGAAATTTGACTGGTGAGACTGAAAGAATACTGGGTTTGCAGTCAGGAGACCTGACTTAGATCTGGCTTAGAATTCCAGTTTGGCCACTCATTAGTGTGTGACATAGGACAGGTTATTCAATACCTGTCTATGAGCCTCAGATGCCCCACTTTTCAAAAAGATAGCACTGTGCATTCATTCCCTAACTCACGGGGGGGGGGGGGGGGG
>CM053591.1:190665529-190705832 GCA_028646515.1 Pseudochirops corinnae
GATTTTCTTGCAACATTCTTATTTCTCTTCCCAATTTTTCTTCCACTTCTCTTATTTGGTTTTGAAGATCCTTCTTCAGCTCATCTCTAGCTTTAAGGCATTCTTCATGTTTATTAGAGGCCCCTGGTGGAGGTGCTCTGGCTGCACTCTCCTCCTCCCTCTCTTTGCCATGATCCTTATTTTCCCCAAAGAAGGAATCTAGGGTTTGGGTGCTGTTCTTACTTTGCTTCTTATGCTTATTCTTTCTCATGGTTGATCAGTCCGTAATTTTTTTTTTTTAAATCTCTGTGGGGCTCTGCTTCCAGAAGGAAAAGCTCTGTCCCAAATCGCTGGGGTCCTCCCGGCTGCTGTAGCTCTCAGGAAGGTGTTGGGTCCCTTTCCTACTTACTTCTGGCTAACTGGATAATGAAGACTCCAGTACCGAAAGCCCAAGACCGCAATCTGGATCCAGGCCACTCAATGTGAGAGCACTGGCCTCTGAACAATCACTTAGTCCCCCTGCTGTCTGCAGGCCAAGGGAGCAGAAGCTGCAATGCAGAGGCAGGTGCAAAACCTCTGCCTTTCGCTTTCCCGCCCTGGAGGTGTTTTGGCGGATGCTTTTCTCCCCCGATTTTGCAAGCTCAACTGACCTAGTTCTGAACGCTGCTTGTAGCTGCCGCTAATCCAAGGCTCCTCTGCTCCTCCCGTTTGGTTCGCAGTGCTGATATGGTTCCTCGTAGCCAAGCTGACTAGTGGAAGGTATACTTGTGTGTGTTTTGGAGTTCTAGGATTAGAGTCATATTTTATGGGTATTTTGGGGTGGCTATGTGAGAGCTGCGATATGTTGCTGCTGCTATGCTGCCATCGTAGCTCCGCCCCCTTCATGACTCTATTTTGAGGTTTTCTTAGCAAACGTACTGGAGTGGCTTGCCATTTCTTTCTCCAGCTCATTTTATAGGTGAGGAAACCAAGGCAAACAGAATTAAGTGACTTGCCCAGAGTCACACAGCTGGTAAGTGACTGAGGTCAGATTTGAACTCAGGAAGATGAATCTTTCTGACTCCAGGCATGGCACTCTATCCACTGTACCACCTAGCTGCCCTCAGTCTGGGGGACTCCATTTTAAACCTATTTTTTAACCTTGAAAATGTGTCAGGCAGCTCTCCATCTCCCCATGATACTATAATAAGGGAAGAGCTGAGGCAACCCTAATCCCACCTCCTTCTTGATTACTTGGAGCAATAAAGAGCTGAGATGACATTAGTCCTATCTCCTCATTTGAATTGTAACCCAAGATTGTCTTTCTCTTTTATGGAAGCTGCTTACTCCTATCTATAAAAAGCAGAACACAGATTAAAGCCTAGCCAGTCCACTAACCATGCTGCTTGGTGTGTTAATAGATTCCTTCTGTCTTACTTCCCAAGTTTGCCTTAATTAATCATAGTTGGGTTTCTTTGAACAGAACCATTGAAATGCTTGAGGTTGCTCAGCTTGGAAAAGACTTGGTGTTTGTGTATGTTGTGTGTGTGGGTGCCACAGAGGGTGTATGATTGATGTTTTCAACCATATGAAGCAATGTCATACTTGTTTACCTTGTTGCCTAGCAGCAACCACATGCCCAGGGAGGAGTAGCTGATAAACCCTGACTAAGGATTAGACTTAGTCTGTCTGACCCTAAAGGGCAGAAATAGTAGCAGTGGGTGGAAATTTTAGACTTCATAAGAAAGCTTCCCCAAAGTGTAATGGGCTGCTTGGGTAACAGTGGTTTTCCTGTTACTGGAAGTCTTCAAGAAAAGCCTGGATGACTACTTTTTGAACATGTTCTAGAAGAAGATGATATTTGAGGTCTCTTCCACCTCCTAGGCTTGGCAATTCTGTTAAGCACTCTTGGAATCATATAATCGTAAAACGTCAGAAATAAATGGGACTTTGTAGATCATGTAATCCAATCCTTTTATTGGGACGAGGAAGCCAAAGTCTTCCAGTGGGCTCATCATATCTAGGTATATGGGTAGGGTGGGTGGTGTGCGTGGGACTGGGTGAGGTGAGAGATGCAGCTACTTGGTTGTGTCAGAGTGAGTCCAGGGTCTGGCTTTCTGCTTTGCAGTTTGGAAGAACTCAATTTCATCAGTTCACTAGAGAGTTAGAAGTCTCTGAGGAATTAATTCACTCTAGGAAGTCACTCTATCGATCATATGAGACTGCTTCAGAAATGAGAATGCTAATCTATTCATTCACAATGCGGGAAATGCCTTGCCAGTGACTGACAGGTACACACTCCTGCTTGCTGTCCCAACAGCATCTTTGTTAATATCAGGGAAGTGGGAAACAGAATAAGTAATCAGATACACGAGGAGAAGAGCAAAACGCATCTCGTGGAATAGTTCACCCAGGTTTCAAGAAAGAAGGAAAGAAGAAAGGGAAAAAAAGAAAGGAAGGAAAAGAGGAATGCAAAAAGGAAGGAGGGAAACAAAGAAGGAGGGAAAGGAGAAAGAAAGGAAGGAATGTAAGAATAAGAGAAGGAAAGAAGGAAGGAGGAAAAAAGGAAAGAAAGAAAGAAAGGCAAGAAAAAGGAAACAAGCATATATTTAGTGCTTACTCTGTGTGTTTCAGGCACTATGCTAAACTCTGGGATGCAAATACAAACAGAGGAGAATGGTCGTTTCCCCTAAGGAACCTGCATTCTAATTTAGGAAGACAACTTCGAAAAGGGGGCTGAAAAACAGGGATGGGGGGGGGGATAGGTCAGATTGTCTTATCAACTTGCTAGTCTTTTCATTATTCTCTGTGGCAGATTAGAAAGCATGTTTTACTACAAAACTGAATTTCTTTGTCATAATTCTCCTCCTCCCCTTTCATATTAATTTTTCCACCTTGGTTTCTGAACCCAAAGGAAAAAAGAAAAAGAAAGCATAATCTTGAATGTTAATATATATATTTTTTAGCCCAACTAATATGTTATGGTGTCAAAGAAAGTATAAAGAGAATTGAGAGGTAATCTGGGCTAATTCACTTCCACCCCATGCCCATTTTACAGATAGGTAAACAGAGACCTAGAGAGGGGAAAGACTTGCCACACAGCTAGAATTAGGGGTGAACATTTTAAATTAAGTTCAAGGTTTACAAAGTGTTTTCCTCACAACAAAAGTCCTAACTAGAGGAGGACAAATGAAGTGCCCATACAGGAGACACTTTCTCCCTAGCAGTATAGCTTCCTACTTGGGAAAGCAACATTCCTATGGCAACCACAGTAACCTGCCTTTGATGATAATCCTCTTCTGGTCAAATGCCCTTCCTTCCTAGCTTCCAAGGTAATCCCTCCCACAGTTTCATTTCTTCCCTAGAATAATCTCTCCCTACTCAAACATCTGTGGTCTTGACTTGGATCACCCTCTCTCCTGGCACCCTCCATTCCCAGTCAGAACTTTTTTGGACCAAGGTGAAAATATTCCAAACAATAGTTCTGACAGCAACTATGTAAGCAACACACACACATTTATAGATATATAAAACATAAATATGCAGACATATATAATACAAGCACAACTATTTTTATTATTATTTCTCTTTAAAAGATGAGAAAACAAAGACTTAGAAGGATTGACTATACTCTTGGTCATGTGTTAGAATGGAGCTTGAAACTCCCATTGCCTGTCTCCCCATCCACCAGGGTTCCCACTCTGCCATACATCTTCCATGGACACGACCCCATTAGTCATTCTACTCTCCCACTCTCTTGAAGAAGGGAAACCAGGAGTATTTAACATCTGAGCCCCTCCACCCACCCAGACCCATTCATTTACCTTTCCTCTTCTTCTGCAGAGACAGATTGTAACTTCCATAGCTGTGGGCAGCTTTGTTTTTTATTTGATTATTTGTTGGAAGAACAGGATCCAAATCTGTTTGAGAGATTTCTCAAAAGAAATCTTAAATGGCAGGCTTAAATTCTCAGAGCTAAGAAGGGAAAGAGACCTTTCTACATTTCTCTTTTAAGGATGTTACTGGCTTCTTTTCCTCTGTCCAGGTAGTTTACCCCTTTCCCCTGCCTCCCAGCTCCCCTCATTTGCACTGAGTGACTTCATATGTCAAGATTTCTTGATTCAGGTCTATCAGTTATAATATTAATTGTTCGCATTCACTTTCCATTCACATGGACCTCAGTTTTCCCATCTGTTACATGAAGGGGTTGGAGTATTTGGCCTCTAAGGTCCGAATCTAAATCTATAATTATGGTTGATAAATGTATTTTCTCACATCAGTACTATAAGATAATTACTGAAATCTTTATTTTCATTTTATACACAAGGAAAGTGATTCAGAGAAATGATATCACTTGTCCTGACTGCCTAATCCGTCCCCATAGAAGCTGGGACATGGAACTTAATGACAAGTTCCATTCTCCTTTGACTTAGACCACACCCATCCAAGTGGTCCTGCTCAGGGGAGGCCAGCCCATTAGAATGTCATATTTATTTAAATATCAACTGATATGCAGTTGAGCATGCATTTGGCTTCCCAGAAACACAACTGCCATTTCAGTAATTATTTAGATGGAATTATCTCCCTCTGCCCCCCACAATGTCATTTCATTTGAAGCTGTGGTTTCATAGAACTCACTGGTGGCATTGAGAACGAACCTGCTGAGAGGTAAACACCAGCTTGGAATACAATGGTATACCTTGAGAAGTTCTGATCTTCCTCACTGGAGGTCTTCAAGCAAAGACTGGGCCACCTGGGAAATTGTAAGGGGTATTCTCCTTCTGATCTGGACTGAATTTGGTACTCCCTGAGGTCCTGCCCAGCTCTGATGTTCTTTTATGTTGGCAATGCTTGTGTGTTCCCATCAGATCATCTTCCTGGGCTTATTCCACAGACATGTATGGGGAAAGAACCAAAGACATGGAGCCCCATTTCTTCCCATCCACCCTTTCAAGTAGCTGATGAGTTCTTGGTTTTGCCTGTATCCAGAAAAATGGGGTCCCAGACCTGAGTCTCTACTGCTCTCACTACCCACTTTATAATTAGTAGACCTGACATGACCAAAGGCAGAGCTGTTTGCTGCAGGCCCTGACGAATATACAACCATGGATCACAAAAAGAGTTTGTATAATTATGGAAAAGGCATTTTATGTACTATGCATTGCAGCCTGAGGCAGAATCAAAAACTTATTTTTAACTGAAAGGATTTCAGAGCCTGGGATTTTCAAGAGTCATGGTAGTGTTTGTGCCCTTTAAAAAAAAAGATTACATTTGTGTGTATAAGCAAATGTTAGCAAAGCTTGTAATATTTTCTCTCATGTTTATCTTTTAATGGAAAGATTAAAATAAAATAGCACTTTAAATTGAACTCGTGCAGCGTGTTTTTACAATTTTTTTTCCAGCCATATTTCTTGTTTTATCTTTCCTGTCCACATTTGAATTACATTTTTAATTGCAAATTCAGTACTGTTCTGAAAAGGTTTGCTGCCTGGAGGACAGGACATTTGGGTGGCAAGGCTGGTGACTACCTCCAGATTCTCTGAGTGCATAGTCAGATGTTGGCTGAATTAATATGTGGGGTGTGTGTGTGTGTGTGTGTGTGTGTGTGTGTGTGTGTGTGTATGCATTCCATTAGGCATTTCTCTCTTCCCCAAGATGTGTGGACTGTCCTTTGTCCTTGTCACACAGGGATGACTCTTCTTACAGATGGTGAAATCAGTTGCCTGTGTACTACAGGTTTGAGGATAGCCTGGGCAGAGACTCAGTCATGCTGACTTACTGCGAAGGCCTGGGGAAAATGTTTAAAGGAAATTAAGATCCCATAAGGTGCTAGTAGGAAGGGTGAAGGGGCCAATTTGACTTGATTCGTACTATGTCTGCTAATTTCTATTTCAACCTTGCCTTTATCAAGTTAAATTTGGGAACCACAGAATCTCAGCATAGGAAGGGAACTCAGAGGCCGTTAAGTCCAACTGACAGCTAAGGGAGAGTTCCCTCTCATAGCATCCTTTAGTGCAAGACCTTTCAGGAAGGTGAACACATTACCTCCCATGGCAGTCCACCCCCCTTTTAGACAACAAGTTGTTAGGGAGCACCAACTCCAGATGAAACTTACAGTCACCATATGAGTTACATGAAGCTAATTTCTCTGCTTCAACAGAGCTACCCTTACCCAAGTCTGCCATGATTTCGATAGCTTTGATGATAGTGAGAGAGTTCAGGGGCTGGCAGGGCTGGCATTAGTATGGATCAGTTCCAGGAAATGCTTCTAGCTTTGAATTCTGGTGACCTTCCCTGCCTTCTCTGAATTATGCAGTGCTACCCAGTGCCACAGTTCCCCTTTGAAGGGAAATTAGTTAGTTATAGTTGGGCTGACTCCTTCATCCTACCTCCTGACTTGAACCCTTGGTCTGAAACAGCATGCCTCAAAATGGCATGCACCAAAGTAGGTTCACCCATGTTATAAAAAGCAATGTGACCTAGTGGACAGAGTATTGAATTTGGGGTCAGGAAGACCTAGGTTCAAATCTCACCTTTGATGTTAACTAACTTTGTGACCATGGACAAATCTCAATCTACACCAGCCTCAGTTTCCTCATCCATAAAATGAGGAATTTGTATTAGATGTTGGGATGCTAAGGTTCCTTTCAGTTCAAAGTCTATGATTTTATATTCTGACTATTATAGGACAGGGGGAGGTTTGAGGGGAACTACTTCTAGTACTTGTACAGATATAGTACTGGAAGTTTGAAGAAGACCCCAACGCCACCAAACTTGAACCCATAGAGCTTGCTGGGTTGGAAGTTTGATTCTGACAATCAAGAACAGGTGGGTGATATATGGCGATAGGTTAACCTGAGGACAAGTTATGGTGGGAGCACCATGCTTCCTGGTAAATGGAACTCAGCATATTTCCCCCAAACCTGTCCCTTTTTCCAACTCCTCAGTTCTGTTGATGGCGCCACCATCCTCCCAGTCACACAGGTTTACAACATAGCAAATCTTCATCTCCCCAGCCTCAGCATACGATCGGTTTCCAAGTGTCATTGATCCTGCTTTCAGGGCATCTCTTGAATTCCTTTGCTTCTCTTCACTCACACAACATTTAGCCTAACTCAGGCTTTCCTCACCACTTCCCGGGACCATTGCAATAACTCCCGAATGGGTTTCTCTGTGTCTAATCTCTTCCCTTTTTAATCCAATTTCCACATGATATTTCTAAAAACATTAAGAAGGTCCCTTTTATTCCCCCAAATGCCTTTTGGATAAAAAACAAAAATCCTTTACCTGGAATTTAAAGCCTTCCACAATCTACCGGTAATCATGGGTGGCTGGGTGAGTGGGTGGGTGGTGAGTGGCTTTTGAGCTAATTCATCCCAGAGAGCTCTGGTTAAACCATTACCAACCTTGGTCTTATTTTACTTTACTCCCTTTACATCTTTTCTATTCTTGTCCAGCTGGACAGCTAATTGTTTACCTTGTGTGAAATGTCATCTCCTGTCTGTGTATCTTTGCCTGAGGGACACCCACCCTGAAGCCTGCAATGTACTCCTTCCTTAGTTCTGTGTGGTGGAATTCTTAGATGCCCTCAGCAGGTCAAGCTACACGTTCTTCCCAAGGCCATTCCTGACTCCCCTTTCAATACTCTCCCACTTGAATTTACTTCATATTATTTGGTATGTACTTAATATTTAATTACTTGTAAATGTACTTACTTGGTCATACTATGTATGTCTCATTGAAGGTGAGCTTGGAGGGGGCAGTATGGCGTACTACACTGATCCCTGGACCTGGAGTCAGGAAGACATAGATTTAAATTCTGTTCTAGAGACTTTGCTCATCGTGTGTATGCCCCTATGCCTATCATTTAACCTTACTTGCCTCAGTTTCTTCATCTGTAAGCTATGATCCTATCATGAGGTCCTGTCCTGAAATGGATCTCATGCAAAGACTCCCCTCTCCACCCTCTTCAACAAGAGTCATTTAGTCTTTTCTTAAAGACCTCTAGTGAGAGGTAACCCTTGACCAAATGAAGTGGCTTATTCCACTTTGGATGGGATTCCTCCTGCATCAAAGTGAAATGTGCATCTCCCACTGATTCCTCCTAATCATTTCCTTGGGGTTATGTAGAACATGTCCAATCCTTCTGTCATGGGATAGCCTTTCAAATATTTGGATACAGTTATCATGGTCCCCTTGGATTTTCTCCTCTCCAGGTTAAATATTCGTAATTCCTTCAACCTAATCTTGTGTGCCATGATTTCAAGATGGTTCATCCTGGTTGCCTGTTGAACAACTAGCTTGCTAATTATAGAGCCTTATTATTTCTTATTAACTGAAGCTTGTTCTCTCAGAACTTCTGTTTAATAACAACCCAGTCTGATTTCAGGTTTTATGTGTCCTTGAAAGTAAGAAAGTTAAATTTCTTCTCAAATATTTTAGATTTGAGATTTCTCACTGGTTCAAATCAGCTTTCTTTCTTAATCCACACGAATAAGGTTTTATGTTATCTCAGAGGCCTTTGTTATTCCCAGCCTCTCCAAACAATTTCCAAATACTGTTTACAAGGACAAGGAGTAAACAATCATACCAAGTCAACAAACTTTATTAAGTGCCTATCTACTATGTCCCAGGCATGACCCTAAGAGGTGGGGGCACAAAGGAAGGCAAAAATCATGGTCTCTGCCCTCAAGGAACTCATAGTCTAATGGGAGAGACCATTTACAAAGGAGAGACACACAGAGTGAATTGGAGGTAACCATCTAAGAGAAGGTGCCAGCCTTATGGGGATCAGGGAAGGCTTCTTGGAGAAGGTGGGGCCTGAAGGAGGGCAGTAAGGAAGGCCACACATCCTTCCTAGAGATAGAATTCGTAGCACAGGCACTGCTAGTCTGATACCTATACTTTGCCTAACTTTTTTTTACTTCCTACTTGAATGATTCTCTGACCAAAGTAAAGACAGTCATTTTGGGGGATTAGTACTTTACACTCAGAGTTTCACTTGGGCCTCTGAAAATCTGACCTGTAGCCTCTATGATTCCACAGGGGCTCGCTGCCTTGGAGTTGACAGTGAGCTTCTGAGAAAGTCCCTTTCTTGTAGGCATTCCACTTAGCTTCAGATAAGTAGTCCAACAGAGACTGAGTGTACCTAAAGGAAGTGGGCAAGGTTACGGGTCACAGGTAGGGCACTGAGGAGAAGGAGAAGGAACATGGGATGGAAACATACAGAGAGATGAGTTTTCTAGGCCAAGGAAGAAAGTGGAGCCTGTTTTCATTTTTTTAACCTCAAGATTGAAGCTCGGTTTAAAGAAAGGTCATTCATTCAGGGGAAAAGAGCCCTCATCTGCCTTCGGTCAGCAAGTTTGATACCTAACCTTTTATCCCTGTCAAGTTGGCCAGTTAGCTGTTCACCTTGTGTAAAATTCCATCTCCTACCTTATAGTAAACATGTGTACAGCTGGCACACTGTACACAGACCTATGCATTTTTAAGTTCTCCATTAAAATTCCTTAGACTCATCATCAAGTTAGAAACAAGGAGAGGAGGTTTTCAGCCACGTTCAGTCATTCACTAAGCCAACAAACATTTATTAAGCACCTACTGTCTGCCTGGCTAAACCCTGTGGATGCTAAACCCTGCCTGCTAAACCCTGTGGATGCAAAAGAAGGCAAAAACCTGGTCCCTGCCCTCTGGTGGCTCATAGTTTAATGCAAACCGCTACAAACATACAAGATATAAACAGCATTGAAGGAAGGGAAGCTCAGGGGTCAGCACCTGTTAAATGAGAGATGGATTGTGGTGTGTCTCTGGAGAGGGGACATAACCTTTGATGGCCTTGCAGATCCTCGAAGGTCTGGAATGAGCTGAGTCCTGCTCTGAGCCCTCATTCAGGTGAAGAGCAGTCCCTGGGGTCTCACAGGCTCCAAGGCCGATGAAGCCCATGTTCCACAGAGTGAATAAGCTGAGAAGGCTTCGAGACCTGCCTTGAGGACTTGAAGTGGCTTATTATTACTAGGGTGGCTAAAAATAGATGGGACTTTTGGCTACAGCTGCTCCCCAAGGCCATGCACCGAAGCAGGGAAGTTATTGGATTTGGGTCAAATGAATGAAAGAAGCTTGATTGAGTGCTTACTATAGAGTAAGTGTGGGAGTTCCTCTCACAGATCTAGAAACAGAAGGGACCTCAGAGGCCAGCTGGTCCAACCCCCTCTTTTTAGTTGGAGAAAATGAGGCATAGGCAGTTCACATGACTCACCCATGGTTACACAGGTAATAACTATGAGAAGGAGGGTTTAAAACCAGATTCTCTTGACTCCAGAGCTTTTCCAATATGAAAATAATGACATTCACTGGGGGGGGATTTCATATATAGGAGGGCAGTGGTGAGGAGGCAGAACCTTGTTTTTGGAAATGAACAGAGTTGGGGGGGAGGCACTAGATTGGCACACCCTTTCCAGCAGTGATGGCAGTATTGAGTGGGTTATGTTTTCAAAACCAGAAGGTGGGGAGTAGAGATGCTTGGAGGGTACGGAGACAAGTGGCTGGGGAAAAGATGTGGGTCTGCACCTCCCTCCCTTGTAAACTCTCCAGCAATGTCAGAGGTCAACTTCAAACCTAGATTCTCTAAACACAGAGCCAAAGCCCTTTCCTCCATACCACCCTATTATGAGGTGCTGGTATTGATTTAAAATCACTTCCATTCATACCAACTAACTTTATAAGACTATTTCATGAAACAGCGATGTTTTAAAAGCTAGAGGTCATCTGACTTATGGAAGTATAAATAACCAAGAAAGTACGACCCCTCCTTGATCAAGATTGGAGGGGTGGGTCATGGTAGCAATTGGGGAGCAAAGAAAATTGAATCCTCTCTGGTAAGACTTCTGGTCCCTCATTGGAGGGAAATAGAACTGACAAAGAGATAGCCAGGCATTGCTGGAAGACAGAATGTCCATGCTAATAAATCACTGCTCCTTAAAAGTACTAAATATATATTTTAAAATAACAATCTAGAAAATATATAAAGTGGTAATTGAACATTCCCTTCTTCTTCTAGGAGAGTCTGCACTCATAATATCCCAGGTAACCCCTGCTTGACTTAAAAACATTCAGAGAAGGTTCTCTTGCTTCCCTTTAGGAAATTTATCCCTATTATAGGTCTTAGAGTGAGAGGTTTTCAAAGCTGGACCCAAATCCTGGTTGCTTCAATTGAGACCATCTCCTCGCTTGTTATTCTGGAGGCCATGATGAATTGATGAAAGCAGGATGGGGGCATCAGTGATGTATTTCCCAAATGTCTAAAGGTATTACCGAGTCCTTATTTAAACTTTTTTTTTTTTCCCTAAATAAACTCAGGAACAGGGCCATTTCTTCTTCAAGTCTTCATCCTCTGGATCTCATTCTGTTCCTTCTTTAGGTCATTTTGACTTTAGAATCTGAAATGCGACACAGCAATAAGGACCTGGCTAACGTGGCATTGGAAAAAAGTTATGACTTTGCAGGTCCTACATTCATTCCGTTTTATTTGATGCTGGGCAATGGGATCTTTTTTTTTCTTTTAAAGATGATCAAGGAACTTTAGAAATTATGTATTTATTTTTTTAGGGGAGAGATGGTGAACAATGCCAAGGGAATGGAAGGATTCCCTTAATAGATCTGCTCTGCCTCAGAATACGGCTCCAGAGCAGCCGTGGTGAAGCTGGACCAAACCATCCCCAAGGATTACTATACTTAGAATCACAGTGTCATAAATTTAGAACTGGAAAAGTTCTAACTGAGAGGTCATCAAGCTAAACCTTGTCATCTTACAAAGAAATTGAAGGTGATGCAGGTTAAGTGATTTGTCCAGTGTCATAGAACTGTTAAGAGTCTCGGGCAGGATTTGAACGTATGTCTTCCTGATTCCAAGTTCACGGCCCTATTTTCTCTACCAAGACCCCATGTAGTCTTTATGACATAGCATCACACTTGTGGGCTTGCAGATAAGTCAGTAACTTATTATAGTCAACAAGCACTCCCTATGTGCCAAGTACTGTGTTACACGCCAGAGATTTAAAGAAAGGCAAAACCATGGGCCTTGCCCCTAAGAGGATGAGTACCATGCCTTCATCATCTGAGGATGTGTAAGCCTGACTTTCATTTGATATAATTATTCTCTGCTCAGATGGATTAACTCAAACCTCTCTCTAACCGAGTTCTCCAGTTTGCCAAGCTGTGAAGACTACTTTGATTTTAACCTGTTGGGAAAACGCCCGCCTCTTTGCTCTGTGGAGAGTGAATGCATTTGAACATACCTTTTACCATTGTGTTTCCAGTGGTTGTCTCACATCATGTGACCACCTGGCGTGTCAGAGCATAAAAGAAAAGCTGTGATGAACAACAATCTCATTTATATAAGCACACAAGTAGTCTGTCCTATGATTAATATTTGGCTTTTTAAAAAATGCATCTTTTGCTCTTACAATATGTAATAACCACTAGCCCCTCTCCCTACTGAAACTAATTTTTTTTAACTTTTTGGTTGTTACATTGGCGTGTTGACATTTGTTGCTTCTGATAGGAATTTAGTTTTCCTGATTGTTTATAAGATCAAAGATAAGAGATGTATCAGAGCTTGGAAGTCATCTATCCAGCTCTCTTATTTTATAGATAGAAGACTGAGGAATTAGAAGAGCCAAGGAAGTTAATGACTTGGTTGAAGTCACACAAGCTGTATGTTGGGAACCCCACTTGATCTGTAGAGCCCTGGATCAGGTGTCTTCCAGGTGTCTTCATTTTCTGGCTCGCAGATGAAGAGCTTGGAGGTAGAGGTCCAAGCAATAACCTGGATCCCATGACAGCATCAAAAAGGATTGGTCAATGAAGCTGGAAGAACCACCTACTCCATGGACCTGGCATGTAACTCTCTCTCTCTCTCTCTCTCTCTCTCTCTCTCTCTCTCTCTCTCTCTGCCTTTGTCTTTCTGTCTCTTCATTTTTGTCTCTCTCCTCAATCTTCCTCTCTAGGTCTCTTTTTCTGTTTTTGTCTCTGTCTCTCTCCCCCTCTGTCATTGCCTCGTCTCTCTATTGCCCTCTTTCTTTCTGTCTGTCTCTGTCCTCCTCATTCCTGTCTCTCTCTAACTACTTATGAGAAGTGGGGTATCAATGCCCTTCCTCATCCCTCCTTTGCAATTACGGAGGCCTCAGACATATCTACTGCTCAAGTCTTGGGCATCTGGGTCTATTTTCTGCCTTATTTTTCTTTCCCTTTGCCAACTGATGAAACAATAATCATGAGAGATGAACTTTTGGGAAATGGTTAATATGAGAGCTCTTGGTCCTTCCATGGATCCTGGCTACATTACAAGAGAAAGTACTTCTCACAATTTCAACAGCTTCTTGGAGAAATTGATCATTGATAAGAGGAGGACCCCAATCCCTGGCAAAGATCCCCAGAAGAATTGACCTTGACAATGATCCCCAAAGAAGAGTGGACAGTGACTCCATTTGGAGGGTTCAAATGCAAAATAATCTCATTGAAATCAAAACCCTTGGGCAAGGACAGGTTTCTATCAATAAGAGATCCTATAAACATAGAGAGAATAACAAATATAAATATATGTGTACATATGCATGTATACACATACATGTACAAACACACATATGTGGTATATGGTCATTTTTCAATCTCTGACTTTAACCTCATTTGGGGTTTTCTTGGCAAAGACACTAAAGTGGTTTGTTGTTTCCTTCTCCACTTCATTTTACATATGAGGAAACTGAGGCAAACAGAGTTAAGTGACTTGTCCAGGGCCACACAGCTAGAAAGTGTCTGAGGTAGAATTTTAATTCAGGAAGATGAGTCTTCCTGACTCTAGGGCTGACTCTCTATCCACTGAGCCCCCTAGATCCCCCATATTTACATTTTTGTATATGCATACCTAGACTTGGCTCTTGAAGGACAAGTGAGTCAAGTCCAGAAAAAAAGGACCGTTTCTGGGGTGAGGCACCACTCTTCAAACCTTCTCGCATTCAGACATCCTACTTAACAAGAAATACCTTCTTAGGTACTACATAGAGAGGTAACTTCCCTCTGTATTTTTTGCCTTTGGGAGTCTACACTTTTTGAGTATTACATGTGGTCATGTACAAATGTGACATGGGGATACAACCTTCTCCTATCAAGTCAACATAAGTGTCAGAGGCAGGATTTGAATTCAGGTCCCTGAACCAGAGAAACCAGTGTTATTTCCACTCCTCACACTTCTATGAGGTGACCACACTGATCTTAAAAGTCATTTTCCCCTAAGCATCCTAAATACTGATTCATGGGACTTTCACAAGAATTAGTGACATCAATTTGAAAGCAAGAAGTCATAAAATTTGTTTTGCTAATAAATATCCAAGAATGTGATCAGTCTCATCTTACTGTCTGTTCTGGCAGTGATACTAAGGCTCTGGACTTTCCTTTTTATCTCATTCCTTGCTTCTTAAAGAAGGCTCACTGGTTTTGTCTCCTCTGTCTCCATTTCTCATTAGACCTGGGACTTAGATGATTTTGATTTCAAATGACCTTTGGTACCCATAGCAATGACAATGTGAGATTAAATACCTCATATTAGCACTCTGAACTTAGGAACAATTTGAGATGATGTGGCCTGGGTGGTAGAGTTTAATGACTAATTAAATTATTAAAATTAAATTGGTCATCATTAGGAAAACAGAGCACCAACAAAAAGCCCACTCCTCTCTCTTATGAAATAAAACTACAGGATGGGAAACATTGAAGAAAATAATTTGGATAGTCAACATCTATTTGATGTTACCAAGCTGGTAGGTCATTTTTAAAAGGAAATGTGTATTCTGACCCAAGAAAGTTTCTCTTGGAGAGGTTATATAACTGATTTTCTTTGACTAAAGTAAAGAAAATGAATCGGTGGGTTCTACAGAAAATAATTTTTCATGTGACATTGGAGTAGAAAGGAAGAAAGCTAAATTCCATCCAAATCAGCTCAAGCAGGAGGTAAACAGCTGGGATTCTTAACAGGCAATAAATGAAGTGCCTGAAGGCAGCTTTAATACACTTTGCTAAATGTTTCCCCTAAATGCTTCTCTCGTGACTCCAAATTGCCAAAAGGGCTGGCATCCTTGAACTAAACCATGCTGAGTTTATTAAGGAAACTCAAAGTAGATTCAGGCTGGCTTCCTGTTTCCATGCTGTGGGACCCAGGGCAGGCAGAGTTTTTCTTCCCCTTCTTCAAACAAAACGAACCAATGAGCTTACTGACTTTAATAGGAATTCTGCAGAAGGATTGGGCAGTGAGGGTTAAAACCAGAATTTGAGGGTTTGACAATATGACCACTCAGACTTTCTATGACTAGAATGCATTGAAATGTTGATTGGTTCAAGTAGCCGACTAACTAACTCGTGTGTGTGTGTGTGTGTGTGTGTGTGTGTGACAGAGAAACACAGAGAGACAGACAGAGAGATAGATAGACAGAATCAGACAGAGACAGACAGAGACAGAGAAAGAGAGGGAGAAAGAGGGGGAGAGATAGAGAGAGACAGAGAGACAGAGAGACAGAGAAAGAGAGAGAGAGACAGAGAGAGATAGAGATAGATAGATAGATAGATAGATAGATAGATAGAGAGAGAGAGAGAGAGAGAGAGAGAGAGAGATGGGGAGGATGTTTAAAGTAAAATAATTGTCAGCAAGCATTGGTAGAAATTGTCTGTAATTATAGCTTTTACTTTCACCTGAACAGCAGACAAAATTAACATGTTTGAGGTTAATCGTTTAAAAGTACTTTTTGATTTAATTGATGAACATAATGTTTATGAATTATTTTTCCCCTGAAAGCATTAGAAAGTACCTGTGTGGCTGTGTCTTGTCACTTGGCTAAAGTGAAGAGTGGAAACTCGATCCCAGGATGAAAAATGAGTTAGAGCAAGTCTCTTTCTACTACTTTTAACATAACAGTAGCTACTTTGCATCCACAGCTTTCTTTAAACATGTTTATCCACATTATTTCGCCAGAAAAAGTCTTTAGCCTGGTATCTGCTTTAAGATAACATTTTTAACTTGAAACAGAAAGGTGATTGAGGCATAGTGGCTAGAAAGCTGAACCTGGAGTTAGGAAGACGTGAGTACAAATGTTGTCTTAGAGAATTCCTAGCAGTGTGACCCTGGGTAAGCCCTTTGACCTTTCTCAGACTCAGTTTCTTAAATGTACTATCAAACACCTTTCTTGGACTAAGTGGTTCCTAAGACTCCTTTCAGTTCTAAATCTGGCTGCACATGTTTTGATCCTGATGCACACTTTTAGGGAATCTATCCCAATGTTCACGTGGAGTGTCTTCGCCCGACCTGTGATAGAGCGGGCTGAGCTCAGATTGGTCTGATCAGTAACAGCTGGGCACACTGAAATGTGACCCCAACCTAGTGACGTCATTTTGGTCCTCTTGGAGAAGGAAGGACAACAACCAACCAAGCACATCTGGAGATAGCTCAGTGGCCCAGAGGATGGCTGACACGTTTGACTTGGAGTCCTGGAATCCTGAATCCTGCCTCGGGCAGACAACAAACATTTACTAAGCACTTCCTGTGTGGGAGCTACTGTGCAAAGTGCTGGACATACAAAGGAAATCCAAAGCCAGTCCCTGTTCTCAGGGAGCCCTAGTGGAGATGACAGCATGCAAGCAGTCATGTACAGCCTCTCTCTCTCTTCCTGTCTGTCTGTCTGTCTCTCCCTCTCTATCTGTCTCTCTGCCTCTCTGTGTCTCTGTTTCTCTCTATCTCTCCTCTCTCTGTCTCTTTATATTATATGTATACGCATATACATATACATATACATATATATATATATATATATATGTTTTATATTTATAGATTTTAATTGGGACTTAGAGGAAGCCAGGTGGGAGATGAGGATGGAGAGCCCTACAGGTATGAGGGACAGCCAGTAAAATGCAAGGCATAGAGACTTGGAGTGTCTTGTATAAAGAACAATGAAAGGACCAGGCACACTGATTGAAGAGTAGGTGAAGCCTCACTTATCAAAGGAGAAGATTGTAGCACTTACGTCATTGGGTTTTGTGAGGATCAACGGAATCAGCTTTTACAAAGCACTTGCAAACGTTAAAGAGCTGTATCAATGGTGCCTACTGCTGTTAAATCTATGATTGTTTACAGTTGGTTTTGTGTCATGGACCTCTCTGTCTATCTGGTAAAATCTAGGGACTCTTCAGAAATATTTCCTTTAAATTCCTAATTGCAGGAAATTAAAAATTCAGTTGTAGTTTAGTGAAATAAAGACATGATTTTCTTTCCCCCATTTGAGTTCATGGATCCCTTTAAGCCTGAGCCCCTATTCTGAAGCCTCTTCCAGTGCCTCATTGTGGTGAGATAAAAAGGTGGCCCTGGGTCCTTAAAGGCTAGGCCAGTGGGGGAAAGGGCTGATCAGTCCTGCCCCAAACTTGAAGGCTGCTGGGCATGAGCCGGGCAGCAGTTGGTGGGAGGTTGTTGTCTGAAGAGTGGCATGACTCACTGAAAGGGACTCATCCCCCAGAGGTCAGCGGTCAGGTGATGGATTTTTATGACCACAGTTACTCATGAGGACTGTTGACTGAGTGCTATGATGCATAGTGATGGATCCCAAAGATAGCCTGAAGATGAGAGCAGCATGGGCTCGGGGTCACTGTTTTACTGCTTATTGCAGCTCATATTTTCCCAGGACACAATCTGTTATAGCCCAAACTAATTTATTTTCAGGGCTGACCCATCCTGACCTGTTCAGCTAATACTGGATCATGGGTTAGAATCCAAGCACCTCAATTTGGGGGCTTGTTGTTATCCTTGCTCATTTTTTATATCGTCCAGAATTAGGCAAACAAACCCTAACCAACCATCATTAATTTTCATTGTATTTCAAGTATGGGATTTGGCATCAGAGGAATGTGGCTCTGCTCCACTGCTAAGGGGACTTAGGCAAGTCACTCAATGCTTTTGGGCCTCAGTTTCTTCATCTGAAAAAGAAGGGATTTGGACAAGCTAATCTCTAAGGTCCCTTTTAAGGTCCCCTATCTATGAAATAACTGGAGTATGAGTGCCAGACACCAAAGGTCTAGAAACTAACAGAGAATCTAGAAGACAAGAAACTAAAATGTATGATAGCTTATATTCCTTTATGTTTGCTAAAAATGATTATTTTCTCAATTAAAAAATTTTCCATTTCTCTGAAAATAAAACAGAAGAATCATGTCTGTTATGTACATATGTGTCACATCTGTATCAATGTAGTCAGTCCATAGTTCTATGGCTATATATGAATATTATTATAGATATATACATTTCTGCAAATACACACACATATATGTGTGCATTTATGCTTTAGTAGCTTAAACAGCACTGGGACTTTTGGGATCCCCTGTATCCATATGTGTGTACTTAATCTGTGATTTTCCTAGTGTAGGTAAACCCTTCCACAGTGAAGCTTGCCATGCATCTGTGTTTTCTCATACAGTGTGATATATTGCATCTTTTCCCCCTATATCAAGGGATCTGAAGCTGGGATCTATGAACTTGTGTGTGTGTGTGTTTTAACATTTTGAGAATAATATTTCAATGTAATTGGTTTCCTTTAAAAGTCCATGTATTTTGTTTTATTTATTTTTGTACATTTAACACCATTATTCTGAGAAAGGGTCTATAGGCTTCACCAGACTGCCAAATGGGTGGTGTCCATGACACAAATGGTTAAGAGCCCTTTCCTCAAATCCTCCATAGAGAATCCTTAATATGCTGGAGACCTTCAAAAAGACCTTTGGACCTTCTGACATTCAACACATTGCTCATATGTCTTCCCTATCTTTTGATTTATGATTGGCTCTATCTCCTTTTTCAGGTCTACATTTTCTGGGTGATGACATTTATGCCACTTCTTGCACATGGTTCTGTGCTTACTCAGTTCTACCATGGACCTCTTCACTTCTCTCTAAATGATTCTGGGACTGTGGTATCCCATAAGAGTTTTTGATTGATTAGTTGATTTAAAATGCTGTAGAATTTCCTGAACTCAAACCAGCCCACTTTCTTCTTCCTTTTTAATCCTTCTTCCAGTTTATTATAAATCTATAATGCCTGATATAGATATCTGTCCTGTCTTGGATGGATATACTGGTTTGTGCTCATAGTCACAAGAACTATCATGTACAGAAGAACCATCATCTTTCTTTCTCCTCTCAACTTCAATAGGACCTTGGATAGTTCTGCTCTCATGGACATCAGATCCAAAACTGTGTAATCCTCTTTGATTCTTCCCTCTCCCTTGCTTTCAAAATCCAACTTGTCATCATAGTTTTTCCATCCTTTCCACACAACCCATTCATACTTCCAAGCCTTTGTTCAATCTCTAACTACCTCTTGCCTGGACCTATTTAAATACCCTTCCACATAGTTCTGCTGTCTCCAGTCTTGTTTCCATAGTGAATCCTTCATGTGGTTGTCAACATTATTTTCCTGATCCACAGACCTGATCATTTTCACTTCTCCTCAAAGTCCTTTGATGACTGTCTATTGTCTAGGATAAAATATGAGCTCTGTACCATGCCATTTAAGTCCATTCACAATCAAGCTCCCATAAACCCAGGGCACATTCTTCCACATGCCAATGGGGAGACTGAACAAACATAAAGATTGAATGTGAAGGGTCTGAAGGTTGGAAGAGGTGAGAACATTTGTGGAGGAGCAGCTTCTTCCCCCATAAGGCTCCTTCTCTGGGGGTGTGATTTCTGATGGCTGTTCTTGGCTAGTTGAGGTATATCTGGGTAGAATCCTTCTCTTCCTCAAAGAAAGCAGCTCAAGTACCACCCTTTCATGGAGTGTTAGCTTTTTCATTTTCTTTCTTCATCCCCCAACTTATGGCATGTTTTGGGGAAGAACAAAGCTTCTGTTATATTTGCCTATCTGACTTAGGGATGGAACTCTTTCATATTCCCATAATTCCCCTTGAATTAGCTGCAAATGAATTTGAGTCAGATCAAGTAGGCTAAGGAGTTAAGGTCAGTGTTCTGTATCCACTTCACCTAAATCCCTGCCATATCTGTTAGGAGTAAAATCTAAGTGTTTTGCTGTTGTATTTTATGCAATGAAAATCTCAATCATGAGACCATGGAGACGAGGGAAGTTGGGTACCAGGCTAGAGAGGGAGGCAACTGAAACCAGAAATGGGTTCATGAATTGGATGAATGGGAAGAGAAGAGTCAAGGAAGAACAAAGAAGATTTTTAAAGGAGTGGGGAAATGGGAGACATGAAGGTAAATGAGATCTTAATGAGAGGAGAAAATTCAAAGACTGAGATGAGGGAAACTGAGTGAGGTCTGTGATATAACTCTTGGTTCATAGTTCAAGTAGAGCGTAGATGGAAGTCATTGTAGTTGGGTAGGCTGACGATCTGTGAGGCCTGGGTGTTAGAAAGGTTATTTACATAGATCTTGAAGCGGCCAAAGAGGAGGCCAAATAAAGGTGTGGAGAGAGTCAGTGTGAGTCAAGGAAGAGAAGGTAATGAAGAAGGTAAGAGAGTATGATGAAGATTGGTAGCTGCTTACAATGATGATGGTACAACTGGATGGTGGCAGTTGGGAGCAAGGGAAGTGGAGTGTGCTATTCTCTAAATGGAGAATCAGATTGTTTTTGAACATAAGAGTCTGATACTAAGTGAACCCCAACAGGTTCCTTTTTCATATGGTCTTGAATTTTAACTATGAGTTAGGAAACATTGCTGAGAAAGTTACTCACATTAGCCACTCCTGTGTCTAGGTATGTATCAAAAAAAGTACAATTCTCCTAGAATTGACCATTACCCAGAACAGCTTGAAAATAGAATCTATCGATCTCAGTTCCTATGGAATACTCCACAGGAAGAAAAGATTTAAAATGGGAAAGAAGAATTTCAGGAATGAATAAAAGGTAGAGAAAAAAAGCCTTTTTCTCACTATAAAAATTTTAAGTGGGAAATTTGCAGAGTGGAAGTTACATAAAGAATTCGATATAGAAAATTTGCTTGCTGAGCATTCAAAATGGATGTTTAGAAGCTTTTTATTTAATTGTTCAATTATGCGAGAATTGCTTAGGAATAAATGCAGCACTTTAAAAGTTCCTTCATTATTTTCACTGTCTCTTAGCTCTGACAAAACAGAGCATCATATACTTGAGTCATGTGTTTTCTTTCCATTTCCCAAATGACAATTAATTTGGGAATGTCCCCTTCTCCATTGTATTTTAAGGTTAGGCTTCAATTCACTGCTTAAGATGAAAAAACAAAACCAAAATATTCTTTATTCATAAGCTATTGTATGGGGAATGCAGAACCCCCTAATTTCCATCTCTTTTGCTTTTGGACAGGAATGAGTCACTTAATCTCTCTTTTCCTTGGAAATAAAACTGACAGATAGATTTTATTATTTAATATATGACATGGAAGATTCTATATACACGTATATAGATTGCATGGTATAGGGATAGAGAGCTGGACTTGGAGTCAGGAAGACCTCTCTTGCACATTGGCTACATTCTCTCTTTAGTTTTCTGCCAACTTATTTTAGCTGAATGGCACATTTTCATTGGTGGCAGGAATTTCTACACCAGGAATTCCCTACACTGATGAAATCATAGGTCCTCATTCCTACACATGTGGTATATCTATCTGTCCATTTAGATTCTCTTTCTCTGTCTGTTTGTCTGTCTGTCTCTATCTCTGTCTTCATCTCTGTCTCTTTCTCTGTCTCTCTCTGCCTCTTTCTGTCTCTGTCTGTCTCTTTCTCCCTCTGCACTTACTATGTGTCAACCACTGTATTAAGCACTGGGAATCAAAAGAAAAGCAAAAAGCAAAACAAAAACCATGTTCTCTGCTTTCAAGAGTCTCCCATTCTAATGAGAGACAATATTGAAATAATTATATAATACAAGATACATATGGATAAATGACCAGAGAAAAGGTGTTAATGGTGATGGGGGACTAGGAAAAGCCCCTTATAAAAAGTGAGATTTGAATTGAATCTTAAAGGATACCAGGGAAACTAGGAGGCAGAAGTGAGAAAGTAAAGAATCCTAAACTTGGTAGGCAGCCAGTACAAAGGCACAGTGATAGGGAAAGGAGTACTGTGTACAAGGAACAGTAAGAAGAACAACAATATAGCTAGATTATAGAATGCAGAAGGGGGACCAAATGGAAGAGAACTGGAAAGGTAGAAAAAGGCTATGCTCTCTCTCTCTCTCTCTCTCTCTCTCTCTCTCTCTCTCTCTCTCTCTCTATCTATCTCTCTGTCTCTCTGTCTCTCTATTTCTCTGTCTTTCTGTCTCTCTCTCTGTCTCACCTCTCTCTCTGTGTCTCTCTCTGTCTCTGTCTCTCTCTCCCTCTCTCTCACTCTCTATCTCCCCTTTTTCTCTGTCTCTATCTCTGTCTCCCCCTTCTCCCCTCTCTCCCTCTCTCTCTTCCTCTCTCTCTCTCACACACATTTTGCAACTTTTAGAGGATTATAATATCATAATATATAGCTAGAAGGGAGTTCTTTTATTTCAACCTTCTCATTTTACTGATGACACTGTAGCCCATGATTTTAAATGACTTGCCCAAGATCAAACAAATATTAAGAACTTTCTCCAGCAAAGTCACAAGATTCTTATTAGTAGCTGAATAGTAACAAAGACAACAGATAGTGGCGATTATCCAGGGTTCAGTATAGCCTGACTTAACTAGCCTCTGGGGGCCAGTCTTTAAGGTGTGCACAGATATTCCCAACCTAGTTTCAGACCCAGAAAACTTGTATAGAACCTACTTTTGGCCATGCACAAGGGCTTATACTGTGTGGTGATGAAGAGTTCCCTAACGGGTTGCTGATCTAGAACTCAATAGGTATATAAAAAAGAAGTTAGGTGACTCAATGGATGGAGTACAGGGCTTGAAATCAGAAGGACTCTTTATGAGTCCAAATCTGGACTCTAACACTTACTAGCTATGTGACCCTGGGCAAGTCACTTACTCCTATTTGCCTCAGTTCCTCAACTATAAAAATGAGCCAGAAAAAGAAATGGCAAACCACTCTAGTATCTTTGCCAAGGAAACCCCAAATGGGGTCACGAAGAGTCAGACACTACTGAAATGATTGAACAATAACAACAAATATATAAAAAGAAGAACGCTCCCTCCCATCCTCCTGTTTCTTCCCTCATGTTAAGAAAGGCAGGGCTGATTCGAGCTGTCTGCAGAGGAATGGGGGAGAGGGGTTGTCCCCATTCTGCCACCTAGCTACAGTGACCATGAACATATGGCTGATGTTCTGTCCTCATGGCTGTTCTTTTCTAATCTTTGGTGAATGATAAATGTGCCAAGACAGTAGGTTCCAGGTAGCCTGGTGAATTCTGAAAGGTCTAAAGATCTTGGGAGGACTGGGAGGGAGTAGCTGCAATGTCTCTGCAGTAGGATTGGCAGATGGCCAGGAAGGTATCTGTATCAGGTGTGGACATTCACACAAATGACAAAAGAATGCAGAGAGATACCAAGGACAAAAGAATGCAGAAAGATAGACTTCCACAGATATGCAGCAATGTTACCTGTTGGTGCAAAGAGAAATGCTGGCTATGGATGAAAGATACAAACTGATCCTTAGAACCTCAATGAATGGATCAACCAGCAGAGAGCTACACCTAATGGTAACTGCAAGAAAACAATATAGGAAAAAAGGACTGCCAGCAGTACTAGGAATTGGGAGTTATATATTTGCCATACATGTTCTTCAATAGGTGCCTCACAATCATTATAGCTCAAGTTTGATCCTCCTATTCCTTTGGAAACTATGTGTATTTGTGAGAGTATGGGCAGTGGGAATGTTTTGTACCAACGATTCTTACCATGTTATCTTAGTAAATGCTTTTGTTAAAAGCTAATTAAGTCTATGGCTTGATTACTAATGGTGTACACAATGGTGGGAGCTCAGTTAAGAAGTGTCACCCATAGGGATATTTTTACAACTTTGAGAGTAGTTACCTCTTTCTGTGTACCTCATTCTTAAGTGCAAGTGGGACTTGGGGGAGTAATCCCAGAGGGGAAGATGTAATAGATTTTGAGCTAGAAGGGAGCTCGCCTACCAGATAGTCTAATGGCATCATTTTGGAGATGAGAATACAGAAGTCTAGAGAATTGAAGAGAATTGTTAGAGGTCACTCAGGTAGGAAATGTTTTCTTTAGCTAAGTCATAATATTCTTCGTAGCACCTGAGCAGGAGGAAAAGGAAAGCAACATTAAGATTTAGTGCAGTTTGAGAATCAGCAAAACAGGTGTTAGAGAACCAGAAGTCAATGAATAGAGAAATATTGCTCTTCAGTTGGTTCAGTCATATCTCCCTCTTTGTGACCCCACTGAGGATTTTCTTGCCAAAGGTACTGGAGTGGTTTGCCATGTCCTTCTCTAACTCATTTTATAGATGAGGAAACTGAGGCAAACAGGGGTTAGTGCTTTTTCCAAGGTCAGACAGCTAGTCAGAAGCCAGATTTGAACTCAAGAAGATGAGTTTTTCTAACTGCAGGCCCAGCGCTCTATCCATGGTACCACCTAACTACTTTAGGAAAATAATGAGTAATTAATTGAAATAGTTGACCATTGGGGTCAGACTGAGTAGGAGGCAAATGAAGCAATATTATGACTAATGGGTAGAGAGAAAAGAGGTAGGGATCAAGGGAGGAGTTAAGAGAAGACAAAAAAAGTGTGTGTGTGTGTGTGTCTGTGTGTGTGTGTGTCTGTGTGTGTGTGTGTCTGTGTGTGTGTGTCTCTGTGTGTGTGTGTGTCTTTGTATGTATTTGTATTTACATATACAAGTTTCAGAAAGGTTTTATTTCCAAAGATCATTAGTAAGTCAGCTCTTTAGAACCTGGAATGGAATGTCTTTTCCCATGGATACAATGGCATATGTGGGTGGTCAGTTCCCAGGCCAGCCCACAAAAGCCTGTCTGTAATTCATCACCCATACCAATGTACATCACAATCCAGTTCCTCTATGACTCGGTCTTTGAGAGTTTCTGTGGGCAAACATATTTCATCTCCAGCCTCTGGCCTGGGGAGAAGCCTGTTTGACCTTAGCTGGGCATGAACAATAGGTATACAGTCCATTGCTGGAATGACACCTGAAGCCTTTTCTTAGCTTTATGGGATGTCCTAGAAAATGCCTCCATTGATGTCTCCTTTGTGAGTCTCCATGCTAGAGCACGAGGGTGGACCTTCAGAGGAGAACTTGAATATGGTTCCTCATAGGATCACTTTCAATTCATTTTACTGGACCTTTGTAAGGAACTGATGAGATAACATGGGCAGCACTTTGCAAACCTTAAAGTGTTCTCTAAATGCTGGCTGGGATTGTATTATGTGTGAGGTAGGATGGAGCAATAGAGATAGAACTGGCCTGGGAGTCAGGAAGACCTGCGTACAAGTCCCACCACTGCCACATACTATACATGTCACCTGGATCTTACCCAGTGCTTAGCCCCTCAGTGTCCTAGGGAACTCTCTCAGGCTATAAGCATGAGAGGAAAAAGGGAAGAGTCAAGCAAAATCTTGCCGAGCAAAAATAAAGAACAATATGCTACCTTTTACATGTTTTAAAACTTTTTTCCCAATTAAACTTTCCCCCCAATTATATGTAAAACAATTTTTAACTTTCAATTTTTAAAAATATTAAGTTCCAAATTTTCTCCCTCCCTCCCTTGCCTCCCTCCTTCCTAAGACAGTAAGCAATTTGATATAGGTAATATATGTGCAATCATGCAAAACATATTTCCATATTAGTCATGTGGTGAAAGAATAAATAGACTAATAAAGTGAAAAATAGAAGCATGCTTCAATTTGCATCCAGACTCCAGCAGTTCTTTCTCTGGAGGCTGATAGAACATTTCATCATGAGTCCTTTGGGATTGTCCTTGATCATTGTGTTGCTGAGAAAAGCTAAGTCTTTCACATATACTACATTCTTCAAGGAGCTCACATTCCATTCGGGAAGGAGGGTCTTAACCTTTTTTGTGTCCAAGGCCTCTTGAGCATTCTGGGGATGTTTTTAAATCCATTTCTGTCAAAATAATTATCAAATTCATTATAGCCCCAAATTAGAGGTAATATCAAATGGACACAGAAAAACATAACACCAGATGGGCAAAAATCAGACCAAAAGAAGATATGAAATGGCAACGATGATGATGATGATGGTCTCAAAACTCCCAGGTTTGTAAATTGAGGACTGAGTATAGACAGAGTTTGGCGGTAAATATGTATATGGTCTTTGGTATGTGCTTGTCAGATAAAAAGTGAAGCATGATTGCCTATCTTCTGGGAAATGATGTTTATTTATATTTATACTAAGAAAGTCCCTTTTTTAGTTTTCAGGAATTCAATTATATGAGATCCTTTAAGTGAAACAGTATGAAGTAGGGATAGAGAATTGGCCTTGCAGTCAGAAGAGCCCTTGGCTCAAGTCTTGCCTGTGACACATCCTATCTGAGGGAGTCACTTCACTTCTTAAAACTCTAAGCAACTTTTTAAGATGCTAAATTTCCCCAAAGGTGATGACTTTCTTTTGTAGAGTAAATTTTCTCATTTGGGAGTTCCTTTTATCAATGAAATCCCAGGTCTGTTCCCTATCCCTTTATTTTAGCTCATCTTTCAGATCAATAGGGGAAGGGGTGGAGACAGGATAGGGTGGTCCTTACCATCTTCAGACAATAAATCCATTCATTATGTAAGAATTTTCTAAGGACTTTCCATCTGACAAGCACCCTGCTAGATAGACTCTGAGGATGGAGAGACAGAAATGAAATAATGCCTGCTCTCATAGGGCTTACATTCTATTTACAATTACAGTGATGTTGTTTGGTTCTGAAGTCACTCTCTGGCAGTACAATTAGCACTTCTGATTGAAACTAGGCAGATTGTGGCAGTAAAACAGAAATCACAATCATTTTTTTCATTATTTGTTTAACTTCTGTGACATCATTTTCTGTTATCTCTCTTTGCATTTGTTGCATGGACACTCCCTTCCCCTACCTACTTGTCCATATGGCAAATGGACTTGTTTGCATTTTTCAATTATTTTCTCAAGGCTCCAAAAGCTCCTGCAAAGATATCGATTGGAATAAAGGCGAGATACTGCTGGGGAATGAACATTGTGGTATACCCACTGAGATCAATCTTAGCACCATCACTTGGTGACACCCAGCTTGGAAATCAATACACTAGATGATAATACGCAAAAGCTTCTCAATTTCTATGGCAGGGGTCCCCCTCTCCCATTCTCCTTCTCACTGAAATATTGTCATAAAAGGGAGAAGAGCTCAGTTTGTAAAGGGAACATCGAGAAGGCCTAAAACTTGAGTTTTGATCTATTGATTTTTATTTCTGGATCATTATTCTTCCAAATTCAAAATAAATTATTTTATCTTCTGTAAAGTTACTGTAAGACTCAACTTTGATACTTAATTTTACATCAACTCTAGGATAAGACTTTTCTGTCTCCTCCACAGCCACTGTCCCAATATTGGAGAATTCCCAGTCCTCAGCCCTGCTCTCCTGATTGGGAACTTCCTAGTCTGCACTGCTGTTTCTTTAGGGACCCAAGCTGTGCTTACTTTACTTTGGACTGGGCTCAGTGTCCAGTCTTCTCCCCTTTCTTATCAGCTGACTTGTCCCTACAGGGTCATTTTCTCTTTCTTTATTCATTTATAAATTGTCATCCACCAGTAGAAAGTAAGCTTCTTGAGTTCAGGGACTGTCTTGCTTGCCTGTAATTATATCTCCACTGTAATAGACAGAGTGCTAGTGCATAGTAAACACTTCATAAATGCACTGTCTCTTTAACTGTGCCATAGTTCCCTTCTTCTCTATCCTATAAGGTTGACCTGAAAGGAGGATATCATTTTGGGGTCATATCTATAGCTCTGGAGACTCAGGTGCAAAAAAAAAACCCCTTCCATTTTCACATAATAATTATCAGAAAGTGATTGGTTCAATATCAATTTTCACAATCACATGAAGAATAGCAATTTCTAGAACTAGCCCTAGGAATTACTGAAGGAAAAAAAATCCTGTTTATGAAGTTATGGTCCAATGGAGCTGAAGAATTATCTCTATAGAAATTGAAGTCTCCCATTTCCCATGTAATCCATTGACTATGGAGTTAACCAAACCATCCGCACAATTCAGTTTATTCAGGCTTCAAATGCATGAACTATCCAGCAAGCCAAAATGAGCCAATTTCTTCAGTTTGGATATCATATTTGGGGTTTTCAGATGATCTCATCATTTCTAAAACAAATAAATCCCCCAGAGTTTCCAGGGCACACAAAAGAAAGTACCCTTTCCAAAGAAAACAGTCCAATATCCCCAAACAGGGATACTGAACCCAAAGAGGTGACCACTGTGGGCAGGGTCCTCAATACATGAGTGGAACCAGATGGAGAAAAACTCATTTCTCTCTCTCCCTCCCCCCTCCTCTCCTCTCCCCCTTCTCTCTCCCCTCTTCTCTCTCTCTCTCTCTCTCTCTCTCTCTCTCTCTCTCTCTCTCCATACATCTTCTCTTTCTCTCTTCCTCCCCCACTTCTGTCTGTCCATATCCGTGTCTCTCTCTATCCCCCTCTCCTTTCTTCTCTCTCTCTGTCTTTTTCTTATTCCCTTTCTATCACCCAGGGCTTATTATTTAATGCCACTTGAAAATAAACAAAGTCAGAACAAAAACTGCCACTCTAACATTGAAAAGAGAATTGTTGGCATAACCCATGGAAATGTGGTGACTAAGAATTGTGTGGCTGGAAGAGAAGCAAAGCTTAGCTTTCCAGAAACCTGGAATGACAAATGAGGCGATTGATACAGTTCTAGGAAACAGGACATAAATGCAATGATTGAGCTGTGTGTGCCATTAACATTATTCTCCTTGAGGAATAGGCAAGGTGCAATGGAGGTGAAATAAACCACAAAGGATTAAAAAGTAAAACAAAAATCAAAGGTGAGAATGACGTCAATTCTGGATTGGAATAAACTCCTTGAGAACTGTTGTACAGTGGTAGAAAAAACAATAGACTTGTAATGCTAAGGCCGGGAATGGGTGGGCCATGATGATGCTGGTTAAAACATTTCTAGCTGGGAGATTCTGGGAAAGTCCTTTTACATCTCTAAGCCTCAGTTTCTGCATCTGTAAATTGGGGAAAATAAGAGTTGTTGGAAGCATCATAGTGCTATGGTCTTGGAGTCAGTAAGATCTGGGTTCACTTCTGGTCTAGGGCATTTAGCATCTGTGTTATCCTTCACCTCTAAGAAACTTATAAAAAAACTGGCAATAACATGAATGCCAACATTTCAGAGTTGTGAAGATTTAATGAGATGAAACATGTTAAGTATTTCATAAACCCTATTTTCCTATTTATCTATGAAATATCATTATTAGTAATTAGTAAGACTATTCACCACTACTGGCTGAGATGAGGAAAGTATGGTGTGTTAAGTGATACAGAAATGTTAGTTATTATTGTTAGCTGACAAAAATGAACATATTACAACTTTGTTAGCCAAAATTGATTCTCTGTCACTGTCCTCTGCCTACAAACAGTATTTTACTAACTCGTTGGAGCTTCTTGAAACATACCTTGACCAAATATAACTGAATCATATTCATGACTCACTAGCCCTCCTATGGACCAGTGTCTGACTTCAAGAATACAATAACAAATGTATTTATAAAGCAAATAAATCAATCAATGACTCTTCATTTTACAAAACTATTCCATTAAATTTGCCAGTGCTTTTATATTCTCACCAGTTATCTGACTTCACAGAGCATTCACTACTTGACAGAGAATTAGAGGGAGAATAACTTCGATTCATTACAGTTCAATTCCATCCAACAAACATTTATTAAATGCCTGCAATGGGACAATCATGGGGTTAGGCAATGGAGACACAAAGACAAAAACTGGGAAAAACACCAGCTACCCTTTCAGGGGGGTAACTCATTGAAGAAATGGAGGTAAAGTGGAAGGGAAGAAATCCCTTGTCATCAGCGGAATGTGACTCGATGTCCTAGAACTAATTTCAGACTCCCTGTCAGGAACACATCTGTGGCTTCAAGTTGAACCAGTCACATTGAGATTGTTCTCTTCTAACCTTGCTTGGTTGTTGAGAAAGAACAGATTAAACTTTGCAAGAATGTGACTAGTCAGATCCAACAACAACATGAAATCAGGCTGATGCCTCCAAATAAAGGGGCTGAAATTGCATGATGAGATAAAAAGAGTTCTTGTGAAACTATGAGCCAAAGGTACTCCTATACTATAAAACCATCAGCTACACTAACTAAAAATAACTTGAAAATTCTACTCATGCAAATCTCAACAATAAGTCAGGATAGTAATGACAAACGGCTCCAGAATCTTTGCCAAGAAAACCCCAAATGGGATCGTGAAGAATCAGACATGACTGAAACGACTGAGCAACAAAGTGAAACAAAAAAAAAAACAGTCTTTGCCTTTGAGGTGCCTTTATTCTGCTGGAGGTGGGGGAGGAGCAAAAAATATTTCATCAAACATCTAATTGCAAAATCAGGGGCATATCCCTAAGTGAGGGGTTCAGGAAAGGAAAACTTGAAGGAAGCAAAAGGGCAGAGAGGAAGATTCTGGTGCCATTTGTCATTTCCTTCTCCAGCTCAGTTTACAGATGAGGAGGCTGAGGCAAACAGGATGAAGTAACTTGCCCAGGGTCACACATTTGACAAGTCTCTGAAGCTGGATTTAAACTCAGGATGATGAATCTGGTATCCTAACTACCGTGCCACCAAGCTGCCCTTTTCCTTTCATACATATTCACAGTCCTCATGTCTCCCTTCTTGCTTTCTCACCTTGCATTTCCTTCTGAACTTCAACTTGTCTTTTTTTGTATCCTCACAGTGCCTGACACATAGGATGCACTTAAGGAATGTCTATTGATTGACTATTTGGTTCAAGTTCAGCTCAAGAGGCAATTACTATATAAAGTCCTTCTTGATGCCCCTAAAGTACTTTGTATTTATTTATTTACTTTTGTATTTACATAAATGTGCAAGTACCATTCCCCTAATTAGACTGTAAGCATCTTGAGGATAGAGATCACTTCATTTTTGTCGTTAGGTCCCTGGCATTTGGCAAAAAACTTTTCACTTGGTGGGTGCTTAATAAAGGTGTTTTCATTCTTTCATTCATTCAAACATAAATAAGTACATTTCTGTTAAACTTGGTTGAATTACTCTGTATGTATCATTTGCAGGTGATTTCATAAGGATCTTAGAAATGCCCCTATTTTGTTATTCGTATTTTGCCTCTATCCCGAAGTGATAATTGGGCTTTCATATGAATCAGAGAACATTGACTGAGTGCTGGTTATGAAAATGCTGAGAATGTACAAAACTCTGTACCAGGCACACAGAAATATAAAGATTTAAAATGTTGTAGTTGCTACACTCATGGAAGTTGTCTTGTAAAGAAAGTAGAGGGACTGGGCCTAGGATTTTCTTGGTATAAGGGACTCCCAGGTGAGAGAACTTCTTCCATCCATGCTGGTAGGTGTCTTCTCTGCAAATCTTAGAGTTGCAAGAGCACTGAGAGATTAAAGGATTTGCCCAGCCTCATACATCCAGGATGGAGCAAAAGGAATTAAACCATGGTGTTCCTGGTTCCAATGCCAACTCTCTATTGTGAAACCCAGTGGTGTTCTGATAAAAACTTAACAACTGACTTTCTATAAAAATACATTATTAATACTTTCTCCATCACTGTCCTAGGTCTAGGCAATTCAAAATAGAATAAATCAAGTCCTGATTTCTAATATTTACTGATTTCTGAGGCATAGATGCTCACACTGAAATTTAGTAATTGCTTTTCCGGAGTCAGTTCTGATTGGTGCGGGCATAGCCAGGTGACGCCACAGTGCCTCACATCGATTTCCTACAGGGATGTTTTATGCAAAATAAATATGATGAAAGGAAGTGGGAGATGGGAACAGAGGCAAGATCATAACACAAGGTATGAGGAGCAGATAGATAAGGGAGCACAACAGTGCTTTTATGAAAGAATAAGCATTCATACTACAACTGTCCTCTGCATTTGGGCAGTTTTTAAAGGCAGTTTCTATTTAAAATATCATTAATCTATATTCAAATTGAGTCTGGTTTGGGCAGGAGTGGGGAGAGAGAAACACACACCCACAGAGACAGACAGACGAGAGACAGAAAAAGAGAGAGAGACAGAGAGGGAGAGAAGGGGGGGGTGAGAGACAGGGATAGACAGAGAGGGAGAGAGAGAAAGAAGGAGAGAAAGGGCTGTAAGTAAGCTTGTAAATAAAGATGAACAGAATGGGCACAGAGAAGCCTGGAAAGATCTATATGAATTGAGGCACAGTGAAGTCAGCAGAGCTAAGGAAATGATCTACAAGGTAACTGACAATGTGGATGAAAGGAATGACAAGGACACCCCTCCTGCTTGCCAGATACAAAAGTAACTATAACAAGGTTATAAAGATCAAACAACACTAGAATGAAAAATCTTAGAAGATACACCCAGCTCATCCCTTTGCAGGAATGAAAGGTGCACAAGTGTGGGACATTGCATGCATTTCCAGACTTTTATGATTTATCATTCAATTTTGATGATTTTTAAATTTTTTCTTTTTTCTGTCTTTAAATATATTATTTCTTACATGAAGTGACTCTCTGGGGAGGGGAAGGAATGCTGGGGAAGTGATGGTTTTGCAAAAACAAATATTAGTAAAAATCTACTAAGCAAATAGAAAATAGAGGGAGTATGACATTGGGGGTGACAGGTGATAGCAATGAGGATCTAGGTAGGGGGACAAAAATCAAGCAATCTATCCACATTTCTTAAGGCTCTACAACATTCCAGGCACTGCTCTGAGCGTTGGGGGCACAAATAAAAGAAGGAGTTCTTGTTCTAAGGGGTCTTTATTCTAAACCATACTCTAAGCATAGAGATAGAGAGGCTGATTTTATTTGCACAGCGAAACTCCAGGGGAGGAAATTCCCTCCACCAATGAGCTGGTCAACATTGAGGTTAAATGACTTGCATAGGCTTTAACAGCCAGGGAGACCTGGGTGCATACCCTGCCTCTGACCCATTCAAGCTATGTGAGCCTTAATCTCATTGCTGGCCATTGGTGGTCCTCATTGGTGGAGGAAATTTCCTCATCTGGAGGTTCCCTATGTAAATAAAAGCAGCATCACTATCTCTATGTCTAGAGTTTTCCATGACAGCTTCCCTACCCCTCCACCCCCAATATCTCTCTTTCTCTGTAAATACAAGGTAGGTTACCAGCCTGGATCAGTTAAGGCTTCATTGTAGAAGGTAGCCCTTGAGCTAAATTTTGAAGGAACCCAGGCATTCCAGGGGGCAAGGGTGAGGAGGGAGAGCACACCAGGAATAGGGGAACAAAGGTGCAGCATATGTGAAGAATAGCTGAGAGGCCAGGAAGATTGAACCTCAGGCATGCAGGCCAGTCATAAGCAAGATAACCTGGACAGGTAAGTTGGTTGTGAAGAGCCTAAATGCCAGGGGGAGGCATTTCTATTTTGTCCTAGAGGAAATAGAGAGCCACTGGAGTTTATTGAATAGGGTGTGGCACAGTCAGATTTGTGCTTTAGGAAAATCATTTTGACACCTTTGTGGAGGTTGGATATGAGTGGTAATTAGGTGATATGGATGTCATAGGAGGAAGGTTAGCTAAGTGATGGTGGCTGGGGACTGGTGGCAAGGGATGGGCTGTTTTCGGAATAAAGCTAGGTCCCAATGAGCACTAGAAGATGGAAAGAATGTGTGAGAAAAAGATCTATTTTAGGACAAATAGATTCTTTTATTAAAAATATTTTTAAATAAAGGGAGCACCGACTTTTCAGGGGGCATGGTGAAGGACAGGAACTGAGAGGAGGGGGGGAGAGATGGGCAGGGAATAACATTCATGTAGTATCACCTACTACATGCTAGGCACTATGTCAAGCACTTTTCGCAAGCTTTCCCTCATTTGATCCCTTGATCTAGACTGTTTTCCTTTTACAGACGAAAATACTTAATGATCCATTGTCTAAGGTGGCAGAACTTGGATCTGCTGCCTGATGCTCTTGTCAGAGCCCCACACTCTTTCCTATTTTTTTGAATGTTTGACAGATCCTACCTTCCTTCTATCCCATCTCAAGAGTTTAGCCATATGTTGGAGTATAACCCTAGTGTTTCTTATCCTGTTCACAACGCAGTGAAGGAATATTCTGCAATCTCTTTTTAGAGACTCCCAGGAACACTGACATTCCTAAATCTTGCTGGGCCTTGATGGCTCTGTGATTTCATTGATAGAGCACCCTCTCCAGTAATCCTGTTCCTAGCCTAATGACGCCTGTCTTTTCTCTGCTACTTTGGCTGATGTCCTGCCAGAAATCCTTCCCAGAAGACCAAAGCTTTCTTCTAGATCTTTTGACATTGTGGTTATGAATTTGGACCATGGCCTATTGGACTTATATAACTTCTAACCTAATTTAGGGCCATAGTGCCTTCTGTCCAGATTGTTTGTGTTTGACCATTCTGGCTCTGGTCTCTTCCCTATCCAATCTATCTACCAGACAATCTCAGCTACCTTCTTAAAACATAGATGTGACTATGTCACTTCTTTGCTCAAAAATGGCCAATGACTCTCTACTATCTCAAAGATACAACACAAAATCCTAAGCCCAGTATTTCAAAGTCTTGTACCACCTGGGTCCCACCTACATCTCTCCTTGAATTTCAGAATTTCACATTACTTTTCATTCACATGCTCTCCTTACCATTTGACTAACCTGTAAGCTTTTCCTCATATACAACTTCCCATTTTCTGCTTCCTTAGGGTCACCCAAATGGTCCTCCATGTCTGCAATGCTCTCCCTTCTCAGATCCTTTAAAACACAGTTCAGGTGTGACCTTATACATGAGGCCTTTTCTGGTCTCTTCCTCCTCCCAGCTACTATTACTGCATAGCTTTTCTCTCTCCTGCCTCCTTCCTTCCCCTTCCTCACTTCTCTCTCTCTCTCTCTCTCTCTCTCTCTCTCTCTCAATATTCTCATTTGCTTATTTCTGGCTGTATTGCATGCCCTGACTCAGCAGAGGATAAACTCCTTGAGGGCAAGGATTACTTTACTTTTATCTTTCTATCCTTGGTACCCAGTGTCAGTAGAAGGCATATCAGATATGTTTAGTTGAATTGAATTAAACTTGTTGGTTATTTCTCAGTCTCACTACTTCTTTCTTTCTCTTTGATCAGACATCTTTCTGACACCATCTTGGTTCTTCTTCCATAAACCTCTTCCTCTGGGGTGAGTTGGAACCTGCTCTTTCTAACCAAGTGCCTTTTCGCTAAGGCTGAATTATTCCAGTCATTTCCCCTCATTCTCACAATCAGTAATTCCCAACCTCTTCATCATCTTTGTGGCTAGTCTCTCACCATATCTAGTTTCTGTACCTTCCTTTTAAGTTCTGAAACCCAGAATAGAATTGAGTCTCCTCAGAAGAGGCTAAAACTAATGGGTGTTGATTATGCTGGGAATATTCTGACCTCATTATACAGTCTCATGTACCTATTGAAAAGTAAAATTCCATGCCCTTATTAGTTGCTGTCCAGATGATTTTGGGGAAGGATGAGAAATAATTCACAACTCACAGTGGTAGGAGCTATGAAAGTGCAACAGCTCCTAAAGAATGTACTGTTCCCCCCAACCACCTACGACAAACCCTTAAGCTCAGAAGTTTCAGTATGACCTTCACACTAAATATGCATAAAGCACTTGGAGATGGATTCCTTGGTGTGGCCATATGGTAGCTGATGAATGTCTGGCAGCAAATTGGTAATAGGTTCTCATACTATTTTTCCCTTTCTGTTCATGGCTCACTCAGTTCAGTTTAGTTTAATTCAACAAATATTTATTAAGCACATAATATGAGCGTGACAAAGTGCTGGGTTACAGGGATTAAAAAAAAACACAGAAATAAAACAGTCAGTCAGTCAACAAGTATTATTAAATGCTTATTTTGTGCCAGGTATTGGGGACACAAAGAAAGACAATACCCCCCACCCCAATGTATTTACATTTTAATAAGAGATTTAGTGGAGGTGGGGGTGGGACTCAGTGTATTGCCTTGGATTGATTCCCAAGATCAGTACTGCGGCCCTACATATCCTGAGATGGAATATGGGTGTGGATCCAATTCCAATCATCTGAGTATTATTTTATTTTATTTTGCTTTGACTCTGACCTGTTTTTCATTGTTGGAAGAGAACTTCTATCCCTGACACAGACCAGTTATTCACTTGTAACTTAAAGTCTTTGAGCATTTCCTAGAACACTAAGAAGTTAGGACTTGCCCAGCACCATTTAGCCAGTGTGGGTCATGGTCAGGACTTGACTCTTCCTCTTCCTGTAGGCAAGGTTAGCCTCTCATCCTCTATGTTATGCTGCCTCTGCTCATTTGAATGGTTCCATTTGTGAAATACTTGGTAGATGTTCACACATGTATAGCCCTGACACAGTTTGCTGCAGACAGACTCCAGTCGGACCTTAGTGTTGTTTGGGCATGTGATGTTAAAGAAAGAGGCTAGTTTAGCTTAAGATGGAATGTTCTTCCTTTGATAGATATTGTAATGAATAGATGATGTTGATGTGGGCACTTTCCCCCCAGAGCTGTTGGGAACACGTTAATGATTTTGAATCCCTTGCGATTCTTAGCAATGTGGTCCCTTTCATTTTTCATAAGGATCCACCACATATGTTGGAGGCCTTCTTCTAGGTCTTTCAATGTTCTGTGAACACTAGAGCAACTTGGGAGCCCATTGGCTTTGACCCCACGACTGCTTTACCTCCTTTTCAGATTCTATTTATTTGTGATGGTGCCATTTACATTGATGGCATCAAACTCAGATAGAAATAGATCCCTACAGGCTTGTATCAGCAAGCACCCTAGCATACCCAGGGTGGCTGCTAGCACAGGTTCTTAGATCTGCTTTTCTAAAGGAAAACAACTCAAAATGGGTTAACAATCTCACTTTAATCAATCAAACACATCATTTACCTAGTTCAGGGGAAAAACTCAGCACCCTGAACTTCAGAGAATGCAAACACAATACAAACACAAGTTATAAGCACAAGTTACAAGTAGACAGAGAAACAGATCAGCAGACAGCTTCCAGCCATCTGACCATTACCTATTACCTATTCAGTTACCAGAGACGGAACACCAACATCTTGGTTTTTCAAAGGAGGGGGGTGGGGCGGGAAGCTCAATGCCTTCCCAGAGTCTCATCTGGCCAAATCACACAACTCTTCTCAAAGTGAGCCCCAAAGCAAAACCTCACATATATGTGTGTGTGTGTGTGTGTGTGTGTGTGTGTGTGTGTGTGTGGCATATATATAGCCTTCTCCTGGCTAGGAGAACATCACAGCCCTCTTGACCCACTGCCCAATCACAAAGCTACAAGGCACGGGCATTCCCGAAAAACAAGCCTGGCGCCACAGGCTCCATGTGACCATATTCAGCCTATTAGGGCGCAGAGTATACTTTCAAACCAGGGGAGGTTCTCAGAGTCACTTAGCCACTTTAGCAAAGGGCCTGGGGGCAGGGAAGATCTTCAGATTCCCATAACAAGGCTACATAGTGATTCAGGAAACCACAAGTTAACATAACTATGTTGGATTTCTATTTACTTGATAGAACATTTTCCAACTCTATTTCAATCTAGTTTTGGGGTACTCCTGACTTTATGCCACATCAGGGTCAGGAGGTTGACTTCTCAGATTTGGGCTACTCCTACAGCGCATGTCACCATCAGCAGGACCCTGTGGCTTGTTTCCACCTACCATGTATTTCCTTTGTTCTTTGGGCTGCCAGAAACTTTCACTTATTCTGTCTGAGGTTGCGGTTTCAGTGCTTTCTATGGAAAGGTAGAGCTTCAGTGGCAGTACACGGGTGACAAACGGTGGGCTTTTGGGGTGAAGAGCAGCTCGGACAGTTGAAAGGACCCCATCATTTGCCAAGTGCGCTTCTGTCCTCCCTCTGGTCTTCACTTTTAGAGCCAGCTTATTGTCCATCTGCAAAACTCGTCCGAGGAATAGGGAGAGAATGCTGGAGTGATGATCTCTGTGCTGTTATTTGGCTAATACGGATGCTTTTAGATGAATTACTTATTTGTTTGTTCTTTTTTTGTCCTTTGCGGCTTGTTAGACAACCATTTATGTGACTTGTGTGACAATTTATTTTACATAAAACTTTCTCCTTATGTATAAATCTCTAAGAAAATCTTTCCTTCCTCCTTGCATCTCTCTCTCTCTCTTTTCCCTTCCTCCCTCCCTCCCTCCCTCCATCCTTCCCTTCCTTCCTTTCTTCCTTTCTTTCTTCCTTCCTTCCTTCCTTCCTTCCTTCCTTCCTTCTTTTTCTAATTTGTTCAAGGAGGTTCATCTCCTTTACACAATTAGACTGCCTTTGAGGATGGGGTCATGTCTTATGCTTCTTTTCATTCTTGACAGACTCTGTTACTTAATCATCATAATAATGCTAGTTAAAATCAAATAGTGCTTTGAGGATTGCAAAGTCCTTTGCACGTTAGTAAACGTCAAAAGCAGAATTTGAAGAGGGTGGTCTTTTCCCCCTCCATGATGACACCTAGCACATCAGAGGAACTCATTAAATGTGGATTAATTGATTTAAGTAGCACGGTTCCATGGGAGGGAAATATTACCTTTTTAGTGCTTCTGCCTTAGGGAGGATCTGTTTTCCAGATTTAGTTAGATCCAGAAGGGACAGGTCCTGGGACAGAGGTCAGAAAGGCCAGACTATGTGCCAACCATGTGACCTTGAAGGGAGTAAAACCCTGCAGATGTTTGTGTCTGAGGAGAGGAATAGGCCAAGCTGGGGAGAGGGAGGAGACATTCTTTGCCTTTCTCTTATCCTCAGTGCTTGGCCCATAGTAGGTCTATAATAAATAGCTGTTGATATGTTCATGACGATGATGATATTGGCGAGAAGGAGGAGATTATTGTTGATGATCATGATGCTTTTGATGCTGCTGCTGCTGAAGATGAGGGTACTAATGATGATGGGGACTTTGACGTTGATAATAATGGTGATGGAAAGAGCCCTGGAATAAGAGTAAAAAATTCTTTACCTCGTTCTGTTCCTTTAATTCCTTTTTCCCTCTCTGAGACTCATTTCCTTCATTTGTAAACTGAGAAAGTTGGGCCATAAAACCAAATGAGATAATGTATGTAAATCACTCTACAAACCTTATCTCTCTAGAGAAAAACTACTTCTTATTATATCATCCTATAAGAAGAAAAACTTGAAAAATATATGGTTTTATTGATTGGTGAATAAAGGGCTTTAAAAAAATATTTATTTACTTTTAGTTTACAGAATTCAGTTCCACAATCCCTTGAGTTTCAAATTTTCTCCGCCCTCTCTCCTCCCCCTTCCCTCCCATGGCAGCACGCACACAAATATAGGATCTACAAATAACTTCACGTTAAAGATTAGTCAAGTTGTAAAGAAGGGTTATAACCAATGGAGCAAACAATGAGAAAGAGGAAACAAAACAAAACCAAAAAAAAGAGAGAGAGAACAAGTAGTTTGCTTCAATCTGCATTCAGACTCTCCAGTTCTTTCTCTGGGTGTGGAGAGCCCTTTCCATCATGAGTCTTTTGGAGTTGTCTTATTGTCTGCGTTGCTGAGAGGAGCCCAGCCTCTCAAAGTTAGTCTTCACACACATTATATCTGTAATTGCATACAAATTTCTCCTGGTTCTGCTCTTCTCACTCAACATCAGTTTATATAACTCTCTCCAGGTTATTATGAAGTCCATCTCTTCCCCATTTCTTATAGCACAATAGTATTGCATTATATTCATATGCCACAACCTGTTTAGCCATTCTCCAATTGATGGGCATCCTCTTGATTTCCAATTCTTTGGAACCACAAAAAGAGCTGCTATAAATATTTTTGTGTGTACATATGGGTCCTTTTCCCGCTTGTATGATCTCTTTGGGATACAACCCTAGAAGTGGTATTGCTGGGTCAAAGGGGATTATTATTTATAGCCCTTTAAGCATAGTTCCAGATTGCTCTCTAGAATGGTTGAATCAGTTCACAACTCCACCAACAATGCATCAGTGTTCCAATTTTTCCACATCCTCTCCAGCATTTATCATTTTCCTGTTTTGTCATCTTAGCCAAAATGACTGGTGATATGTGGTACCTCAGAGTTGTTTTGATTTGCATTTCTCTAATCAATAA
>CM053591.1:190705932-190723077 GCA_028646515.1 Pseudochirops corinnae
TTCTGAAAAAAGGGCTTTTGATAAAATATTCTCTAGCTATGTGATCCTGGGCAAGTCACTTTACTTTTGGGGGCCTCTTTCTAATCTAACAAATGAAGGGTTTGGGTTAGATGATTTCTGCGATTTTTTTTCCAAGTCTAAATAGAAAGTCCTTTAACCCATTGCTTCAATAATTTACCAGGAATCTCTAATGCCTGTGAGATGGGTTATTGGTTGAAGGAGAGTATTATGTAGGGAGAGGGCCCAGGGCAATGAGAGTGTAAGACCAAGGTATTAGGAATCCCTCATGTGGAAAGTTTCTGGGGAGACAAAGCAGGGACTAATAGGGAAAGGAAAAATCATAGTTTTTTTTTTCCTTTTGGAGGGCAATTGGGGTTAAGTGATTTGCCCAAAGTCACATGGCTAGTAAATGTGTGGACTGTCTGAGGTCGGATTTGAACTCAGGTCCTCCTGACTCCAGGGCTGGTGCTCTATTCGCTGTACTACCTAGCTGCCCTGAAAAATCATAGATTTTCCTAGAGTGGAAAGGGCCGGGGACTATGAGTCAAGGGGCTGTAATTTAAGAGTAATTTATTTTGTACCTTTTATTCCTACTGTGTAGCATCAGTTCTGCTTATACTGTCCGTGCGGTCTTGAGCAAGTTCTAGGATTCGTGTGACTCTGAACAAGTCTCATGACTTATCTAAGCCTTGGTTTCTTCTTCTGAAAATTAAGGGACTGGAGCCAATCACCTCTATCTATTTCTTATGACCCTACAAGAAGGACTGTTAGAAATGAGTGATTTGCAAAGGTGTTTGATAAAATATTACCTAGATCAGATCTCCTGAGCAAGTTACTTTACTGCCCAGTCTAGGCCCAGGGCTTTACTCCCTGTGGTGTTCTTGTTGTTACTTCTCTGAGCCTGTTTCCTAATCTGTAAAATGAGAGATTTATACTAGATCTGAACTCTAGATCTCTGCTTCTGAGGTTTAATTCCTCACTGTTTTGTCTAGGGTTTACTCATCTATGGGGGACTGGAGACATGCTAGGGGTCTCTGTCTTTGTCATTAGAACTCTAGGTTCAAACCAAGGGTCACCTGAATTAAGCAAAGAATTACTAGCAAGATGAGCAAGACCAGGCTAGGGTTGCTTTTCTGACTCTGTGTGGGGCTTTGTAGTTTTGCACAATAGTCAAAATAACCCAGAGGCTGATCGCTTGGCCAGTGATCATTGCAGTTGGCCTGAAATGGGCTTTATATGCAGAGGAAGACTCGTCAGTGTCAGGCCTTATGCAATATGATTCTCGTTAAATACATTCGGCACTTTTACCAAGTCATGTCTGAGGATCATCTGCCCTTGTTCCCAAAGAGGACTGTGATATCAGGAAGTGATATTGTAATTTGCAAATGAGGAGTTAAGTGAGGCAGGGCTGTGAAAGTCACCAGCCTCACTCTCTCCTCCAGAGCCATCTGCGTCAAGTGGCCAGAAATAGATCAGGATTGCAGGAGATGACCCTGGATGCAGGGGGAAACCTTGGTCTTTTTAAGCTAAGGTCTTTAATAGGTCTTAGTTTGACTGAGGCAATGTCTATCTAGTGGTTAAGGCTAGGTAAAAAAAAATGAGGCAAAGAAAAAAAACAATCTTGGAGGGGAAGACCCTCATGGTTTCTGGCCAAAGCAGAGACAACTGTCATTTGTGCTCCCTCAGAGCCCAAACAATGAGTGAGCGAGGTTTGGGCTGGGACCTATTGCTGACTAATCAATGTGGGTTGAAGGCATGGTCCTTAAAAAGCAATTTGAGGACATAGAGATCTAAGGCCTTTTTGAGGTCATCATTTCCCCAGTTTTGAAGGAGCAGTCTTTCTCACTGTGGATGTTCCGTATTAATTTTACGTGCACGCAAGCAAGAACCTGCCAGGCACTGATAACATCTGTTTCCAATCAAATAAATAAGAATTAAATGGCAACAAAATCACTATGTTGCATGGGTCACCCACTTCGTTTCCTGGTATAAAGTCAATGAGCAAAGACCTCTTAGTAACAATCAAAATATTTATAGGATCATAAAAATTCAGCACCAACCACCCATTGGATGATCCTAAAAAATGGTTTCAGATTTCGTTTTTCTGACTCATTACCCACTCAGTTCTCTCACATTCACTTCAGTGGCTTCTGAGGTGGTCACTGTATGCCTTGACAGGCAACTGATGATGATGTACCAAGAGTGCCAAATGAGGAGTCAAGAGTCCTGGGTTCGAGGCCTGGCCCTGCTAACTGTCTTGAGCTGTTGACCTTGAGCCTCTCTCAGTGTCTCTCTATAAAAACAAGGGGCCTGAGGAATGGAGATGGAATGAATGACAATGATAAAAATGAAAAGAACAAGGGAATCAGATGCTGGGTAACCTCGATCCCCTTGGGCCTGAAGACAAGAAGCAAATCTTCCTACTTTTCTTTCTTTCTTTTTTTTTGTGGAACTGGAGATCTTTATTTGTACTGTGATCCTCAGTTGCTGGTAGTTTTGCTAAAATGCTTTCTCTCTCTCTCTCTCTGTTTCCATCTGTCTGTCTCTGTCTCTGTTTATTTGTCTCTGTCTGTCTCTCTGTCTCTGTCTCTTTCTCTCTCTGTGTCTCTCCATGTCTCTGTCTCTCTGTTTCTCTCTTTCTGTGTCTCTGTCTCTGTGTGTGTCTGTCTCTGTCTCTGTTTCTCTCTCTCTGTCTCTGTCTCTCTCCCCCCATCTGTCTCTGTCTCTGTCTCCATCTGTCTTTCTCCATACTTGTGGGTAATCAGGTAGAAATCATTCCCAGTGTGGACATTCTTAGCCTGAAGTACAGAGGAGCCTCGTTTGTATCTCACAGTTTTAGAGCAGTGGCCTGAGGGTATCTAGGGACTTGTTCCTGTACACACAGCTGAATGTATCAAAGAAAGGACTTGACCTCAGTCTTCTGGCCCCCATCCACCATATAATGCTGCCCCTTCAGCTCTCTGGTTAGATCTCCAAATTCCAACAGCTTGACTCATTTTGTTGTCTGCAAATTGAGGGTATGGGCCACATATGCGCTAGTTAGCTATTACAAACTAGTTGGTACTAGTTAGTTATTACAAACACTGCGACAAGAGCAAGTTTCTTTTTTTTTGTATTGTCAGTCTATGTGAGGGGGTGGAATGTACCACAGTAGGAACTTTATCTGTTTATGTCCGGATGAGGCAGTTGAGTGTCTATTTGCTCACATACAGTTCACATAAAATCTTTGCAACATTCTAGGCACCTTCTTCTGATTCTCTTTATATTTCAGGGTAAGAGTGTAGCTATCCAATTTTTTTTTAAATTCATTAGCTTATCTTTAAAAAATTCCTTTTGAAATTGGACATGCATGTCTTAGAATTCTTAGCTTTCATCAGCTCCTGGTTTGGGAGCTGTCCTACGTTAGGCCTCCCCACCCCACCCCTCACTGATACGCCTGCCATAAGTCTCTCCCTTTGGTCCATCCTCCTTCCAGCTGTCATAGAGATCATCCTAAAGTGCAGCCCTGTTACTCTCCTACTCAGTAAACTCCAGTACTGGTCTACGTACTCAGGATCAAATACAATCTGGCATTCAAAGACCTACTAAGGTTCTGCCTTCCCCATCTTTCCAGTCTCCTTACACCTAAGCTCTCCTCTCCCCAAATCCTCTTTGATCCAGCGACATGGGCCTCTTTTCTGTTCCTAAAACAGAATAGTCCATCCCTTACCTCCAGGCATTTTCACTGGCTGCACCTTCTGCCTGGAATTAACTCACTCATCATCCCTCCCTCCCAGCTGACCAAAATCCCACCTTTTACAAGAAGCTTTTTCCAATCTCTCTAAATTCTAGCGTTTTCCCTCTGTTGATTCTTTCCAACTTATCTTTAAGGTAGCTTGTTTTTATTTGTTTGCCCTTTATCTTCCCCCTTAGACTTAGCCCCTTGAAAGCAAGGACTTTCTTTGAACTTTGTAACCCCAAAGCTTAGCACCATGTTCCTGGCACAGAGCAGGCATTTCATAAATCTTTATTTTTTGACTTTGCATTTAGTTTTTTTATATTTTGAATTTGTTTATCTATATATAATCTTTGTATTTATAGATGCATATAAGTATGTATATATTAAATACATTTTATATACAATATTTTATATTATATATAACATAATAATATTATATATGTTTACTTATTTATTTATATATAATATTCCCTCTGGTAGAATGTAAACTCCTTGAGGACAGGGGCTCCTTGTTTGTTTGATTTTGTCTTTGTAACTTCAACAATTAACACAATATGTAGTCAACCCTTAATAAATACTTGTTGGATTAAATGGAAGTGTTGAAGATAATTGCTAATGCAAAATGTCCCAAATGATCAAAAGAATGACTATGTAAATGGCTCATTCTTTCATATATCCATCTAGCATCATGTGATCTCTGACTGACTGAATTAGCTGGTCTAGAAAGTAGCCCTCTAATTCATGGGAAAGAAACAAGGATATGAAAATGACTATAAGAGATGGAAGGAAACTTAGAGTCAACTAGCTCAACCCCTTCATTTTACAGTTGAGGAAACTGAGGCCCTTGAGAAAGAAATTAATTCCAAAGTTCGCACAAGTAGGAAGAGGCAGTCAGGATTGGAAACCAGATTCTCTTGTTCCAAATCCAGCTCTCTTTCCCCTACATGGTGTTAACTCTATCTCTTGTTTTTTCTCTTCCTCCCTCCCTCCCTCCTTCCTTCCCTCCCTTCCTTCTTTCCTTCTTTCCTTTCTTCCTTCCTTCCTTCCCTCTTTCTTTTCTTTTTCTTTTTTATATACACACATGCATGTATACACACATATATACATGCACACACGTGGATGTATGTAAGTATGTACTAATGATGTTCAGACATGTCCCCAGAGTGTCATGAGATAGCTATCAAAGAATGAGGAGTGTTCATGTCACTGGATGCTATTTACATTAAGAATTAGTATCTCCTTTTCTTTCTAATGCTATAGTCCATGAGTCCTCCCTGTTGTTTTTTTTTGCCATGATTATCATCTGGGGTAGCTATCAATTAATCAGCTAGCCTTAGCTTTTAGAAAGGGGTATTTTACTAAGGCAGTAAAGTTGATACAAACATTGTCCCTAAAGACACATTCTCCTACAAGTACATACAGAGTCAGGGGAAGGTGGGCTCAAATTTAGAAAGTATATGAGGTGAAAGGGTAATTCACAGATCCTAGTTACTGGACTTTTCCATATTCATTAGGTACTCAAGAAGTGACCCTCAGGCATGCACTAATTTATTTGTTGGACTTTTTGTGAATTTTTAATTGACTTCCTGCCTAATGTCCAAGTTGATAAAAGCTCCCAATGTGAACACTGCTACCAAGTGCTGCTACTTTGGGAGTCCTGGGCAAAGAAGATCATGGGAACAGGAAAAGTCCAGAATCCTTCATGATCCTTTCAAGCTTATGTAATGTTAATGGGATATAAGATCTTCCCCACCCATTAATAGCCCATTAAGGGAAGCTTGCTGAGTGAGGCTTGGTTGTAGGAAGATTTTCACACTTTTCGTTAATTTCTAATTAGACACTGAGTCAGGAGAATTGTGATGACCTCTGGCTCTAAAAAAGTGTACATATAGTCTGGGGTTAGCATTTTGCTCTGGGGCCCACTCATTGGAAAGAGTTTTCTTGTGATTTGACCAGATGAGACTCTGGGTACCCTTTAAGAAGCCCCTTGCCTCTTTGACAAACCCAGATGTTGGTGCTTCTCTCTCTGGTAACTATGTATGTATTGCCTTGGTCAGACAGTTGCATCTCTCTGTTGATCTGTGCTAATTTCTCAGATAGTTAGAAGCCCTGTCTATTGGTCTTTATTTCTCTACTTGTATTTTTTCTATTTTCTTTGAATTTTCTCTGAAGCTCAGGGTGCTGAAATGAGACCAATTAATAACCCTACAATGACCTCTAACTGTTCAAGTGAAAGGAAGAGTTAATCCATGTGGTAAATTTCATTGTTGTCTTAGTTTATGAAATTGCCAAAGCCACCCCAGTTTTCAGCAACCTTCAGTCATTAGCATCACAATTGAGTCAAGACCCTCCAACAGCAAAAAGATTATGACTTATTGAAGGCTGATTACATTTGAGTGGTGCAATGGAGGGAGCTCTGGACCTGAAATCAAAAAGACCTGAGGTTGAATCCTGCCTCAGTCATGTGCTGGCTGTGGGACCCTGGGTAAGTCACTTAACCTCTAGTCAAGTTTTTCATATATAAAATGAGGTTCATAGCACGTACCTGCTAGGATGGTTGTGAGGATCAAATAGGAGACTATTTGTAAAGTACTTTGCAAATCCTGCTAGCTATCATCATCGCCATCATCACCATCACCATCATCATCATCGTCACCATCACCATCACCATCATCATCATCGTCATCACCACCATCATCATCATCATCACCATCATCATCATCATCATCATCATCATCACCACCATCACCATCATCATCATCATCATCACCACCACCATCCTCATCATCAATCATCATCATCATCATCATCATCATCATTCTCCTTACCAATATTGCACATATGGCAGTTCCACCCTAAAGTTCTTACTAATCCTCTAAGACTGAGTGCGAGATCCTTCTTCAGGCTGATCCTTGACAAAATTTCTTTCTCCATTCAGACCAACACCATTTTTAGAGAAATATCTAGTGTGATACGAAATATGGGCAAGTTACTATGATAACTTGTGCTATGTTGGACCTGGTAAGGCTCATATTAATGTAGACTTCCAATTCACTCATAAATCATTAGGGGATAGAACCTCTGATTTCATTCAAATAGGGAATTCCCAGATGAGGACACTCCTACCAATGGGAATAGCACCTTCTCTGCAATGTACACAGTTGTTAGAGAATTTCAAGTTTAAGCGACTTGCCCAACCAATATATATCAGAGACAAGTTTTGAACTCAGATTTTCCTGACTTTGAGGACATCTCACTAGCTACTTTACCATTCTGCTATTCATATTAAAAATTAGAATCACTAAATTAGTTTTCTTATTCACTTGATAACTTAGCCAAAATCTATTCAGTTGGGAATTCTGTCTATTTGGCTAAATTAACCCTCGCAGGGATGACTTTCTCTTTGTGATGACCACAGAACAATGGATCTGTGTGCTCTAACTTTAAGCTAAATCCTTGAAATTGATTTTCAAGCAAAGAATACTGGTTGGTATCCTTAGTCCATTTATTTTCCTTCATGCCATATTTCTATATCATCTTCCAGCATCTTCTCCCATGAGTCAGAACCAGTTCATTCACATCAATGGATCCCATTCACATTAAGAATCAGTTTCCTTCAATCTCTGGGCATTTTGTCTAATTCTCTTATAATGTTTTGTTCCCCATAATCTTCACAAAATTGTATCTGGGCTTTAATTGACATCTTGTTTAGTAGCCTTTGGTTGTATATATCCCCCTTATACAACATTTTCTCTTAACTTAACATGCACTCCCTGGATTAATGACCCTTTTGATGCATTAGGATTGACCAAGAGATGCTGATTTCAGTCCCATTTGGGGACTGTCATGTTTATAAATAGGTAGCTTAAACTTTCAATTCCAACTATTCCCTCCCTTCATAGGGCCTGATTGAAGTCTTTAACTTGTATGTTAATTTATAGCTTCCACACTCATTTCCAGTCAAAACTCAGTCCTGCCTGCATGTGGGTGTATTTAATAAAACACACACACACACACACACACACACACACACACACACACACCACCAACAACATTATTTTGAAAGGCTGATTATCTTGGAGCTAATAGAATATTAAAAAAAAACCAACAACTTACAAATGGCAGGAATTACTAGAGAATTTCCCTTTAAAATACCACAAACACTTTTTTTTTTTTGCTCATAAAGGTCTAGGAAGAGTCAAACTATGGAAGTTTAACCCTAAGCTAAGAGATATTTTTCTCTGTAACTTTTCCTTGTTAATAATCCTTTTGGGATCCTCTATCATATCTCTCTCTGGGGAAGGTTACTATCTAGTATAGGACTCTATGAGATGGAAGTGCAAGTGAGGTCCTCAAAAAAGGCTGTTGATTGACTGACTATCAATCTTCTCCCTACTTTACCCCGAAGGATTTGCTACAGGGGTTATCTTCCTATAATGCATCAACTTTTAAGGTTCTATCTGGGAGACATCCCAGGGTCCACTGCCACCAAATGCTCATAAATAATTCTCTACAATTAAAACCAATTTCCATCGACTGCCTGACAGAACAAAGAACAGGGAAGACCTTTCAGTAAGGAAACAAATCTAAAGGGAAAAATGGTGTTAGAATAAAAATTATTTCTTTGAAAAAAAAAAAAACCTTGGAGACTGAAGTTTCATCACCTAAGTATTTAAAGAGGGTGTGCCACTGTGAAAATATGAAATAACTCTAGGAGAAATATTTCTCTGATAATGACAAACTTTTCCAATAACACTGAGAGACTAGATTATCTTCTTCAACAACAAGCCATGCAATATCTTTGAAAGGATGCTCAGTTATATTAAAATATCTACTTTAAAATGGATTATACAAAGGTATAGCAAAACCACTACCAATGGCTGAGTATACCCATGACTCTCAGAAGAAGAAAAGCAGCCTAGTTAGGCAAATGAAGGTAAGATGAATTAGATGTGAATGGCATTGAATTGTTTCTGGGGAAAAGTTCTGAAATGGTGGTGAGTGACTGGTATTTATGTTTTAACTATTTAGCACAATGCTAAGCATTTTGTTCAATCACATCTGTGTCTTTGTGATCAATTGTGATGATTAAAAAATTCGAGAGACATAGTTGCTGGATAAATTAATCATTTTATTAATAAGGAAACATGTTAGTAATAAAAGGATGAATCTGTCTTAGACTAAACATCCCTAATGGTGGTGGGTTCCCAGTTTATAAGCCCTTCAAAGAGTAGGTGTTCCTGAGGGGTGCTTACTCAAGTCTGATTGGTTAATGCAATGCGAGGTGGGCTATCTTGGTACATATGACTTAAGTCACTCAAATCTTTGTCAAAGAGACATCAATTTCCATATTTTCTGTCTTGATAATAGAGAGAATCAACAGTTCCCTTGACTTGTCTGAGAAAACAGAATGAAGAGAAATACACTCGTTAGCTCACGCTAAGAATTTCTTTTACTGTTTGGTTAGATCCTGGCCTGGGTAAATCTCTAAGAGAGATTTTCCACACTGGTTGATTTCTGGATGAGGAAATAGAAAAGGGGAAAAACCTTGGTCCTAATACAACAATCAGCTATTAAATACAAGAGAGAAATATTTATTTCTCACACTATAGAGGATTTTCTTTTTTCTTTTTTTTTTTTTTAATAGAGGACTTTCTTGGCAAAGAATTGAAGTGGTTTACCATTTCCTTCTCTAGTGGATTAAGGCAAACAGAGGTTAAATGACTTGTCCAGAATCACACAGCTAGTAAATGTCTGAGGTTGGATTTAAACTCAGATCTTTCTTTAAGAAATCATTTTTTGGAGGGGGGAAGGCAGGGTAATTGGAGCTAAGTGACTTGCCCAAGGTCATATGGCCAGTAAGTGTTAAGTGTCTGAGGCCAGATTTGAACTCAGGTCTTCCTGACTCCAGGGCCAGTGCTCCATTTACTGTGTCACTTAACTTCACCTAAACTGAGATCTTTCTGACTCCAGGCCAAGCGCTCTTTGCTCTGAGGCACCTACCTGCCTCCATGTGCCTCATTCATAGTAGGTGCTCAATAAATGCTTGGTGATTTGACTTGAATTGTTATTTGTGTGTGTGTGTGTGTGTGTGCGTGCACTTGCGTGCATGTGTGTACGCACACGTGTGTGCATGTGCATGTGTGTGTATGTGTGCATACGTTGTGTGTGGTCATCATCACTTTTTTTGGGAAAAGAACAGGAAAACTTGCAAAGAACAAAGATAGGATAACATTTATGAGTTTAGAATAACCAATTTATGTAATTCTTCCATTTTAAAATGAATAATGCAGAGAACTTGGTGGAGACATGATGAAATATCTAAACTCATAAGAAATCAGATTGATGTTATTACACATTTTGAATTTCACATATTTATGCCAAAGGACTCCGACATTAAGGGTTTTGAGGTGTTAAGTCTAACTTTCAAAGCTGCAGTAAATTCAAAAGAGCTGGGTAATCACCGTGTTCACAATTTGTCATATCATCGAGCCCTAAACATTCCCTCAAGGAAGTCTGAGCCGAGAATATGAGAATGAGAGGAAGACTTAAGTCCAATCATGAAGTTAAGTGAAAAAAAGAAAAGATACATTTAGTGAATAATGATTTTGAAGGAAGGGCAGCTTCCATATACTTCTGACATTGTGTAAGCTCTGACTCTAGTCATTATGGAAAGATCCTATAATGCAATTGAATTAGCCCCTTATGACAGGGCTTTGATGGCTCTGTGAGCCTATTGCTACTGGTCCTCCATCCAGTGGTGTAGAGAGAATCACCCATCTGCATCTTGTCTTCTTTTCCTATGCTAACTCTGATACATGTCTGTCTAGAGATCCAACACCTAACAAATGCTGTGCTCTGCCTTCTTCTCTTTCTTTATTCTAACCCAGTCATGGAACTGCAGAATGTGTGAGTTGAAAGGAACATTGGTCCAAACCATACCCCAAAGGAATCTATACTACGTCAAACCTAGGGATTGGTCCCCTGACCTCCATGTAAAGACCTCTGATGGAGAAAGATCCCCTGCCACTCAAGCAAATCTATTTTACTTTTGGACATCTTTCTTTCTCTTTAGTTTTAAAATTTATTTTAAACTTAAACGCAATCATAAGAAAAGAAAAATAAAACCATTGCCATGCACACAACAGAGCATGAGTGAGGATTCAATAAAGAGCAATAAATTTCCATTTCAAGAAAATGTATATAATGAATTCTACTCATTATTTTCAAAGTTGGGCATCTTATTTCTATAATTATTCTATATGTTAATTCTATATATTATTTCCCTTTAGTATCCTAGTTGTCACAAGTGTGTGAACAGGTTCACATATATAGATTAAACTCAGTGCTTTAAGACTCTAGTAATTAATATTTTAGTGAAATACAAATGGTTGCTTTAGTGATTAGCCCTTCCCCTCTTGGCTTCCTCTCTGACCCTCCCCCAACCTTGTGTAGTCCTACAATCCATGAAGGATAGTTGGGCAGTAGGAAGACCCACCACCACTGTGTGTTACCCCCTCCCCCTGCCCCTTGGCCTTCCACTTTCTCCAAGTCTGCTTCCTCAGTCATGTGGCTTGAATGAGAAAAGAGTAAAAAACTCTCTTCCTCCCAAAGAGATGGGAGACCACTAGGTCTTATCACCTTCCTTGCCTCTATGTCCTATAGTCAGTCCCCTGGCACTGTAATCTGACTTATAGAACTTAAGGATCCCGGAGCCTTGTCATCTGCCCTGCAGGTGACCCTAAGGATTTCTCGGTCTTTCCATCTTTCATAGATGAATCCTTTTATATTTATTATTTTTTTAATGTTTCCTCCAGTTATACTGTACATTCCCTGTGATGAGACTCTCTCCCCTTTTCTGTTCATATTCTCAGCACTTAGCATACTGATTTATACTCAGTAAACACAAAATAAATCCTTTTGTATTAATTTATTCATTTCTTCATTTTGGAAGCAAGGTTGGTATGAGACAGATCAATATGGAGTTATCAATATGGAGACACTCAGAGGAAACATGGGACATTTCCCTTAACAATGGCATGCCAGTAAAACTCGGCTTCCTTAATTTTGCCAGTGAGATGCCTATATCCTCTCTTTTCAGTAAGTAAAAGTTGTGAATTTTCCTTACATTGGAACTCTAGCCTGCAGGCTTCTATATGGAAAAATGTTTGAGGTTTTTAATTGCAATTTGTATCCTGTGACTCCAGGAGAAAGCAGACCGCTACACAATGCTGCAAGGTGCAGAGGGTATCTTTTTTCTTTGATTAAAAAACCCCAAACAAACAAGAAAAAGATAAATCTCTCATTGACTCGTACATTTCCATCATGCCATAGACTCAAATAATACCTTTCTCTGACTGAGGTCATCTCTGCCTCTTTTATAATGAGGTCATTAATCTCTATTCAGAACTCAAGAGCACAAGACCACAAAGGAACTTCTTACTATCAGAAAACAACCCTTCTCCTTCTCCACTCCACCCCATAGTCACAGAATATATGCTAAGGAAAGAGAGGCTTTTTAAAAGAAAATTAATTTACAGACTAACAAACTAGAAAATTATTCCGTTCAGATAGTACCCAGAACATTTCTCTGTCCCTGTATTCTGATGGTGAGATTGGCAACTAGATTTTACTTCTGCATTTCTTAACTTGTCCTGGAATGCATCAGGACTAGAAGCAAAACTGTTCCCAGAAAATTTCTGGTCTCCCCAGTAACAGGAAGTTCCAGAAATCTCAGGAGGAATTATGCTCTAGTAATTACCATGGCCCATTTGGGATATCAGAGTGGTTTGGGGCGTGGGGTGGGGTTGATTGAGGCTTGAGAAATAGCAATAGTTTCGAGTGCTTGTCCAAGTTAAGTTGTTGATTTTTATTAGGCTGTTCAGGGACAGAGGAAGATGTGGAGACAGAGGAAGAATTTTAAATTTAATAAACTGGAGTTGAGGGGAATTTCTACTCTGAAATATACCTTTCTTATTATCATTGGCATTGTCTTCGCCATAATGATATATGGATGGAGCATCCATATTAGGGTCTGGGTTTAAAGGCCAGTTCTGCCAATTCATAGCTCTGTGGCCATGGGCAAGTCATGAAGCTTTCTGGACCTTGGGTTCTTTGATTTCAAAATGATGATGTTGGATTGGGTGATTGCTGATGGACCTACTAGCTATAACATTCCCTATGATTAAATAATGCCGATAAAGTAGATGGTATTACTATAAAGGCTACTGTTAAGGAAGACATAGAAGAAGAGGAAAATGATGATGGTGGTGATCATGATGGTGGTACTGGTGATGATGATGGGGGAGTGGTGGTGATCATGGTGATGATGATGGGGGGGTGGTGGTGATCATGGTTGATAGTGATCATGATGGGGATGATGGTGATAGTGATGGAGATTATGGTGGTGGTGCTGGTTGTAGAGGTGAAGATGACAAGTATTTCTATAGCATTTTAATCTAAATTTATGGAGTAATCACTTCACAACAACCCTGTGAAGTTGGTGGTGCCACTATTATTTTCCCATTTTGCTATGACTTGTTCTGGTTTGCTAGCCCAACATCATAGAATTGGGAATTATTACAGAAACCACTCCAACCTAGGTCCTGTGACTCTAAATCCAGTCCTTTTTGCAATGGGCCATGAAAGCTATAAACAGATCAATCAAAGCAAGGTCTCCTGTAATACAGTGATCTCATCTGTACAGGTATGTCCTTCCATAATGTAGGTAATTCATCCATGACTAGCCTGGATGACTCACGTACTAGCTATGTGACTTTGTGCAAGTCATTAACCTCTCTGGGCCTTAGTTTCTTTCTTTGTGAAAAGAGGAGTTTTAGAATAGAATTCAGGGGTTCTTTACCTTTGTTTTTATTTTAATATTTTGATAACTTTAATATATTTCAATTGATTTTCTTCATAAATCCACGAATATTATTTTATGCATTTAAAAACATGATTCTGAAAAGGAATCCATAGGCTTTACCAGATGGCCAATGGGGTCCAACACACAAAAAAAGGTTTAGGGCTCCTGCTCCAGACTGTCTCTTGAGATCCCTTCCAATTTTAACTCTATAATCCTGACATAGTTTCTTTTTCTTCTATAACCCAGTGAAGACGGCACTTCTAGAGTTCTTATATTGTAAAGATGTTGTCCATATTGTAAACATGGCAGTCAAAGTCAAAGGGTTCTCTTTGGTTGCTATTTCTCTTTATTTGGGAAATAAGTGAAGTGTTTATTGACTAAGATGATTTTTAAGTTTTTATAACCTCCTCCTTATGGTAATAGCTTTATATCAATTTACCTTCTTATGAATATTTTATCATCCATCAGTGCCGTTTCCTCCATTGTTTCCACAATAACTTATGTCACTGTATCAGCAAGCACCCTAGCATACCCAGGATGGCTGCTAGCACAGGTTCTTTGATCTACTTTTCTAAAGGAAAGCAAATCAAAATGGGTTAACAATCTGACTTTAATCAATCAAACATATATCATTTACCTAGTTCAGGGGGAAAAGTCAGCACCTTGAACTTCAGAGAATACAAACAAACAGAAGTTACAAGCAGACAAAGAAACAGATCAGCAGACGGGGCTGCCAGCCGTCTCACCGTTACATCCATACCTAGTCAGTTACCACAGAGGAAAGCACCAACATCTGGGTTTTTCAAAGCCGGGGGGCTCAACGGCTGCCCAGAGTCTCGTCTGGCCAAATCACACAACTCTTTCCAAAGTGAGCCCCAAAGCAAAACCTCACTTCAGGGTATATATAGCCTTCTCCTAGATCAGAGAATGTCACAGTCCTCTTGACCCACTGCCCAATCACAAAGTAATAAGGCATGGACATTCCTGAAGAACAAGCCTCCCACCACAGGCTCCATGTGACCACATTCAGCCTATTAGGGGGCAGAGTATACCTTCAAATCAGGGAAGGTTCTCAGAGCCACTTAAGCCAATCAAAGGGTCTAGGGACAGGGAAGATCTTCAGATTCCTATAACAGTCACACGTGTCCAAATAGGTATTTAATTGTGTTTCACAACTCCTCCCCATTTTCTTCTAGCTTAATGTTCACTTCATATCTTTGCCTTGAAAGTTATGAGTCTAACTTTATTTGTAATGTAAAGTCATGAGGCATCTGGGTAGAACAAGTCTCTGATTGCTTTCTCTTCTTACTCCTAATTCATCACTTCCAACATTTCCCCCCATTTCCACTAATGCCCACCTTTGTAGTGAAATTTGAGAGTGTCATATGTGTTGGTTGAGTTTGGAGACTTTTACTCAATTTTTCCCTTGAGTTTCTCTAATGTTTCATTGTCTAGAACAGATGTTAATGAATAACAACAGTAGCTAACATTTATATAACTCTCACTATATGTCAGGCACTGTGCTTTATGATTCTGATCTCATTTGATCCTCATAGAAGTTCTGGGAATTAGATGTTTCTATCAGCTCCATTTTGCAGATGAGAAAACTGAGGCAAACATGGGTTAAATGACTTGCTCAGGGTCACACAACTAGTAAGTATCTGAGGCTAGATTTGAACTCAGGTCTTCCTGATTTCAGGACTGGTACAAAATGAGATGACTAAATGACCTGTGAAACTATGTTTATTTCTTTCCTTGAATTGAATGGGAAAAATAATCGTTGCCAACTTGTTAATACACCTTTCTAAGTAGAACTTGTCAGCCACATAGTGGCACCTTCTCCCAGTTCAATTTCTAGCAAGGATGTCAAGATTGTTGATTCAGTTCCTCCAGAACCAAAGTCCATTGGGTGGTCATTGAGCCAATGTCTCAAATTTAGAGTATGAACACTTAAATTAATCCTCCAGAGGTGCTGAATAGTTATCTTTGGCCAATGGCCCAAATCAGATTAAAGTGTAATTGGGAAATAATTAATAAAATAATTAAAAATACAATAGAAAATGGACGATGCTACATTTGTGGTTTTCTAAGTCAATATGTCATTACAAGACTCCTCCTGTATGGCTTATCCGCCCCATTTTTAATTGAGTTTGACACCACCCGGATACACAATAAGGCCATTTAATAACAGCATATATCAAAATAGTTACAAAACTAGAAGGAAATAGAAAGGAGAAAAAAAGGTATGATGTGTAAGTAAAACTTTAACCTAACTTTTAAAGACATGTTATGATTTAAAAAAAAAAATGGAAACGCATAGAAGAAAGGACAGGATATTGGGCAAATAAATAAAATGATTTTGGCTGTTTAAATTATAAACAAAGATTTTTTTTTCCTAAGCTGCCCAACGGAGCCTAAAATATGCTCCCTACAGTTTCTAATTGTTGTCTCAGCCTAATAATCCTGGAATCACTTCATCCTGACTCACTTCTTTCTCCCTTGCCCCTTCACTTGACTATTTGGATGCCAAGGGTATGGGTTTGGTGTGGGTCAGGTTGCAACAGATATTGAATGACAGGCACCTTATTTGAACTTTAGGAGGAAAATAGACTGACCCCACCCTAACAAATTTGAAAAATAAAAAATTTGACCTTGACATTTTTCTTGGTTTTTCCCCTTCATAACCTCTGTCTGCCTCAGTTTACTCAACTGTAAAGTAAAGATAATATTAGCTCCTCCCTCCCAGGATGGTTGTGAGGATCAAATAAAAGAATAGTTGTAAGGTGCCCAGATCATCTTGATCCAAACAGCCCTCCCCCATCCCCGTTCCCAACGTGATTTTTTGCTGAAAAAGTTCCTATTTTTGCAAACTGTCTCTTCTCTTTGCTTTGCTTGACCTCCCCTGCATAAACCTCGTTTCCGTTTCTCTTAAACAAATGAGACCTTTATAAATCCCAACTCATAGATTTTGCTTTTGTTGTTTTTTATCAGAAGGAAGTTTATCTGCCAGTGTAGTCTGTCAGTCAATCAATAAGCATTTATTAAGAGCTTACTGTGTGCCAAGCACAGGGCTCTGCTTTGCTTCCCAATGATCCCTAAGACTGGTTTCCCAGGACAGTTTTCTTCCCTGGGAACCCAATGGGAAATTCTGTAGATCTTGAATGAGATGCTATGATACCTTCCAGTTGACAGGGTCATCAGACTGTCTGAGAATGGGCAGCCAGAGCACGGGACAGTTTTCAAGCAGGAGCAGGAGGAGGAAACAAAATGTGGAGCTGGAAGGGACCTTAGAGAGCATTTATCCCAGCCCTCAGATATTGTTTTTTTTTTTTTTTTCAAGAGTTAATATATTTATTTGAGCATGAAATACATCCAGTCTAATTTCTTTATCTGAATGGCCTGTCACAAAATAAGAACAGAGCCTAAATAGGTTAACAATATTTTTTTTTTAATTTATTTTTTATTTACTCATTTACTTTTAATTTACAAGATTCAGTTCCACAATCACTTGGGTTTCAGATTTTCTCCCCTCCCTTCCCCCCCACCCCCATGGTGGCGTGCA
>CM053591.1:190723577-190751126 GCA_028646515.1 Pseudochirops corinnae
GTGGAGAACTTGACTTTTGTACTTTGTCATTGAATTAATGATTTTGTGATTGACTAAATGATTGCACTTTGTTGAAAACTATTATGACCACTTTGGTGAAAACTGTGTGGCCATTTTAGTGATAAGTCATTGTGATTGCTGCATTTTGATTTTCTGTGATAAATTGTAACATTGTGAATGCTGTATCTTGATTTTCTGTGAATGTTTTGCTCTGAGTTGTTATAGAATAAATAGAGTGTTTGCTATACTATGTAATCAGAACCTTAAAAGCTGTTCACAGTAGCATTCTTCTGAAAAGCTGCTCATGCATAGAATTACATTATGGCTTGACCTGAGAAAAAGGAATCCTTCCTGACATGAAATTTATTTTTTGGAAGACCTGTGATTTTATCCCAAGTCATAATCAGGGATGGCACCTGGTCACATTGTGAAGTATGGTGAAATTGGTCTTTGCTTTCCCAGAATCCTCCTGGGGCATCCTTTCCCTACTCTGGAGAGAACCCCAATGCTCAATCCTAAAGTCAGGCTCCCAGTGCCCTCTTCAAAGCTTATTCAGGAAATGATGTGAGATCAAATACACACATGGTATGTATTTATGGGTACATCTATACATGTGTGTTTATCTTGGCCTGCGTTTAAATCTCTCTTACTTCTCCTAGGTTGTAGTTGAGTATTTGGTCTCATCACTAATTAGGGAATGATAGCTTTTGTCTTCAGTAAGCAAATTATCAAGCTTCTGAAATGGAAAGCAGGTGAAATATTCATGTGGCAGCTCTTGAGAACCCCTGAAATCAAACCACAGAGATAGACTTTCAAAGCTAGCCCTAGCTAGCTAACTTTCTCTTTGAATATGAGAGCTCTTGGATTTTCCAAATTTTAGAGTTGAAAGGGTCTTAAAGATTTAGTCCTCTCATTTTTCAGATAAGGAAACTGAGTCCCATCCCTTTTCATCCCCAATAGAGTCTTAACTTGGGCAGAGTCATGAGGTTTCAGTCTCAAAGCATTAGAATCAAGAGGATATTGACAACAAGCATTCCTTTAGCAAGTAGAAACAATTGAACTGCAAGTCAAAGTATCAAGAGTAATTCACTAGAATAGGAAATTACTGTAAGCTTGCTTTCTCCCTGGTTTCTCCTCCACCTCCACCTCTACCTTCACCCACCACCAGAAATTCCCAGTGAACTTCTCTCCAGGATTGCCTCACCCTGTTCTCTCCCAAGGGGCAGCACACCTAGCTTCCAAGCATCTCTGCCATTATCTGGGTTTCTACCCATGTAACCTTTTGTTCTCCCATAGGTGGTGTCTTAGTATTTTTTTCCCCCTCCACCATAACAGCTTGTGTTTGAAGATCTGTAATCTTTGTTGAGATCTCACACCCTACCCATTCTGTGCATGCCTTGCAATACCAAAATCATTCGTTCTAGCTATGCTGGAAAGATGAGGGACTTGTCCAAAGTCCCAATTCCATAGTGCTTTGGTGCAGAAAAGCCAGGTCTCCTGGTTCCTATTGCATGATCTTCCCCCTATATTACACTGCATCTAGTAGAACTGCTCTATATTAGTGAGATACCATTGGAGAGAGTTGTGGAAAGAACACATCCATAATACACTGTGCATATCTGATAGGTTGTAAGACCTTTGGGGCCTTATGTTTTTTATTATCTCATTACTCAATTGGAGTTGCTAAACAATGCTGGTAGGACATTGATTCTCTCAGATTTTTCATCTGGGAATCATTTCTTTTCCAAATGATAGTATAACTAAGGGGATTTTTAATTACTTTATTATCTTTTATCTGATCATAAATCTGCTCATTTCAAGTTGTTTTCTAGGATGTTCAAACTGGAGTCATCAAAGAGAGTTTGGAGAATGGCCATGCTGAAATATTCACAGCTGTAACTTCTAATGCCTCCTAACTTATCACAGCCAGTCCCATGAGACGCCATCTAGAGACGGCTGCCTTTTATTATTCTGCCTTCCCTTCCCAGGAGGAAAAAATGGTTCTTTGAATCAAAAAAAAAAAATTAAAAATCCATTCCGGCAAAGTTGGAAGTGTTTGGAGTGAGCAGGAACATCCCTGGTCCGACTACTTCTTACTCTCTTAGCTCTTTGTCCAAAGTTCATTATTTCCCTCTTGGCCTGACATTATCACTTTCATAATTTTATGGGATCATATAGATACTTCAATTAGCAAATCCTATCTGCAATTTATTTAAGTGAAATGAGAACTTAAAAGGGGAGACTATGCCAAATGATCTAGAGGAAATCTTGGCAATAATCTATTTACACCCTGGGAAAGGATGAAGAGGATTTCTTATAGGCCTGGTTTCTAATCTTGTAAGAAATAAAGTGTGCATCTAGCCCAGTTCACTCCCTGGGGATCCTGAGCCAAGTGTAAGAGATTGCAACAGAGATTGTGTCACATACAAGCAATATAATCTGACATGTTGATTTCTTACGATTTCTTGGGACTATTTACTCATTGAAGAGGAGAACAGGAGAGAGAAGAGAAAAGAACCTCCCACTGTTAGGGACTTTCTCTATCCGACCTCACATATATCAAGGAACTTGCATTTCCTTGATATGGAAATTCTTTCTCCCCAGAGAATGCTCCCTGGAGCTCAGAGAGCTTAAGGGTCTTGCTGGTAGTCCCTTGGCTATTAAGTGATGGAGACAAGCTTGGAAACCAGTTCTTTTGGATTTCAGGTCCAGTACACTATCCCCTCTACTACACTGTCTCTCTTAGCCCCCAAATACTAATCAATCAACAAACCTTCCTTAAGGGCCCATTATGGCCAACCTTTGTGTTAGGCATTTGGGACACAAAATAAGACAGTTCCTGCCCTCAGGGAGATTCTATTCTACTAAATAAGAAGGAAACAATAGTTTATTATGTTCTTACTATGTCCCAGGCACTGTACTGAGCACTGGAGACACAAATACAAGCAAAAGGAAGGACAGCCCCAGCCATGGAGAACCTTACATTCTGAGGGGAGGAGACAACATACATTTAGGATTAGGGGTCATAAAGCTGGCAGGGAGGTGGATGTTGGGAAAATGACCACTCCAAGGACATGGCTTTGAAGAACAGGAGCTGGAAACAGAACCAGAAAGGGAATGAGGGCTTGCCTGGGCCTTTCTACAATATGGCAGCTCCAGGAGAAATTCACCAATGGGAGAAGGGACTAGGCCTCCCAGAGGACACTCAGGACCTAGAAGTCCTCAGGGATGTTTGGGAGAACTTGTACCGAAATAAAGGATGGCAAAGATTATGAAAGGCAATGAGTGAGGGAAGATCTAGGATGAGACACTTGGAAGTCCAGAAGCCAGAAACAGGCTGAGGAGCCTAAAACTCTATTCAGCACCTCTCTGATATTCTGATCATGTCACCTTGTAGACTGTAATAATACCTGACATTTATATATCGATTTTAGGTTGGCGAAGTTCTTTGCAAATTTATGCTACAGATATTATCATCCCCATTTTGCAGAAGAAGAAAATGAGGGTAAGAGAAGTGAAAGTGACTTGTCCAGGGCCATACAGCTATCAAAGATCTGTGGCAGGATTTTAACTGAAATCTTCCTGACTCCAAGTCCAATACTCTATCCCCTACTCCAAACTACCCCTCCTCTATTGCTGTCGTTTCTCCCCCAACTAGGCCATAAGCTCTCTGAAAGCAGGGATCATGTTTAATCTAAACTGTGGACCTTTCCTAGCACCTAACACAATCACTCACACACAGTAGGTCCTTTAATAGATGCTCATTGATAAAGGATGATGAAGAGGAACTGTGGGTTGAGCACTGGACTTGAAATCTGGAAGACTCATCTTCCAGCCTCAGACACTTACTAGCTGTGTGTGTGTGACTCAAAGCAAGTCACTTAGTCCTGTTTGCCTCAGTCTCCTCATCTGTAAACCAAGCAGGAGAAGGAAATGGCAAAACACTCCAGCATCTTTGACAAGAAAACCCAAAGGGGTCATGGAGAGTCAAAAACAACTGAACAACAAGAACAGCAATGACGAATTGAATGAAGGGGGGAAACATCTTCAATTTAAAAACTGCAAAATACATGCCCTACAGTAGCAAAGATCCCTGTAATGTACAATCTTTAAGATATTCCTCAAAATCCTTTCCCTTTTCCTGTGTTCATAGAAGCTCCTCAGAGAATGAACATGAATCTGATTAAAAGAGAAGAGATGTAACATGTTACCTTCTATCCATCCTGAGCTGAAGGGTGGAGGGAGAAGATTGAGGAGGAGGGAAGAGGGAGGACTTGCATAATGTAGTAAAATATATCTGGGTTGGCTGATGGTTTTGTATAAAGGGTTGGCATATGGTTTACTAAAATTGGCATTCATTTTGTTGATGTTTTAAAGTGTACTACTCTTTCAAATGTGTTAACAGTGAGGTTGGTCTATTTACAATTTAGAATTAATTTAGCCTATTTAAGGGAGCACTGTTTTGCAAGCATTTCAGAAACTGTGACATAATTGTAATTATCATGTGTCCACATGAACATGCTTGGCAACTTTCCCTGAAACCTGTGCTCAAAGGGCAGCCTTCTTGATCCATCAGCTTAGCCATTTGGAGCTGGAAGGAATCTCAAAGGCCTTCTAGTTCAGCCCCATTGTTTTACAGATGAGGAAACTAAGGCCTGGGTTGTATTTGAATGGAGGTCCTCTGATTCCACCATCCCACAGCATTCCTTTATTCTCTCCAATAAGCCAATGAATCTATGATCTCATCAGTGTAGGTATTTGCTTCAAGAATGCAGTTCTAAACCTGCCTCTCCTATGTGAGAAGCATGTCATCTAAAGATTTGCCTTGCCTCTGGGAGGGGGGGAATGCCCAAAGTTCTCAGGGCCATCTTCCCAATCCTCTGACATGTTGGGGATGCCAATAGGCACCCTTGCTCTTTCCACATGACCAGTCCTGATCTTTTTTTCATCATTGCATCCTTTATTTGGATCCTTTTGTGTAAACCCATGTTGATAATGTATTATAGCTTGTCCATCCCTGCTATGAACCTCTCCATGGCCTTTTGGTAGACCCTAGGAGGGACCTCTTTCAATTATGAGAATCAAGGATGCCATCAAGGAAGAGTTAGCACTTGGGTTAAGCCTTAAAGGATGAGGAGAATATCAGTAGGAAGACTAAGTCCAAAGAGTGAATTCCTGAGGCCAGAGAACAGTGCAAGGAAAAGCATGGGAGTGAGAAAACAAGAGGACATGATGAAGAGGCAGCCAGTCAGTGTTAAATAAAGGCTGAGAGAGCAGACCTAGGTTGCAGATGCCTTGAATGTCAAACTAAAGAGTCTGAAATTTATTCTATATGCATCAGGGAGCCACTGAAGGTTTCTGAGACTAGATAAGATGGGAGAAACTAGAGGCCAAGAGGCTTGCAATCAGGCTATTGGAGGTAGGGGACACCAGGAGGAGCTTTATGAGAGAGGTGGTATTAGAACTGAGGCTCAATTGGAGTCAAGTGATTCCAAGGGGCAGAGGTGAAGAGGAAGAGCTTTCCAGACACAAATGACAGTCTGTCCAAAGACTTGGAGGAAAGAAACAATTTTCTGGGAACAAAAGAGTAAGACAACCAGTTTGGCTAGACACAGCCAATTCCCCTGAACACAGGGGAAAATTAAAGCCCTAGGAATAGATAAGATCATCAAGGAAGGGATTGGAGATGAAGGAAAGGAAAAAAGACAAAGAAGGGACAGAACCTCAGGGATACCTACACGAAGATGTGTCAAAGGAGAAAGAAACATTCATGAGGAGCCAAAGTGGTTTCATTTGATATAATGTCATAAAACCACTAAAAGTTAAGATCAAAAAGGCACCTTATGGGTCATCTAACCCAGCATTTCTTTTTTTAAATGTAATTGGGAAAAGTAATCGGATAAAAATACAATAGGACATAGATCATGTTAACGTGAGGTTTCCTGAGTCAATATATAACCTGTAGGAAGGCTAATATAGAGTTTGCTGGTCAGCATTTCTCTATGAGTTTGACACTAGTGATCTAACCCAGCACTTTTAAACTGTGGGTGGTGACCCAGATTGCCTGGCAACCCAGATTGCCACCCACATTTTAAGAAGTGCTGAAGGGGTCACAAGAGGAAAAAGTTTAAGAAGCACTAATTAACCCAATCTTCTCATTTTAAAGGCCAGGAAAGACACCAACAAGGAAAAAGATTTACTTGAAGTCACATAGCTAGTTGGTGGTAAAGTCAGGCCTGGGAAATTAGACACTTGGGTTCTAATTGGGTACTCTTTCCTTATTCAAGGTAAAAAGGGAGGAAACCATTCATTTTCAAAATAAAATCTGCCAGGCCTCATTTTCAAACATTGCTTTAATCAGAAGCAGGAATTCATTCGCTTAAGCCTTTCCCACTGTGTCATACTAGACAGAGGCCTTGACCAGAGTCCGAAAGGCTCCAGCGTCTCACCCTTGGAAGCTGGATGTGACCATAGGCAGCTCCTTTATTTTACCACCAGGTGGTGCTAGCTATCAACCTCATCCTACTGAATAAATCTTACCAAGATCTGGGCATTCCCACATTCAGTCTGAAGGTTATGGTCTTTACCCTTCTTAACTGCTTCATCTCAATCCATCAATAAACATTTTTAAAAGCCTGCTATATACTAGGAACTATGCTAAGCAATGGACATCAATCTATAGGACAGCAAATAGGAATTTGCCCAATCAAGCTAACTCTGAGTAGCACCCTCTCTGTCTGCGTTGTCTTACCTACCCTCTTTCTGGATCATGCTATATTTTATTGAGCCTGAGTTATGTGATCTTGGTATAATGGACACACACTTCCAACACCGAAATAGTCAAAACTACACCTAATTTTTAAAAGCCACCATTTTGTTGCTACATGTCCCTAACATGTCCTAGACAGTCCAAAGGCTGATCTGAATACAGGAGTTCTAAGAACAATACCCCATCCAGGATGTACTGGAAAGGTACAACTCAGTTTGCTTTGCCCCCACGGCTGTTGCTCTCAAGTGCGTCTTGAAGGCCCAAGAATGTTGAGACCAGGTCTTGAGACCTCTTCCAAGGGCCGGTCACAAGGGAACTAGTGTTTTGGTGACCTATGTTCAATAACTGTCAGTGACTTCTTCCTGGACCTTGCTCTTGCCAGCTTGTGGATCAAAGGGAGCAGGCTCCATGACAGGTTCCAACAAGGATATCTTGCCACTCCTCTGCCCCAATGTCTCTCTCATCTCTGATGTTGACCTCTTCAGTTCAATATTGAGAGCTGTGTTACAGTCCTCTCAGCTACATTTCCCCTCAGATTTGTAGGTTTATATGTAAGATCAGAGCCATGGGGTCCCTGTGATACTCAACTGCCCTGAGTCTCAGTGTTCTCATCTTTAAAATGGGGACAACGTTTTTAGGAATGACCACATCAGAATGCAACATAATACAGTGGAAGGGATACTGGATTTGGGATCAGCAGACCCTGGTTCAAATGCCGATCCTATCACTTACTACATGTGTGACCTTGGACAAATCATTCTCTATATCTTGATTCACCACAACTGTGAAATAAGGAGATTGAACTAGATGTCCATATGAAGCTAAAATGCCAGATGGTCTATAAAGTGCTTTGTACACATTAAAACATTATATAAGATGTCAATAGTTATGGTGAGAATACGATCTACTTTAGGGTCAATCTGGGAGCTTTACAGCCATCTAGAAATTGGAGAAGGAAATGGCAAACCCTTCCAGTATCTTTGCCAAGAAAGCCCCAAATGGGGTCACAAGAGTGGGACAAGACTGAACTAACTGAACAACAAATGAACAACAAGAAATTAGGAACAACTTTTATATTTTCCAGTGGCTATCAGGAGCCAGTTGCAGATTATATTATGTACCTTCCTCAACCACCTAGGAATGGTGCAAGGACTGGCACTGGGGTTTTGTTTGTTTGTTTGTTTTGTTTTTTTAGAAATAAAAAATTCTTACTTTATGATCCAAATTCTTTTGGGCTACAGACCTAGAGACTCCTGTCTGACATCCTTGCCTCAGAAAAAAAAATAGTATAAAGCCTTGTAAACTTCAGACCTTTTCTTTTGATCTACTCTCAAGACCCTTCAGTCAGCAAACCTGTTTGGGTGGTTAAAACTGCCAAACTTTCCCTCTCTGAGATTTTCATGGTGACATTCTGATCAGCAAATTCTTTGATACTTTTCTTAGGAATTAAGCTAGATAGAAAGAATTTTCTGTTTTACTCTTTCCACCAAAGAATTAATTAAAAACCTACTATGTGTCAGGCACTCTCCTATAACTACTGAGGGGAAAAAAAAATCTCCATTCCTGATATTTTAACACTGTTTTTGAGGGGGCTTTGAGGGGGAAAAATCTCCTTGCAGCATATCCATTTCTTTAGCTATTTAAAGTCATTTATTCACCTTGAAAGCTCTTCATTTTTCCTGCTGATAGGCCTGTTTTTACAAGATTGGGTTGTCTGCTTTTGTTTTTAGTTTGTTCCTTCTGATATGACTGGTGAAATCTCCTTCCCCCAGGCTCTCACATGGCCCAGTGAGCATCTCATTTTACATGCAATTGCCGCCCAATTAACAACTCATTAACCTGCACACCTGCAGCATCTGTATCTCCCATCCTGGGAGAGCTTAGGCCTTCAGCTCAGTCTGCCTTGTTTCTCCATAGCAGAGAAGCAAGTACAGCCTTTGGAAGGGCCTCTCCATCATTCCTCTTGGAGCAGACCCTCCAGAGATCGAATGAGCAGCAATGCAAGTTCCTAGAGGAATCATTTCTGTTCCTCATCATCTACTGTCACTGTTCCTGGCATCTGATAAGCACCTAAAATATGCTTATTAATTGATTGATAAGTAGTTTTAGTACAGTAAAAGGTCAATATTCCATCTAATTAAATGCCTTTATTTCTGAATTATTAACATGTGTTTTCCACAAGAGAGGAGAATAGAGGAGGTGAGCGGCTTATGAGCTGGTCAGTCATGTGTTGTCCACTTATGAGAGTTGTTAACGTACATCACTGATACCCACATAGATAGGAGGAGTGTAGGAAGGAAAAATTCCAGCCTAGAGAGTGGGGGCTAGCATTGCAATGCCTATGATTTGGGTCTGTTTTAAGATACGTGTAGGAAATTCAAAATTCTCAGACTCTTTCCAGTATTTGGAATCACAGAATGAAAAGGACTCAAAGTAAGGATGAGAGAAGTTTGGCACAGCACAGTAATAACGACTAGAGAATGTGGTATCATTGAGACACCCAAGAGAACAATAGTTTGGTACCCTCAGCTTGTTGAGCTGAGCCTTGAAGAGGGCTAGGGATTTCAGCAGGCCAAGATGAGGAGGGAGAGCATGTTATGCATGAGGGACAGATTCTCCAAAGGTACAATCCACCTCCAGTATGGGGTGGGGGGTTGGGAGAAAGATGAACTGTCCTCTAAGGGAAGGCACAGAGTAGATTGGATGGCCTGAATCATAAAGGACATTAATAATTGTTAGGAATACAGAGTGGACAGATGAGATGGAATCTGAATATGAAGGAGTTTAAATGTCCAAGATATTTGTGTTTTATCTTAGAGACAATAGGCAGGCTCTAGAGGTTTGTGAATAGGGGAGTGGAATGGTTAGGCCTAAACTGTAAGAAAATCCATTTTGTAGCTGTGTGTAGAATACATAGGAAAGGGGAAAGAGTGGAATCAGGAAGACAAATTGAGTCGATTTCCTGAGAGCAGGCAAAGGATTATAATAAACATAATATAGTAGAGTTCCAGGTATGGTGCTACTGGGGAGGTTGAGGTGGATGAATCACTTGAGCTTGGGAGTTCTAACTTCAGTGAGGCTAAAACCCCTTTAATTAGACAATTTACATCCCTTGACTCACTTCTTAAGGAGGCCTATTCAATAAATGGGCTTTACCTCACTCTAAGTGAGTATCTGAAAAGGCCTTAGCCTAGAAGGGCCAGGGTGTCCCAGTGCATCCTGGATCATCTCCAGTTATTCTGATGAATATCTGGTCACTGGACCCAGATGGCTCTGGAGGAGAAAATGAGGCTGGTGACCTTGCACAGCCCTCCCTCGCTCAAATCAGTCAACTGCAAATCACATCATCATCTCCCTGATGCCAGGGTCCTCTTCAAGAACAAAGGTCAAACACAAGAGCTAAAGCGAATTGGGTAAAATAGCCCAGATCAGAAATAGAGAAGGTCAAAGTTCTCATGCCAAACATGAGAATGGAATTGGACTTTTAGTGGCCACTGCATGACCCTCTTGGAAAAGAGTTAGAGATCCAGTCTCAGCGGAAAACAGCAACAACAAAAAAACATCGTTCTCAACTTACATTCGACTCACGCCATCCAGTAGGATTGTTCATTAGGTAAAGTGTTAGAGGATGATTATCTAGAGCTGGAAGGGACCTCAGAAGTCATCTGGTCCAATTCCCTCATTTTCTACTTGAGGAAATTGAGTCCAAAAAAGATTAAATAACTTCTAGAGACTGCAGGGGTGGAAAATACCAAAGGCGGGTTTCAGGCATTCGAGGTCAAGCTCTCTTTGCCCAGGTCTGTGATTGTGTCCATGACAAGCAATAACCCATCTGAGGAGGGACATTGGGAGTTCCGACTAAGGCTCTTCTGCTGCCTTTCTTTTCCTATTAGATTGTGAAACACCAGTGTGGTATTCTATGTTATCACACACATACCCACACGCACACGTACACACACATGCACAAGAACACACACTCACACACACATACCATCCAGAGTAAAATAAAATATATATATATATATATAAAGCACTTACATAAGCAGTAGCTATTATAAAGTGAAACTTTAGAAAAAGAAAAGAGTCTCTTTGCTTTTAAAGAAAATACCTTTGTCTCTGATATTTTCACATTCCATCATGATCTCTAGTGGAAAAAATTCAGTCATTTATTGGACTAACTTCTAGATGGTACCAAACACCATGCCCATCCAAGTGCACACTTATAATAAATACTGAACTGACGCCTGGAGCTGACATCTGTAGACCAGAATTGTTTGTCATATCACACGCCATTTGTCTGCCCAAGCTTGACTGGAAACTAAGCCTCATGTAATGTTTATAGTATGGCAGAGATACTCAATGCTTCCGGTATATTGGACTAGCAATCATTTTGGACTCCACTGATGTCCTTCTTTGATGTCTCAACATGACTTACAGATGATTGACTCCAGGGTCCTACATGCTCTACCAGCAAAAGGCAAGCTCTGCTTAGTTCTGACAACTTGGAAAAGCAACCAGCATGAGCCACTGCAAATCTTTAGGATAGAAATGGAAAAATCAACTGCAACAGAACATTGGAAATGCCCAGAGGCAATAGAGTTGGAATTTTACCTTGGATAGTTACTAGCTGTGCGATCCCGAAAAGTAATTTGCTCTTCCTGATCCTCAGTTTCCTCATCTGCAAAATGTGAGAGTTGGACCCTATAGATCCCTCCAGCACTAACTCCTTCAAACTAACCCATTAGATTGTAAACCTTTTGAGGGTAGGAACTGTTTTGTTTTTTTTTTTGCTTCTTTTTATATTCTCAGCACTATACAATGCCTGGTAAGGGCTTAATACTTATGGAATTGAAGCTATCATTTCATAAAAGGAGGCCGGTTTCTTCCTGGTGGCACTCTGAAAGCCTCCCAAACTCCAGGCAGTATTATCAATATTATCAGGAAGAAAAATAGTATTGTCCATTCCAGTGAGCCAAGAGCAGAAACCATATAGACTTTTAGAGGCAGCAGAAACTTGAAAGATCATCCAGTCTAATTCCCTCATTTTAAAACTGGAGAGACTCAAGATCAAGAAAATGAAACAACTAAAACGAGTTGATCCAGTTGATCTTGTGAAAGAACTTCCCACTGACCACCTAGCCCCTGGAGAAAGATCTGCCATGAGCCCTGGTATCCCGAGCAGCGATTCCCTTCCCCAGGCTGCCATTTGTGGAAGGAGCCCAGACCCAGACACTCTCTACTTCTCACTGTCCCTCTCCACCCCACCCCTCACTCTAATGTTCCTATTTGTGCTGTCTTCCTCCACTAAAATGTAAGCACCCTGAGGGTAAACTGTACCAGAACCTAGCAGAGAACTTGACCATGGTAAGAGCTTAATAAATTGTCTATCTCCCTGTCTCCCTGTCTCTCTGTCTGTCTCTCTTCCCCTCCCCCTCCCACTCCTTTTCTTTCTCCTTCTCCTTTATTCTTCTCTTTATCTTTTCCATCAATCTACCTACCTATCATCTGCCTACATACTTGTCCATTTGTTCATTCAGCTACCTACCTAGCTAGCCATCTATCTACCTGTCTCTGTCATCTATTTGTCACCTGGGTATCTTTCTATCTCTCCACCTAGCTCTCTAGACTTAGCATTTATTGATCATGCATGTACCAATCTCACCATGTATCTCTATATATTTATATAGCTATCATCTATTTATAATCTTTTTACCAACTCTTTGTGACCCCAAAGATACTGGAGTGGCTTGCCATTTCCTTCTCCAGCTTATTTTACAGATGAGGAACCAAGGAATAAACAGAGTTAAGTGACTTGCCCAGGGTCACACAGCTAGTATGAGGCTTTCACACAGAAAGATGAGTCTTCCTTACTCCAGGCCCAGCATTCTATCCATTAAGCCTGATCCTTCATCTATCTATCTATCCATCTATCTATCTATCTATCTATCTATCTATCTATCTACCCATCAACACATGCATGCATACATATATATAATATATATATACATATATATATAATCTATGTATCTCTATCACATATCCAAAGACATCACCCATACCATTTTATCATTCATTTGGGAATCCATCCCAAATGTTCACATGGACTATTTGTGTCCGACCTGTTTAGAGCCTTCTGAGTTCTTATTGGTCTGATCAGCCACAGCAGACACATTGTAACTTGACTCTGACATAGGTCTGCCATTTTGGTCCCCTTTAAGAACAAAGGACATCAAGCATTTATCATGTATCATCTCTATAGCTATGCGCCGATCTCTACAGCTGTCTTTATCTATTGTCTATTTATCATCTCTCTCTCCCTTTATCTCTATCTCTCTTTCCACCTCTTGAGAATGCCAGTCTTCCAGCTCCCACAGTTGTGGCCTTTCCTCTCCACCCCAGGATCTCTCCTTATCTGTTTTTGATTCTCTCGCTGGGTCCATTTTCATCTGTACTAGCTCATTTCTAGCCACAAGATGATCAGAGTTTGGAGAAGATAATTCTGGTAGAAATAATGAACAGCATGACACAATGGAAAGAGTTAGGTTTGGAGTTACCCGGCCTGGCTTTGCTCCTGACAATGGAGTGAACTTGGCCTCAGCCTCTCACCAAAACAAAAAAAGGATTTGGATTCTAAATCACTGCCAGCTCCAAATCTGTGATTTCAGGACATGTTCTTTCCCTCCATCCCCACCCTTCATTGCTCGATTAAATCCATCTTATCTGGATTTTATTCCTTTCCTGATTCTACAAGATAACGACACTTGATTGTTGTATACTCCTAGAGAGCAAGCACTGCCATTGCCCATTTTGCACCCACACCTAACCCAGGAGACAGTGCCATTCATATTGTCGTTTCTTCATTAACATTTGACTGACTTTGAGCCACTGTGGAAATGTCCCCTTCTTTGGAGAAGTCAACCAGCAAAGGCTCCTGTCTGTGTCTCCCTGGCTGAGATGTAGAAGTCACACAACTGCCAGCTCCTTGAGAGGAGGCATAGTTTCCTTTTTGTCTCTTAGTCCCCAGTGCTTAAGCATAATGCCAAGTAATAGGTGCGTAATAAACACTGATTTTTTTTTTCAAATAAAAAGTAAGTGGCTAAAGGACTATGGGTAATCACTTGTGTTTTTGTTTGTGGGTTTTTTGTGTGGTATATTTAAAGCTAATGTATCTACAATGACAAGGAATTAGAGAAAGTATTTACGATTCAAACACCCTTCTAATTGGTTTGGAACACAGTTAGCTCATATAAAAGAAGGATCCTGAAAAGAACCTTGTCTGAAAAACAAATTAACTTTTCACATTGAATGGAAACCAGATGAGATAGTAGGCAAATACCAGGGCTTGAATGACACCTGGTGCAAAACCATCAACCTTTGCAATTTTTAGACCAAAGAAGCACAGGGTCAGAGTCAAAGGGGTCCCAGGAGATCATAGAAAACTCAAGGGGCCAGAAGAGGTCACCTAGTCTAGTCCCTCTATTTATAGTTGAAAGAACTAAGCTCAGAGAGTAAAAGCAACTGTTTGAGGTAGATGTTGTAAAGGAATGGACATAAAGTCAGTGCCCTAAGCCTAGAAACCACTTGTATGTGGGAGGGGAGAGGGGGCGCTGATTCTGCTTCTGCCTTTACATGTTTATCTCTGCAAATGAGGTAACTTTGAACTGGATCCTGAAAGGAATGAGAAACTGGGGCTGCAATTCTGCAGACAGGCAGCTCTGTTCCCATTGCTCCCCTTTGTTACCCTTCTTTCCACACCCCCCTTACTTCCCTGCAATTTCATTGTGCCCTGCCCGAGAACAGTGGATGTCGCTGTTGTTGTTGTCTAGTCATTACGATTCTTCACGATTGCCTTTTGGTATTTTCTTGGCGAAGATCCTGGAGTGGTTTTCCGTTTGCTCCTCCAGTTCATTTTACAGATGAGGGAACTAATGCAAACAGGGTTGACTGACTTGCTCAGGATCACACAGCTAGTAACTATCTGAGGCCAAATTTGAACTCAGGTCTTTTGACTGCAGAAATGGTGCTCTATCCACTGAACCACTGACCCCAAAACCTTGAGCTAAAATGGAACAATTATCTCACCATGGTCAAGTGGACAAGGTGAATGGAGCTTCAGAAAACTAGGGTTGCCCTCTGGACCTAACTCTTTCAAAAGCTTTGTGACTGACATTCATCAAGTAGCTTGAGGATGCTGTGCCTCAGTTTTCTCATCTTAACCATCTTTACTACTTCTCAGACCCCAAGTCCCTTCTATCTCTGTGAGGAGTCTCTCATGTTCAGATGTCAGCTCCCTGAGGCTGGCAGAGCCCAATTAAATCCCCAGGCTTAGCACATGACCTTGGACATAGTAGGTGCGTAATAAACACTTTTGAGTCATTTGGTGGAATAGACAGAAAGGTCCCTATCCCAATGGCTTCACAGAATTGTGGCTCATGAGCATGAAATGAGATCATAGTAATGAAAACTGTGGGGGAAGGATGTCCTCTTCGACAGTCATGTGGCAGCAGCCTGCTATTCTAGTTGAATAGGGCATGAATGCAACAGGGACAGTCCCTCCTCCTTCCTTATTAGTATGAACATTAATTAAATTGACTTCTTATCAAATTAGTGAGGTGTTTCCAGACTAGCTAATTGGTACCTATAACCAAAATCTCTTTTTAATTTGACTTTCAAAAATGAAACAATTCAGTGGATTAAAATGGAGCTTCCATTCTTCCTCTCCCCCACTTCCTCCCACCCATACACTTCCACATGCCAACATTCTCCTGTTATTACTCTGACATGAACCTGAAGAATTTGTGGTAAAGTTCACAGACTGGGCCCTGGTGGTAACTCCTCAGCAATGTTGGTGGTTGGGAAGGCATCCCAACCTCCAGCTGATGCAAACAGTCCTCGGGGAAGGGAGAAACAAAGTCATCCATTTATGATTCAAGGAGAGAATAATGTTAGGTTTTGTTGGGTCCTCCAGTTTGGGGCCTGGGGCTTGGTTTCAAGAGGAATGCTCTGGGAATGATTTAATATGCAATGAAGCTAAAGAAGAGTGAAAAAGAGCCTTGTAATTGATACTCTTATGAAGGAAGAGAATTTGACTCAGGGGAGCCCAGTGTAAGGAAATAGTTTAAATGCATATAGGACTAGAAAAACAAATTCCTTATTGTCTCTTGTGGTACCAGTTGTGAGCCCAAGGCCCCATGGTATAATTTCCTTGGGATCAAGTAAGTTGGTTTTATAGGGGGATAGGAGCAAGGTTCTGATCATTTTTAAAAGAAATAGTTGGTTTTCTTCCTTTGTCTTAAAGGGCGTGTGATATAGGTCGTCTTGACATCAGGAAGACCTAGGCTTAAATCTTAGCTCTCACATAAAACTAATAGGGTGACCCTGGGTAAGCCATTTAACTCTAAGTGTTTCAGGCAACTTCCAAAGCCTGTATAAATAAGTCTTTGTTTTCCTTCAAGATTATATTAGGCAAAGAGTTTCAGAACCATACAAAAAGGAGGTCATTACTCCTGGGAATGTTTGGCCATTTTCAGTCATTCCTGACTCTTCAGGATCCTGTTTGGTGTTTTCTTGGCAAATATCCTGAAGTGGTTTTCCATTTCCTTCCCTGGTTCATTTTACAGATGAGGAAACTGAGGCAAATAGGGTTACGTGACTTGCTCAGAGTCATACAGCTAATATTTGAGGCCAGATGTGAACTCTGGTGTTTCTGACTCCAGGTCTAGCCCTCTGTCCTCTGCACCACTAAACTGCCCCATTCATGGGTAACAACATTCATGGATAACAACATTCATGGGTAACAATAGCAACCAGCATTTAAATTACACTTTAGCCTTTGCAAAGCACCTATAAATGTTCTGTCATGATCCACACAACAACCCCAGGAGGTAGATGTTATAATTATGCCCATTTTACAGATGAGGAAACAGGCTGAGAGGGATTAAGTGCCAGCTAGTCGGTGTCTAAGGCTGGAATTGAACTTAGGTCTTCCTGCCTGCAGGTCTAGGTTTCTACCTACTACACCCCCATCTTACATCTCTCTGTCTTGGGCTGCTTCCTGGGATTCATTCAGCATCACGCAATAGGAGGAGTACTAGATTTGAGGATAAATGGATTTGGGTACTAGCTCTCATACTTAACATGGCGTAACCTTAAGCAGATCACTTCAATCAATGACAGACTTTGATTGAGCATTTACTAAATGCTAAACACTGGGGATACAAAAGAAAGGATCGCTACCCTCAATGAGCTTACATTCTGATGGAGGAACTACGTGTACATAGATAGGAATATACAGGCTAAATATAAGGCAGATAGAGAGGAACCTGAGAGGAGAAGGCACTGATCATTGAGGAAAACGGGAAAGACTTCCCCTATGAGTTGGCATTTGAGCTAAATCTTGGAGGCAGCCAGGAATTCTTCTAGAAGACGAGGCGAGGTGATAGGGGACATTGCAGATGTGGGGGAAAACTAGTGCAAATATTTAGAGACAGTAGATGGAGAATCATGTTCAAGAAACAGCTAATAGAGCTGTGGGGTTGACCCATGAGGTGCATGGAGGGGAGGAATGTGGGAGAAGAATGAAGAAATAGGATAGATAAGAGTCATGTTGTGAAGATCTTGGAAACCAAAATTTAATTCTATGTTTGGAATTAAATTTAAATTTAAAACTTGAAGGACTTTATATTTGATTTTATATTTGTATTCATATGGTTTATGTTTTATTTTAGCAGTAATGGGGAGCCACTGGAAATTACTGAGTAGGGGTAACATGAGCAGACCTACCCTTAGGAAAATCACTTTGGAAGTGACATAGAGGACAGATTGGGGGTGGGGGGGTGGAGGGAGGCAAACAAGTCAGGGAAACAGATTGGAAGGCAATGCTTGAACTAAGGTAGAGAAGAGGATGGGTATGAGAGGTGCAGGCATCCTGTGGGGTATATATGCCAATCCTTCTCACTTTATAGCTGCAGGAAATGAGGCCCAGGGAGGCTAAATTGCTTATCCATGGTGCAGAAGTACTAAAAGTAGAAATAGGATTTGAACCCAGGTCCTCTGATACCATATACAACATTCTTTCCACTGTTCCACACAACCTCCCAAAACAAGTTTCCATCTTAGTTAAACAATGAAAAATGTCCTGGTAATCTAAGGAGACAGAATTCTACACTGAAAATAGAAGTCCAACCAGCTTTGGGCCTTAGTTTACACTGAAATATATTAAAAAAAAAAAATAGATGGGAAGAGAATCACTGTCAACCTCCTTAAGCCAAGACCTCCTACTCAGACTGTTAACAGTTACTCAGAATTATTGGCTTCCTGGGGTGCAACTTGCCATGGTTGATGTTCCTTTGAAATCACTTGTGGGAAAGCATTTTCTTTCTGAGAATAACTCAGGCTAGCAAACTCACCACATAGCTCAGAGTGAAAAAAAGTGACCTAGAATCTTATCAACGCTGGGGAAAAAGAAAAGATATATCATAGTAGGGCTAGATTCTGAATTCACATTTCCAGCATTCCAAGTTATTTACATGGGGATCCAAGAACTCATGTGAGGACCCTCAAGGCACTAACCCTCAGGAATTCAACAGAGTGACCAAGGATTTCTGAAAATCCAGACCCCACAAGCAATAAGAAGAATAACAACATGCTTTGGGAAGATTCTTAACCTAGCGTCTATGGACCTTTATCTATCTATCTATCTGTCTATCTTTATAACTGAATTTTAATATAATTACCTTTCTTTTTAATCCTATATGTCTTATTTTATGCATCTTAAAATGCTATTCTGAGGAGTCCATAGGCTTCACTGAACTACCAAAGGGTATCTATGACACATAAAAAAGTTAAGAATCCCTGCTTTAAGGACATTTTGAAACACAGCTTAAAACAGTGGGCCATCAGCTAAGAGAAATGAAGAAACTACAGACAGACAGGCTGAAAGACATTAGGCAGACTATAGACAGATAACAGAGAGACTACAAAGAGAAAACAGAGAGACTACAGAAAGGCAACAGATAGACCACAGACATGTTATAGACAGAAAATAGAGAGACTACAGGCAGAAAATAGACCACAGAGAGACTATAGATGATGGACAAATATCTGACCAACAGACAAAATGGTCTGCTGTGTGCATGGGATGGGGCAGATCCTGAGAAAATGCTGTGTGTGCCTCTGAGACAGGCAGCAGGAAGAAATGGGAGAGCAATAATCTGGCAGGCAGAAGAGCAGAGCATGAGCTGCACATCATTGTCTTTGCCCAAGCCAGCCTCCTGCCTTCCTTGGCTTCCTTGGAGTCTCACCCAAAGTCATAGTCCTCCTGAATGAATTTCATTGTCTTTTCTCAGAGACTACTGCCCATTTATCTCTTATGTATCGTGTTTGTATGAAGTTTTTGAATGTCATCTCTCCCATTAGAATCTGAGCTCCTTGAGAGCAGGAATTTGTTTTTTCCCTTTCTTTGTATCCCTAGTACTTGGCACGGTGCCTGGAATATAGTAGATGTTTAATAAATATTAGTTGACTAGCCAACAAAATGAGTGGTTCTCATGCAAGTGTGTATGTATGCACATGTGAACAAGAACCACCATAAATAATGTCACTTTCAAATACAAAGGTATCAGTGTCACCACTCATACAAATTCCTTTGTACAAAGATCTCACCATAGACAGTCCCTAAAATCAAAGTCCACAAAGTTGACCCAAACAATGGAGAGACAATTTCTGAGGGTTCATGCAGCTCTATGGGAAATGGGTGTGTGCAGGGGAATCTGAAAAGCACTTAGAACGGGAGTTCGTAGCTTAGGGACTATGAACCTTTAAATGTATTTTTATAATTGTATTTGAATATAACTTTGTGATCTTATTATTTTATTTTGTGCATTTAAAAACATGATTTTGAAGACGGGGTCCAAGGCTTTCACATTCTGGCAGAGAGGTTCATAGCACATATGAAAAGAACCCTGGATTTTGAGAATTTTGACTCTGAGGATTACAAACTCTAGAGGAGGGAGGAACAGGAGAATTGGATTCTAGACTAGTTCTAGACTTCTTTAGCATTACAATTAGCCCTCTTCCACAGTCCAAGTTCAAAGCTAATTTACTCCATTCTTCAACCTCTTAAATATATATAAAAAAGAATGTATTCTCCATTTAGAATTTCTCAACAGGGAGAATCTATTATTTTTCTCATTTGAGTCAAAATAAATTTCTTTTTCCTACTTAGTCATACTTTCTTTGGGGAAGCTAGTAATTGTTCATAATAATAATAGCAATAGTAATGTTAATAAGGTTTAAAATTCCTTAGCAGTTAGGTGGAGCCCTTAGGGCAGATTTCTAGGAAATCACAGATAGGAATCATAGAGATGCAACAATTGGGACCTGCACTGGACCATGGAATATGCGCATCTATAAGGTCACAGACCCATTGAAATATCAAAGAAAAAATTAATAATAGCACTAATAATAGATGTGCTGGTGGTGATACAAAGTAGTGTAGCTAAATCACTGGCCTCAGAGTCAGGAAGACTTACACTCAAGTCCTGCCTTTAACAGATACCATGTGAATAGACAGGTCGTTTTTACTTCTTCCTGCCCCAGGCAACTCTCCAGGATTGTAAATCACAGATCAGTCACTTCTCTACATTGGAGATTGGAGAAATTTGTCAACAGCAGCTCCAGGTAAGTATGAGGTCTTGAAAAGCACCATCACCATTAAACAATAAGAATAATAAAAAGTCAGACACAGCAAACGGGTTTAATTTGAAACTTGATGAATGAGTGTTAAATAGATATTTTTAAAAGAGAGTATAGAATTTTGGTATTCTTGCCTGGATAAAATCATGGGAAAAAAAGTCAAAACTAAAATAATTAAGCATCAAAACAAAGTAAGTCTGGAGAGGCAATGGAGAGCAATGGAGAGTCATGGGTATGGAGCCAGGGGAGGTCCAGATCTCTTCTCCATGCTGTACCCAAAGGCAAGTTATTTAAACTCTCTGAGGTTTCATCGCCTAGAAGATGGTGATAATAATATTTGTGGCACCTGCTTCATAAAGTTGTTGAGAGGCCCAAGAGGAGTTAAGTAATGCATGATATAAAATCAGCTATTAAGAGGAAAGCTTCTAATCACTGCTCAGAAGTCATCAAAAGGAGCTTTGTGGGAGCCAAACATCACACACAGCACCATTGCATCCTCTTCTAATGTCTGTCCCAAAGAAGAATCTTTTGAATTCAATTCCTACTTGTCTTCCATACAGTTATGCTGACCTCATTTTTTTAAAAGATGAAATAGTCTAGTAATGGATCTGAGGGGACATTTTCACAGTCGAACAGATCACATACTTTAAGGACAACAACACAAACCTTAGCTTCCATCCCTACAGTCCTTTAAAGATTTCAAAGAACTTTGTATACTTTTTTTCTGATCTTCACTATAGCTCTTTAAGGTAAAGGCTATTTCACTCCTATCTTACAGATGAGGAAACTAAGGCAGACAGGGTCACATAGTTAATAGTATCTGAGGTTGCATTCAGACTCAAAATCATGATTCCATGACTAGCATTCCATCCACTATGCCCTGCACTCTTAGAACAAAAGGATGGTAAGATACTAAGTACAGTAACTACTGCTTCCCCATAGGCTATTTAGACAAAGTATTGATGCTGAGAAATGCGGAGAATTAGACAAAGATAATAATTCTGATTATGATTAACATTCCTTATAAACTTTAATTGATGTAAAGTAAGTGATGCACAATAAGAAGGACATGAGTCTACAGGTCAATTCATGCAGCAAATACTCATCTCTTTGACAAGCCATGGGACAGAGGGGTTAAAGGCACCACTAGCGTAAAATACAAATTCATTTGGAAAAAAAAGAACCAAGGAAGATGGTAAATGACTATCTGTGGTGTCACCTCATGTCCAAGAAAAAGAAGTAAAAACAAAAGGAAGTCAGCAGGGAACCTGATGGGGAAGTCAGGTACACCATATAATCCCCAAGAGGATCAAAGCTGGGACTGGCAGGATGGCAAGGAGTGTATGTAAAACTGAACACACTGTTCAATAGTTCTATAATCTATCTTTCCTCACCCATACCAATAAATCCAACACAATGAAGATTTATTGCATCTTAAATGTGCAGCAAGAAGCAGAAGGGGTATTTAAGAACACAAAGATACCTCAAAGGGCTGGACCACATCAAGCACTGGCAGAAAATTCCTGCCAGAGATCACAAATTTTTCAAAACAGTGGGTCGGATTTTTCCAGGATATATTAGGGAAGGGAAGATACAAAAGAATGGAAAGAGTCACAGACAACATTTCTAATTCCCCAAAGTGATCAAGCAGACATAATGACATAACAAATGCCTATATTTCCAAATTTATCAAATCTTTATAAGGAATGACATGCTTGTAGAGCAGAGAGTTCCTAACATGGTTGAGCCATAGGTCTCTGATAGTATGGCAAAGTCTCCTCAGGGCAATTTTTTAAAAAGAATAAAATAAAATATGTAAAATTATAAAGGAAACTATATTGAAATATAGTTATCAAAATAAACAAACCAACTAGAAGTCATAGACCCCAAGTGAAGAACTTCTGAAGAGAGTCCATGCTATGATGAGACTCAAAGAAGAAAGAAGCAGATTTTGTCAAATGATTTCCTATGACAGATAACATAATGAGAATCATAAAGTGGAGGGAAAGCTATAGAGAATACAAAATCTTATTATATGTATTTTTGTTAATTATCAAAAAAAAAATGACTTCCTTAACATGTCCTTTGAGGCTTAAAATGGAGATATGTATCTACCAAATGTGTTCACCTCTGTACTGGGTTAAGTTTAAATGTAAGACAAAGTCCCTAGAAATGGTAAGGTCTGATGCATTCCCCTATTTGCAAATGACATTATGCTGATTGAATCAGGTCCCAGAGTGCTATCAAATCTCCAAAATAAGTCCTACATAATGAGTCAAAAGAGATAGGTACAGAAAAATAAATGGAGGAAAAATGCTTATTGTCTGATATATGCATACATTGGGATGGCCAGTCCATTGAGTTCATCTAACATTGGCACATGTATCAAGGGCAATTAGATAAATAAAATGTTCAACCCAGAATCAAGTAGGAAACAAAGAGGAAGGGAAGGAATGAGCATTTATTAAGTTCCTATGATGTACCATGCTTTATGCTAAGTACTTTACAAATATCTCATTTGAGTAGGAGGAAAAAAAGGGACTTTATTTCACACGGGAAATTTTACAGTACCCTCACAACAAACTGCTCTCCAATGTGTGCACACGCATGCACACACACACACACACACACACACATTCATAGATTTCTTTTAACATTAATATGCTCAGAGTGATGACATATCTGGAACATCACAATACCCAAGGAATCAGAGATACCTATGACCCAGAAGAGACCTATGGTAGGCATAAGTAGATTTTAGGATATTCCCAGAAGTCACCTAAGCCTTTCTTCCACGGAAAACTTGTGGGAGAAAATGGAGAAGGTTTGCACAAGCACATATATAAATGTGTGTCATTATAGAGAGTTTGTCAACAAAACATACATATACATGTTACATAGATGGCAGATGAATGTAGCAGAAAGAGCATTGAATTAGAGTCAAGAAGACCTGGTTGTGAATCTTGGCTGTGCCATTTGTTCCCTGGATCACCTTTGACAAGTCACTAAATCTCTCTGTAGCCTCAGTTTTTCTATCTATAAAATTAGGAGTTGGATTAGGTGATCTCTAACATCCTTTCAGCTCTAAGCCTATTGCCCTGTGATCTCATATCAACTGAGACTTCATTGCTACCTTCGTCAGCATTTATGTGTAGATGTGTACGCACTGTGGTTTGGTCTTCATCCTTGAAGAGGACTAAAATTACCTCATGAGATGGGGATCAAGATACAATGTTTCCTATGGTAGCGCATCAGACCAATACAAGCTTAGAAGGCACAAGGCTGGGCACAAACAGTCCACAGGAACATTCAGGGTGATGTTTCCAAATGTGTATGTCTCATGTTTCTTTGGAGCTACTGCAGTTCTCCTTCATTCATAGAGCATAGCACCTTCTTTGATGCAGGCACACTGATCTGGCTGGCACTTTGCCTGTGTCTCCCATATATCACAATCAATTCCAAAATTCTTCAGGGACCTCAAGTATTTTCGTACTACTTCTTCTGACCTCCATGTGAGTGTCTGCCTCTCATGATTTCTCCATAAAATAGCCTTTTTGGGCAGACAGATGGTTGAGATTTGAACAACATGGCCAGCCCAGTGGGGTTGCAGTCTCTGCAGTAAGGTTTAAATGCTTGCCAGTTCAGCTTAAGAAAGGACCTCAGTGAGCACTAGCTTGTTTTGCCAAATGATCTTCAGAATCTTCCTAAGACAAATCCAATGGAAATGGTTCAATTTTCTGGCATGGAGCTAGTATACTGTCCAGGTTTCATAGGCATACAACAATAAAGTTAGCACAGCAGCTCTGTAGAACTTCAGTTCGGTAGGCAATATAATACCTCTACTTTCTCACTCTTTCCTTTGGAGCCTCCCAAACACTAAACTAACTCTGGCAATGTATGTGTCAATCCAAGGCTACCAAGGTCAAAACACATGGTGGTTAAATTTAACAACTCAATGCAGAAACACATTCCATAAGCCAACAGAAGGGGAAAAAAAGACCTTCAAATTCAAAGAAAAGGACATTCAAATGACACAAGACTAGTCCACACTCACTAGGAAAAAGAGGAGAGAATGAAATAACATTTTCTGAAGAGCACTAGAACTCAGAATGAAGCCCAGGGTGACCCACCCCGCAAATTTGAGCTGAGCTAAATTGAACAAATGATTGATGTTTCCTAACAAAAGGGAGTTTGAAGCATCTTTAGAAAAAAAAAACTAGAATTAGAGGTTGTTTGCTTCTAGAATACCCCTGCAACAACAGAAACGCAGGAAGAATAAATGAATACAACTAAATAAATGCAAAAGGCAAAGGCAGTGATAATAATAAAGTGACTAATAAGAGATTTCTTTCTAAATGTACACAAAAGGCAGAGGTGAAGGCTGAAATCTGGTAGAGAAGTTATAATGAAAGAAATGGAAAGAAAAACCCCATATCAAAGAATCAAAAATAAACATAATAAAATTATAAAGATCCAAAAAAAAGTCAAAGGAAGAGATATGACATTTGCAAATGTTTTCAGACTTTATCAAGTATTGATCAGTTGTGCTGACTTTTCTTTTTCCTCTTTAAAAATACTATTATTATATGGGATGGTTCTCTGGAAGGGGAAGGCAGAGGAATACATAGGATAATATGATGATATAAGAAACTAAATATATATAAAGTTATTTTTAAAAAAGAATAGATATGGCTGTGTTCAGACAGGTGTCTGGAAATTAGTCCATTAGATGTAATCCACGGGGCAAAAAATGGACCTTGAAGTGATTAAAACACAAATTGTCATATGACCTTTGTGACGCTGGGCAATCCATTTATCCTTATTGGACCTCTGTTTCCTCTTGAGGGGATTGGCCTAGAGGACCTCTGAGGACCCTTCTTACTCTGATCCCTGACCCTGGGATCTTAAATACTTAAATAATGTAGCTGAAGAGATGTATTGGGACAGGAAGGTCTGCAGATAGATGCAATCAGAAGACTCTTAACCAAAGGTACTCATCTCTTGTTATAATGAAGAAATTGTAACTCTAATCAATGATTTATTTTTACCTGAGTCTTTAATTTTATTAGTGCAAAGAACTTTCAGTGAGAAAATTCTTTCTATAAGGGGGAGATTGGCACCTTCTCTACTCCTGACCACCCCCCAGAGAGCTGTCCAGAGTCCTAAGTCTTGCCCAGAATCACAAAGATTCAGAACTGGAATTTGAAAAAGGGTTCAGTGAAGTTCCTCCCTCTCCCTCTGGACAGGGCACAATCAGCCCTCTTCCCTCCTCTTGGTTCGATGAATTGAGTGACTCACACTTTGTCCTGTTGTGTACCAGGACAGCTCCACAGTACTGGTGAAGCTCACAGGTTTTATTACAAGGAAGGAGGAAGAAATGATTCTTGCTGAAGCACTTATGATCGGTTACCCACCTCTGAAGTCACAAGCAAAGAGATATAAGGTATTGGCCAGAAAGGCCCTGACATGCCAAAGTTTGATGGTGGTCAAAATATAACTTGGAAATCCCCTCCCCCCCAGGAATAAGAAAGCCTTTCAAGAAAGTTTAATGTTATTTCACAGGGTTTATAAAAGATTAGACTATAAGACCTCAGGATATGTTTTGGATCTTTAAGGATATTTCTCACTTAGGGTTTGCAATTAGACTTCAGATGATAGGTCTTATCCCAATAAATACATACAATTGCCCATGTACATAGATATATCCATAAAAATCTATTGGCGTTTCCATGTGACATAATATAAAGCTAAGGATAAGAGCTGTCCTCAAGTAAATGTGTGATAAGAAGATAAGATGGACTGGCCACATATGAAGGGAGAGTGGTGGCAGGTGGATATCCAGGGTACTCCATTGACATTCTTGAAATGTCAAGAACAAGTAAAGAAGCCCTCCAGGATGTTGTATGTACCTTTGCAATGAACTTATGGGAAGGCATGGCTGAGAGAAGAACATAACATGAAAGCATGCAAGGCTCAGCATCTGGTCTGCTTATAAGAAAAAAAAAACTAATTAACATGTCTTTTTGAGGTGTAGTAGATAAGATGTTGAATGAGGAGTCAGGAAGACCTGAGTTCAAATATAGCTTTGGACTCTTAGTAGCTCGGTCACTTTGGCCAAGTCATTTAACCTCTGTCTAGTCCAGTTTTCTCAAGTGTAATATAAAGGTAATAATACCATCAGTGTCCCAGGGTTGTTGTTATAGGGACAAAGTAAAATAATGTTTCCAAAAGGCTTTATAACCTTAAAGCATTATATAAATGCTAGATAGCTGTAGCAATAGTATTTGAGTATATGATAGGCATGTATTCTGAGAGTAAACTCTTAGTTGCTTTTAACTTTGAATCCTCAGTACTTGGCACTCTGCTTCACACCAACTTTGAAGGGTTGATTCTCTATGATCCTAGTAATGTGAACCTCCCAAGGCAAAAACAATCCATGCTTTCTTAGCCTACGTGATTCTTGCCACTCTAGAAGACCTACCTCATGTGACACAAACCTTCTTCAAGTCTGGGCACAAATGTATCACTCAAACTCTCTGTTCTCCCTCACTTATTGCTAGTTGACTGACTCATCTTCTTTTTTAGTCCTTAATCATGTCTTTTATATCTCTTCCTCTATAAGCGTTATTGTAGGCATAAGTGAAGTTGGCAACTCAGATCTCAATGAGGATGGCCATCACTGCTGGGAAGTGATACCTTCAGGCCTTAAGGTTTCCAGTTACTTAGAAAGTTTAATGTATTTTTTTAAATTTCACATTCCTTTCAGTAAATGTGCTCAAATACATAATAAAGTTATGTATCTCTTTGAGTCACATGAAATTAAGGATGTAGGAATCTTACTTGGGATTTGGAATAAATCATTAGGGTTTTATGGGAAGAGTGCTGACTTTTGAGTCAAAATACCTGGGTCAAACTCTCACATTTTATAGCTACTTGTTATGGGAATCTAAAGATCTTCCCTGCCCCTAGGCCCTTTGCTAAAGTGGCTACGTGACTCTGAGGACCCTTGGATATTTGAAAGTATACTCTGTTCCCTAATGGGCTGAATGCGGTCACGTGGAGCCTGTGGCGCCAGGCTTGTTTTC
>CM053591.1:190751626-190775741 GCA_028646515.1 Pseudochirops corinnae
TCCCCCTGAACTAGGTAAATGATATGTGTGATTAAAGTAAGATTGTTAACCCATTTTGAGTTGCTTTCCTTTAGAAAAGCAGATCTAAGAACCTGTGCTAGTAGCTGCCCTAGGCATGCTAGGGTGCTTGCTGTTACACTACTACCAGTGTGGACTTTGCTGAATGCCTTAATCTCCCTAAATCTCAGATTCTTCATCTATAAAATAAGTGAGTTGGACAAGATGATCTCTCAGATCCTTTCCAGTTATGAACCTCTGATTCTATAACAAACTATGAAATATTGTATCTGTATATTTAATTTATGTGTATATTTAAAAGCCCATATTTAATATTTTTGTTGTTGTTTAGTCAGTCATATCTGACCTTTTGTGACCCCATGGACCACAGCACTGCAGGCCCTTCTATCCTCCATCATTTTTCAAAGTCTGTACAAGTTCATATTCGTTGTTTTAATGACACTAGCAATCCATTTCAACCTCTACCTTCACCTTTTCCTTTAGCCTTTAATCTTTTCCAGCATCAGAGTCTTTTCCAATGAGTTCCACCCCAAAACATTTATGCTTCAGCTTCAGCCAGTATTTGGCCTTCCAGTGAATACCCAAAATTAATTTATTTTATTAACTGATTTGATCTCCTCAGTATCCAAGGGACTTTCAAAAGTCATATCTGGTACTACAAACTGAAAACATAATTCCCATAGTACTTAGCTATCTTTATAGTCCAACACTCACAGCCATATATTACTACTGGAAAAACCATAATTTTGACAACACAGAACTTTGCTGGCAAGGTGATGTCTCTGCTTTTTAGTATGCTGTTCAGATTTGCATAGCTTTCCTTGCAAGGAGCAAGTGTCTTTTAATTTCATTGCTGCAGTCTACATCTGTAGCAATCTTTGAGCCTAAGAATATAAAATCTGATACTTTTTCATTTCTTCTTCTTTTGCCAGGAAGTCATGGGACCAGTTGTTAAGATTTTGGGGCTTTTTTATGTTAAGCTTCAATTCAGCTTTTAGGTTTTATTCTTTCACCCTTATCAAGAGGTTTCTTCATAATTTTTTGCCATCAGAGTGGTATCTTCTGTATATCCAAGGCTGTTGATGTTTCTCCTGTCAACCTTAATTCCAGCTTTTGATTCATCCAGCCTGGCTTTTAGCATGTATGCTCTGTATATAAGTTAAATACATAAGCTGACAATGCGCAAACTTGTTGTACTCCTTTTCCAATCTTTTACCAATCAATTGTTCAATGTGTAGTTCTAACTGATGCTTCTTGACCCACATACAAGTTTCTCAGGAGACAAAAATGATAACGGTTTCCCATCTCTATTAGGACTTGTCACATTTTGTTGTGAATTACAGAGTCGAAGGCTTTTAGTCAATGGAGCAGTAGTATTTTTTTTTTCTGGAATTTCCTTGCTTTCTCCATAATCCAGTGAAGGCTGACAATTTGGTCTCTAGTTGTGTTTCTTTGAATACCAGCCTGGTCTTCTAGCCAAAGTATTAGGAGATTTGAAGTATAGAGAAGTCAGACAGGTCTATTTCTGTTGATATTATGGCTGAAAACTCAGGAGAATTGGGATTCTCAGGACTTTAGTATAAGACAGGGGAGAGAGTCCATATTAGTCCATATGACAGAAAGAAAGAGAAGTGAAAGAGGGAGGCTAGAGCAATTTTGGCTCAGAGAACTACGTGAGGGCTGATGAAGAGGTTGTGCTTTGAGTAGCTAGTTACTTCTGCATCTTATTATCCATTCTACCTCCAATGCCCATGGGAAGCAAATGATCCTACAAAAAAGAAAAATCTCTGTAGCCTTACATTAGTATTTCTTATTAGATTTCATTAATTGGGATATATTAGATAAGCCAATTCTTATTTAATGGGTTTCCAATTTATTTAATACATATTAAGTTCATTAAACTTTTCTTCTTCTGTTATTAATTTATATTCTTAGGGATATGACTTTTCCTCTAAGGGTTCCTTTAGCTGCCTCCCAAGAATTTTGGTGTGGCTTTTCCTAGTTATCATTGTGCTTTTTTTTTTTTTTTACATAATTATTATTTCTATGATTTGTTCTTTATTTTAATTACTTAGGATTTCATTATTAGGGGTCATTTGAAGTCCCTGTCTCTTTTTTGTGTTTCCTGAATCAACTTATTTTATTGTGCTATGGTTCATAAAGAAAATGTTTGGCATTTCTGACTTTTTATGTTTATTTGCAATTTCTTTATGCATGATCTTTTTTTTTTGTAAAAGTTTCATGTGGTACTGAAAGATATGTATATTTACGAGTGATTCCATTTAGAAGGTGCTATAAATCTTTTAGTTCTAATTTTATTAACATGTTCAATTTTATGTGTTCCCTTTAAGAAAGATCTTTCTGGTAGCTTTTTCCTGCTCTGAGAATTTACAACTATTATAATGTGTTCTTTTTTTTCTCAATTGAGTTAACTTTCAATTGAGTTAATTTAGATGTTATGCCATTTGCAGTGTACACGTATAATATTGATATTTGTTTGTTTTCTTAGGTTCCTTTGAACATAATGCAATTTTCTTGTTTATTTCTGTTTATGTTGTGATCATTTGTGTTTTGCTTTGTCTGCTAGCATGATTATTAGTTCTGCTTTTTTGGATTCACCTAATGAATGGTAAATTTTACTCCAGCTTCTCATTCAGAATCCTTATCAGTCTTTTCTTTTTTCAAATGTGTTTCTGTAAGTAACGTGGTAGAATCTTGTTTCCTTATCCAAGCCATCACTACTTTGTTTTATTGGATCATTTAATTTATTCACATTTAAAATTATAGTGTTAGGTTTGCTTTCTCCTTTATCCGTGTCTTTATTTTTTCCCCTTTCCCTCTTTGTCAGTATTTTGTCTGTATTAGTTTTATTTAATCTACCTTGATGTAATCCTCTTCCCTCTTCTCCAGCCCAGAACTCTCTCCCCCATTTGTCAACTTTTTCCCCCCTCGGTTTAGGAGTTTTGACTTTTTTCTTTTTTCTCCTTCCTTTTTTCTTTTCTTCTTTCTTTATTCCTTTCTCTCTTATATTTTCTTTCCTTCTTTTTTATTTCTAATTTTTCCCATCTTCTACCCTTTCTTTTCTTTCTTTTATTTGAGTATGCAATTCAGTTTCTCCTTTCTTCCTCCTTTCCAGCTCCTTTTGTTATTTTTCTTCACTTTTCTCCAGGAAATATTTTTTAACCTTGTTCTTTTTATGAATTATCTTCCTTTCCTAAATATTATGAACTTTTTTTTCAATTCATGATTTATACATTGTGTTTTTCTCAAGAAATTTAAGGTTCTGAAATACCAAGTTTGAGCTACCTCTTCCAGGCAACACCTATATGTTTATTAACCCTCTTCAAATATTGTGTCAGAGGCATCAATTCATGAGAGAAAAGAAATGAGGTATTGTCCCATGGTGGAAGTTATCTTCCATCTTAAATTATGTGATCCAATTTAACCCCCTGCCTGCACCATGAGTTTTCTACTTCCAATTTACCATGCCATCTATCCTCTAGGTCTACTTTTCTAGGTGTCATTTGTCCCTATTAGCTCCAATTATCCTTCACCTGAGCTGGATGTTGTCTATATATTCTTAAAGGAAATGGGGTTTTTTTGAGTGTCAGTCAATATCTCCCAGATTAAACCCATTATAAAATCCCCATTGGGCAATTAGGTGGCTCAATAGATTAATTGCCAGGCCTGGAGTAAGAAAGATTTATCTTCCTCAGTTCAAATATGGCCCCAGATACTTACTGGCTATATGATCCTGGGCAACTAAGTCACTTAACTCTGCCTTATTTTTCTTGTTGATAAAAATGAGCTGGAGAAGGAAATGGAAAACCCAATGGCCATCCTCCAAGAGGGATTGTGAAGAGTTGACCATGACTGAAAATGATTAAACAACAAAAAAGTCCCCATCTTCCATTATATCCATATACCTCTTTCCCTCTTGGGAATGTTCTTACATGGTACCTCCCCTCAATCCCATTGGGATTAGACCTTCTTCGTCCCTTTCACTCCTTCCTTTTTTTTTTTTTTACCTCTTCCCACTCTCCTCTTGCCCCTCTTTTTATTGAGATGACGCAAGAGATATCTTCTCTTTGTTATTCCCCCATACACTTGCAAAGTATATATCATACATTCTCCTCCATCATATACCTCCCAATTTATAAGCCTCTCATTTTACAATTTAGTCCCACCAAAAAAAAATATTCATGTCAAAAGGGACTTTGAAGGATTTGTCCATGATGATTCAAGCCTACTCCTCCATGGTCCCTTCTATTTCTTTAAATCCAACTTTAATCTTTACCACCTTGTATATATTTTTTTAAATCTCTTAATGGTCTCTCTTGATATGTTTTTTTTTTTTTTAATTTTGCAGGTCAGTCTTTCTTTTAAAAATTTTTAGAGAGGAAATAATTTGTTTCACAATTTATTCTTTTCTTATAGTGGTATTGACAAATCTGCTTACTTTTGCCCTCTTGCACCAAATGATGGCTCCAGTGCCTCTCATTTATTGTATATACATTTATTTTTACAGTGGTTAGTAAGCTCAGGGTTGCATTTCACATTGTATCTTGATCTCCTTTGCTTTTAAAAATATAGTATGAATTCTGCGGTTTCTTACAGTCACAGAATATCCTTCTGTTTTTTGCATTTCCTTTCCCTTATATTTGAATGCCTTTATCCTGGCTATTTCCAGAATTTCTTTGTTCATTTTTTATAATTGTTATATTTATTAGCTATGTATCTTGGAATTTGAATAATGGGCTTTCTTATTTACTATTCGTTTTATCTTGTTTTATCACTTTTTCCTGCAAATTGTGGATTCTTTCAACTGGTGCTTCAGCTTCTGTATTGCTAAGTTCTGGGTAGTTTTTTTTCTTTTTTCTTTTTGGAGGGGGAAAGGCAGGGCAATTGGGGTTAAGCGACTTGCCCAAGGTCACATGGCTAGTAAGTGTTAAGTGTCTGAGGCCAGACTTGGACTCAGATATTCCTGACTCCAGGGCCAGTGCTCTATTAACTATGGCACCTAGCTGCCCCACTGGGTAGTTTTCTTATGTCATTTCCTACATTTTGGTATTCATTTGGTTTTGCTTTGTTTTGGTTTGTTCACATTTTTCTGATGAACCTATAATATATGCATAAGTTGTCTCCACATTTTTATTACTGATATATCGCTCTCTTTTTTGCTTCTTTGGAGAGACTGACACACTGCAGACTTAAGTTTTTCTATTTTGCTAATTATTTCTGCTGTGTGGGGATTAGATTGAGAAATTTGTTCCCTTATAAGTGCCCTGAGGCATTAATTTCTTTTTTGAATAATACTAGAATATCTTCATATTGTTTCATGCTCTCTTGTGATTCCACTGGGTTCCATGCAAGTGTTTTACTTTTGAACACACACACCCCCCCATTAGCCCTCCCTTCTATCAGTGCCCCCCATCTCTTATTCTGTGCCTTTTTACTCTTCTATAGAGTAAGAAAAGTTTTATTTCCAACTTAGTGTGTTTTATTCCTTCTTTTGACCAGTTCTGATAAGAATAAGTTTATACATTGCCTGCCCTCCACCCCCATCTTCCCCTCCACTATGACAACTTTTTTGTGCCTCTTTTGTGTGAGATAATTTACCCTCACTTTATCTCCCTCTTCCCTCTTCTCTCAGTGCATTATTCTTTCTCACCCTTTATTTTTCTTTGGGGGGGGGAATATCATTCTTTCATCATCATCTCATACAGACCCCTCTGTCTATGTAGACTTCTAATTCCCAAAGAGCGACAAAGTTCCTAAGAGTTACAAATATCCTCTTACCATGTAGGAATATACATAATTTAACCTTATTGAATCACTTATGTTTTCTCTTTCTTATTTTTCTAACTTTCTATGTTTCTCTTGAGTCTTGTGTTTGAAAACCAATTTTTTATTCAGTTCTGGTCATTTAATTACGAATACTTAAAAGCCCTCTATTTCATTAAATATCTATTTTTTTCTCCTGAAGGATTATACTCCATTTTCATGGGAATGTGATTCTTAGTTGTAATCTAAGTTCCTTTGCTTTCTGGAATATCATATTCCAAGCCCTATGTTTTAGTTATTGTTGTTTCATGTAGAGGCTGCTAAATCCTGTGTAATTCTGACTGAAACTCCATGATATTTGAATGTTTGTTTTTTTTTTTTTTTCTGGCTGCTTTCAGTATTTCTTCCTTGACGTGGGATTAGGTGGTGATCATTGGATTCTCTCAATTTCTATTTTGCCCTCCGATTCTAGGATAGTAGGGTAGTTTTCTTTAATGATTACTTGAAATATGATGTGCAGGCTCTTTTTTTTATCATGGCTTTCAGATAGTCCAATAATTTTTTTTTTAATCTCTCCTGAATCTGTTTTCCAGGTCAGTTGTTTTTACAATGATAAATTTCACATTTTCTTCTCAATTTTTATTTGATTTTGTTTGTGCAGGTGAGTCAATCATTAAAATTAGTCTTCTACATTCTTTAGCAGTTATAATTCTGTGAGGCCAGCAGTGGTGCCCATTAAGAAAGCAACGAAGCCTACAGACATGCACATTGTGAAAGCCATTCCTACCAGACAATTATGAACAGGCAGGAATTGACTAGAGACAGGGGGCATCTGAATCCTCAGCCACGTGGTTACATAGGCTACGTAGAGAATGTACCTTCTCTTTAACCCCTTCTCTCACTAGATACAGCTAACAATAACCCCCAAACCCTATATTAGCCTATTTCTGATACTATGACATTGTTTCAAGGAAGTTAGCAATAATAATGACTTCTCCTTAAGGCAGCATCTTAAAGCTGGATGCTCCTCCAGAAAATGCCCTCTAACTAGCTGTCCCTTGGGATCATTGCCTGGACCTTCTTTTTTTCTTCTTCGATGCTATTTCACTTGGTGATCATATCAGCTAACCATGGATTTAATTAGTAGCTCTAGACTGATGATCCTCAAATCTATCTTTCCCATTCCAAGCACTCTGCTGACCTCTACTCTCACATCTCCATCTGCCTATTGGACATCTCAAACCAGATGGCCAAAAAACATCTTAAACTTGCTATATCTAAAAGAGAACTCATTATCTTCCCACTAACCATGTCCCCTTTTACTTCCCTATTACTGTAGAAAGCAACACCATCCTCCCAGTCCCTCAGGTCAACCTTGGAGTCATCCTGAAATCCTTACTATCTCTCACCACCACCCCCAGCTCCTATACCCAAGCTGTTTCCAAGACTGTATATTTCACTTTTGCAGCATCTCTCAAAGATACTACCTTCTCTCCCCTGACACCAATACCCTTTGGTACAGGCTCCTGTCACCTAACAACTGAACTATTTCTATAGCCTGGTGGTGGGTCTGCCTGCTTCAAGACTCTCTCTGTTCCAACTCACATTCCATTCAGCTACTAAAGTGGTTTGCCTGAAACACAGATTCAATAATGTCACTCCCCAACTCAATAAACTTCAGTGGCCCTCTATCACCTCCAAAAGCAAATGCAAAATGCTCTGATGGTATTCACAGTCCTTTATAACTTAACCCCTCCCACTGTTTTACTCTTCTTAAACGTTACTCCTTCAAATGTACTGTTTGATCCAGTGACAGTGGCTTCCTGACTGTTTTATGAAGAAGACACTCCATATTTTGGCTCTAAACATTCTCTCTGGTTGTCTGCCAGGTAACTTTGGGGAGCATGGCTCCTCATGTTGAAAAGAACTATCAGCTATTGACTCTAAAAGGAAACTAATCCTTAGAGCCCAGCAGATGTTCATACATAATAGAAACGTAATGAGTACTCAAAAAAAAGAGGGGGAGAAAAGCACTTCTAATAACCAGGAACTATGACATATCCCTTTGACACATGTCTTATCTACATGTGTGCCTCACTGCAATTTTCTTTAAATCTGAGAGTACTCCTAGGGGAAATTTATATTTGCAAGGGGAGAGTATGCCTCAGTTTTTGGGAAAAAGTTTTTGTAACTACATTTTTTGCTATCCTTCTTAGTAAATACCTTCCCTAAAAACTTAATTTTCTCACCTGCCAATTGTCAAAATAAAGCACATGAATAGTGGTTTATCAGTTTATTGTAGTCAAAACCTAGACCCTTGAAATTGCCCTTAGAATTATGAGGAAAGAAGGAGTCAATATACCCTCTAAGGACCCCAAATGACAAGTACAAAAGGTTAAAGACAAAGCCCCACAGGTGTGTTATAGACACAAAATAAGTACCAAGTAATTGGATAGGTATTAGTTGGAGGGTAGGGCTCTTAAATGGGTATAATTTTTTATTTATCTTTCATCTCTACAGAATATTGCCCAATGGTGAGGACCTTCATGACAATTTTTTTTTCTTAATGCTACTGTGAGAATACAAAGCTTCTGAGTAGGGCTTCATCTCTCTCTGTTTATCTATCAAGAATGGTAAAGCATTTGATAATTGGCTTGAATTGACCATAGTACTAGAAGTTGGAGTTACTGGTAAGAACTGACCCCAGATAAAGCAAAGGAAGCCTTTTCTCAGAGAGAGACTTTTGAATTCTCCCTATCACCACTTCCAAGGAATAATCCACTGAAAATAAGGCACTCTACACCTTTTTAAAAAATTGAAACCACAGATATAATTGTAGGTCTTAGGTATCGAGACCATCTACTAAAATCTTACTTTGCACTTAAATCACACTATGGAGATGACCTTTGATTCTTTAAGGATATGGCCATTTGGACAGGCTAAATACCTCCTCTGTAAGAGGAGAGGTAGAGTGTGCTATAGTAAAAAGAGAATTAGTGTTAAAGCACAGAAAACCTGGGCTCAGATTTCACCTCTGAGACATACAGTCTCATCCTTGAAAAGTCACTTCTCTTCTGCATGCTCAAGGTAATTGAAAACAGCAGTTGAAGAGATAGTGCCAACTGTTACCAGTAGAGAAAGTTTCTCACTCAATCTCTATCACTGGCACCATATGTGCCTGTCACCGGGATAAATTTGGTAATACAAGGACACAGATGATACAATACGGGCCCTCAGGGAACTTACATTTGGTCAGAGAAAAAAAAAAACATGCATACACAAAGTCTATCCAAATATGGGCAAAGTAAATGCAAGGTAATTTGGGATAATGGTCCCTACTAGCTTGACAGGATCAAGAATACAGTTTATTAAGGTGTGAATGAGAGGTAGTTTACTTGCTTTGATGGGGGCAAGGTGTTATCTACACTAGTGAAACTATAGATCTTTTAAGGATTAAATTTTGTGCACAAAAATATTAGACATTACCTTTATACATTTAACATGTCCCAATTTTTGGTTTGATTTTGATAGGGAGGAGAATTGGAAGCTCTAACTTCTTCAGTGTACAGATTTCCCACTAATTCAGATCTAACTCTAACTCTTGTACAATTTAAGAGTTTTAGAGAGATGCCCAGAGCTTTGAAAAAGTAAGTGACTTGCCGGGAGTCACATAGCCAGTAGGTAACAGGCAAGACATAAATTCAGGTCTCCCTGGCTCTAAGGCTAGTTCTTTCCAGTGACATATTTGCTCTTAGATCATGGTTAGTTTAATATGCATATGTGTGCACATGATCTAATACACACATACAGGCACTAACAATATGTACTCTGGTAAATAGTCTAAGTTTCTTTTGGAAAAGCTCCATGGGCAATTGAAGAATTTCTTATCCTCCTCCTAACTCATTCATTCATGCTCTCTCTCATGACCATTGAGAGATACTAAGAAGATATGAAGGCGACTTTAAACATGAGCTTGCTTATGGTGGATTTTCTTCATTTTCTATCCCAGAATAAAAGAGGAAAAAAGATTTTTAATCTTTGGGGACTTTGCATGGAAATGATTAAAACCTTCCCAAAAGAATGCCTCCTGTGGAGCCCAAAGGATTAAGAGCACAGTCCGCCTGAGCAGTTTCAGTGGAGAGCACAAATGAAAGTGAATTAAACCACCTTATCAAAAAGCTCATCTTGCCTAATTTGCCTCTTGTTGGCCCATGAAGGCTGTTCAACCAGAAGAAGTACAAATAACTGTTAGGACTTGTCCCTAGCCCTCGAATCAACCATTGGGCAAAGGGCTCCCATGGCATCCACCCCTCTACATTACTACTTTTGTCCTAAAATGGGTGAGATTCCAAAGGGTTTGTTGATCAGCATCATTACTGACTGCACAATCCAAATCCCAGCCCTAATTAAATCATCTAAGACTGATAACATAAGGATGGCTTCATGGAGAAAGATGCCGGAAACCCTTCCTCTGCCCAGTCCTTTCCCCAGATACAGTCACTTACAGAAAGAATGCAGGAGGAACAGGGTTTACCAAATTAGGACAATATTCCCATGCTGTGACCCAAAAAGGGCATCCACAAACCAATGGCAGTCCAACGTCTCCAATCTCCCCTGCTTCTTTCCACCTCCTCCTCTTTCCCCAGACTCCACACAGAGAGCTCTTTTTAAAGACTTAGGCTTGGCAAAGCTATTAGGTTTGGAGCTTAATGAATGCAATCAAAGCATCTTCAATTTAGAGTTGGAAGAGAATGTAAGATTCATCTAGGCTGACCCTCACTTTCTACAGATGAGGAAACTGAGACTCAGGGAAAGAAAGTGACTTAGCAAAGTCTTCTAGGTAACAGGTGTGAAAGATGGGATTTGACTCTAGGTTCCCCAATGGAGAGTCAATGATCTTTTCATCATACAATATAGCCTGCCAACTGCTAGATCTCAAGTCACTCTTGTTCAGTGATTCCTTCCCCTTTTCTTGGAGATTCAAATTTCTTAGTTGAAGGTTATTGTTAGCTTGCTGTTTTGCTTTGGTTTTTTAGTTCCCTGAGAGCAGAAACTTTTGACTCTTTTTGTATCCCCAGCACTTAGCAAAGTGCCTGGCACAGAGTAGGAGATTTATCAATATTTATTGACTCACTGGTTTGCTTTGACTTTTTTTTTTTTTTTTACTTTTTTGAGAAACAGCATAGTGAAGTAGAGGTGTCAGGAAAACTTGGGTTGAAATCTTACCTCAGTTACTCACTAGCTTTCTGAATAGTGTGGAGCTTCTTAAGCTCTTGAAACCTCAATTTCCTCATCTGTAAGTTGGGAATAATGATAATACCTCACAGGCAGTAATGAGGTTCCAATGAGATAATATTGGTAACAACTTGACAATGGTGGTTTAGCCTAGAAAGTTTAGTGGAAAATTTTAAGCACTAATTAAATCTCAAATTGGTATTTTCTCTAGTGCCTGAAACCAGGCACTATAAAAATGTTTTGTGTTTTTATCTTTTGGATGCTACTGTCCTGATTCCCTGCTCCTTTTCAACCAATGTCTTGAGACTTTCAATCCATTAGATCCATAATCCTACGAGGGGGATGGTTAGACAGTTCTGGAGAGGGCAGAGGATGCTGAAATAGTGCCATCCTATCTTGAAGGGTCAGGGGAAAGGAGTGGATTCTTTGAATAGCAAAAGAGGTCAGTACTCTAGCCAGCAACAGTAGAGTGAGATAAGAATCAGAGGTAAGAGGGGTGTCTGAACAACATACATCAGACTCAGCAACATGGTATGAATAGACTGAGAGTGTAGGTGGAACCAAGAATGCAGGGGCAAACCAAGAATCTGGAAAAATATAACAGACAGGCAGAAAAACCCAACCAACATCCATTAAGTATCTACTGTTTACAACGTAGTGCGTTTGGCATGGAGGGGGGAAGATTGCATTGAGTTAAGTAAGGTCCTATCCAATTCTATGTTTTTCAGTCATTTTTCAGTGGGTCTACCTCTCCATGACCCCATTTGGGATTTTCTTGGAAAAGATACTAGAATGGTTTGCCATTTCCTTCTCCAGCTCATTTTACAGATGAGGAAACTGAGGTGAGATGAAGAGGGGCACCCATGCACTGTGGTGGGAGTCTAGGCAGGGAAGTTTGGGGGCAGGATGGAGTGGTAGCATAGGGAACATGAATCTGATGTAGGGATTGGAGAGGATTCTGTATTTATCTCTGCTTTGTGAGGAATATTCATTTCTGCCTCAACTGTTGTTGCTTGTATGGGCTACAAAGCACCCTCCCCCGCCCTGTGGTCTTCTCACTTTAAAGGATGCCTCTGCCCCTGTACCCTGTTTTTCTGACCAGTCAGTTCTATCCAGAGATGTCATTTTAAAGAAAGTACCCAGGCCAGTCATGTTCATCTGTCTACTCTTTGATACCCCTCTGGGCTCCTTTCCTGACTCTCTGGATTCTCTACCTGATTCTCTTTCTCAACCATGCCTCCACTGGGGCACCTTATCTCTCACCCCATTGCTTTCAAATTAATTTTTATGCATTTTCATAATCAAAAGGCTGTTGATAATCTTTTGATTCTACTCTTCAATTTTAATGATTTTATAGGCTCTTCATGAAGGTAAATTGTCAGTAATATTGGACAAATCCAATGATTTATCTACTGTCAGACTTTACAGTTGCTTAGTGAAATACCTATCTGTTTCAAAAGTATTTTATTATTATTATTATTATTATTGGAAGAGAGAGAAGGCAAGCAATTACTAAGTTCCTATTATGTGCCAGACACTGTGCTAAGCACTTACAAATATCTCATTTGGTCACTGCAACAACCCTATGAGGTAGGTGCTTCTATTTACAGTCAAGGACGAGGTCATCACCAATTGTCTTGACCTATGTCTTGCCATTGGACTCCAGTGAGGACGAGAGAGTGAGATGGATGACTTTGCTCAGCTCGGCCTCACTGAAATCCTATTTACCACAAATCAAAAAAGCTCTTGTTCCACGAGAACTCAGCAGGTATCACAAACAAATAGCAGCCCTGGTTGAAACAAGGCTAGCAAAGGAAGGACAGCTTACCTGAAGACAGAGATAGATATGCTTTTTTTTTATGTTGTCGTTTGCTTGTTTGTTTTTCCGGAGTGGTCACATAACGAGGAGTGCAGTGAAACTAAGGTAGGTTTCTTTACAATCAATGTAATGTGCTCAACATGCTTGTATGCCTCCCAAAAGAAGAGAATGACAGGCTCATGACAAGATGATTGCCACTTACCACACCTCCATTATCAGTGACTATCCTCCCACGCTGACAGCCTGATAAGGTCAAAGAAAAATATTAAGAAGACCTGAAGACCATAACTAATAATGTGCCAAAAAAGACAAGCTTGTAATTCCGGGTGACGTTAATGCCAGAACTGGCAGATATGACAAGGAGTCATTGGGGTGAATTGAGTTGGAAATAGAGACAGCAACAGTAACTTACTACTGAAGACTTGTGCTTCTCATGACATTTTCATCACCAACACTGTCTTTCATGTACCTAAATGCAATAAATCTTTGTGAATTCACCCTTGTAGCAAATATTGACATTTAGTAGACTATGTTATCATAAGGAGAAGAGGCAGACAGGATATGAGAGTGACAATGACAGTGTGTGGCACAGAGTGCTGGACTGATCATAGATTTATCCTCTTCAAACTAAACACTTGCATTCAAAAAAAGTGGTGACTCCAAGGCAAGATGACTGCCGGAAGACAATGCTAACAGATTGGAGCATGTCTCTGGGTGGGAACAATTTGTTGCTAAGTTGGTAGAAAAGCTGAGCCAACACATGGTTGGCAACAGCAGAGCAGGAAAGGAGTGGGCAGCTTTCAGAGATTTACTCATCTGGGCCAGGACACTCAAACATCAGGGTTGGTTTGATGAAAATGATGCGGAAATTCAGAAGTTACTAAATAAAAAGCAAGAACTCCACAGGGTTTAGCAGCAAAATAGCTAATGTGTCTTTAAGAAGACAGTGTTTAACTTCATTAAAAGTAAAATGCAAGCAAAGCTTATAGAAATAAAGAATCCTTGGCTCAGTAAAAAGGCAGATGAAATTCAGTTTTACAATAATAGTAGCAATCTAAGAAGCTTTTATGATGCCTTCCCATGCTTTTTAATATTATCTTTTCAGTGATATTGTCAGATACCTTCAATGCTGACAAAAACAGCATCAATGTGAGGTACCATTCTGACAGATAAATCATTTACTTTGAAGAACCTACAAGCCAAAACTAAAGTAGAGGTAGATTTGGTGTGCGAATTGTGTTTGTAGATGATTGTGTACTCAGTGAGACCTCTGAGGGTGAGATGAAACAGAGTCTGGATCAATTCTATGCCATGTGTGCTAATTAGGACTTGACAATTAATACCTGACATATCCCTCCAGCCATATATGGAACCATCAGTTATAGCAAATGGAGAAAGTTTGAATGCTGCGGGTATTCTTTTACCTTGATAGTATACTTTTCATGAATGTACGTATTGATAATGAGGTGGCACATACATCACCAGACTTAGCTCAGTGTTTTGGAGACTCTGAAATAAAGTATGGGATAGAAAAGGTATTAGGCTGCCGACCAAACTGAAGGTCTACAGAACTCTTGTAATGACCTCATTGTTGTATGTCTGAGAAACCTGATAGTCTACCAGAACCATGCTAGGAAATAGAATTGCTTCCATTTGAATTTTCTTGGAAAGGTTCTGAAGATCATCTAGCAAGATAAGGTCCCAGACACCACTGTCCTTTCTTTAACTGAACTGTCAAAACATTCAAACCTTACTGCAGAAAATGCGATTTTAATCAGCCAGCCATATTGCTAGAATGCCAAATGTGCATTTGCCTAAAAGACTGTTTTATGGAGAACTCACACAAGGCAAGTGCTCAAACAGGTCAGAAAAAGTGATACAAGGACACTCTTGATGTTTCTCAAAGAACTTTGACATTGATTGTGAGCCATAGAAGACAGTGATACAGTATTGTCCAGCATTGTGTGCCCACATCAAAGAAAGCACTGTGCTCTGTGAGCAAAGCCATATTGCAGTAGCTCAAAAGAAATGTGAGATGTGCAAATATAGAGACATAACCATTCCAAATATTCATGTGGATTATTTGTGCCCAATCTGTGATAGAAACTTCCAATCTCATATTGCTCTGATCAGTCACAGGCAAACACAGTGCACCTTAACCCCAACATAATGATGGCATTTTGGTCCTCTTTGAGATAGAAGGACAACCATCAATCAACTCCCTGGACTTAGTTTCCTCTTCTGTGAAATGAAGGGGTCGGACAAGATGGTCTCTGCAGTCCCTTTCAACTCTAAATCTGTGATCCAAGTAAATAAAAGATAATTTCAGGAAGGAAGAGAACAAAAACAAGAGTATCTGGGCAGCTTCCTACAGACAGTGACACGTGAACCTTAAAGAAAGCCAGGGATGCTAAAAGGCAGAGGTAAGTAAATGGGTTAGGAAATGGCTTAGAGAAAGGACAGGAAAGGCCAACATAAAGTTTCTCATCAACAGAAAGTACACCCCCTATGCAACTCAGATATAAGTGGCAATAATGGGTTGTTCTTCTGCAAATGAAAACTTGCTTTCATTTTAAGGGGTGGTGAAGGGGCATGAGCCTGTCAGGAAAACATGACTTCACATTTAACCTTAGATATTAGCTGTATAACTCTGGATAAGTCACTTGACCTCTGTTTCCCTCAGTTTCCTAAATGACGATAACCCTCCCAGGGTTGTGATTAGGGTTAAATGAGATATGTGTAAAGCATTTAGCACAGAGCCTGGCACACAGTAGGTAGTTAATAAATGCTTATTTCCTTCTATTTGAGATTTGTCAGGATTAAAAAACATGCAGAGTAAAAGGTCTTAATCTTGGGTGATGAAGCCCTAAGGTTTCTATGGATATATTTCAGGGGATCCATTAACTTGGATGGGAAAAAAGACATCTTTGTTTTCTGAGCATTGCCCTAGTGTGGTTTAAAAACAACAGCAACAACATGGTTTCATAGGTTTGATGAGATGATCAAAGGAGTCCATAATACATGCAGAAAAGGGAAAACTCTCTGCTCTAGAGGAGTGCTCGCTCTCTTGCCTCCAAGTGACCATCCTAGCAAGTCTCTGCTGCTATTCTTACAAAACCCTTTTGTTTCTTTCTAAAGTGCTTTTTTTAGGACATAAGATTCTCTCAGTGTTATTGTACATGCTTTTCAATGTCCTTTGTAATTGTACTCCATATTTGTTGTGGATTTTTTAGACTACACAATGAACTTGTAGCCTTGCATGGAAGGGGGTGGATGGGATGATTCAGAAGAAGCATGGATGGTACCTAGAGTCTCAAAGTGAGAGTGCTTCGCTCTAGGAAGTTTCAAGGATAAGAAGGAAGCACTGGGAGGCAAACTGGTATTGAGGATGGAGAAGAGACTAATTCCAGGGCCCACAATGGCAATAAAATGGTTGACCAAGATCCAGTGGTCCTGAAGGGGGAAAGGAGAGCATCCTTCAACGAGCAGCAGCTCATTTCCTTAACTAAAGGACAGATCAGGGAATGAAGGGAGCCACACCCAAATCTATCGGTACCCATAAAACAAGGCATTCAGTGCCAAGAGTGGGAAAATGAGATCCGATTACTCTCCCTTATGGACTTTTAATGCAAAGTTTGCATTTTGTACTAGGCCAGTGTTGTACAAGAAAAAAGTTGGTATTTACTCCATCCTTCAAAGTGTCTCTGCTTTCAACAGGAAGGATTTAGGATGTCCTGCTCCCTCTGCCTAGCTGTGAGCACTCTCACCTTCCTCATGTGTTATTATATTTATTTCTCTGGCCAATCAGGATGGTTAAAGATCTGTCTTGAGTCAGAAAGGCCTGGTTTCATGATCCACATCCTATATATACTGTCTTTATGACTCTGGACAAGTCACAAACCTTCCCTGAAGCTGGAAGCTGCAGAAAAGCTCCATATCTTCAGAGAACAAATGAAATTGTAGGTCTGGCCCGTTTGCCTGGTAAAATGTCATATTCATCTGGTAGCTATTTGACCTTCTGTCATCTGTGAAATGGGTATAATAATAACACCTGCCTAGCAGGGTTGACTGAGAATAAAATGATATAATATTTGTAAAGTTCTTTATAAACTTTAATAAAATGATATGTAAATACTAGTTATTATCCTCATCAACATGATCATTATTCCTATTTCACAGACAAACAATGTGAAATTCAACACTCTAACGTGCCAGCCTATAATTGCCCAAAGCAACTTATGAGCTGAGGAAAAAAAAAACAAATCAATGCTTTGAAACCATTTCAAAAACTGAACTCATTGTGGAAAGATACAATCCCATTGATCTTTTTCTCCCACTCACTAAAATTCCAACTTGGCAGAGAGTTGGTTCTGAGTGGTGGCTAGTGCTATGGGACATTTGCATTACCAACCCTGAGCAGAAACTTGAAAAGTGATACTGGCCAAAGCATAGTGTAGACAGACTAGCACTTGGGCTCTTCAGCCAAGAATCCTGCTGCAACCATGTTCAAGAAGAAAAGTTGACTGAGTGGAGATAATCCACCTCAGAACTTTCTCTGCTGAGGAATAAGTGGAGCAATGGACATCCCTGAGTTTTATCCTCCTTGCATGGAAGAACCACAAAACAATCCACAAGCAGTTGTGGAGGATTTACTATGAGCAAGACAGTCAGCCCCAAACCCAGCAGCAATCAGTGCTTTGGAATGAAGAAGTGCCCTTTGGAAGGCAAGAGCAGGGCACTCCCAGATTTCCCCTTTAGCGTCTCTCTCTCTCTCTCTCTCTCTCTCTCTCTCTCTCTCTCTCTCTCTCTCTGTATCTCTGTGTGTGTGTGTGTGTGTGTATGTGTGTGCGTGCATGTGATGAGCATCTTTGGTGAAGTCTATAGATGCTTGAAATTATGTCTTTAAATGCATAAAGTAGATTACATTTGATTGAAAAGGACACCAATTATATTGAGATAGTTATTAAAAACAAGTTCATAAAGCAGAGGTTAAGCATCTTTAACCTAGATCATTTTGATTACTAACCCAAAGGCCTGGAAATAAGTGAGAAAGGAAAGAGACTTCATTCAAAGTCTCTCCTGAGCTCCTCTACCCCCTTCCTCTAGCATCTAGAACTTAAAGCCCAAACTGAACATTCCTGCCCTCATGATAATTCACTGTCTTTTCCACACCCTCTTGATTACCTTCTATTTACAGCGTGTGTGTGTGTGTGTGTGTATGTGTGTATTTATACATTTTTATCTCTCCCTTTAGAATGTGAGCTCCTTTAGCGAAGGAGCTAGTGTTTGTCTTTCTTTGTATCAGCAGTATTTTCCACAGTTCCTGGCACATAAGATGGGAATAATAAATGGCTGACACCAGTTGACTGATTGACACTTTATAGGATCACTATCATCCTAAATCTTGATGCCTTGACTAAGTCTTGGAAAATGAGGCTGGCCTTTTTTTACATCTCTTATTCACTAAATCAACCTTTAGCATGCATCTCCAGCATTCTTGAGGCAAAGTCTCCTTTCAGAAATAGGGTTCCAGTTAAGAGAAGGAAAGAACTTACTTGAAGCCATTCCAGGTAAATCAGTTGTGTCCAATCACCCCATGCATGATTGATTGATCAGAAGTCCATTCTTTTGACACAATATCATGAATGATTGAACATCATGTCAAATTGTCTCTGAATCTGGCATTCTAATGGTTGGATCACCTCTGATACTTCAGCAACACTGACTGAATCATTGTGCTTCAGAAAACAGCTGTTGCTTCCTCATCAAAACAAAACAAAACAAAAATAATTTTATCCCATAGCTCCAAAAGGCAACATACTTTGCCTGAGATTTTCCATCTTATAACTGTCTTCCTGTTAATTATCATTGAGCAAGTGTTCATAACGCTCGGAGTCAAGTTTCGAGAACGTGTTTTTATTGGTACCCCTGGTTCACAACATTTGGAAGGCTTTTGTTGGGCAACTCATTTCAGTTAATTTCAATTCAATAAGTATTTATTAAGCTCCTACTACATACCAAGCATTGTATTCAGTACAAAGACAAAGGCAAAACTGACCTTTGTCCTCAAGGTGATGACACTCTGAGAGTCATCCAATGAGCTTCCACCCAGGAACTACTTGTGTCTGATATTTCTTTTATTTTTAATTCAATTTTTAAAAATAGAATTTTGAATTCTCTTCCTCCTATTTGCCCCTGTATTCTACATTAAAAAACAAGAAAAATAAAACCCACTAAAATGTGTATAGTCAAGCGAAACAAATTCCTCAGTTAGCCACATTGAAAATATTCATTCATTCATTTATTCATTCATTCAACCATTCATTTCAGTCTATCCTCTGAGTTGATCATCTCTGTCTGGAGGTAGATATCATGTTTCATCATGAGTGCTCTGAAACTCTGGTGGGTTCCATTGTATTGACCAGAATTCCTAAGTCTTTCAAAGTTTTCTACAGTAGTGTTGTCTGTATAAAATAATTTCCTAAGACTCTTCAGTTTGCATCAATTCATATGAACTTCAGGTTTTTTCTAAAACCATTCTATTTGGGTTTAACATTGAATGTCATCTTGCCCCTGTGGTGATTTAAACCATAATAATATTGATCTCCAATATCAATCCAGGTAATAATAAAATCACATGAGATTTTTCATCTTTTTATCTCTTCCCTTTGGTGATATGGACAAATATCAAAGCTTAAGAAGCTCATTAAAAAAAATATGCAGTCAGTATTTTCTCTACCAGATTGTCATCAGAAATGTTTTAACATTGAGACTGCAAGTTTAATTTCACTGGAGGTAGCACATTTTGTAAATCCCAAAATTCAGAGTAAGGAGGAACATTGAGTATTGTCTCTGATGCTTTTGATCTAATAACATCCCTTTATCAAGTGTGTCTAGATCACCACTGAAAATGCATGTTCACATCTGGGGTCCTACCAAAACCATGATCATGTTTTATATACAAGTAGCTAAGTAACATTAATTATGAGTGTTGGCTCAGGGGAGTAAAAATATGTATGATGAGAAAATCACACATATGCCGTGTGTGTGTGTGTGTGTATACATCTATATAAAACAAATACATATACATGGTATTGGGGTAAACGGGATGCTCATGTAGGACGAGCACCTCTGGTGTGAGAGTTTGCCAAGTCCTTTTCAGGACTGCTTATTCACCTTTGGCATCCATCTATCACCCAATGTTTGTCTGTGAATGAAGCTGTACAGGTGCAGTGGACACATCTGTCTTGGCAGAAAGGCTAAACCACATTGAGGATAAGTAACAGATGTCAAACCCATCAGTGAGTTAGAGGAATGTCTACCTGAAGCATGTGAAGATTTATCCCAGCAGAAAGGACAGATGAGAACAATTTGTTCCAACGGCCATGAAGACACCTGAAGTGGGTTCTGTGGAGCACTTGGAGCTTGGTCAGGTCTAGAAGATGCCACAGTCATCCGCTGTGTCCTGTCATCACTAGTCGTTGTGACTTTTGTCTTATCGCCGGACTTCCATGACTCTGGAAGAAATAGCCAATGACTTTATGTAACTCTGCCTTACTTAAATCCAATTCACACACAAGTCAAGACATCACCCATTGTCTACTTTTACCCATCATGCTGTTATCGGTCCTCTTCAAAAATGAAAGACAAATAACAACAAGCACGATATTCCAAAAATCTCAGTGCAGTTTTAAGTTGATGCTTGTCTATATTATATGCGTACTATATTGCATATTATATATAATATGTGTATTACATGTATATGCATTATTTATGTACATATATAGAAGTATGTACATATATAATGACTTTTTGTCGTTAAAAATACTGGCTGGCTGCTGCAAGGATGACAGAATAACAGGAATCATTAATAATGAATGCATTGTCACCATCTTGCTCTCTGACTTTAAGAAGTCCATTCCCTTCTGGGACTCAGGTTCTCCATCTACAAAAGGTAGAGGTTGGATTGAGTGATTGCTCAGGTCTCTTCCCAATCTCAGACCATTTCACACTGTTATGATTTTTGTAAGCATTTTAGTGCATTGTGGTTTAATTCATTCTTTTATTTGGCATTATGTAATTCCTGAGTTACCTTTCAGGGGCAGCATGTGCACATTGTGATCTTCATTGGGGGAACTTCCAAATGGGTGAGATCATGGTTCCATTTGAGTAGTTCAAGCCTTGGTATCTCATTTGATGCTTACAGCATTCCTGGGAGGAAGGTAAAGTCTGCTTCTGATTGCTCTATTTTATGGAGAAGGAATCCAAGGTTCAGAGAGATTACAATTCACTCTAAAGTGACCCAACTAGTTAATAGAATAGCTGAGGTTAGATTCTAGGTTGGTGAAGCAGTGTCCAGAAGACATGGACAGAAAAAGTTTTGTTTTTATAGAATTTTTATAAAGGCCATAAGCAGGGGGTGTGGTGGTGCAGTGAATAGAGAACTGGAGTCAGGAGGACCTGAGTTCAAATCCAGCCTCAGACACTTAACACCTACTAGCTGTGTGACCTTGGGCGAGTCACTTAATCCCAAGTGCCCTGCCTTCCTCCTTCCAAAAACAGAAAAAGAAAAAAATAAAGGCTATAGGCAATCAGGCTCTGTAATTAATTTGAGCTATAGGCTCAAATCCCAGCAGGGCTCCTTACTAACTGGGTGACTTTGGACCAACCAGTCCCTTTACTGCCCCAACCCTCAGTTTCCTCATCTTTAAAATGAAAGGGTTGGGACAGGTCATCTTGGAAGTCCCTCACAATTTTAGCTCCAAAGCTCTATGCACTAAGACACAAAGTGGAATAGTGGATAGAAAGTCTTCCTTGGAATCAGGAAGATGTGAGTTTAAGTCCAGATAGGATGCCAGCTGTGTGGTCAGTGGGATATGAGTTCAAGTCTAGCTAGTATGCTAGCTTTGGGACAACCAACAGACACAACCCTCACCCTCATGATGCCCCCAGACAACTAAGACATTAAGTTGCATTAGGAGAAGTTCCCTGCAAGATGAAGTCATAGGTCTAGATAAGCCTCAGACGTAAAACAGCTTACCCAGTGAGTCTCATAGGTATCTGGTGGGAGAGCCTGGGTAAGAATCAAGCTCTTTTTTCTTGCTTTTACATCCACCACAGGTGGATTCCATATCACCGCATTCTCTACCATATCTAGAATCCCTGAAGTTGACTTTGAAAGGAGACCCTCTCCCAAGAGATAAACCCTGCTGCCCACCCCTGTGCCAGTCCTTGGGGAGATAATCTTGAGCTGATGACTAAGATCAGTCTGTATAATCCTCTCCGTTTAAGACCTAAATGAACTGCCAAATCATTTTACTTTACATCTGTGGTATGTGGGAAGAAAGCTTCCTCTGGTAGTAAGAGAAAATATTGAAATAGCAGATATAGCCTTCCCTTCAAAGAATTTGACCTTTAGAAGTGGCTATGTAGCATGGCGGATAGAGTGACGGACTTGGAATCCAGAATACCTGAGTTTGAATTCTGCCTCAGACATTTACCAGCTGTGTGGCCCTAGGTGAATCACTTAACCTTCCTTTGCTTCAGTTTTCTCATCTGTAAAATGGGGATAATAATGGGGTCTACATTCCAGGGTCGTTTTAAGAATAAAATAAAGCAGCTTACAGACAGTGCTTTCAAAATTTAAATCTCTCTCCAAATATTAGCTGTTATTTACTTGTGGAGAACCAATATACACAAACAAAATAATTTAGCACACGATAGGTTCCACCAACGGACTGTCTAAAATTTTAAATTTAATTTACAATAAGAGAAGAATGATTTCCAAGCCCATTTCCAGGGACTAGTGATGTCCTACAAAAAAAAAAACACTCTCCACCCTTTATTCAAGTTACAGAGTTTTTTAATAGAAAGGAGAATATTAGGAATTCCAGGGTGGGGGTGGGGGTGGGGATGAAGTATGCTTACAGAGGACAGAGAAAAGAAGAGAGATTTCCCACCTTTTTGAAGACACAACAACTTGCTGTCAGAGTATTTTTATTATAAGATCATGGCATTTGAGTGAGACGTGATCTTAGAAGCCATCTGATCCAACTATCTAATTCTACAAATGAGGAAACTGAGGCCCAGAGAAAGGGTTACGATAACTATAAGTGGCAGAGATGGGGTTTCAATCAAGAGCCTCTGACACCAAATCCAGATCTACTGCACCAGGCTGTTTCTCCTTAGCCTCACTTTCTTGCTTATATAGGAAGTACATAAGCAGTGCTTGTCAGATTGAACTGGATGGATTTCTCCCAGATCAATGGCAGATATCAGTAGGGCACTAAGGAATTTCACAACTGCTGAGGCTGATAGAAATGAGGCTAGTCATTACAGAAATAAGCCATCGCATAAAATGCAAATGAGAAACCCAGAAGAGCCCAAGTGACAAGCCAATGACAAATTAAGGCTTGTACTAAGGTTGCTGTGTTCCAGGTGTTTCCAAACAATGAGGCAGATGACTCAGGAAGGCCTGATGCAGTGTCAGATGAGAAAGCTACCTGGCAATTTCCAACAATGTCAGTAATGCTGAACACTAACAGCGACTGTCTAGATGCAGGCTTCCCAGTCAAGTCCCTCATTAAAAACAGGAAAGGAAGAAAGAAGGAAAGAGCAGCCAGCCCCCTGCACCTCTGAAAGTCTCTCTTCCATAGCACCTGATACCCACTTCCCATTTCCTATGGCAAGAGTGAATAATATTCTCATCCTCAAAAGTCCCAGAAATGGGAAAAAAACAAAATTCAGATGTAAAGGGGGCTTGGAAATTGACTTCTATCAAAAATATTTTATTTCACTGATGAGGAATTTGAGTGTCAGAAAGGTTGTGACTTGCCTATAGTATCATGGTTAATAAAAATTATGGAAGAAGGGTAAGGAGATAGTGAAGTAGACCTTCATGCCTGGAGTCAAATCCAGTTTCAGATAGATCTTCCTTCTTCCAAAAAAAGAAAAAGAAAAAAATAAAGGCTCTAGGCAATCAGGCTTTGTAATTAATTTGAGATACAGGCTCAAATCCCAGCAGGGCTCCTTACTACGTGGGTGACTTTGGACTGACCAGTCCCTTTACTGCCCCAACCCTCAGTTTCCTCATCTTTAAAATGAAAGGGTTGGGACAGGTCCCCAGCTGTGTGACACTGTATCAGCAAGCACCCTAGCATACCCAGGGTGGCTGCTAGCACAGGTTCTTAGATCTGCTTTTCTAAAGGAAAGCAACTCAGAATGGGTTAACAGTCTCACGTTAATCAATCAAACATGTAT
>CM053591.1:190775841-190797268 GCA_028646515.1 Pseudochirops corinnae
ATACAAACACAGGTTAACAAGCAGAAGTTACAAGCAGACAAAGAAACAGATCAGCAGACGGGGCTGCCAGCCGTCTCACTGTTACATCCATACCTAGTCAGTTACCACAGAGGGAAGCACCAACATCTGGGTTTTTCAAAGCTGGGAGACTCAGCAGCTTCCCAGCGTCTTGTCTGGCCAAATCACACGACTCTTTCCAAAGTGAGCTCCAAAGCAAAACCTCACATCAGGGTATATATGGCCTTCTCCTGGCTCAGAGAGTGTCACAGTCCTCTTGACCCACTGCCTAATCACGAAGTAATAAGGCGTAGTCATTCCTGAAGAGCAAGCCTCCCACCACGGGCTCCATGTGACCACATTCAGCCTGTTAGGAGGCAGAGTATACTTTCAAATCAGGCAAAGTTCTCAGAGCCACTTAAGCCTATCAAAGGGCCTAGGGGCAGGGAAGATCTTCAGATTCCCATAACAGACCCTGGGCAAGTCACTTCACTGTTTACCTCAGTTTCCTTTCCTGTAAAATGAGCTGGAGATAGAAATGGCAAACCACTCCAGTGTCTTTGCCAAGGAAACCCCAAATGTTGTGGGCACCAAGAAGAGTACACAACTGGAAAATGACTCTACAGCACCAAATGGAACACTGGGGGAAATGATACCAGATTAAGAGGAAGAGGAACTGAGTTCAGATGCTCATTTTGCTACATACTACCAACAGGATCTTGGACAATCTAATGATTATGATTATAGCAAAAACAAGAGCAATGCCAGCATTGCTATGGGACTTTACAGCTTGCCAAGCACTTTGCATATGTTATCTCATTTGTTCTTCCCAACACTGGGATGTAGGTGCTAATATTGTGCCCATTTTACAGATGACCTCTCGGGACTCCCATTTCCTCATCCATAAAAGGAAGGAATGAAACTGCATTGGTTCTGAGGTCTGTCCTATCTTCTAACAGAGAACACTAAGCAGATGTCAGCAGCATCTGAGCTCTTCCCACGTGCTTTTCTTTCCTCATGGCCCTTTTCTAATGGCAAATTCTGTAACCTTCACTGATGGTACTCCAGACACAAAGCCTGGATCTTGGTCCCCATCACAGTCAGCCACAGATTACATCTGGCCAAGGACCCATTCAGTACAGACCTTCTAGAACAGAGCCAGGGAACTGACTACCAGTGCAGGACAAAGTGGCGCATGTCAACATTTTTTCAAAGTCTTAGTAACAAAGAGCTAACCCTGTAATCATGTGAACCACAGCAAGAAATATTTTTTAATTAAAAATTACACTGGCCCTAAGTCCCTATCTTTTCCAACAGGATTAATTTATAACCCTGCAATATTTGTTGATTGGTTGAATAATGTTTTATCAAAAAATCAACATTTATTAAGCACCTTTCCACAGTTCTTGTTGAGTCATTCCAGTTGTGTGTGACTCTCCATGGCTCCATTTGGGGTTTTCTTGGCAAAGATATCAGAGAGCTTTGTCATATTCTTCTCCAGCTCATTTTACAGATGAGGAAACTGAGGCAAGCAGAGTGAAGTGACTTGCCTAGAGCTAGTAAGCTTCTGAGGACAGATTTGAACCCAGATCCTCATGTGGTCAGAGCTAATGCTCTAGCAACTGTGCTACCTTGCTGCCTTTACTAAGTGCCTACTTTGTGCCAAATACTTGGTTGGATGCAAGAAATTTTTACAAAGTCTCCCCTAAAGGAAGGTATATTCTATCAGGGAAGACAGTATACACATATGTAAGTACATTCAGAAATGATAAGAATAAATACAGTTATTTTTGAGGAGGAAAGGTAGCATCTGCATTTTGATGATTCTACCTTACCTGGTTCCTCACCTGACCAGAAACTTCATGAAAATCTTCTGTTCCCTGTGGCCTCTGAACTTGGTTATTTGCATTTTGGCAACAATCCTGAACTTGACCATGTAAGCTGGAAATTGCCACACGACAATGCCTACCCCACCTCTGAAGGGGTGAAAACCAACCCATTTTTCAGAGTGAATGGCAGCAAGTCTGCCTTTCAGGAAAACGGCACCGAAGTGGAATACCAAGGGGAGATGAGGAAGAAGAGGAAGAAGACCTTTTTTTTTCACATAGACATTGTCAAATTTTGTGCACTTCCAAATTCCTTCCCAAAAGCATGTGATCAAGGAGTGAGACTGACGGCTTCCAAAAGCACACCTCGTATTTAGAGACCTCTGATGGCTTTCAGGAAGAAGGAAAGGCAACACTGGCTGAAAGTCCTATTTTATTTTTCCGTGGAAGTCTCGGATATGCACCATCAGTGGCACTGCATGCTATGATGGGAATCTGGAAAAGGCTTTATCAGAAGCCCCACAAGGAGGTGGCTAGAAGTCTTATTTTTTGGAGACAGGGAATTTAACTTAGAGTAGTAAAAAGTGGAAGTCTAACACAGCATCCTCTATTTATAGTTCAAATAAAGGAAAGGCAGTGAAAACTCTCTGTACGGTGTTGCTGACGTCAATGCTGACCTGTGGTGACCATTGTTCCTTGGGTGTAAGGGAGCCCGGTTCACATTTGACATCAATTTTCTTCTGAATAGGGCTGTCCCATTATCTTCCATACTGTTTGTGCTCACATAATGGGTCTGGAAGAGCGAGGCAGAGATGAAGGTTAGAAAGATAAGTAACTAGTCCCCCCTCCGTCCCCAACAGGGTCATTTATATTACTTGTAACGTAAAATCTTTATAGGCTGATTTTTTTAAACTAAAGACCAATTTTATAGACCTTGAGTGGAGGTTGTTTGTTTTGGGCATTTTTTTGTTTTTGCATTGAAACTCTCTGCATTTATAGTTAGGGAGTTTCAGCAAATTTTTTTTATTAGAGAAGAAAAGACTTATGAATAAAAGCTTTAATATGACTGAAATAACAGGATTAATATTCCTAATATAGACAATGAAAAACATAATAATAATGATAGAATAATAGAATTAATATATAATTATGAATATCATTGCTGCAATTATAGCATATTTCCACTTGCCAGTAGGTGGGGTCATAATCTCTCCCTGTTATTGAGTTGGGGCTTTATGAAAGGGTGGGCAAGTCGAGTTCTTTATGTTTCACCTTACCTTCTCATTATTTTTTCCCTTTTTTCCCCTTCTTTCTACACCTGGGTAGTATGCTGGCCTATTCTTTCTTATAATTCTATGGACACAGGAGGTAATGGTACTGCTGCACCTTGATCAGACCACATCTTGAGTCTTATGTTCAGGTCTGGGCAGAAGTCATTTAATAAATGATTTAATAAACTAGCAGTTAATAAATGGCCAGAAATCATTTAATAAACTAGCATTTATTGGACACTTACTACTATGTGACAGACCTGGATTAAGTGTTGAGAATTTTTTAAGGCAAAAACAGCCCTTTCCCTCAATAATTTCCATTCTGATTGGGAAGATTGCAGTTATATAATAGATCAGATGGTAAGTAACCTTAGAGAGGAAGGCACCATCAGTGATATGTTGATTCATATTTTAGGAAAGATATTGATGAGTTTGAGTCCATCCAGGAGAGATGATGCATTTAGTGAAGAGACTGGAGACTAAACTTTGCAAAGACAGAAGGATCTGAGAGTTTGTTGAACTAATTAAGGGTGTTTAACCTATAGAAAAGAAGTTTGGAGGAGGAGGTAAGACAGGAGCACAGCAGTTATCTCCATGTACAGGGAGTGGGGGCGGGGGGGGGGGGGGCGCGGGCACAGCATCTAGAAAAGGGATTAGAATTGTTCCACCTGATTGAGGAAGGCAGAAGTAGAAGCAATGAGTGGGAGATAGAAAGATGTGGATTGGGGCTCATTGCAAGAGGCAACTTCTTTGATATTGGAGGTGTCTAAAGGTGCACTGTGCTGCACCCAGAGGTAGAGTTCACTTCTCAGTCAAGATATTCATTTCACCTGGAGCTGGGATGAACATTTGTGTATGTTTAGAGGGAACTCCTGTTTAGGTACAAGTTGAAGCATATAGCCTCTGTGGTGCCTCACATTCTCTGGTTCTGTACCCCTTGCTGATTGCTTGGTTATAATAATGACAATAATAGATAGAGAGAAAGGAAGGAGGGAAATGAAAGAGAAGGAAGGTAGAAAAGAAAGAAGCTAGAAAGGAAGGAAAGAAAGAAGGAACCTAAGGAAGAAAAGAAAAAAGGAAAGAGGAAAAGGAAAGAAGGAAGGAAGGAAGGAAGAAAGAAAGAGAGAGGAAAGAAAGAAAGAAAGAAAGAAAGAAAGAAAGAAAGAAAGAAAGAAAGAAAGAAAGAAAGAAAGAAAGGAAGAAAGAAAGAAAAAGAAAGGAGGGAGGGAGGGAGGAACAAAGGAAGGAAGGAAGGGATCAATCATATTAACCCTACCTCTGGAAGAAACTTTTGTGGCCTTGGGCAAGTCCCTCCAAGTCCCTGGGCCTGAGTTTCTTCATCTATAAAATGAGACAATTGGAATGAATTATCTTTAAGGGCCCTTTCTGGTCTAAATCCTATATTCTATGAGATTGTGCTTTTATTACCTTACCCAGAGTTTTCCTCACAGTCAGTATCAGGTAAACGTTGTACATATTTTCCCCATTTCTCCCAGAAGTGAAAATCAAGACTCAGGGAAATGAAATGATTTGTGAGAAGTCCCAGTAAAATGGTGGGAAAATGCAGAGCTGAAGCCCCAGCCCATCAGCAGCCCACCCAGCCTTCATTACTCTGGGCCCCCAGGTGTGAATTCCATGCTGCCAAGTTGCCATGTAGCTTTCTCCCTCCTTTAAAGCCCATCTTTCCTAGAGTGCTTACACAGTATTTATATCCCGAGTATTAAACCCATTTATATACCCTCCTCCTCCACGTTCCTATAGGCTTTAAAGGGAGATCAAGTCCTACTAGTGGATAAAGATTAGTAAAGGCTTTATAAGATGGGCAGAAGAACAGAATACGTTTTTAATTTCACAGCTGGAAAATTGAAATACCATTTGGATAATAGAAGATAAATAAACAAAAACAGAACTCCAGCTTTTTGGAGTCGGAAAGGGGGGATCACTCCCCTTTTCAATGTCTTTTCTCATATTCCCCTCTCCTCATCTGTATCGTATGGTTTGCTCGTCTATTCTGATCAAATTCAAGTTCAACGACCACTCACCTTCCTACCTCACTCGTGAAGAAGGGCCCCCAGCACTAAAAGCAATGATGTGGAATGCCAGCTGTTGGCCCAACTGCCCTAATGGATCACACAATGGAAACCAGATCCAGCTCAGACTTTTTCTCCCAGTCTGCATAGATAAAGTGTCTATGATTTGCTAACACATTTAAGATAGGATCATGAATAAATTCCAAGGTATTTAGGAAAATTTAAATGTGCTTTATATGACTAACTATAAACAGCTTCTCTCCAAACCTTCCAGGGGAAGGGAATAGGGTCAATTTCATATCACCTACCTAATTTCACATATTTTACTTGAAATATAGATAATTAAATTAAATCAGATCTGACCTATAGCTGTTCTGACTTTTTTTCTTTTTAATTCAATGTATCATTAGAAACACTGCAAGGGCCATTCAAGCCAGTTTTATTCTATTGATGAGATGTGTGTGTTTGTGTCTTTTTCCTGTAAGAGTTGTTGTTGAAACTCTCAATGGATTTCAAAAATTTCACATGTATTTGACAAGGTATCTGAGGTTGCTTTGAAACAATAGTTAATCTTCAGGGCAGAAAACTGTATCTTATACAGAAAAAAAGGAAAACCTTCTTAACCAGAAAATTTTATTACATTGCGTTTCTTCTCTTAATTCATAACATTCTAGTATGGAAAGAGCATCCCTCACTGACCATTTCTTAAGGAAATTCATCATTGGTTAAATGTTTGATTTTGAATGAATAATTTCATAGGATACATCTAATTTAAACTGATCAGAAACAGCATCCCTCAATCTATCACAAACTGTCAAAACATTTCTAAAGTAGGGATATGTCCAAGAATTTAACATTGTTCTTGATCCAGAATGTATTTTCATAGAGAAGCAAGAGTTTGGTTTGCGAGTCAACTAAGCCAGAGCTTTTGTAAATGACACCTAAAGGAGGAAAATACATAAATAAGATTTGGAATATTTGAGGAATAATAACTTATTTTATGGAAACCAGCCCCTCCAGACACCCCATTTATATATACTTAAAATTGGGTCTGCTGTCTCCTGCAGCAGGACAGGTCGTCAAAGGATGGTTTTATATAATAATAATAATAATAATAATAATAATAATAATAATAATAATAATAATAATAGCAAGCATTTACCTGCTGCTCACTGTGTGCCAGGAGCTGTCCTAAATGCTTTATAATTATGACCTCATTTGATCCTCACAATTATGCTAGGAGATAAGTGCTGCTATTAGCCCCATTTTATAGATGAGGAAACTGAAGCAAATAGAGTTTAAAATGACTTGCCCAAGGACACACAGCTAGTGTCTGAGGCTAAATGGAAACTCGGGTCTGTAACAGCGCCTGACATATAATAAAGGTTTAATAGATGTTCGTGGATGAATTGAGTGATTATGTCAGCTAGGTTTCTAGCCAATTTTCAGCTAAGTTTTTTAATACTTTTAGGGCTTAGGGGTTAGTTTGTTTTTAAATGACTTCCTTCATTTTCTAGCAGCAAATATTTACCCTAGCTAACTGGATGAAAAACCTATAATTTACAGAGATGTTACAAAGTTATTTGGGGAATGTTCAACAAGCTGCTGGCATCAATGCTCCCCTTTTATTATTTAAAGATACCATTTCATTTAACTTAGCACTACATAAAGGAAAGGAGGAGATGGTGTGCAATTAAGTGGCAAGAAAATTTGATTTTCCTTGCTTCAGTGTCATACACCATGGAGCCATATTGAGAAGTCTTAAAAAATGTTATGGCATCATCCCCAATGTTATCCACAGGTTACTTTTTTTTTTCTGAAGAACAAAAAGGTTTATGAGACTAGAGATGTGATTCTGGATGATCTTAGCAATACAAGTTTTGAATTTAGGAAGATCTTTTATAATGTATATTAAAACTGAGCCAACAATTCTTTGATTGAGGAAATGTTAAGCAATTACCTCCTATGTGCTAGGCACTTTGTTGGTCACTAGGGAAACAGCCCCTATTCTTAAAGAAGTTCACATGCTATTGTTACTAACAAAATTTAAATATAAGGAGATGTCTAGGTGGCACAGTGAATAGAGTACCAGCCCTGAAGTCAAGAGGACCTGAGTTCAAATTTGACCTCAGACACTTAACACTTACTAGCCATGTGACCTTGGGCAAGTCACTTAACCCCAACTGCCCTCCAAAAAGAAAAAAAAAGAAAAAAACCAATAAAATTTAAATATAGAACAGTAAATGTGAAGTTTCTTTTTTCCCTTCCCCTTTCCTCTTATTTTTTTTCTTTTCTCTCTCTCTCTTTTTTTTTTGAGAAATGAGTGGAGAGGCATTGTATTCAAGCAGAACTTTATTTAGGAGATAACACTTGAGGTAACCCTAGAAGAGAACTAGGGCTTCTCTCTGATGGAGATAAGGATGTTCACACGTGCCTCTTCTCAATCCATCAATAAGGTTTTATTAAGCCCCTACTATGTGCCCCACATGCATTGGCGCAGGAGGGAGGAGGGATGCAAAAATAACTAATACCTAAAGTGTTCGTCACATGATTAGCTGGGATGTGTGGCTTGAGCTGGCCCCTCATTATGACAAACCAAGTAAATAATGAGGTCGTTTCTTCTTAGAGGTTTGACCCAATGTAATCACCAATGTTGTGCAACATGACAAAAACGCTAAATTTATCGACAGTAGAAACTATAGCCACATAGTAGGAGGGAATGAACCAGATGATTCACCGCAGTAGGTCAAATGTTTGTCTGCTCATGCTACTGGTTTCTGACCATCTTGTTATTATTATTATTATTATTATTATTATTATTATTATTATTCAGATATTCTTTCTTTCCTCTCTGACTTTTCCTGACCCCATTTGGGGTTTTCTTAGGAAAGAGACTGGAGTGTTTTGCCATTTACTTCTCCAGCTCATTTGTGGATGATGGAACTGGGGCAAACAGGGTTAAGTGACTTGCCCAGGGTCATACAGCAAGTAAGTATTTGAGGCCAGATGTGAACTCATGAGGATGAGTCTTCTTGACTCCAGGCCACTCTCTCCATTGTGTTACCTCACTGTCCTTCCTGATCATCAGTTTGTTTTCATTGCCCTCAACTGCATTTCACTGGGTGATGAAAGGAGCAGGGGGAGGTTTGGATGAAAGAAGGGAAAAGCACTTTAGATGGATTTCTGATTATTGACAGAGTCCTCAATAGGCATAGGTGGGGAATAACTGGCAATGCCTAATAGAATAAGAAATGAGAGGAAGGTCCCCCAGGGCCTCTTGGGGGCTAATTGAACTGGGCTCTAGGCAGTTAGGTGCTAACACTTACTAACTTTTAGATTATTGGGGTCTGAGATAATATTGTTTTGCTGTATTCACAACTGAACCCAACTGAAGAGAGGATCAAAAAAGCAGAGACTAATGATGCTACAAGGGCTGCATTTGACAGTATAAACTCAGAAAACAGAAACAATGAAGATTGTCATTTCTTCCTCTACTTGCTGAATAATTTGCATGCAATGATACAGTGGATAACAAAACCCACCAACTGAGCCCCTTCTCACATGGCATTTGGTCCTTGGGGGGAGGGGGAAGGACATAGCATGTCAGAATGGGAAAAGCACTAGACTGAAGGTCAAGGGAAAATCAATTGATTGATGCACATTCATTAAGTGCCTACTATGGGTCAGTCACTGTGTTGGGTGCTGGGAATACAAATACCCAAATGAAGCAATTTCTGCTCTCAGTAGGTTGGAGGTCAGGGTTAACATTCAGTCAAGGGAGGCATCAAGTGCTTTCTTCCTCATCTCCACCTGCGAGCTTCCTTCTAAGTCCCACCTCCAACGGGAAGCCTTTCCCGATCCCTCTTAGTTGTAATCCCATCCTTCCATTGATTATTTCCTATCCTTGCCGTGTATAGCATGTTTGTACTTAGTGTTTCATCTTATTTCACCCAACAGACTATGAGCTCCTTGGAAGTGAAAGCTGTTTTCCACCTCTTTTTTTGTAGCCCTATCATTTAGCACCTTAGCTGGTACGAATGCTTATTGTCTGGCTGACTGACGGAGTTATATGGGCACACAAAGAACAAGTATATAAAACTCAGACACAAACTAGCCATGTTGCCTCAGGGAAGTTGCTTAAGACCTCCATTCCTCTTGGGCCTCAGTTTCCTCATCTGTAAGATGACAGGTTTGGATTAGATGACATCGAATGTCCCATGTCCCTTTGAGTTTCATGATCTTGTCAGCTTTCTCCTGTTATGGCCTCTTCCCCACCTCCATTCTCTTTATCATTCCTATTTCCTACAATTTCCTCTCATCTATTTTCTTTTCAGGCTATATCAAAGTCAATTTTCAGGTCATTCAGGACTCTCAGTTAAATCTGTTATCTCACTGACTTAGAAAACTTTTCTTTTTTTTCTTCCCTTATCACTGGGGGCAGCACAACACTTATAAAACAGTTTTATTTCTAGCCCAGAGGATGCTCCCTCTAGCTACCAACTACTTTTAAATGACTTTCAAGGTCTCTTTTTTGTCCTAAAGATTTACTAAGGTTTTTACTCATAGCTTACACTCCTCAGAGAGCTGCAAGTCTGATGGTGGCCTTTGGAAATGTGTGAAGAATGTAAAAAATGAGCACATCAAAGGCAGAGAGAAGAAGAGAAACAATGTCAGATTCATTTTCTACTCTCCATCAAGTTCTCCATGGCCTCCATTCCCCAGGCATCTCCTCTCTCCTGATGCCAATCTGGAATGAAGAAAATCACTCCAGTTCACAAACAATTGCACTTAGGTTCTATAATTATTACCATTCATTAAGTTCCTCAACAAATATTTATAGGTAGTAGAGGTGATAAGGAAATGATTCAGCCTAAGACCATCCCAATGGTCTTATTTCCACTGTGGATTCTACCACATTGAAATGGCCATACCCTTAAGTCTCATAGACTCAAATGGACTGTGGATCCCTGTTTAGAATCATGTTTCTACATGCAGGAAACACATGAGGTTACAAAGGAAGTTAAAAATATATTGACGAATGTCATTTTTTAAAAGTTTTCAGACTCTAGGTTAAGAAACTTTGCTTAAGGAAACATAGTCTTAGAGAGGAGTTTCATAGACTCCTAGGTGCGCAGCTGGTTAAGACCCCAGAGGCCTTCTAGTCCAGTCCTGTGCTTTATAGGTGAGGAAAGTAAGATTCATGGAGATGAAGAGACTTGCTCAATGTTACACAGATAAGTAAGTACCAGTGTCAAGGCAACAAGGCATTATCAAGTACCTACTATATTCCAGGTACTGTTCCAGAGACGCAGAATATGCAGACAAAAATGAGATAATTCCTGCCCTGAAGAACTTTATTTGCAACTTGTATCTAGGTAATAATAGATCTTAGCTATAATATCATGATAATATAATATCATTTTTAAATAGCATAATATATAAATAATAAATATAATAACATAACAGATACCCAGATGTGTCATAGCTAGGAGATATTATAATCCAGATAATAATAAATGAAATGCATATAGTACTTTGAAGGTTTCAACATTCTTAATAAATCTGATCTCATATGATCATCACAATTCTGGAAGGTAAGTTCTGATATTTTCACATTTGCCATAAGGGGAGACTGAGGCAGAGAGTGCTGTGACTTGACCAGAAACACACAGATAATATATGTCTTAATTCAAGTCTCCTTGACTCCAGGTTTAATGTTCTGTCTTTCTCTCTCCCTCCCCTTTTCTTCCTTTCTCATTCTTTCCCCTTCCATGACCCACTCTCTATCAACTGAAATTGAAGTAGGTGGTTCTTTGTCTGGTGGAGTGGATAGGGGCTCTGGCACTTGATTCTCCATTCACTCTGCCAAGATACTTTTAGGATCATAGACACAAATTCCTGGAGGACAGGGACCATAGCAAGTTTTATCTCTTATCTTCAGAGCCTAGTGCTGTGCCTATATGAAGTAGACACCTAATAAATATTGCCAATTTTTAAAGATGTGATTTAAGGCTAGAAGCTAACTTAGGGATCAACTGGGTCAAATTTCATTTTACAATTAAGAAAACTGATTCCTTGAGAAAGAAAGAGACTTGTCCAAAGTCACTACACAAGTAATGAATAAAGTGTCCAAAGCAATAAAAGTATAAAGATTCTGAATTTGAGATGTTTTCTACCTTGTTCGGGAGTAAGATAGCAATTACAGAAGTATGGGAAAGGAAGAAAAACACTCTCCCTTCTTGTTTACACCTTTTTAAAATGCAGAAAACTGTCTACTCTCTTAGGAGGAGATGGCAGGAAGTTCCTGAAAACACCAACAGACAAGGTAATCTTTGAGCACTAGGAAGAGGTCTTATTCTTGCAAAAGGAATTTGATTAATGAGCATATTTTGGAGAAGCTCTAGGAAAGAGATAGAGTATCCAAGGAACACAATAAATGCCAATAGTACCCATTACCTCATTAGGAATGACTCAGTGTTTATGCAGACATCTGAGCTTCTTCGTGGGTGTAAATAGAAATTATGAGCGTGATAGGCAAGGAATAACAGTCATAACTCTGGTGGTCATAGCTTCAAAGGGAGCCAGGAGCAAGACGGGAAATCCATCAGTCAACTCCAATGAAATATGACACCAGTCTGAGAAACCTAGAGTCCAGTACATAGGAAAGGTGCTCTTGATGGGATGATCAGAAAATGAAGACTAATGACATAGATTCTTAAAAGTTGCAGTAATTAAATAAAATTCAGAGGAGTAGAATGATGGAATGTTAGAGGGACACATATATATTTTGAAGATTGTGGGATCATAGATTTCAGAATATAACTCCAAATGAAATCCTCTGATCAACATTTATAATGTTGCCGTGCATTATTTTTCAGTCATCTCTGACACATCATGACCCCATTTGGTATTTTCTTGGTAAAGATATGGGAGTGGTTTGCCATTTCCTTATCCAGTTCATTTTACAGATAAGGAGACTGAGGCAAACAGGGTTAATTGACTTACTCAAGGTCACAAAGCTAGTAAATGTCTGAGACCAGATTTGAACTCTTGAAGATCAGTCTTCCTGAATCCAGACCCAGTGTTCTATGCACTGCACTACCTAGCTGCCCCTACCTTTTACCATAATAACTAATAAAAATAATGACAAAAATTATATTCGTATGGTGTTTTATAGTGGCCAGAGGGTTTTCAGTTTAATCTCTTATTTGAACCTCTGATTTTCCATGCCTTTACTTGTAGAGTTTGAACAAACATCTGAGAAGGACAAAGGGTAATGCTAATTAGTTTGCTTGATCAACTCAGCAGCAGCAGCATTATCGCCACCACTATCATCATCATCACCATCATCATCATCATCAAATTATACAAAATACTACAATTATAACTAAGGATAGGGTCTGAACCTGTAATTTAATTAGTGTAGGGAACTCCCATACAAAGAAATTCATTCTACTAAGACACACTTCTCAGCAATGTAGAGTCTTGGAGAGTTGCCTGAAGTAGCGAGAGGTTATGGAACTCACCTAGCTTCCCACGGCCTTTAGCTGTGTCAGGGGAAGCATTTGAGCCCAGTCTTCCTGGCTACATGGATGACCTCCATCCACTATTCCATGTCTTTGTCGTATAAATGACATATAGTTGTGTAAATTACAAGAACATAACAAATAATAAATAAACATGAGAAGATGTATGTGAACCAGAGGAAGCACGTCTCCCTCCCACCGTCCAACCTGCTTTACGGGCGTCGGCCTCCAGCGTCCTCCAGCATTTTGGGGAAGCACACAGATGACGGGCTCATGTCCCCATACTTCTATTTGATTAAAAAGGCCATTTTTTTATTTCCTCCATACAATGGTCTATCAAATATTGGAGGCTAGAGGCTTGTCCGAAGACTGTTTCTATCTCGAATCCTTTAAATATAAGATGAGAAAACCATCTTAGGTTAAAGACAGTTCTGACCACGTGCTTTCCCTACTCAACACACATCAGTGGCTTCCTGTTGTTTCCAGAATAAAATAGAAATTTCTATTTTTAATTTTTAACATCCTTCACAACTTGATTCCAATTTTTCTTTCCAGACTCCATGAATATTACTTCTCCTCCTGATCTCTGTGATCCAGTGAAGCTGACCTTCTCTTTGCTCCTCATACTCGACATTCCATCATAATTTTGTATCTGTCTTTGTATGGCAGGCCTGGAATTCATCCTTTCTCACCCTTCCACCTCAGAGGCCTGCTCCTCTCTTAAGACTTAAGACTTAGGAGCAGCTAGGTGGTGCAGTGAATAGAGCACTGGCTCCAGAGTCAGGAGGACCTGCGTCCAAATCCAGCCTCAGACACTTAACACAACTAGCCATGTGACCTTGGGCAAGTCACTTAACCCTGACTGCCTGCCTTCCCCCCTCCAAAAAGCTAAAAAAATAAAATAAAATAAAAAATACTTTAAAAAAAGACTTAAGACTTAGCTTAAGGACCATCTATTGTGTGAAGCTTTTATTAAAATTCCCTCAATTATTAATGCTTCTGTCCTGAAACACCTTGTATTTAATTTCATATATATATATATATATGTATATATATTTGTATTTATACACTTATTTCTATGCCATTTATGCATACCTATGCATTTATTATCTCTCCCATTGGAACAGAAACTCCTGACAAGGAAGAATTGTTTTGTTCTTTGTACTTTGTATCTCCACCTCCTTGATCAGTACCTGGTACATTATATGCTTGTTGCTTGGGTAATAATATTGATAAATGCATTATATGCTTTAATGTTTTCAAAATGCTTTATTTGCACTATTGCATTTGAGCTTCACAACATTGTTACAAAGTAGATAATATTGGGTGCTATTATCCTCATGCTACAACTGATGGAATCAAGGTTCAGAAGTCAGTATCTCATCCATGGTCATCCACATGGTCATATATATATGAGAGATAATAGTTGACCTTCCATCTCCTTGACTGTTAGCATTCTAACCCATTGCCAGATCCCAAAGCCAAAGGCCCAGAGATAGGAAGCAATGCCTGGCCCAGCAGTGTCAGAATTGTATTGACAAAGTTTGAAGAATGTATTAGGAAGTAAAGTATCCATTAATCCTAACAGCAATTCTAATCCAGACAATATAAACTTCTCTTTTCATATTCCCAGATACTCTCATACTCTAAATGCTTACATGATCCCATGTCATGGTCATACCTCTGACCTGGTCGGTGTCTCTGTCTTTGTCTCTGTCTCTGTCTCTCTCTGTTTCTCTGTCTCTCTCTGTCTCTGTCTGTCTGTCTGTCTGTCTGTCTCTCTCTCTCTCTCCCCTTGCCCTGGCTTCAACACAATGGATGCCATTACATGGAGTAACATTTCAGGAATGTTAGACTACTACTCTACCTACCCATTCAGACCGGTAACAATGGGCCAAAGCACCACACAATTGTCAAGAACTTTTTTCCAGCCTTCGTCCACATACTTGAACTTCACCAAACATAAGGAAATATCTTAATCCTGTGTCACTGTACACAATCAGATTCAGGAGTCTGGATCACAATCAGCACCAACAGCAACAACAAAAAAAACAAGCAAAAGAAAATCAAAACTACCAAGCCTAGATTGCTGGGTAATAGGTTGCTATTGGGCATTAGGTTGATACTGTTCTTGTTCTTGGGTAATAGTTCTCCTCGAAGGGTTGTTCTTGATTTTGTGTTTTTATCTTTAGCACTCAGCATATAGCACATATAATAGTTATTTGAAAGAATATATTAGTGAATGAATAAATACACACATGAATGAATGAACATTTTGGCAGTATGATGTGGTGTTAAGGGTTCTGATAACAGGAAAGAACTAAGACCAAATCCTCCTTCTAATGCTCTTTGACAGAATAACGTGGACATACAGCTTCCCCATTTCTAAAATGTGGCTAGAAGTACCTCTACTATTTATCGCAAAGAGTAATTGTAAGGACCAAATGAGTTCATGCATTCAAAGTGCTTTGCAAATTTTTAAAAGGTACCATATCAGCAGGAACTATTCTTCAAACTTCAAGCATTTAATTTCTAGGCCTTTAGAAATCGTATCAATCTTTCTTTTCTCTTTTCAAATGTCCAGGTCTTTCCCCCTCTCAATATGGAAGAAGTTGAATAAATCAGGTCTATGAGAATTATTCTAAACATTATTCTTCTTGGGGAAAGTTACTATGCAGCCCTGGAAGTTGAATCAAAGCATCAATTAGGTTGGAAATTGAAGATCATCCCAGGCTTTTCAAATAGAAAATAAAATTGATTTTTTTTTTCAAAGCAAAATTGTAGATTGGAAGAACAATTTCTTGGTATCTTTTTATTATGTAATAAATGTTTGTTGGCTTTTATTGAATTCACACAGTCACACAAGTGAAAAAAAAAAAAAACAATAATCCTTGAAAGCAAACTGGCCCAATTTTCGTTTTATTAGATGAGGAAACTAAAACCCTAAGATGAAGTGTCTTACCCAAGGTTACATAGACAGGGAACTGAAAGTTTACACAGGTCGTGAGTAGCAGAGCTTAAAATGGGATTGCTAAATGCAGAAATCTTTCCAATCTCCCATAACAGAGATCTCTCAATTTCATCTAGTGGAAACAGAAAACCAGAGAAGTAGAGTTACTTGCCCAAGGTCACTTAACAAGTTAGTGAAAAGCTTTGGACAAGGTCCCAGGTCTCCATAGTCCCAGCTCAATGCTCTTCCTAATACACTAGACCCTGTTTTATCTCCTCAGCCCCAGACTCTAATAGAGTGCCTGACACATAGCAGACATTTAATACCTGTTGATCTACTGACTGGTGGATTGGTAGAAGAAATACAAGACAGACAATCCTGCAAAGTTCAAATCAGAAAGTGGAGTAGCATAAATCCACACAAGTATGAAGTGCTTAGGTTTACAGGAGGAAAGGCAAAAGCAATAGGCTGGGTTACATGATCCCTAAGGACCCCTACACCTCTAAATTTAGGATCCTATCATCTCCAAGTCAGTAAGCTAACATCCATGACAGGCCTTTTGATTATTCATTACTTATTAAGCTCTCATTAGCCTCAAATTCGAAGGTCCTTTGACTTTCCACATATAGGAAAATATGCTTATGAATATTTATATATGTATGTATATATATATGGTATATGTATATACACATATGCATGTGTCCACGTGTATATGTGTGTATATGTGTTGTATGCACATGTATATATTATGTACATATACATATACATATTTTTATGCGTGTATATAACTATATATGTGATTATATACATAAATATTTGTTTCTCCATACACATCTATACTATATCAGGAATTAAAACATCTTTTCATTATTATGAATTTAGTTTTCCCCTCACAAACCCTATGAAAAGGTCCTGGGAACCCCCAGGGATCCCAGACCATGCTTTGAGAACCACTGCATTATAAAAATGCAAATTCTGACAATTCTGGCATCTGACCTCTGACTCATCAAAGTGACAAAGATGGCAAAAGAGGAAGGGGTAAAAGTTGGAATATCTTTCAGAAGACAAGCCCACCAATATCCTAGTGATGGAGTTGGGAATTGTCTCAACTGTTCTGGGTAGAATGTGGGATGTCAAAAAATATCACTAAAAAGCACTTGGTCTTTGTTCCGGAGACGTTCCCTTCAACATGGGACATACAGCCCAAACATTGATCTCTGAGTCAGTAACGTGCCTGAGAGATGATGTGCTTTGCATAAGGTTTCATAGCCAGGATGTGGCAGAGGATTTAGACTCAGGTCTCCACGTCTTTGAAGCTAGCTCTCTGTCTCCTGTGTCACGATGTTTCTCCCTTTTTCTATAAACTCTACTCAAATCATGCCAAAGAACAGGTTATTCCAGTGGAGATTTCCTGGGAATGGCTAACATCATCCAGCATCCATAGGTTCTTGAACACTTTAGTAACAGAAGTTGGACCTTCTTGATCAGCATGCTTCTGCCCACAGACTTCTTCAAAGGTTGGAGAACTTTTTTTGGTACAGGTAGTCATTTCTTCCAGGTATATCTCTACCTCTCCATGATTTGATCGATGGTCATCAAGAATTATGTCACTAAATATAGCAATAGTATTTCTTAACATCATAATCTTTGCTAGATTGACCCTTGGATAATAGATACAAGCCCTCACCACTCACCCCATATCGATAATTATTTCATCCTGGTAGAACCAAGAACTCCTTCACTAGAATCCTTTTGGATAGAATAGCACAGGGATGGACTTTAATGGAGATTTCACAAACTAGACTGTTCATTTTGAGATCAGAGCACAAATGCACAATTTTCTAATTCTAAATGTATTTTATACTTCAGCATTTTAAAAAATGCTCACATTAGCCCAATATGGAAAGGACAGAATACAAGGGATGAAAATGCATATATTATACTGTCTACTTCTCCATCCTCTGTATTTTTATTTCTGTTACTATTTGTGGACTACAAGGCTAAAAGAGCACCCTAGAAGTCAGCCAATTACTGGGATTGGAATGATGAGACTCTGCGTGGATTGTAGTACTTTACTTCCTATGCCAGAGTTTATTAATCCAATTATTTTCACATGCATCCTTCCTTATTCTTTGACGTTCATTAGAAAATGTTGTGAAAGGTTGATTTAAATCCTTGTCATTGTGTAAAAATCAGATACACAAAAGTACAACTTATACTGTCTGTCTTCAAACAGTAGAAATAGTCCCTTATCTACTTTTGATGAAATTGAAAATTCAAAAAAAGTTCACTTATGAAGAACACTCCTGGCAATGCATTTAGCATTTGCCCATATAACCAGGTGGAGAAGGAAATGGCAATCCCCACCAGTATCTTTGCCAAGGAAACCCCATGGACAGCATGGTCCTGGGAGTCATGAAAAGTCACACACAAATTAACAACTCAACAGCAGCAACATGCCAGGGGCTAGAAAACAAAAACAAAACAAAACAAAACAAAACACATTTTTGAAAAAGAGATTCACACAGGAAGTCTAAATGAATGCTATTCAATTCAGTGTCTTCCCTTTATAATATTTAATTATGTTTAGCTTTGGAAAAAAAAAATTACTTGTAGCTGCATAATTGTTCAGAAGAGTTCATGTTGCAACAGCTCTGAGTTTCCTTTGATAAGCTACGTGAAGTTATTAGTGCTTACTATATGTCAAACGTTTTGCTAGCTACCAGGGATTGTCGTTGTTCAGTCCTTTGGGTTGTATCTGATTCTCCATGACTCCAGCTGGTGGTTTTCTCAGCAAAGACACTGGAGCTCTTACATAGAATATGTGTGTATACCCATGTAAGATATGTATGCATACATGGGTTGTCTAAGAGTATAGACACAACTCGTGAGTGACATGAATAGATATCTCTGGAACCTGGTCCATCTCTCTTCAAGAAAGATTACAATTTCTACTATGAAGGAAACAGAAAAATATCCTTAGCAAAACACTTCTCTGTCCTTTACCTATCTCCAAGAGGAACACTGGGCTTGATGTAGGTCTATCTGATACTCCATTTCAATATCGCTGGTCTAGGGATACAATAAATTCAGGACAAAAGCTACTTCCATAATTATCCTTAAGGAGGAGAGTAACCCCAAGCTTACAGTTGCTGAGTCAGCCCTCTGGTACCAACTGCTGGTTTCCTAAAAGACCATCACTAGTAACAAATAATGACTAAACTTATTTTTTTCTAAGAAAACAGGCAACAGAAATCAGAGAAATTGTACACATCAGAATATATCAGAAAACACAATAGTGAATAGATGTAAATGAGACAGGAGTGTGGAGATGGGGAGACAAGGGACCTCACAACATAGGGCCTCCATTTTCTCAGTGAGTTTCTCTCTTGAGGGAGAAGAGAGAGGACAGTGTCATAGGCTTGAAGGAAAAAGGGAAATTTGAAATAAGCACTGTAGGTAGTGTGACAGAGTTATTTAGCATCTTCTCACAAAAGAAGAGAGAGGGCCAAGGCTGACCCAAGAACTTTTTTCTCTGAAGTCTCTAGGGAGATAAGTCGGACATCAGAGGCACATTGAAGAGTCAGCTACCCCTATATGTCTGCAGCTTCCAAATCCTTCCTTTCTCTATAAGGGTCTCTTTGGAAGAGTTTCTGTAGCCATAAATGACTCCTCTCAAAAAAACTCTTGCCCTGGTTGTACCCCTTATATAGGTATGCTACATCATATCAACATTCTCTCTACCAATTAGGAGTCATCACATTTCCCGCCACACATGCAATGGCATGAAAAATGCCCCTGGTTTGATTGGACATACATCTGTGTTTGTGGGAGTATATTATATGTGTGTGTGTACACTCATACGCACACACATCCACACACAAGCATTTGGTGGGAAATGGGGAAAGGATTGACATTTGGGAAATCAGGAAATATTTTTTCCTAGGAACTAGAGGTATTTGTGTTGAACTTGGAAGAGTTCCCAGAGATGTTAGTAAGTAAGGTGAAAGAGCATTCCAGAAGTGGGAGATTACCTTTACAAATTCCCAGACATAGCAGATGGAATGTCATTTATGGGAAAGTTCACAGAGATCAGTTTCATTAGAATGTGAAGGAGGTGAGCTGAAGGTAACGTGCAATCAGCCTGGAAAGTGTGTTCATGTGTCAAATGGAAGGGTTTGACTTTGGGGTAAAGGGAAGCTATTGAAGCTTCTTCAGTGAGATAGTATATGTGTTATTATTAGTATTAATTATTATTATTATCACTATTATTAATTATTAATGTGTTCTCAGTTGAGCAATTCACCACTGCTCTCAGTAGTACCAATTCGGCTTGTCCTCCTGGGCTCTGAAGTCAGCTCCGGTGAGCTGAACCCTCATTTTGGTAGATTGTGGCCACCAAGAGAACCATGAAAGGTTTTTCAGCCTCCTTTACAACTGGATGGGTATTTGAGGTGGCCACTTGGCAGAGAAAGGCACAATTGCTCAAATGTTTACTGAGTTTCTCCTCTATACAAGGCCCTGTGGTAGGCACTAGGAATGAAAACCTGCCCCTGATCTCAAGGAGTTTATATGCTTTTAAGTGAGTCTCCCCGGTTCTCCATTAAATATAATACATACATAAAATAACCCAGAAAATACGGTTCCCAGGTGCAAGCAATATGAGCAATGAAAAACAAAATTTATGTGACTGGTTTCCATGTTCTTTTTAGTCATCTATACATGCATTGCTTTGCATGGACAGGCAAATAATGGTTCCCTTGCTATGAAACACTGCTACTAATACATCACAGACTTTCTTTTTTAAATCAATAGCAGATGCCCATAAGAGCTCTTTTTAAAACTCTCCTTTATTGCTTGACTATCCCAGGGTGCCCACACACAAACGCACCTTTGAAAGGCAGGAGTAAGGGTGCTTCTCATACGATGGCAATGATATGAAGATGTGTGTATGAGCTGCCTCCATTCACAGTCTGAGTAATTGAATTGCCGACCTCATCCCCGGGAACACAGGACGGTCTTTTTGCTATTTCACCCTCTTGATGTTCTTTTCCTCCCTGGGCTATGTTAACTGCACATGCAATTTATGACAATCACTTTCTATCTAGTGACCTTCTTACTCTGACAGTCAGCTTATCTTGTGCCAGCAAGTCACAGAGAAGAAAGCAGAGAGGAAGGAATTCAAGAGAAGGGAAAAATGAAAGGGATGGATGAGGACATAAGAAGTCAGAAAATTCAGAACGAGTCTAAAGTAGTTAGCTAGCTTACACACAGAAAATAGATTGAAAACCCAAAGGGAAAACACATAAGAAAGACTAATATGGCTTGAAGAGTTAGGGCTCATAGTTGTTATTTGGGAATGTATCAGCAAGCACCCTAGCATACACAGGATGGCTGCTAGCACAGGTTCTTAGATCTGCTTTTCAGTCGTACTTGAATCAATCAAACAAATATAATTTACCTAGTTCAGGGTTAAAAATCAGCACCTGAACTTCAGAGAATACAAACACAAGTTACAAACAAACAGAAAAACAGATCAGCAGACGGCTTCCAGCGTCTGACCATTGCATCAGTTACCTATTCAGTTACCAGAGAGGGAAGCACCAACATCTGGGTTTTTCACAGCCGGGGGCTCAGCGGCTGCCCAGAGTCTCTTCTGGCCAAATCACACAACTCTTCTCAAAGTGAGCCCCAAACCAAAACCTCACATCAGGGCGTGTATATAGCCTTCTCCTGGCTTGGAGAATGTCACAGCCCTCTAGACCCACTGCCCAATCACAAAGCTACAAGGCACGGGCATTCCTGGAAAACAAGCCTGGCGCCACAG
>CM053591.1:190797768-190831765 GCA_028646515.1 Pseudochirops corinnae
GCCCAATCACAAAGCTACAAGGCACGGGCATTCCTGGAAAACAAGCCTGGCGCCACAGGCTCCACGTGACCACATTCAGCCTATTAGGGGACAGAGTATACTTTCAAATCTGGGAAGGTTCTCAGAGTCACTTTAAGCCACTTTTGCAAAGGGCCTAGGGACAGGGAAGATCTTCAGATTCCCATAACAGGGGAGAGTGGAGATTAATGGGTTTAGTTTTGGAGGGCTCCAGTCAGATCACATTACACAGCATTTTATACAGTTTATAAGATGCAGGATAGATAGAGGACCAGCCTTGGAGCTGGGTAAACAGAGATTCAAAGCCTATTTCTGTTGAAGATGAACAAGTTCATTAACTTCTTATTGTCCGCAGGCAACTCTGTAATCTTAGTGCCACGGACAATGAGTCAGAGAGAAGATGGTCATCTACAGAAGTAACTGAATAAAAAAAATCTGGTAATATTTTAGCCCACACACACATTTTTAATTAAAAATCTTATATGTGACTATGAACAATAGAGTCATGTTATTCATTGGGACAGATTTTAATGTCGTAGATGACGAGAGAAGGGATATATTTCTGTAATCTGGAATAGACTGAGAAGGTTTCCTGACTTGGCCTTGGTCTTGGTGATGAGAAAAACTTAGAAAGATGTGGAAGAGGAGAAAGAGGAGGATAAAGAGAGCTCCATGCACGAGGGACAGCATATGGAATGACAGAGCAGTGGGAAATTGTCACAAAGACTTCCATTAAAACCAGCCTGAATTTTAGAAATGAAAAGAAACTTAGAGTGCAACAGCCCTCACTTTGCAAATAATGCTACTGAATAGACACATATTGTTTTCTTCCTTTAAACTTGTATCAACCCTGTGAGTTAGGCAATGTAGGCATTCCCAATTTCCAGAAGAGAAACTGAGGTCCTGAAATGTTACAAGACTTATCCACTATCACAGGTAATGAGAGGCAGATTCAGGTCTCTTTGTGTACATAATAAAGAAGTATGACACCTCTACCACCACCCACACACACACACCTCCTCACTACTTTAGAGCAGACATTGGTGTTAGCTCTGCCTAATGGTCTATTGAGCCCAAGAGGGCTGCTATAGTACCAATGGGAAGTGGGATATAATACATTTCTCTAGGATTCACTCTCTAATTTTCAATAAGCCCTGCCTGTTGTCCTTTCAGCAGTACACGTATTTGTTTTTCCTGAGTGCTGTGTTCTTTCTTTAGTTTCCACGGTGGATTTGGGGTAATGTTTCTATTGTAGGTGCTGGAGAGCAGAGAGTGGAGAGTGTGCTGAACTTTGAATCAGGAAGAGCTGAGTTCAGATCCCGCATCAGATACTTATTAGTTCTGTGACTTTGGGCCAATTACTTAGCATTCCTTACCTATAAAATAAAGGAATTGATCACCTTGAATTCCATGTCTATGATCCTATGATCAAATTAGACAACAAATATGTCCTTTATGCTAATAGGTAATTAGAATGGGGACCAGAAATGATGACCTGTCAAGCTGTCCAGGGGCAAACCTGGGAAGGATGAGCGAGAAGTCATCAAATTCTTCAAATAAGTTTTTCAAATAAAAATCACTCATTGCTTTCTCTGACTCAGATAAAAGACCTTTAAACACTCAGCCTCCGTCTTTCTACAAAGGGCTGAGCTGGGACACACTCATGACACTGGCCTCATAAAATTAGCATATCAAACAGGTCCTGAAACACAGAAAAGATCATCTCATTCTGCTGAACAGAGCATTCTAGAAAGGAAGAGAGAACCAACAGATGTGGAGCCTGTTAGTGAATAAAGAGAGACAGCATCCAATTAAGTTCTCAAATGTGTGGAATACGCAAATAGAATATTTAGTCCGACATGTAAATGTAGGCAGCTAGGTGGCACAGTGGATAGAGTGCCAGCCCTGGGCACTTCCTAGCTGTGTGACCTTAAGCAAGTTTCTTCAGCCTGTTTGCCTCAGTTTCCTTATCTGGAAAATGAACTAGAGAAGGAAATGGAAAACCACTTCAGTATCTTTACCAAGAAAATCCCAAATGGGGTCATGAAGAGTCAGACATGAATGAAAACAACTAAACAGGAACAACAAACGGAAAGAAAAAAATATTCTTATACCTGAACTTAGAGTATTTTCACCTACATAAGAAGCAATATAGGAGGCCCCTATGTCCACATAGCCTGGCTCTGATCACTGCCAAATAATTTAGACCAATGTGGCCTAAGCAGACAGACTGAAAGGTTAACAGAAATAGATACTTAGTACTTGGATCAAAGAACAATTTTCTTTGCATAAACCCATTGAGAAGTTTCTATTAGAGAAATTCATCATTAAATTGGTGTGCTTTTCCTTCATTTATTTTTGCTGGTTCTGGCAATTGTACAGCATAAATATTGAATTACTATATCTCCTGAAGTACTTGTCGGCCTCCAGAAAAGCTACTGGAGTTCAAGGCATTCTGTGGATCAGCACCCACCCAAAACTTGTCTCATGAGCCCCCATTAATGGTGTACTTTTACCAGATAGCCAGAGGATATAGTTCAAACAAAAACATTTAATCAAGCAGCTTAGCAAATAACAGGACGTGAAAAGATACCCCAAGCGTAGGCTGCCGTTCCACCAGTGGCAAAGGTTCAAACTCAAAGAACACCCACAGCCAGGGGACATTGAAGAAGAATATAGATGTAAGGGGTATGAAACCAGCTATCACATGAAAAGGCATGCACCAGAAAGCCAGGTGGCCAGGGCGTGTGTATGGACAACACACCTCTCAGGGATACTTGTGGCTGGGACATACACTTGGCCAGCAAACTAGATTCTGAAATCTTCTGAAAATGATATTCAATATTCTGTTGCCTAACACTATATGTAACATCTGTTGATGTAGTTGGGCATGCACTGAGTTTGATACTAATCTCTAGGCTTCATTGTCTCAGGATTTCTGGGCACCTTGGCTCCCATTTCCCAAGATATCATGACTAGAAAGCCCTTCCCTGATATCATGAACTCCCTAACACAAGGGATTTTCTATTGCCTCTTTTCTATATCTAGCACTTAGCATAATACCTGGCACATAATAAGCACCTAATAAATATTTATTGATTGATTAATTTATTAATAATTACGGGAAACCATTTTAGTCATTACTAGAGGGGAGGAATCACTACAAGAAGGGAAGGGCAACAGTCAGGCTCAGTGTTCCCAGCAGAGACAAACTAGCTTTGGGCTGCTTTGGCCTGGTGCTGAATCAGAACCATTGTCTTAGACAACTATATGAAATTTCCATTTTCTTTTTTTTTTTGTTTTTTTGGAGGGGGGAATGCAGGACAATTGGGGCTAAGTGACTTGCCCGAGACCACACAGCTAGTAAGTGTTAAGTGTCTAAAGCAAGATTTGAACTCAGGTCTTCCTGACTCGAGGGCCAGTGCTCTATTCACTGTACCACTTAGCCATCTTGAAAATTCCATTTTCTGGTATGGTGTTGATAGACTGTCTAGATTCCACAGGAATATAACAATGAAATCAGCACAATAGCTCTGTAGACTTTCACTACGGTATGTAGCCTAATACCTCTTCACTCTTCAATTTTCTTTGGGGGCCTCCTAAATGCTGACCTAGCTCTGGTAATGCATGCATCAGCCTTATCATCTATGTATGCATCCCTGGAAAGTATACTACCAAGGTAAGAGAGAGGCAGGATGTGAAGGTGATGAAGGCAATGTGGAATACAGAGTGCTGGACTGATCACAGACTTATTCCGAGCTAAACATTCTCATTCAACAAAAGCAGTGGTGGCCTGAGGCAAGATAACTGTCAGGAGACTCAGTGTCAACAGATTGAAGTACTTCTCCACGGGTGATGAGTTTGATGCATAAATAAATACATGAGATAGGTAGATAGATACATAGATAGATAGATAGACAGACAGATAGATAGATGAGAGAAAGACAGATAAATCAATAATCATTATCACCTTTACCAACAGCAGCAACATCACATCTAGATTTTGTGCTGTATCCTCAGCAGCCTCCTGACATTGGAATCATAGGTTTAGAGCTTGAAAGAACATTAGAGATCATCTCCTTCAACACCTTCATATTATCGATGAGGAAACTGAAACATGGAGAAATTAACTGACTTGCCCCAAATCACATGGTTTGAGTAGCAAAACTGGCATTTGAAATGGTATTACTCATTATACTGCACTACAATACCCCATGTACCAAAAATGACACGAAATTGTTACCTGCTGAGGCCCAAATTCTGTGGTTCTATGGGGATTGAACTTAAAATGTCCCTGTCCTGGAGGGGTTTCTATTCTAGTTGGGAAAATAAGATGTCCATACATGAACAAAGCAGGAATGAAAGCCATGAGTAATTGATTTCCTGATTGCATGGAACAGACTAGAAATGCTACACAATTATGCTCAGATTCCTTCCTCTCCATATAAATGACCTTGCTAATATGTCTTTCACAGTTTGTTGACAACTCTCTTCTACTCCAAGGATTTATTATTTCTTACTTCCGGCATAAAATTCTCCAAGTTTGAGCACACAGGATTCAGTTGCAGCTGCTAAGTCACAGAAAAGTCATAATTCTATGCAAGGAATGCAGATACTTGGCCAGACCCCCATCTTCTGTCTCTTTGTTGCTGATTTTATTTAAACTGCTCTGACTGGAACAATCAGCATTTAGTACCTTCAGAGCTCTCATTCCTTTTCAGAGCATATATATGAGAAGAGAAAGAGACAGGCACTGAGTTTGTCCAGAGAAAAAAAGAATGATGGAAGTAAAGGAATCCATCGGGGGGAATAAGTGCTTTTGTAGAGCAAAGAAAAGAATAGGACACAGATAGCAGGAGGTTCAACTGAAACCAGCAAGAGAAAACTGACAGAGGGGAAATGAGAAAGGATTCATGTAGTTACTCCCCCTCCAAAAAAAAAAGAAAGAAAGAAAGAAAGAAAAAAACACAGTCCATAGTCAAAATAATGGAATCAATGACATTTGAAGAAGTCAGTCCCGAAGAAAGAAATGAGAGCCAGAAAGAAGAAAAGTTGACATTTTTAGATCACTTATTCAAAGTCCTAATTACTAATTTTTTTATTAGTTATTCCTAAGAATAATTATTCCAGACCTTCTAATCTCATGTCAAAATTGAGAGATTTAATGCTAGAAGGGACCTTAGAGGTCATCTAATTTAATCCATACATTTTTGCAGATGACAAAACTAAGTCATAGAGAAGAGATATCATTTACTCAATGGAAGGAGTGGAGCTAGTATTTGAACCCAGGTTGTGTATCTCCAAATCAAGGGTTCTTTGCATTATTCCCCTTGGTATATGTTGTCCTTTGTCATTAAAAAAAAAAAAAAATGTTGCTACTCTACAGTTAATGGGCGATGGGGGGTGCCACAAGGAAGTAGGAACACTCAGAATGATTTTCCAATACTCAAAATAGATTGTCCTGGGCTACTCAGTCAGAACCATGAACAGTCCTCAATCCAGACATTTTCTATCATTCAGAGGCTACTAATAAAACTCCCATGTCAAAAGACATGCTTTCCTGGCTGACAATGGTCCACTATATGTAGCCAGCTCAGGCCACTGGCTCTGGAAGTAGAAATCAGATCAATACCACCTACCATTACTTCTTGAAAGGATCTATTAAGAGACTACTTCCCTGTCCTTAAGTCCTTATTGTTTCCAGATAAAAAACATTTCATTGGCTACCATTTCTCTCATTGCGTCATCTCCAATCACAACAGAAGCTCCTGGAAAGCAGGGATTTTTAAAAATTTCTATCCCTAGAATTAAATACATTTGATGGCCACTAGGTAATGCTTAATAAATGTGGGTTTTCCCATTCATTCATTTACCGCTCATGTACATAATCTCAGTGGCTAAAGGGACCATGAGGTCCAACTCATACCTAAACAAGAATCGCCAATGTAACTAACAGGTAGCCATCAAGACTTCTCTTGAAGACCTCCAGGGAGGGGAAACCCATTGACTCATGCAGTCATCCATTCCAATTTTGGTAGCTCGAATTGTCATGAAGTTTTCTCTTGAAAAAAGGTTACATGCTCACCTTCACATTCTCTACAATCCAATGACATCAGTCAACTTTTCCTCACACAAGACACTCCATCCCCCAATGCATTTTTATTGGCTATCCTCTGTACTTAGATACTCTTGCTCCTTACCTCGGCCTTCTGCTCCCCTGCCTTCCATTAAATCCAGATAAAATTCTACCTTCTAAAAAAAATATCTTTTCTAATTCCTCTTAGTGCTAGTGCTTTTTCTCTGTCAGTTATCACCAATTTATCCCCTATATATTTTGTTTGTATGTTCGCATGTTATCTCCCCCATTCAACTATAAAATCCTTGAGGTTGGAGACTGGTTCACTTTTCATAATATCAGCATCACTTAGCCTAGTGCTTGGAACATAGAGATTCTTAATACATCCTTCTTGATTTAGTGACTTAATATATTTTTGCAATTTTTTTTTGATTGATCCTTGTTCTAGCCTCTGGAGTCAAATACAAGTCTAGTTTTATTTCCATGTCACAGCCTCTTCAGATAGTTGGAGAGATCTATCATGTATTTCCATGAGTCTTTCCTTTCCTTCATCTAATCCTCATAGAGCATGATCTCAAAGACTTTCACCATCCAGCTCACCTTACATCAGACATGCCACTTCAAAAAGCCCTTCCTAAAATTTGGTTCCCAGAAGTGAACTAGATACTCTAGATGTGGTCTGACCAGGGCAAAGGAACCCAAGGGATGATTATCTCCCTAGTCCTGGCCACAAGGATGATATTGAGCCTAGTTTATCAGTTTTTAGTACTTCTTAGCCAATGGTATGTGCTTCCTAACTGGGATCAAAATTGCACTTTATCAGTGGCAAAGCTGCTGCTTTCTCTTTCCTCCCTAATGTGTTTGTATTTTCACATCTTGCAAGACTTGAATGCTTAAGTTATTTTCCTTCGTACTTGTTTTTAACTTTTATTCCATGTAATATACTTGAAAAGTTTACACATAACTGTCCTAGAAGCTTAAAATTCTACATCGGGGCCCTTAATCTATGGTCCATTAAGCTATAGGTGTGTGTATGCATGTATATATGTATATATGTAAATATGTATGTATACGCACATGTATATGTATGTATTTTGATGCCTATTTCAATATAATTGCTTTCCTTGGTAACCCAATTTATTTTGTTATTCTTTTAAAAACATGATTCTGAGCAGGATAACCATAGGTTTCACTAGTCCACTAGAGATGCCCATGAGAAAAAAAAATGGTTAAAAACCCCTAGTCTAAAGGAACTGACACCTTTGTGTGGTTTAAAATAAAATTATAATTTGAAATGGCTAGTGGGGATGTTCTATGGCAACTTCTGATTTAAAGGAGTAGGATCTTCAGCTGAACACAAGGACAGTGGGTCTATTTTGCCCAGGACTTACTCATCTTCTGTTTATTCTATGAAGCTCTTTTCCACATAAGTCCTGGTCCCTTTTCAAATCAGTTTTACTGTGAAAGAAAAGAACAAAAGAATGGGACATAAACTAAAAAAAAAAAATGACCCTGAAAGAGAATGTGTTGAGACAGGCTAAGGGGGTAAATCTTCTCACTAACCTCTTCTTAGGTGTCATGTTCTTTACCCAAATCTTAGCACACTGCATGACACATAGTAGGTGCTTAAGAAATACTTGTTGACTTGACTTGAGTAGAGGAAATAGAAGAAGATCCCATCACTGCAAACCTGCCCACTATAGCCTTATCTTCTGCCCTCCAACTTACAATGTAGGAGATAAAGAGGTCATTAATGAACATTTGCTCAATGACATCTCATGAGAAAAAGAATACAGCTGAAGGCATTTCACAAGTTGGCATAGATGGATCTGAAGGTCCCTTCAAATTCTAGGCTTAGGAGGCCAGTAATACGACGGGTCAGCTGTGAGGTCTCCAGCCACAGCAAAGTAGGCAAATTAACAACCCTGGAACTCAAGACAACACAGATGCAACTAGGTCAGGCCACCCTAGCAAAATGGGCAAGCTGCCAACTCCAGAGGCCCTATGTAGAAAGCCAGTAGCTAGCCCCTGACCCCTAGTGTGAGAGACTTCGGTCAGTGCCTTCTGCATCCAAGAAACAGAGCTCGCCTTTTTAAAATGAGACAAAAAAAAAAAAAAGAGCCCTGATCATAGAAAGCAACTATAGTGACAGGGAAAATCCAAACACAAACTCATGAGAACAATAATGTCAAAATGCCCATATGTGAAATCTCAAAGGGGAAGGTGAATTAGTCTCAAGCCCCAAAAGACCTCTTAGTAGCATTCAAAGATGATTTTAAAAATCAAGTAAGAGAGGTTGAATAAAAAATAGAAAAATGGATGAGAGTTATGCCAGAGAATGGTGGGGAAAAAAGAGTCAACAACTTGGGAAAGAAAGCACAAAAGCTGGCTGAAGAAAATAACTCTTTAAAAAAATAGAATTGAACAAATGGGAAAAAAAATCAACTGAAGAAAGCAATTCTTTTAAAAGTATAATTGGCCAATTGGAAAAGGAGGTACAAAAGCTAACTGATGGAAATAATTCCTTAGAAATTAGAATTAGACAAGTAGAAGCTAATGACCCTATGAAACATCAACAATCAATCAAACAAAATCAAGAGAATGAAAAAAAAAAGAAGAAAATTTAAAATGCCTCATGGGAAAAACAACTGACATGGAAAACAGATCCAAGAGAGATAATTTAAGAATTATTGGACTATCTTAAATCCATGATAAAAAAAAAAAAAAAGCCTAGATATAATCTTTAAAGAAATCAAGGAAAACTGCCCTGATATCCTACAACCAGAGGGTAAAATAGTCATTGAAATAATCCACTGATGACCTCCTAAAAGAGAATTCAAAATGAAAACTCCAAGGAATATTGCAGCCCAAGTACAGAACTATCAGGTCAAGGAGAAATTACGGCAAGCAAACAGAAAGAAATAATTCAAATATCAAGGAGCCACGGTCAGGATTACACAGGATGTATCAGCTTCTTCATTAGAGTATTGGATGGCTTGGAATGTGATATTCTATAAGGCAAAGGAGCTTGGACCACAACCAAGAATTAACTACTCAGCAAAACTGAGCATAATCTTTTGGAAGAAAAGATGGATATTCAATGAAATAGGTGACTTTTGCATTTTCCTGATGAAAAGACCAGAGTTGAACAAAAAGTCTGATCTTCAAAAACAAAACTCAAGAGAAGTATAAAAAGGTAAAAAGGGAAGAAAAAAATGTTGTTCAATAAAATTTAAACTGTCTTCCCTACATGGGAAGTTGTTAGCTGTAACTCTTCAGAACTGTATCTCTGGTAGGACAGTTAGAAGGAGTATACATAGACAGAGGGTATGGGTATAATTTGACTTCAATGTGATGATATTTAAAAAGGGATGAAAATGGATTGTACTGGGAGAAGAGGAAAGGGAGAGGCAGAATAGGATAAATTATTTCACATGAAAAAAGCACAAAAGACTTATTACAGTAGAGGAAAAGAAGAAAGGGAGTGAGCATTGTTTGAATCTTACTCCCATAAAATTTGGCTCAAAGAGGCAATAATATATACACTCAGTTGGGTATAGGAATTTATCTTGTCCTATACTGAAGTAGTAAGGGAAAGGATAAAAAAAAAATGGAAAGGGACAGGGCTGATAGAAGAAAGGGGACAAGGTAGGGGAGATGTAGGAGGGGAAAGGGGAAAAAAAGTGGAGGCTTATAGAAGGAAGGGTAGGTTGATGAAGATAGTGGTCAGAAGCAAAATTCTGATAAGGAGGGATGGAGTGAAAGGAGAGAGAAAAGTATAAACAGGAAGGGAAATTGGGTGAGGAAAATACAGTCGGCAATCACAAATGAATGCAAATGGGATGAATTCTCCCATAAAATGAAAGCAGATAGTAGAGAGAAATAAAAAGCAGAATCCTACAATGCTAAAGAATTGTTTAGGAAAAAAAAAACACATTTGAAGCTGAGAGATACACACAGAGTAAAGGTAAAAGGCTAGAGCAGAATATATTACAATTCACCTGAAATTAAAAAAAAAAAAAGTTTAGCAATCTTGATCTCAGACAAAGCAAAAGCAAAAATGGACCTAATTAAAAGAAATGAGGAAGGAAACTACATCTTGCTAACAAGGTATCATAGACAATGAAGTAATAGCAACACTAAACATATATGAACCAAGTTTTATAGCATCCAGATTCTTAGAGTAGAAGTTAAGTGAGTTACAGAAAGAAATAGACAGAAAACCTATGCTAGTGGGAGAACTCAACCTCCCCCTCTCTGAACTAGATAAATCTACTCACAAAATAAGCAAGAAAGTATGAGGAGAATATAATTTTAGAAAATGTAGATATTATAGACTTCTGGAGAAACCTGAATGGGGATAGAAAAGAAATATACCTTTTTCTCAGTGGTACAGGACACCTACAGAAAAATTAACCATACACAGGGCATAAGAATTTCATATTTAAATGCAAAAAGGCAGAAATATTAAATGCTTCCTCTTCAGATCATGATGCAGTAAAAATAACATGCAATAAAGGGCCATGAAAAAGATAGGCTATTGGCTAAAAACTCTTTGCAAACCAAATAATCTAATCCTAAAGAATGAGTGGGTCAAACAATAAATCATAGAAACAATCAATAATTTCATCAAAAAGAATGACAATAATGAGATAACATAACAAAACTTATGGGATGCAGTCAAAGCAGTTCATAAGTGAAATTTTATATCTCTAAATACTTATGTAAATTATAGAGAGAAAGAGGAAATCAATTAATTGAACATGCAACTAAAAGAGCTAGAAAAAGAACAAATTAAAAATACCAAATCAAATATCAAATTAGAAATTCTGAAAATCCAAGGGGAAATTGATGAAAGTGAAAGTAAGAAAATTATTTCATGAATAAATAAAGCTAAGAGTTGGTTCAATGAAGAAACCAATAAAATAGGCAAACTTTGGTTAATTTGGTTAAAAAAGAAAAGAAAAACTAATTACTAGTATCAAAAATGAAAAAGTTGAATTCACCAGCAATAAAGAGGAAATTAAAGTGATAATTAGGAGCAATTTTGCCCAACTATATGCCAATAAATTTGACAATCCAAGTGAAATGTGTGAATATTTACCAAATGGATATAGATATAGATATAGATATAGATATAGATATAGATAGATATAGATGATATATAGATTGCCCAGATTAACAGAAGAGGAAATAAAATACTTAAATGACCCCATTTTAGAAAAAGAAATTGAACAAGTCATCAATGTACACCCTAAGAAAAAGTCTCCAGGGCTAGAGGGATTTACGAGGGCATTCTACCAAACATTTAAAGAACAATTAATTCAGTTACTACATAAACTATTTGAACAAATAGGTGCTGAAGGAGTCCTACCAAATTTCTCTTATGACACAAATATGGTATTGATATCTAAACCAGGAAGAGCCAAAACAGAGAAAGAAAATTATAAATGAACTTCCCTAACAAATATTGATGCAAAAATTTTAAATAAAATATTAGCAAAGAGATTACAGCAATTTACCATGAGGATAATACACATGACCAAGTGAGTTTTATACCAGGAATGTGGGGATGGTTCAATATTAGGAAAACTATCAGTATAAGTGACATATTGATTAAAAAACAAACAGAAACCATATGATTATCTCAAAAGATGTAGAAAAAGCTTTTGACAAAATATAGCACCCATTCTCATTAAAAACACTGTAGAGCATAGAAATAAATGGAGTTTTCCTTTAAACAATAAGCAGTATCTATCTAAAATCATCAGCATGCATTATCTATACTGGGGATAAGCTAGAAGAATTCCCAATAAGATCAAGGGTGAAACAAGGATGCCATTATCAACACTATCACTCAATATTGTACTAGAAATGTAAGCATTAGCAATAAGAAAAGAAAAAGAAATTAAAGGAATTAGAATAGGCAATGAGGAAAGAAAGCTATCACTCTATAGATGATGTAATGGCATATTTAGAGAATCATGAAGAATCAACTAAAAAACTACTTGAAACAATTAAGAACTTTAGCAAATTTGCAGGATATAAAATAAATGCACAGAAATATTTAGCATTTCTATATGTTACCAAAAAGCCCAGCAGCAAGAAAGAGAAGAAGGAGAAATTCTATTTAAAATAACTGCAGACAATATAAATTTGGGGGGGGGGGGCGAATCTGCCAAGACAAACCAAGGAGCACTATAAATACAATTACAAAACACTTTTCACATTAATAAAGTCAAATCTAAACAATTTGAAAAACATCAGCTGCTCATGGTTAAACTGAGCTAATATAATAAAAATGACAATTCAGCCTAAATTAATTTACTGTTTCAGTGTCATACCAATCAAACTACCAAAAATATTTTATAAATCTAGGGAAAAAAATAATAAAATTCGTCTGGAAGAACAAAAGGTCAGGAATATCAAGGGAATTAATGGGAAAAAAATGCAAAGGAAGGTGGCCTAGACATAAGGGATCTCAAACTATGTTTTAAAGCATCAATCATCAGATCTATTTGGTACTGGCTAAGAAATGGAGTAGTGGATCAGTGGAATAGGTTAGGTACACAGGAGAATGACTGTAGTATTCTACTATTTGATTAACCCAAAGACTGAAGTTTCTGGGATAAGGACTCACTATTTGACAAAAACTGCTGGGTAAACTAAAAAATGTATGACAGAAATTAGACATAGGCCAATATATGACATCATATATCAAGATAAGATCAAAATATGTACATGATTTAGAGACCAGTAATGATACATAACCAAACTGGGAGAGCAAGGAATAGTTTACCTGTCAGATCTATTAAGAAGGGAAGAATTTAGGACCAAACAAGAGATATTATGATCAGACAAGAGAGATCATACCATTATTAAATGTAAAATGAATAATTTTGATTACATTAAATCAAAAAGGGTTTGCACAAATAAAACCAATACAACCAAGATTAGAACAAAAGCAGAAAGCTGGGAAACATTTTTATTGTTTTTTTATAGCCAGTGTTTCTGATAAGGATCTAATTTATAAAATATATAGAGAACTGAGTCAAATTTATAAGAATAGAAGTCATTCCTCAATTGATAAATGGTTAAAGGATATGAACAGGCAGTTTTCAGAAGATGAAATTAAAGACATCTATAAACATATGAAAAAAATGTTCCAAATCACTAGTGATTAGAGAAATGCAAATCAAAACAACTCTGAGGTACCATATCTCACCAGCCAGACTCGCTAAGATGACAAAACAGCAAAGTAATAAATGCTGGAGAGGATGTGGAAAAATCAGAACATCAATGCATTGTTGGTGGAGCTGCTGATCCAGCCATTCTGGAGAGTAATCTGGAACTATGCCCAAAAGGCTATAAATAAGTGCATACCCTTTGACCCAGCAATACCACTTCTAGGGTTATATCCCAAAGAGATCAGAGAAGTCGGAAGAGGACCCGTATGTACAAAAATATCTATAGCGGCTCTTTTTGTGGTGGCAAAAAATTGGAATACAAGGGGATGCCCATCAATTAGGGAATGGCTGAACAAGTTGTGGTATATGAATGTAAAGGAATACTACAGCGCTATAAGAAATGAGGAGTGCATGGACTTCATAATAATCTGGAGAGACTTATATAAACTTATTCTGAGCAAGAAGAGCAGAACCATTAGAAATTTGTACACAATCACAGACACAATGTATGTGTGATGACTAACTTCAATAAACTGGGCTCCTCTCAGTAATACAAGGTTATAGGACAGTCTAAAAGACTCACGATTGAAAGAGATATCCACATCCAGAGAGGGAGATGCAGAGTCTGAGGGCAGATTGAAACAAACTACTTGCTCTATCTCTTTTTCTTGTTTTGTTCTGTTTCTCTTTCCCACTGATCATTTCATCAGTTACAATCCTTCTTTACAACCTGACTAATGATTAATGGGAAGATATCTGTAGATCCTGTATCCGAGTGCATGCCACCATGATGGGGGAAAAGAGGGAGAGAAAATCCAAAATTCAAGGCACTGTGGAACTGAATGTTGTCAACTAAAAGTAAATAAACCAATTTAATTTAAAAATAAAAATAAATAAATAAAGACTATATGTGTAATTGGAAAAATAAAATAGTTTCAAGAAAAAAAACAGATTGACTTGATTGCAAAATAGGACACAAAAAAAGTTTTCTTTCAATGATGAAAAAGGTGTAAAGTAGAAGAAAACTGACAAGAGGTTCTATATTACAATGAATGTAATTACAATTGTAATTATTGCAATTGTAAAATTGTAATTACAATTACAAAAAATGAAGTAAATTAAATTAATCATAGTTTCCATACCTGGAAATAATGAGAAGTCTAAAGCAAGGAAAATTCAACTGCTTCATACGAATACTCCATTATTCCATTAGATCAGTGACTTGACTTATGAGGATCTTCTTTCCAAAGATGTAAATTAAACAGTTCATCCTTACCTGACTATCCTCCAAGATAGTCATCAGTTTCTCCCCATGTGTAAACTACAGGAAATTCACTTAGTGTGAAGTAGGTCTAAAATCCTACTCTTATGCCTAATTACAGTACAGAGGTAACCCTAGTTTCTCAGAGATTATGCTGCAGTGGTTCTCAATCTGTGGGTTATGTTCAATTTGTAACAATGAAAATACATCCTGCATATCAGATATTTATATTACGATTCATAATAGTAGCAAAATTACAGTTATGAAGTAGCAACAAAAATAATTTTATGGTTGGGGGTAACCACAACATGAGGAACTGTATTAAAGGGTTGCGGCATTAGGAAGGTTGAGAACCACTGTGCTAGAGAAACAAAGCTCTGGTATTATTTCTAAATGTGTGTGTGTGTTATTTCTAAAACTCTGAAAAAAACATCATCATGGCAGCATGCTCTGGTGTGTTATTTCTAAAACTCTGAAAATGCTTCATACATGGTAAAGGCCATAGAGAGACTCTGGTTTCAAAGGATCAGCCTAGTTAAGTATGGCCAAGTTTATCACCAGTAGTCTGGTCACTTAGTGATGGATTCTTAGGTCATGCCATTTTATTAAACAAAGTAGTCCTTAATCCTGTGTGGTTTCTGAAGTGATGGTAGCAGGCTGATAGAAAATGGATGCCAAGAAATCATAATTTTTTTTTACCATTTATCAGCTTCATATCCAAGGGGTAAGATAGCACATTTTTTAAAAAATCATTCTGACCTTTTCAAAATTATGGTGCTTCCTAAGAGACAAATTGTCATCCTTAGAAAATCTCCATGTCCATCTGCAATAATTGCTCTGTTGCCTTTTAAACTCTCCTGTTTGGTGTCAAGAAGTCTGTTACTCAAAAACTGATTGTTATTTTCCAAAACAACAGGTTTTGCCAAGTTTGGAGTATTCTTAAACATGGGTTTTCAATTTCAACTTAAGCTCAGGGCCTCTTGGCTCTCAAGCTCATTTACTCTTGGCAAAAATGTGACTTCCTTATTTTAAGACAAAAGGCTCAAGGTTTCTTTGATATGGAACAGCTCTTACAAAACAACATGCCTGGTGTATAAGAAATTAAGTGACTGAAAATTGAGTGGATTAAGTTTGTCATAAAGTAGGCATGATTTCAACATCCCACTTTGATTTTGATAAGGACGCAGCACCCACCCCTGCTCCCATACTCACCCATCATCCTTGTTGGGATACATCTTCTGACTCTTAAGAAGGTGAGAAAGACCACTTTAAAAAATTCCACCCAAATACTGGTCAAGTGTCATTTTGGGTCAGTGTAGAACATGAAAAAGCAAGGAAAGCCAGGTTTTTGTTTTTGTATGGACTCAATCAGTTCATTCATTCCTAAAGAGCATGTAAGTGGCAGCTCCCCTTACCAAAGTTGTGCAAGTTTCAGTGAAACTTATTAGTAGTATGTTCAACTCAGTCTCCCCAGTGCTTACATTCCTCCATATTTTGTGAGGAAGCCATCACAGCTGGAAGTTAAAGCAAGGACACTTAGATCTGAAAACACAATCATTAGTGGGAGAGCTGAAATCATTTTTCCAGAAGGACACACATATCCTAATTGCACTATATCAAGAGTCTTGGCTAAGGACCAGTTAAAGGGAGACAGCAATACGATTCCCAGAGATTCCACTTTAGTTCAATTCTGACTAAACCAATAGCTTAAAATTTCCAACATTCCTGGACGATTACAGGTACAACATTTACTACCAACAAGGATAAGCTAAAAAGGAAAAAGAATAGAAACTCTACGTTCTACTCTGCTTCTTTGCAGAATTTTGTCCCAAGGTATTCTATGCCAATTAGTATCTAGCTATCTCATCCATGAAATACCCAGAGAAACTGAATTTCCTTTGAAGACACATTTAAGTTCAGAGGTTCTTAATTTTTTGATGCGTCATAAACCACTTCTCATGTTTTTAAATACATTTTAAAAAACCCTAGACTATAAAGGAAACTAATGACTAGTTAAAATAAAGATGCAAAAATCAAGAAGGATTATTTCCCATCCAAGTACATGGATCCCTTGAAATCATCCATGGTTTAAGAACCCCTGTTTAAAGTGTGTCCTCTCCCCATTCTTTCCTCTAAAGATGGAGCTGATCATGACAACTGAACCAAAATTGAGTTCTTCCCAGGCCAGTTAAAGAAATTGCAGAATATGCAGGTAACTGCAACGGGAAGACATTAATGTCTTAGACCAAATGCAAAGAAGGATTTTCACTTTGTTGGCCCTTTCTGCCTCTCATTCCAACTCTAACCTTTGATAGAATTTGATGGAATAAAAAAAGAAGTTAGCCATTGGTTGGTTCCAGAAAGCCAATTTTCCCTGACTGTAGACCCTTAGTACTTGTGTGACCCTGGGCTGCTAAGTACCTCCAGGCAATTTTCTGCCAAGTTAAAAGTTGGTTTTTTAAAACCTATCCTAAATCCCTCTTGCCTTCTGTAAAATTTCTGCTCACCTTTCTCTACGGAATTTTCCTTCATATACTTAATATGTTGTTGAATCATTTCAATCATGTTTGACCCTTCATGACTCCATTTGTGGTTTTCTTGGCAAAGATACTGGAGTAGTTTCCCACTTCCTTTCCCAGCTCAGCTTCACAGACGAGGAACTGAAGCAGTTAAATGACTTGCCCAGGATCATACAGTCAGTCAATGTCTGAGTTTGCATTTGAAGTCATGAAGATACCTCTTTCTGATTCCAGTCCACTGTGCCAGATAGCTATCCATCATCTCTTCTGCTGTTTATTCTGTCTAAAAGGCCAAATAATTGGGGCAGCTGGGTAGCACAGTAAATTGAGCACCAGTCCTGGAGTAAGAACAACCTGAGTTCAAATCTGGTCTCAGACACTTGACACTTACTAGCTGTGTGCCCCTAGGCAAGTCACTTAACCCTGACTGCCTCATAAAAAAAGAAGTTCAAAAACCAACTCTTAGATCTTCCATGTTATATTAAATCATTTAAACTGAGGCCCTACCTACTTTTTACAAGTGGATCAGCTTTGATGACAGTTGAATTTCTAATAACTGTAAGACCTGAACACAGAAGCCAATGTGAAAACAGGTGTTCTGATGGTCCCTGTAGATGGGCCCAAGTTTCTAACCTGTCTCACTGGTTCCATCCCTGCTCTTTGCTCACTTCCTTTGGAATCCTGCATGAATTGACTTTGTTGTTAATTTATTAAATTGCCCCAATTGCCAGATATTCTCCCCTATATTTTCCCTTTTATTAAATACTAAGCAGCTAGGAAACTCAGTAGATAGAGCACTGGGTCTGGAGTCAGCAAGACCTGAGTTCAAATCCAGCTGGCTGCGTGACCCTGGGCAAGTCACTTAATATCTGTCTGCCTCAGTTTCCTCCACAATAAAATGAGGATAAAAAAAGAATTCTTGTGTGGATCAAATGAGGTAATATTTTTAAAGTGCCTAGAATAGCACCTGGGATACAGTAGGTGCTTAATAAATGTTTGTTCCTTTCCCCTTTCAAAATAAAAAAGGTGTGCTGAGAAATAGCAGAAAGATTGATTGGAATTTTTATCTTTTAACTTAATAAGACACAAAGGGGATTCCATTACTCTAATTATCTTTAGAATTAGTGGCAAATACAAAATATTTTCAATCTACTAACTGGAACAGGTTGACCTTCTCACAACAATTTTAAGAAAACCTAAGAAGAAAATGTGTGATTCTTTGCCAGCGATATACTCCAACAACCAAAATGCCAAGACTAGCAGACATTATTTTAATTCCATCAATAAGATGGGTTGCAGAGAGGGGAATCCTAACAGTTGCCTAACCCTGCATGTCGTTTCTATAGACAGGCTGGTGGGAAAAAGTAATAGGCATAGACAGTATCAATAAACATAAGAAAAAAGGGGAGGGAACAAGGAACAGCACGTCTTTGATAAATAAAATCATACTGAACTCAGCTGCTGATGTTCTTCAAGGATGAGAACATCGCCATGTGGGGAAGACGAAGTCAGAGAATGTAGACTTCCAAAAAGCCCAAGAGAAAAAATCAATTCAGAGTCAAAGAACTTGGGTTCAAAGTCTGGTTCTGTCACTTCCCACCTACACCACTTTGGATGGGGGATTTAAACTCAGTTGTTCATTGTAAATGAGGTGATGGGATGAGATGATTGTTAATGTCCCATTGTGTTCTCAGTCAGGGATCATCATTCCTTTAACCCAAAACACATTTCTACATTATTATTTGTATTTATTTTATCCTTATTTCTATAGTATTTTGTCATTTTTAATGGGCAAACAATGGATTTCTGAAAATTTTGCCACAGTAAGGGAAGTAATAGTGATAAGGAGGGAAAAGGTGGACTATGTGGTCCAGTGTATAGTTCCAGGAAAAGGGTAAAAGAGCACTTTCACTGAGGGATTAGTTCTAGGCTTGGGCTTGTTTTGCACATTATCTAGAAGAGGAGATGAAACAAGGCATCTTCAAGTGTTCAGGAAGACACCTGGGTGAGATGTCAAGCATATATGTGCAAGCTGTGGGAACATTTGGCAGGACTCTACAAGGGGGGAGAGACAGAGAGACAGACAGACAGAGACAGACAGAGGCAGAGAGAGACAGAGAGAGAAACAGAGAGAGGCAGAGACACAGAGACAGACAGAGAGACATAGATCACACAGACAGAGGGAGAGACACAGAGACAGACAAGGATAAGAAAGAGAAAGAGAAACAGAGACAGAGAGAAACAGTGATAGAGAGACAAAGATGAGACAAAGATGAGACAAAGAGAGACAGACAGAAGATAGAGACAGAGAGAGAGACAGTGAGACAGAGACAAACAGAGGGGCAGAGACGAGACAGAGACAGAAAGATAGAGACAGAGAGAGAGATGTTTCAGGATAGGAAAGGATGAAATAAAAAAAGTATCTACATTACCAGTTATACAATAATAGGCTCTAAGCCACAAAGTATAACTGAGAAAAGGTGATTTGGGAGTCGAAATGGACAGTCTGCTGTGACCAGAAAGGCTTAGAAAACACCATACATCAGTAGAAAGGGTTTTGAAAGTAGAAAATACTTCCTATCCTTTAAAAAAAATTATCACATTTCTAAATCTGGAAAATTATGTGTAATTCTAATAGCCATGACATATATGTGTTATACATACATAGTAGCTAATGACAGCATTTCTATAACACTTTAAGGCTTGCAAAATACTTTACAAATGATATCTCACTTGGGCAACAAAGAAGGCCATTGGTGAACCCCTCCATTCCTCCATCCCAGTACAGAATATGTGGGTGAAAATGGACAATACAGATTGACTGATGTTGAGGTTAGCACTCTCTTCCTCAGGCTCAAGGCTTCAACAAAGTGAGATGCTCACGAGTCATTGAACAAGAGGAGATTTTCTTTGCCCTCACACGGCGAGGACATGCAACCAGAATACAATGGAAGAGATTATTCTGGGAAGATGGTAAAATAGGTCAGAAAATTCCAAGCTATCCAGATTTCTGCCACGAATGAGATAATAATAGCACCTCAGGGTGACCATAGGGGTAAAAATAAATAAGAATATGGGCAGAACAGTCCCAGTCCTCCTGGAACAATTGGAGAATGTCTGAAGAAAAATCACAGGATGAGGTTTGGTCTCACCTCCAGGAAAGGCCCATTTAAACAACAACCAAAAAAAAAAAAAAATCTGAGCAAGCATTTGAACCAAAGAAGATTGAGGGAACCTCTGCTGACAAGGAATTCCAGACCCAAAAAAGTGGAGGAGGGGTGAGAAGGAACCAGCACACACCCAGTGCAGAAGGAGTGTGGTCAGGATGCTGCTGACTTTGGGCACTTACAGGAGGCTGGAGGTTTTAGTTTTGGGTTCCAGGCCAGAAGGGAGAACTGAAGGAGGATCTGAGACCAGAGGGACCATCCCATATCCCAGAGCTAGAGGTGATTGCAAAAGCTAAGTTGCTACAAATTTTTAAAAAATAGGCAAAGGAAAAAGAATGCAACCATAGAGAATTACTATGGGAATAGAGAAGACCAGTGTTTATCTTCAGAGGAGGATATCAAATCAAAGAAACCCTCAAAGAGTAACATCAAATTATCACCTGCCCAAAAAGAAAGCAAAGAAGAACTTTCAAAAGATTTTAAAAATCAAATGAGAAAGATTGAGGGAAAACTAAAAAGAAAAAAAGAACAATTCAAGAAAAGAATATGAAAAATAAGTCAACCAATTAGAAAAGGAGATCTAGAATCTTAAGGAAGAAAATGACTCCTTGAAAATCAGAATTGGGCAATGGAAAGCTAGTGAGGTTATAATTTAAAAAAAGTATAAAGAATGAAAAAATAGAAAAGAACGTGAAAAATCTCATAAAAAACTGCTGATATAGAGAATAGATCAAGAAGAGAAACATAAAAATAATTGGACTACCTGAAGGCTATAATTTAAAAAATAGAATTTTGATGCAATAACACAAGAATAATTAAAGAAAATTGTCCTGAAGCATTAGGACAAGAGGAGAAAATAGAAATAGGAAAAAAAAATTCATCAATCACCACCTGAAAGAAAACCTACAGGGAAAATCTACAGGAATATCATAGTCAAATTCTAAAATCCTCAGTTCAAGGATAAAATACTATCAGCATCAAGAAAAAAATACTATTTAAATATGGCATTGCCACAATTGGAATCACAGAAAACCTAGCAGTGACAACACCAAAAGACTACAGGTCTTAAAACACTATATATTGAAGAGCAAAAGATCAGGGATTCTGACTGAAAATATCATACCCAGCAAAGCTAAGCATAATCCTGAATGGGGGAGGAGGGGGAAAGGACATTTAATCAATTGTCAGACTTTCAGAAATTTGTTTAAAAAAATGAACTTAATAGAAAATTTGACATGCCATAGCCAAGAGAAATATAAAGTAATACCAAAGACTAATTACAAGGGAACTCAATAAGGACACACTGTTTACCTTTTAAATATGTAAAATGTAAAATGTATGTCTAAGGTTGTTATTAGTAATTGGGTAGTTCACAAGAAAGGTTGGGGCAGACTTGAGTATGATATGACTTTAAAAAGTAAAACTATTTAGGAACAGATCTAAAGAGTAATTATCTTATATGAATGAGGTACTTAGAGGAAGGTAGTTCTGGAGGTTGGTAGTTCTGGAGACCTATTTTAAATCAGAATGGGTTCAAGAGGGAACAATACAAAAATATCTAGAAGAGTATAAAAGTCTTCTAAATTCAGATAGAAATAAAACACTAAGGGGATAGGGAGAGAGCAGAGGATAAGGGAGGGATCTATGCAGGGGGGCTTGGTCAAGTAAAAGGAGGGCAAGGTAGCAGCTAAAAGTAGAGAAGTCAGGAGGGATAGGAAATAAGAGATGCACAAACATAAAATAAAGATCTGGAGTAGAATTTGTTAGGGAAAAAAGAGCAAGGGCAGTATTCGTGACCTTGGACAAAGTTAGGGCTAAAATAGATTTAATCAAGAGAAAAATAGGGAAACTACATTATATGTCAATCATCTTTATAAATGTTGTTTTGAACTATTTAAAATAATTGGACTGTGTAAGGTTGGGACTATTGCTGTGATGTAGGAAATGATGAGATGGTGGACTTGGAAAAATATGGAAAAACTCAAACTTATAAAGGAAGAAGTTATCCACCCTCAGGGAAACAGGGGACAAATAAGTATGGTGCAGTCTTACATATTGTATATGAATGTGTATGTCCATATATGACTATGATTATCCGTATCTAAGTGTATGTGTGTGTAAGTATATGTATGTAAGGGTGTATGGGCGTTTGTGTATATATGGATATTCTGTGTGTATATGTCTATATATGTATGACTGTATACTTACATGTATTATATACACACATGTATGTATAGCTGCAGATATGGATATATATGTGTTTAATGTGTTAAGGGATCATTGTAGCTTTGCCAAGTAAAAAGTGCACAGCAGAGAACAAAAGAAAACTTACAAGGAAGCAAAGACCAAATGGAGAACTCTCAACACAATGACTACTATTTGGCTTTCTTGAAATCGATATTTATTGCTGGATATTTTGACTCCTCTCACATTCTGCTGGCACAGCGAATGCTTTTCGAAAAATTTTCTTTTTCTGTATTATTTTAGTTTTAGTATTTAAATTTGTTTCTTTTTTCTTTTCTTATTTTGTATTTAAGTTTAAAATAAAAAAATTAAAAAGAATAAAATGTCATTTAACTTCTTTGGACATAGTAAGCCATCAAGATATGGTGCTATTAGGTACCTTCCAAGTCTGAGAGTCTGTCCCTGGTCATATAAGACCTTAAAAAATACTTAGGATTTTTATGCCACTTCCTTGGTATCCAGGAAAATGAGTCAGGGAAACTGTGGTCAATCAGATGCCAGGCCAGTTCTGCCCTCCTTTAGGTAAATCTTCTACATATTGTAAGTGGGAGGAATGGAGTTACATCAGAAATTGCTGGCCATATGAAAGTTGAAGTAGCTTGGATGGATTGTGACTGACATCAATAAGATTCCAGATTCATCAAAAGAACAAAGTATTCTTCTTATTATTTTTATCATTTTTCTCAAGGGCAAAGGGACTTGGGTCAGAAAGATGAAGACTCTGGTTAGGGTGAACCTAGACTTGCCCATCAGTTTTTAGTAACCTATGGTGGCTGATGTAGTACGCAGGAGTTTTTAACCCTTATTGTGTCATGGACCCTTCTGGCAGTCTGGTCAACAAGTCAACAAGCATTTATTAAATACCTAGTATGTGTGAAGCACTCTTCCAAGCACTAGAGATACATAAAAATTCAAAAACAGTCCCTATTGTCAAGAACCTCACGTTCTAATGGGGAAGACAAAATGTAAACAAGTATGTACAAACAAGATATAGATGGGATAGAGTTAATTTCAGAGAGCAAGTCTGGTGAGTCAATGGATCCCTTCTAAGGATCATTTTTTTAAATTCGTAAATAAAAAGGATTCCAACTATTGTGAAACATAGTTATCAAAATATTAAAAAAAAAAAAAAACAATTTCACACCAATTTCACCCAAAAGTTAAGAACCTTTTAGAGTAGAAAAAGAAAGATCACAGAAATTAGAGCCAGAAGCCTGGGGTTGGAGTTCTTGTTCTGAGAATTGCTAGTTGTGTGATCATAGTAATAGAGGTGGATAGGAACTCTGACATGTAAGATTTTCATATATAAAATGGGAATAATGATTCTGATACTACAGCAGGTGTATGTGGAAGGGTCATTGTTTCCATAAAGTACTATGTAAATGTGACTTAGAATTATATAACAACAATGCAATATTCACAACACCCACGGTGACTATAAATATGATGGTATAGTTGAGAATCACAAAATATAACAGGCTATCCACATGGAGGACCAAGCCAAAACATTTATTCAAATAGAGAAAGCTGAGTCCCAAAACCAGAAAGTCAAATTCATAGCCATTAAAGTAGTTATGAAATTGGTACACATAGTTAATTCAGTGAACACCCACATCCCCAAGCCTTCTAAACAAAACAGGCTCCGTCAGGCAAAGATCCTCCTCTCCTCACTCACTCCCTTGAGCAAGGATCCTCCTCTCCCCACTCACGGTAGCTGCTCAGCCTCCATGCAGCTTGCTCCCAAGCAACTCCAGCCCTCCATAGTTCCTGTCCCCAGCAGTCCTCAGCAGAAGTTCTGCCTGGCTCTCTGAAAAAGCTCTGCCATTACTGCCACTTTGTATCTCCCCTGCTACCGAGCTCCTTCTGGTTGCCATGCTGACTCCAGCCAGGCCCCTACACAGCTCCAGCTCATCCCTGCCCCACTCCCTCCTGCCATGTCAGCAAGTTCATCCCACTGGGGGATTTACAAGTTCTGGGTCTCAACATCTGACACAATTATGAACCCTAAATTAAGTGCTAACTACCCACCAGGCTGCCAACACAAGGGGCATGGAAGATCTTCAAATCCCATTACCATTACAAATTATTATTAGGAGAGACATTGGAAGCTTGAAAGAGATATATTTAGAGCTAATAAAAAGAAGTGTTAGTTACTAGACCTGATAGTAAGCACATAACTTGTTAATCCAAAAGGGTTTGTGTGTTGAAAATTTTGATTAGCTTAAGTAGGTTTAGACAAATCCACAAATGACAGAAGCAAAATGAAAGAACAAATGATAATCTTTGAGATCAACATCAGGGTTGGTAATCGTGCTCCTCGGTGCTCCTAGTGGAGTAGAATTCTGTGCTAGAAGGAAGACAAGTCTTTCCCAATGCAGTAATTATTACATTCTTGGTTTTAATAGTTTAAGTTATATCAATGAGCATAAAAATTTCCCACGGAGAAACAGTTGGGTTAAGTCACCTTGATGTTCAAATATCTCAATGAAAAGCAAAAAAAAAAAAAGATTCAGTCAAAACTCCAAATGTTTGGGGAAACCAAAAATCCAGATGTTTCAAAAAACCCAGGTGTTTGGCATTGTGTAGACAAAACTGAGCAGATTGACTGGATTTTGTGTTTTTCATCCAGATACTTTATAGACACAGCTATAAAGTGAACATATTAATGAATTTTTTTAAAAGGATGATTTCTTAAATTTATTCAGATCAATATGAACTAGTGAAAGTCATATACATACATCATATATGTATATATTATATATCATTTCATAACCATATGTTTGTGGGTTTTTGAACTACCAACAGCAAACACCTGCAGTTGAGTAAACCACAAATACCAAAGAATTGTACTATGATTCAACTCATTTTGGGGAGATGACAAATATTCAGCATCTTGGCTGATCACCAACCTAAATGTCAGGATATTTGCAAAGACTGCCTTCATACCACAAGTAGATCCTAATTTTTTTTTCATTCATTAAGCAATCCTTTGGCAGAGAGTCAGTCTTAGAATGTCTCTTGCACTTAAATTTTGCTCTTTTGAACCTGTGCATCTTTGCTGTGGCCTATGCAGAAAACAACTGGCAGTCACCAAAATCTATAAAGCTGCTGATTGTAATTGCTTGATATACACATTTGGGAGAGTTTATACCCTAAGCTGACTTGTCTGATAGGAAATAGAGTAAGCCAGAATTACTATGTTTCTCAGTTATTCTAGTCACACACACACACACACACACACACACACACACACACACACTACACCCTCTCTTTAACTACAACTGATTGAACACAGACAGACAGCTCTGAAAATTCTTTTTTTTAACTTTCATGAAGTGGTAATACCAGCCACACAGCTTATTACCTCTTAAACTGGTTCTATAGCTTTCAAAATCTAGACCAAATGCATCTGTGCTCAAAGCACTAAAAGCTCATCTAATAATTTTATGCTTTAAGGCATACTAAGCTGGTCCTGGGATAGAGAAGATTGCCCCTAGAAATATTAATAGTGCAGGGCTGAATCTATTTCCTACATAGCATAATTACACAGAAGAATGTTAAAGGAATATGATTGAAAAGCTTTCAAAGGGTGGTCCAGTTGAGATTTGGTGCCTTTTAGCAACTGACCCTGATGTAATTTACATTTTGTACAGGGTTTATGATGCTGGAGAAGAATAACAGATAGATAAATGGATGGATGGATGGATAGATAGATAGATAAATAGATAGGTAGATAGATAGATAGAAACATACATATATACATACATAGATATAAAAAAATTCATGTATTAGTATATACATACATATATACATATAAAAACGCATCTAATCTCTCACTGTAATTCAGTTCAATTCAATTCAATGAGTATTTATTAAATGATTGCTGTGTGTGAGGCATTAGTACTAGAGATATAAAAACAAAAATGGAAAACAGCCCTTGTCCTCCAGAAATTTATATTTTACCAATTCACATTGACACAATGCTTTCTAAGGCACACACACTTCTCTGAGTACATTACCACTTTGGGTCCTCTCAACAACCCTGTACAGTAAAAGCTACTATTGTCCTGATTACAAATAAGAAAACTGACAATAACAGAGGTTAAGATCTCATTACAAGGCCATGAATCTGAGATGATCTAAGGTAAGTCTTTTCAGCATTAGGTCTATGAAAGGAATAGTACATATATAAGTATGTAAAGAATAAACATAAAGAGAATCAATATAAAATAGTTAAATACAAGAGAGTTTGGGAGGGAAGGCAGTAGTCGTTGGGAGGGTCAGGAAATTCTTCAGGGAGAAGAAGGTTGTGCTTGAGTTGAGTCAGGAAGGAGGAGAGGGATACTATGAGACAGAAGCGAAAGAATTGCTAAGAGGAGGAGATGAGGAGAGTGTGCATTCCGCACATGGAGGATGTATGAAAAGGTATGACAGGAAAAGTGTCATGGGTAGGAAACAGAAGGAACGTGAATTTGGCGAGATCACAGAGTGCAGGAGGAGGAAAGATAGGTAGTTCTAAAGTCAATCCAAAGAGTTCATATTGTATTTAGAGCAATGGAGGCCACTGGACATGATCATTTACCACAAGCACTTCAAGGTGAAGTGACCAAGTATTTCACAAAGTAAAATTCTTGCTGCCTTTGGGTGCACGAGGAAAACATCTCCAATCCTTTATTTGCATTTCATTGAAGAACCTACATGCCTTCCTTTGCTTCTGGTTTTATTTTGAGGGGGACAGGGAACATAGATATGATGTGATTCCCACAACAGCATAGAAATGTGTTGTCTTTTGTTTGTAGAATCCCAGGAACTGCAAATCTGACCTCAGACACTTAACACTTACTAACTGTGTGACCTTGAGCAAGTCACTTAACCCCAATTGCCCTTCTAAAAAAAAAAAAAAGATTAAAAAAGAATTCCAGGAACTGAGTGAATATTGTAGATTGTCCCCAAACTATAATTCTTGGCAACTTTGTGTTTTCCTTGTCACTCCTCTGGGAGTTTACCCAGAATAGAAGGCCCATTTGTATTTCTGTTTTATAAATTGTCTTAGCCTGTGAAAAGATTAATTACCCAATGCTTGATTTTCTGGTCCTTGAACACCAGATTCAGTAGGCCACCTAAAGCTTTTCCAGCTGGGCAAAATTTGCGAAGCCCCCAAAACCCAGAATCATCTTTGTGCTATCAACGATAGAAATTGGGTGGGGGACTTAGAAATGAAATAGATCAAAGGCAACCATATGGATCCTACAAGAAAAGAGTTTTTGTAAAAATACAAGCATAAATAACCAAAAAAATTAGGTTATGCCAATATAATGAAAAATGGCAATACTAGTAAAGGAATCAATTACAGTACTAAACAAAGGAAATTGCTTGATTTACAATACTAAATGAATTTTCTTCTTCAATGCTGCACAGACTGAACTACCAAAGCACTATCTTATATAGCTGGAAATAACAATGAAATTCACATGGAAGAACAAAAGGCAAAAAATTCCAAGGATAAGAGTGGAAAAACGTGATAATGAAGGGTCTCTCGGCATCAAATCTCAAAGCACATTACAAATCAGTAATCACTAAAATGATTTGGTACTGGTTAAAAAGCAGAGGCATCTTTCAGTGCAACATATAGAAGCCAATGATCAAAGTGACAGTAGCTAGGGGAGGCACTCAGGATTTGTCTAAAACTGCTAAGAACAGGGGAAAGCAGTTTGGCAAAAAATTAGGCATAGAGTCCAGGGGTAGGGAACCTGCGATCTCGAGGATATATGTGGCCCTCTTGGTCCTCGAGTGTGACCTTTTTAAACAAATCCTTTTATGAAGGGGAATTGTTCTGTGAAGTTTGGATTCAGTCAAAGGTCCACAATTAAGGCCCTAGAGAGCTACATGGGAGCCTCGAAGCTGCAGGTTCCCTGCCCCAGTATATATAATATACACCATATAAGATAAACTCCAAAATAGACACAAGATAAACCCCCCAAAAAAGTGTCATTAAAAGTACATTAAAAGAACAAGGGAGAAATTAATTCCAACTTATCAATCAGTCAATAAGGATTTTATTAAGCACTTACAATGGTGCCATGTATGTGATGAGCATGTACTGTGCTAAGTTCTAAGGAAATAAAGAAAAAGAAAAGACTGTCTATGCCCTGAAGAAGTTCCCAATATAATGGGTGAGGCAGCAAGCAGATAACTATGTACAAATGAGCTATAGACAGGGAAAATAGGAAATGATTAACAGAGGGAAGACATTCAGATGAAGAGGGATTAGGAAAGGTTTCCTGTGGAAGGTGGAATTGGAGCTGATATTGAAGGAAGACAGGGAATCCAGAAAGCAAAGGTGGGGAGAAAGAACATTCCAGGCATGGAGACAGTCAAAGAAAATGGCCAGGGTCAAGAAATGGAATATCCTATTTATGAAACAGCCAGGAGGTCAGTGCCACTGGATTGGGGAGTATAGGTCAGGGAACAAGGTGTAAGAAGACTGACAAGGGAAGCAGGGGTTAGGTTATGAAGGGCTTCCAGTGACAAACAGCAATTTTTTATTTATTCCTGGAAGCATTGGAAGTTCATTGAGTGGGGGGGGGAGGGGTGACATAACTAGACTTGTGCTTTAGGAAAAGGTTTTATAAAGGTGGAGAGAGGGGAGTCAGTTAGAAAAAATCTTTGAATGCCAAATAGAGGAAATATTTAGAAAGTAAGCCTAAAGAACAGACAGGAAACAACTTGAGTTTACTGAGGATGAGATTGACATGGGCAGACCAGAACATTTAAGGCAGGCAAAGGGAATGATGAGATGATGGAAGGGATCCCAGAAGCTAAGACAGACAACTTTAATTATATAAAATCTAAGAGGTTTTTGACAAACAAATCTAATATAATTAAAATTAGAAAGGAAACAGGTAACTTGGGGGAAATCTTGGTAGCCAATTTCTGTGATAAAAATCTATTATTCAAAACATATATGGGATGGATTCAAATTTATGAGACTAAAATATATTCTTTAATATATACATGTTGAAAGATATGAAAATCTCTGCAATAGAAAAAATCTGTGCTATCAAAAACCTCATTTTAGAAATGTTTTAAATCATTAATAATTTGAGAAATACAAATTAAAACAATTCTAAGACTCCATCTCATACCCATCAGAATGATGATCATGACAGAAACATGGGAAATGCTGGAAGGGATATGGTGTAATAGGTGCCCTAGTAGTCTGTTATTAGAGCTGAGCATTAATAAAAATCATTCCTAAAAGCAATCTGGAACTATGAGCAAAAAAATGTACTAAATCATGCATACTCTTTGACTCAGAGCATCCACTCATTACCACGTTAATACCTCAAAGATATCAAAGAAAGAGGGAAAGACCCTGCATATATGAACATTTATAACTGTTCTCTTCATACCGAAAACTAAGAGGATGCCTTCCTACTGGAGAATGGCCAAATCATGGTAGATGAATATTATAGAATATTATTATGCCACATAAAGTGACATAATGGATAGTTTCTTATGAAACTACGAAGACCTCTGGAGTTGCAGCAGAACAAAAAGTAAGACTAGAACAATTAGTACATTGACAACAACCTTAGAGGGAGACAAAAAAAAAGAAAGACTTTAGAACTCTGATCAATTCAGTGATAAGCCAGGAGTCCAGTAAACTAGAAATAATATATGCCACCAATCTCCTTCCAGAGATATGATGAACTTAAAAGGAACAATGATACATTTTCTGGACTTGGCCAGAAAGGGTATTCATTATAAGGGTTTTGTTTGGGGGACAGGTATTTTTTTTTCTGGAATATGTTAGCATAATGGAGTGGGGGCAGGGGAAGAAGTAGATAATAAATGCTTCCAAAAATTAATTAATTATTCTTTTTAAAAAGAAGAGACCATGGCAACTAGGTGGCACAATGAATAGAGCACCGGCCCTAGAGTCAGGAGGACCAGAATTCAAATGTGACCTCAGACACTTAGCACTTAATAGCTGTGTGACCTTGGGCAAGTCACTTAATCCTAATTGCCCTGTCTTTCCCCCCTCCAAAAAGCAAAAACAGAGAGAGACAGACAGACAGAGAGACAGAGAGAAAGAGAGAGACAGAGACAGAGAGAGACAGAGACAGAGAGGAGAAGAAGAAGAAGAACAAGAAGAACAAGAACAAGAACAAGAAGAGACCAATGGCTTGTAGATTACTCAGAAACCACATCTCTTTATATCACAAATGTTTTCTTCATGAAGAGAGTAAGAAAGTGCTAGATATGGCAAGTATTGAACAGGAAGTAAATAACTGATCATAACCATGGAAGAAATTTCATGATCATTGATGTGTTGTCAGATCATTAGCTAAAAATGATCCCCAAAAGAGAAGAAAGGAGAAATGTGAGGACAAGCTCTTTTCAGTTACATCAGCCCCAACCTAACTTATTTAAACAAATTTTTGACTTTGAAAAAATGAGGAAAGTTTAAAAAGAAAGACCGACTCTGAATATTGCCCAGTCTTAAAAAGTTTAACCAATGATGAGCAATTGCCACAATGAAGCAAAAGCAGCCCTCAAACTGCCTCTGCCATCAGGTACTTGCTCTCCTTGCCAGTTAGAGAAATGTGACAGCCTAAGGCAACATTGGCTTACAACACAAGTTCAAAGGCAAAAATTGCTATGGAAGATGGGGGTGGGGGGGTGACCAGTAGAGCCTCACAAAACAGAGAGAAGAAACGGAAAAGAAAATTAAGCCTACAGAAACCTTTGTGTTGAGAGCCAAATAAAATAAATCATTTATAAGTTGTATGACCTTGGGTGAGTCACTTTACCCCTGTCTGCCTCAGTTTCTTCATCCATAAAATAGGGATAATAATACCACCTACCTCCCAGAGTTGCTATGAAGACAAAAGAGCTTTGCAAACCTTAAAGTGCTGTATGTTAGGTGCTATCGCTCGTTGTTGTTGTTGTTAGTGTTATCATTATATCATCCCAAGAGAAGTGTTTCTATGGTTCCCCTCTCCTCACCAATGATAGCAGATTCATTGTTTACAGATGGCATTGTAGTGATTGTATGGAGTTCCATTTCCTTAAAAAATAGATCTGATATTTCACACAGCAAAAAAATAGTGGGTAAAGAATGTGCATTTTTTGGATTATGATGAGCAATTTAATGGCTATTCCATTAATTTAGTGTATATATGTATATAGTATAATAATAACTCTGTGTGTGTGTTTGTGTGTTTGTGTGTGTATGTGTATGTACTCAAGAAGAATTTGGGCTCAAGTTCTCCTGACCAGGAGTTTCCTCTGATAAATTCCCCATATAATGAAATCACAGCTTTGGTCACTATAAAAGTGGTGAAATGGAAGCTGAAATCTTTGACCTCCAAGATAGCAGTCCCAGATCTAGGGGGATGGAACCAAGATGGCAGAGTAAATGCAGGAACTTGCCTGAATGCCCATACCAACTAATTCCAGGAACTGTAAAATATGACTCTAAACAAATATTAGAGCTACAAAACCTATAAAGTGACAGAGAGAAACAAATCTCCCACTGAAGGCAGCCTGGCAGGCCAACAGGAAGGGTCTATGGCACAGAGCTGGGAACCAAGAGCAGTGCCCCATTAGCCATATGGGCCCAGACTGGCCAGAGCAGACTTCATGAGAGTGAATCAACAGCAGCTGTGGTGGTTTCCAGACTTCTCAAGCCATAAACACCAAAGAAAGTAAAAGGTCAGTAGGGAACTCTGTGGGAACTGAGTGATAGAAGAGACCAGTTCTGCCCCTGCCCCTGGGTCAAGAGGTAGCAGCGGCACAGACACAGCAGTGTCTATGTGGCTACCTACAGAGCTCCTGGCCTGCAGACAGTAGGGCGACCAAGTGACCATTCAGAGGGTAATCACTCTTGCTTTGACCTGCTTGGATCTGGGTCATAGTTTTGGGTGGTGGCCCTAGGTTGTGTGGCCAATGTACCAGAGCTTGTGGTGGCTGTAGAGAGGGTGCCCTTCTCATAGTTCTGGCAACTGTGAAAACCCCAGTGATTTGGGACATAGCTCCCTCGACTCTGGAAGCAAAGTTCTACCATGGCAAAGAGCTCAAAAGTCAAGGAATTGGCTGGCAACATGAGCAAGCAGAGGAAACACAATCCTACCATAGATCCTTTTTGGGGGGACAAAAAGGATCAAAACATAGAACCAGAAGAAGTCAAAACTCCTGCATCAAAATATTCCAAGAAAAATATTAACTGGTTACAGACCATGGAAGAGCTCAAGAAGGATTTTGAGAATGAAGTAAGAGAAGTGGAGGAAAAATTGGGAAGAGAAATGAAAATGATGCAAGAAAATCATGAAAGGTGAATCAACAGCCTGCTAAAGGAGACCTAAAAAAAAAAAAAATTGGAGAAAATGACACCTTATAAAACAGACTAACTCAAATGGCAAAAGAGGCCCAAAAAGCCAATGAGGAAAAGAATGCCTTAAAAAGTCAAATTGCCCAGATGAAAAAGGAATTTCAATAATTCACTGAAGAGAAGAATTCCTTCAAAATTGGATTGGAGCAAATGGAAGCTAATGACTTTATGAGAAATCAAGATACTATAAAACAGATACAAACAAATGAAAAAATAGAGGGCAATGTGAAATATCTCACTGGAAAAACCACTGACCTGGAAAAAAGATCCAGGAGAAACAATTTAAAAATTATTGGACTATCTGAAAGCCATGATCAAAAAAAGAGCCTAGACATCATCTTTCAAGAAATTCTCAAGGAAAATTCCGCTGATGTTCTAGAACCAAAGAGCAAAATATAAATTGAAAGAATTCACTGATCACCTCTTGAAAAAAGATCCCAAAAAGAAAACTCCTAGCCAAATTCTAGAGTTTCCAGATCAAGGAGAAAATATTATAAGCAGCCAGGAAGAAACAATTTGAGTATTGTGGAAATATAATCAGGATAACACAAAATCTAGCAGCTTCAACATTAAGGAATCAAAGGGCTTGGAACATGATATTCTGGAGGTCAGTGGAGCTAGGATTAAAACCAAGAATCACCTACCCAGCAATACTGAATGTAATGCAGCAGAGGAAAACATAGTCATTCAATGAAATAGAGGACATTTAAGCATTCTTGATGAAAAAACAGAACTGAACAGAAAATTTGACTTTCAAATACAAGAAGCAAGGGAAGGTAAACAGGAAAAAGAAAACATAAGGAACTTATTAAAGTTAAACTATTAAAGTTGAACTATTTACTTTCCTACATGGAAAAATGATGATTATAACTCATGAGACTTTTCTCAGTATGAGAATAGTTGAAGGGAATATATATGTATACATACATACATATATGTATTGTAGGAGGGTATATATCTGTATAAATACATATATGAGTGTATGTGTATGCATGTGCATGTATACATAGACAGAGGACACAGGATAAGTTGAATAGGAAGGGATGATATCAAAAAAATAAAATTAAGAGGTAAGAGAGGAATATAATGAGAGAAGGAGAAAGGGAGAGATAGAATAGAGTGAATTATC
>CM053591.1:190832265-190859457 GCA_028646515.1 Pseudochirops corinnae
AGGATAAGTTGAATAGGAAGGGATGATATCAAAAAAATAAAATTAAGAGGTGAGAGAGGAATATAATGAGAGAAGGAGAAAGGGAGAGATAGAATAGAGTGAATTATCTCAAATAAAATAGACAAGAGAAAATTGTTACAATGGAGGGGAAGAACAAGAAAGTGAAAGGAAATGTGTCAACCTTACTCTCCTTGAATTTGGCTTAAGGAGGGAATAACATACAGACTCAATTGGGTCTCTTACCCTACAGGAAAGTTGGGGGTAAGGGGACAAGAGGGGGGGATGTTAGAAGGGAGGGCAGATTGGAGGAGAGGGCAGTTAGAAGTAAACACTTTTTAAAAAGGAACAGAGTCAAAGTAGAAAACAGAATAAGTGAGTGGCGGGACAGGATGGAGGGAAATACAGTTAGTCTCTGACAATATAACTACTATGGAAACGTTTTGCATAACTCCACATGTACAACCTATATTGAATTGCTTGTCTTCCCTGTAGGGGTAGGTGAGGAGGGAAGAAGGGAAAGAATCTGGAAATCAACATTTTAAAAACAAACGTTTAAAAAAATTGTGTGTGTGGTTTTTTTTTTTTACATGCAACTGGGAAATAAGATATACAGACACTGGGGTATGGAAATCCATCCTGCCCTATTAGAAAGTTGGGGAGGGTGGGAAATGTGGGAGGATATAAGAGAGAGAGGATTGGGGGGATGGATATTCGTTAGGCTCAATATCTTGGGGTGGGGGTAGGGGAAAGATGGGGAGAAAATTTGTAACTCAAAATCTTGTGATATTGAGAACTAAAAATAAATAAATAAATATTAAAAAGGATAGCAGTCCCATTGCCAGAGAAGCCGCATTCTTCAAGGTCTCCAGGTCAAATCCCAAAATAGAAGGCACCTCCCTCTGAGGAGAACAAATGGTCTAACAAAGCTTCCTGTTAAGTCATATCCAACTCTTCATGACCGTGTGGACCATACAGTCCATGGGGTTTTCCTGAAAAGAATCTGGAGTGATTTGCCATCTCTTTCTCTGGTGGATTAAGGCAAAAAGAGGTTAAGTGACTTGGCCAGGGTCACATAGCTTTTAAGTGAGACTGGATTTGAACTCAGGTCTTACTGACTCCAGGCTCAGCACTTCATCTGCTGACCCATCTAGTTGCCTATGTCCTTTAGGTGCATCAGGCTTTTCATTAGCATTTGGGCATTTGAGATAGTGAAACTCATTTCATGCATTAGCCTCTACAGCTGTCAGAAAGGAATGACTTATTATCACTGTCACCTGGTCCGATGCCCAAGAGACACCTGGAAATAAAGGGCTAGAAATATACAATTAATTTTGAATTCTTGGGGCTGCCTGAATCTCTGAGCACCCAGTTTGGGATTAATTAGTATTATAGGAAGGTGGAAATAAAAACTTTTTTTAAAGATATTCAGTTTTTTATTGGTATCCAGTTAACTCAGGTGTCACTAGTTCGTTCCATGTTGGCAATGACCAAGATCATCTAAATTTTTCCATCTCTAGGGTTTCCCTGTTGATCCATTTCCTACGAGGACAGACGGCTTGAACACACTGGATGAATACAAAATACCAAACTTCAAGAAACTGTGATACGTTCAAGGTGGATATCCCACTGCCCAGACTGGAATGCCTCTGCAACTTTAAGTAAGATGGTCTTTGAGAGTTGATGTGGCAAAAAAAATACATCTTCCCATGGCCAATTTGGTAATGAGTTTCTCCAAACGGGGTGATCCACAGATGTGAGGAATATAGTCTACTATATAGCCCTTCCTTGAAGCTTCTCCAATTAAGAGAGCAAGTTAGCATCTTCTTAGTAACAATTTAGCAGACTCTACCAGTTTGTTCTCCTCTGAAACAGACTTCCAAAAACCCAAAGGCACCTCCATGACACATCAAAGTATTAGAGTAGACTTTAGGGAGAACAATGGTATCCTTTATTTTTTTAATGTAGATTGATATTTCATCTATGTAAAGAAGTCCCAGTATGAAAACTCCCTCCACCCCTGGATATCTGCAACAAAGAATCTTAGCGTTACCTGAGGGTATTGAGTTCAGTAACTTAACCAGGGTCACATTCCTAGTATATGTCCCAGACAGGACTGGAGCCCAAGTCTCCAAGCCTCCAAGCCCAAACCTTCAATCCACAATGCCACATCTCTCACTGTAATAAAACTAATGATATGTTGTTTTATCATGTTCACAATAATATTATGATTATATATAATTACAATGATCAGTGATGTAAAGTTGCATAGATTGTCAGTTTTATGAGGTGAACATCTCCCTCCCATGAGGAAGCAATAAATGTTGTAATAAGTATAATGAAGCATAATTTATTATAATAATTGTATTTTAGGGAAGAACAATAACAATGACAATTATATATGGTATCAATAGCAATAATATAACCATGCAAGAAATAAATAGTAATTAGAAGAGTATATAATGAATGACTATAAAAGCATTAATTGACTATTTACAATGTGTCTGGCAGAGTACTGAGCACTGGGAATACAAACAAGACCAAACAGCACAGCCCTGGCACTCAAAGAGCTTGTATTCTAACAGGGGAAGGCAACATGTAGGAGGTAAAGGTGACTATGGAGATGTTCAGACAGTCACAGGGATCTTGGTCACAGCCATAGGACAATTGTGAGCTTCTCCTTTCCAGAAATTCTTTTGTTGCTCATTTGATTACTCTTATCAGATATAGTTGGAAAGGGACATGAGAGGGAAGGGCATGGGAAGCAACAGCCTCCCATTGGACACTGCCAATGGCATGTCATGGAGATGGTCAGAAAGAATCTCAAGTCAGGATCTAGGCAAAATTAGGTGAATGCATAGAGACTGGAGACCAAGAGTGGAAGCTTAAGTTCCAGGTTGAAGATGAGGCTGGATGATAGAAGCCTGGTGACTTGAAGATGGCCAGGAAGCAGCATGACAAGTGTTGGTGCAAGCTTCATAGAGTGAATGAAAGTTCACCAGTCAGACTTGCTTCATTCTTTAAAATTCATCAAGCTTGGCATTTAGTAGGTGATAAAAAAAAATGCTTTTTGATTGGCTGATATGTGACCCTGCTCAAGTTGTTTAATCTTTCAGAAACAATAAGCAACTTTCTAGGACTGTGAGTTAATAACTGACATCAGTGAAGGCCGTTTCCACATGAGAATTCCCTCATATTAATAAAATTATTGGTTCATATACAAAAATGAAACAATTATAATATTTACACAAATTCTAATAACACAATAAAACATATATATGTATGTATGTATATATATATATATGCAAGTATGTATGTGTCTTTGTGTATACATATTGTGTGTGTATATATGTATAGTATTTCAAACATTACACAGAATTTTGTTTCTAAAGATTCTCTATTATAAGGTAGGTTCATAGGACTCCTCAAAACAGCAAGTGTCAACTAGGGAACCCCCAAGGAAACTTTTGAAGAAGGGCTCCCTGACTTTCAGTTAACTGGAAAAAAAACCAAGTTAATCCCCAGGGAAGCTGGGGAACGATAAAGTTCTCAGATTGCGGCACAGCTTATAACAAAGGAGAAGCTCTGAAACTAAAGAATTTAAGCACCATGCCAAGAACTCACATCTCCACAGAGCTTCAAGATTCACTAGGTTCTTCAAAGCATTCTCTCATTTGACACTCTTGACACCAGTGGGAGATAAATGCTCCTATTAGGGGCAGCTGAGTGGTACAGTGGATAGAGCACTGGTCCTGGAGTCAAGAAGACCTGAATTCAATTTCAGCCTCAGACACTTATTAGCTATTGTCCCTGGGCAAGTCACTTAACCCTGTTTCTTCAATTTCCTCATCTGTAAGATGCGCTGGAGAAGGAAATGGCAAAGCCCTCCATTATCTTTGGCAAGAAAGCCCCAAAGAAGGTCACAAAGTGCAGGACATGACTGAAAAGACTGAACAACAACATGTTTATTTAGCAGATGAAAAATTGAGGCTCAGACCCATCAAGTGGCTTGTCCAGAGACATAGAACTCCTACATATCTACTGTAGAATTAGAACCCAGCTCCTCCTGAAGTTGGGTTCAGAACTCTGTCTACTGGGCCAGGCTGCCTCTCTCACGGGAATCGGAGATGCTTAACACATTGGCTTTGTTTGTTTTAGGCAGAGTCAAGAAGCCAGGAGCTGTCCCTTTCCTTCAGAGTCCATTCTTATCTACGATGCACAATATTTTTTCTTTCCATTTCTCTGGTTTTTAAGTTTTCTGCTGCTCATCTCTGCTATTAGACATTGTCATTTTCCTTCCTTATGAAGACCCAAATGGAAAGACACATTTCTTAAATTTTGATTATCTTCTAAAATTCATGACCAAGTTTTCAAAGCTGCCCCGAGTCATTCTAGCTGTGAGCATATGACTCAAAAGTTCTGTTGCTAACTCCCAAATAGCCCCTTAAAGGTCTCCCCAATGACTTACTCTCAATGACAACTTAAAGATTACTGATAAAGAATTAGCATAATTTCTGCCTCATAGGTGCCTGAGATGTTTTAATTGTCATTTTAGTTTCTAGATTTTGAAAAGAGGGGCATTTCTTTTTTTCCCTTTGCTGTTTCCCAGTGGGGAAGATTCTTAGTAATTCACTATTGCCCTGCCATCATTATAATTTTGCCCTCTAGTCCCTGCCTCAGGGCAAAGCACCTTGTGAAGTTAATGGAGCCCAATTCCCTTCAAAGGAACAGGCAAAAGGTTAAGTATCTGGACCCAGGAAACCACATTTTTGACTCTAGATTCCCTTCCCTAGGATTCAAGGGAGTGAATAAAAACATAGCAATATTTCAGTAGAATTTCATTGTTTTCTCAAGCTTTCATTAGTGTAGCTAGAAAGAGGATTGCAGAGAAGAAAAGGAAAGAGACACAAAAATACTTAAATTTGCTAGAAGTACATATCCTCCTACTTCGAAGTGGGGCTCTGGTGAACTTTTACAGCAGCATCTCATCTCTGAATTTTCAGTCTTTCTCCATCAAGTTTCACCATTGCCCATCTCACACTTCTATCAGCCCTGTTATGACATTCACTTGAAACTGGCATGCCTCAATGAATAAATATCCAAATGGACATATTCTTTCCACTAAGGGAATTAATCAAGTTCATTCATTTTAATTTGAACAGACATGAGTCACAGGTGACCTCTGGACAAAATATATATGCATATGTGTGTATGTATATGTGTGTATACATACACATGTGTGTATGTATGTGTATATATACATATAATACAGTTTGCTTCCTTGAAGGGAAATTCAGGTCATTCATTTATTTATCCAGGAATTTATACTTGTCTCCATTGGCTTTCCCTGAGGAAACCTAAGCCTTTCCTATGTTCTTCCAGAGGTTCCTTACAGCCAGTTGATTATATATATATACATACGCACTTCCTCAGAGTGAAATTATGAGACGTTTAAGGGAGGTAGCTTATTTGGGAAGAGATATGAGAAGGTTATTTGAAAGAGAAATAATGTCAAGCTTGAAGACAGGTGCAGGAAAAGCAATCCAGTATTGGAGACTGAGAAAGAATAGGTTACCTTTGTGAATTTCCCATGGCTCTTGATGATGAAGACTCTACACCTGTATAAACACATACATGCTATATTCCTATGTATGCATATGTATATATGTGTGTATAGTGTGTGCATTTGTAATCCCATGGCCTGAACACGAGCAACTCAAACTTGGATGGAGGGGCTGACCCCCAAATCTCCTATCTTTGACTCCAAATGGTATGTGTATGTCCCATATTCAGCACATAACTCAAGTATAGAGCAAAATAACCTCCTATACAAGTTATACGGGAAACAACAATGAAAAATCTACAGAAAGATGGCAATCTAGTGAGGCCTATCATTCACCCCAGATACCCATATGTCTCCAGGCTTAGGACACTTCCCTAAAGGTCTAGATGCTCTATAAGAAGGGAAAATGAACTTGAGGTTTCTAGAGAGACAACCTCCAATAATCCAGTGAGGTTCCGTTTCACCCAGGGGCCTGTAGAGGCCTCTAGTCTTAAAATTCGAACCTAAGAGTGTCCCAGGAGTAAAACCCACTTGGGTTGTTGTGTTGTTATTGTTTTACAGAAGTAACTTCCTTTCCATCATACTGGTGCCCTTCTCATGGAAGCAAAGCTTCAAGTTAAGATTTTTGTCCCTGGGCATAACAGATTAATCCCTTCCTGCTCCCTCTAGGTCCATCTGTGTCTGTGTATACCCCAAGGCTCTGTCCTGTGCCCTTTTCTTCTCTATTCACAGTCTTTCTTTTGATATTCTCATCAGGTTCGAGTTATTCCAGAATTTACATAACCAGATTTGAGTTATGTCTCCATCACCCTGCTAGACAGCTACAACTTGAAATCCCATAGGCACCTCGAAATCCTCATGTTGTTGATAGAACTCATTATCATTCCCCTAATATTAGCCCATTTTTTTTCCTTTTTAGAGCAGCACTATCTTTTCCATCCATCCAGGTTCATAATTACGAAAGTCAACCTCACTTCTTTTCTCTCATTCACTTCCTAGATCCAATCACGTGTCAAGTCCCAGATACTACCTCAACAATATGTCTCATGCATGTCCTTATCTTTCTCTCTACTCACAAGGCCATCTAGCTTGTTCGGACCCTTACCAACTCTTCCCTGGGTGGTAGAATTAAATGGGTTCTTCAAGTTTCAAATCTCTCTCTTTTCCATTCTAACTTCAGCAAAGCTGCCAAACCAGTATTATTAAAATGAGAGTCCAATCGAGAAGATGAAGCACTTTCCTATTGCCCCTCAGAGATAACTCACATATTTCTGGTGTTCTTCACAGTCAGGCTTAAACCTCTGTCTCCAGAATGAATTCACTACATCCTTCCTCATGTATTCTATGTTCCAACCAAACTGACACACTCATGCTCCCTCACAAAGATTATTATTCAATTTCCTTCCTCTCTACCTTTGTGTGAACTATTCTCTGTGTCTGGAATCTTTCCCCTCCTCATCTCTCCTCTTGGTAATTTCTAGCATTCTTTAAGGTTTAATTCAAGAATATTTTCTAATCATTATACTAGGAAGGGCTCAGTTGCCCTAATTGCCTTGTGTTACTTTGTATATCATCTTAACTTACTTATGTACATGTTGCCAACCCTGCTCCGGTACATCATAAGCTTCTTGAAGGCAAATATTGTATCATGATTTTGTCTTTTAATCCCCAGGGTAGAACCATACATGGCTCATAACAGGCTCTTGGACAATATAGATTGACACAGATTAATACGTGCACCTTGCACTGAGTAAACATTTAACATGGCTTGCCCCAACTGCCAAAATTACTAGATACTGATCTGATTTTCACCCTCACTCCATTCATTTGTCTTGAAACTGATGAATCTTTCTTCTTCACCAGAGTTAACCTTTCATTTTCTGAACTTCTTAACATTCTTTTCATCATACTCTGAGGTTTCCTTTCATATTTTCATATTCTATGGGATCTCCAACACCATACACACACACACACACACACACACACACACACACATACACACACACACACTCTCCTATTGGCATGTCAGAGACAGGACTTGAACCCAGGACCTCTTTACACCAAAGCCAGCACTCTATTTACTCCACCTTGTTCCTTCTGAAGATCAATAAAATATAAATGTTAAAATTTTCTGCTCATATACAGGCACTAATCCCTCCAACACAAGGAGATCCTGAAGTTCACCAGAATTGCACCCCTTACTGGCCAATGTCTTAGTATCGTTTCATCAATATTCAATTTCAGGCCAGGACAGTCATTTGCCATTGAAGGATCAGTTTTACAGCATGACAGAGGGAGAGAAATTTGATCTGCATTATCAAGCAGATTACTTTTGGGCAAGATGTCTAGCTCAGTATAGACCTACAACTTCGTTTTTTAAAAAGTGACTTTTGTAAATAGAGAATATCATTCTCAATAGTCATTCTGCAAATACAAGGTACCCACACAGATCTGTAAATAGAATGAAATTCAGTAATTTTGGTCCCAGGTGGATAAGCCTGACACTGGGCCATGAATGTCTCCCATTTCTAAGTAAAGCAGAAAGAGGAAAAGAGGCAGACAGACAGACAGACAGGACCTGTTCAGTCCTTCATCTATTAAAGGAGTTCTGCTCCTCTGACCACCAGGAAAGACATGAGACCAAAGGGAAAGGGGGGTGGGGCCAAGATGGAGGAGAAAAATTAGGAACTTGCTTGAGTTCCCATTCTGATCACCTCCAATGCATGTAAAAAAAATTACTCTAAACAAATTTTAGAGCTACAGAACCCACAAAGTGACAAAGAGAAACAAATCTCCCACTGAAGGCAGACTGACAGGCTGACAGGAAGGGTCTATCACACTGGGCTGGGAGTTGAGCACAGTCCCCCATGAGCCATGCCTGCCCAGACTCAGGTCCAAGACTGGCTGGAGCAGACTTCAGGAGAGTAAATCACGAGCAGTTGTGCCAGTTTCCCAACTTTCCACCCATAAACACCAAAGAGAAAGTAAAAGGTCAGTGGGGAGCCCTGATGATCCAGTGAGACAGTAGAGTGAGGTCTGGCTCCTGACTCTGAGATGAAAGCATAATTTTATTTGTTTGCCTCCAGAGCTTCTGGCCTGCAGATCTTAAGGGGACCTAGTCACCATTCAGAAGATAATTGCTCTTGCTTTGACCTCTTTGGATCTGGGTCACAGGCTTTGGTGGTGGTCCTGCATTGAGGAACACCAATGTGCCAGAACTTGTGGTGACTGTAGAAAGGGAGCCCTCCTCATAGCTCTGACAATAGCTCTGATAGCAGCTGCACAAACCCCAGTAATTTGGGACACAGCTCCCTCCACTCTGGAAGCAGAGTTCTACCATGGCAAAGAGCTCAAAACTCAAGTAATTGGCTGGCCACATGAGCAAGAAGAGGAAATGCAATCCTACCATAGATTCCTTTTTGGGGGGACAAAAAGGATCAAAACATGGAACCAGAAGAAGACAAAAAATTCAAAACTCCTACATCAAAAGCTTCCAAGGAAAATATGAACTGGTTGCAGGCCATGGAGGAGCTCAAAAAGGAGTTTGAAAATGAAATAAGAGAAGTAGGGGAGACATTAGGAAGAGAAATGAGAATGATGCAAGAAAATCATGAAAAGTGAGTCAACAGCCTGACTGAAGAAAATAACCCATTAAAAAATAGACTAACTCAAATGGCAAAAGAGCCCCAAAAAGCCAACGAGGAGAAGAATGCCTTAAAAAGTCAAATTGCCCAGATGGAAAAGGAATTTCAAAAACTCACTAGAGAGAATAATCTCCTCAAAATTAGATTGGAGCAAATGGAAGCTAATGACTTTATGAGAAATCAAGATACTATAAAACAGATCCAAACAAATGAAAGAATAGAGGCAATGTGAAATATCTCATTGGAAAAACCACTGACCTGGAAAATAGATCTCGAAGAGATCATTTAAAAATTATTGGACCAGCCATGATCAAAAAAAGACCTTAGACATCATCCCTTCAAGAAATTCTCAAGGAAAATTGCCCTGTTATTCTAGAACCAGAGGGCAAAATAGAAATTGACAGAATTCACTGATCACCACTTGAAAAAGATCCCAAAAAGAAAAATCCTAGGAATGTTGAAGCCAAATTCCAGAGTTCCCAGGTCAAGAAGAAAATATTACAAGCAGCCAGGAAGAAACAATTTGAGTGTTGTGGAATCTCAATCAAGATAACACAAGATCTAGCAGCTTCAACATTAAGGGATCAAAGGGCTTGGAATATGATATTCTGGAGGTCAAAGGAGCTAGGATTAAAACCAAGAATCACCTACCCAGCAATACTGAATGTAATGCTCCAGAGGAAAACAGTCATTCAATGAAATAGAGGACTTTCAAGCATTCTTGATGAAAAACCAGAGCTGAACAGAAAATTTCACTTTTAAATACAAGAAGCAAGAGAAGGTAAACAGGAAAAAGAAATCATCATAAGGAATTTACTAAAGTTAAACTATTTACATTCCTGCATGGCAAAACAATAATTGTAACTCATGAGACTTTTCTCAGTATGACGATAGTTGAAGGGAATATATGTGTGTGTAAATCTTATACATATATATATACGTATATATGTATATATATGGCACAATATCAGTTGAATACAAAGAGATGATATCTAAAAAATAAAATTAAGAAGTGAGAAAGGAATACATTGGTAGTAGAAAGGGAGAGATAGAATAGGGTCAATTGTCTCATTGAAAAGTGTCAAGAGAAAACTGTTACAATGTTGGGGAAGGGCAAGAAGATGAAAGGGAATGGGTCAAACTTACTCTCATTGAATTTAGCTTAAGGAGGGAATAACACATACACTCAGTTGGGTACCTTACCCTAGAGTATAGTAGAGAGAAGAGGATAAGAGGGGGGATGATAGAAATGAGGGCAGATTGGGGGAGAGGGTAGTTCGTAGTAAACACTTTTGAAAAGGAACAGGGTGAAAGTAGAAAATAGAATAAGTGGGTGGTGGAATAGGATGGAGGGAAATATAGTCAGTCTTTCACAATATAACTACTGTGGAAACATTTTGTGTAACTACACATGTACAAGCTATATTGAATTGCATGTCCTCTCAGTGGGGGTGGATTAAGGGAGAAGAAGGGAAAGAATCTGGAAATCAAAGTTTTAAAAACAAATGTTAAAAAAATTGTTTTTTACATGCAACTGGAAAATAAGATATACAGGCACTGTGGTATAGAAATCCATCCTGTTGTACTAGAAAGTTAGGGGGGAATGGGGGAGGATATGAGAGAACAGATTGGGAGAAGAGGTATTCAGAAGGCTCATTATCTTGCGGTGGAGTAAAGATGGGTAGAAAATTTGTAATTCAAAATCTTGTGGAAATGAATGTTGAAAACTAAAAATAAATAAATAAATTGGGGGGGGGGGGAAGGAAATTTTAACCATTTGCCCTGGAAACTGAAAAAAAGAAAAAAAAAAGGGAAAATCAGCATCTCTACCTCTTCCCTCCAGAAAGAGGACCAAGGGAAGAAACAAAAAGACCCCAAGAGTCTTGCCCCTTTAAACTCTGCCAACTACTTTAGGTCTACTCAGGTCATACAGAATTATCTTCCTTCTTGTTCTAATCTCTGTGTTTGCTTCTCACCTTCCCTAAGAAGCTATGTATTAAGATGTTATGTTTCTTATTGCTAAGAAGGAATGTGTTCTGCCGATCAATTAATGAGCACTTATCAAATGTCCTCTATATGCTGGGCACTGTGGTTGTAAATACTGGTAGCTGCTAGAATTTCTTTACACACATCATTTGATCCTCACGACAATCAGTGTGATTTAGTGCTAGGATTATCCTCATTTTGCAGATCAGGAAACCAAGACTCAGAGTGGTAAATTGACTTGCTCAGGGTCATACTACAAGTAAGTGTAGGTAAGATCCATGGCATCACCACCCAATAACAGAGAGACAATCCCTGGCATTAAAGAGCTTGCATTCTGCTTCACAACGTATTACAATGTGTAGAGTACTCGCTTTGTTTTCAAGAGGATCTGGATTCAAATTGTGCCACTGGTACAACTTGACTATGTGACCTGGGTCACATTCCCTGCTCCAATATGCTATGATTTTATGATTTTATGCATAGGAACCTCTATACCAGTAAAGGTAAACCCTCTTTTCAAGAACAAACCAATTCTGAATCAGAGGTCCTAATCTGTTAACAACAGAATCTCCTCCATTGAGTCATATGGTTTCTTGTCTCTCAAGTTCCTAAAAGATATTGTTCTTAACTAGAATCAACTAGGGGCAAAGTGAGGTATTATATCTCTACCCTCCAAGCAACTAAGAGGTAAAGCAACATCAGCTAATAACTATGGTGCCATCCAGGATAAGTAAGCAGGAAGCTTCCTGACACATTGGCTTCATGGGGCATTATTACAATTTGCACTAAAGGTCTTTGTTGTTGTCTGTCATCAGTCTTCTGAAACATCACCTCCAGGCTTTCCAGATCAGAGGCACTATGAACTTTTAATGACCCAAAAAACCAGTTCACTTCATCTTCTGACTCAATAAACTCAGATCCAGAGAAATTGTTCATTTGGGGATTAGTACATCACCGTCAGTGCTCTTATCTCACAATCTTCCATGACTAATCTCCATGCAAATGTCTCCCAAAATTAAAGATTACAGTTTCATGATTATATACCTGAGACTTTGGGTGGCAACCACTAGAACTAGGATTCAAGGCACCCCATCAACTCTGAGCAGTCTCGTAGAGGCAATAATGCCAGATTTTCTTACAGTCCTGCCCCTATCCCAGGGGTATGATTCTATGTCAGTGGAAAATTCTACCTTGACCCAAGTGGCTTATTTCTTCACCTGAATAAGATCATAGCCAATTCAATCTTTTTCTAAAGAAATTTTCTTTTCAATTCCATAACCTTTCTATTCTCATAACCTATAATCATGGTGTTCAGTTTTCCTCACAATATTCTAGGTAAGATTCACCTACTTTCCATAGCATATCACTTTCAGTCAAAGTATCTCCAGCGTCATACCTCCCAGCACTCAATTCAACATGCATTATTATGCACCTAATGTTTTTAAGGTCCTATGCTAGATGCCATACTGGACCACACTCCTGCCATCACATCATTTGGTGATAATTGTTTGGTCGACAGGTTCACCCAGAACACATTCCATTATATGAAGTCTGCCTTTCATTCTTAATTCATTGTTTCCCTTCAGTCTCCCTACATATTTCATTTACCAGGTAAAATTGCACCTTTTCTGGTACCACTTAATGCATTTGACCTTTCTTCTGTCATTACCAGTAGATATCTGGTACAGACATGATTTGCCTAGTGTCCACTTAGATCGTGAGCTCCTGTGGGGCAGGGACTGTTTTTTCCCTCTTTGTATCCCTAGAGCTTAGCACAGTGCCTGGTACCTATAATAGGTACTTAATAAATGTTTGTTGACTTGATTTGCTCATCTCCCACAGTCAACTACTATCAGAGTTGGTATGTAGGAATTAGAGCTTCCTCTCGATGACTTAAAGTGCATGGTATGAGTAGACAAAATGATGATTAAATACTTGTATTATCAGGGGACAACAGCCTGATGGCTTTCTATCCCCTAATAAGCCTTTAGATTAGAAAACTAGTTTGGAAATATCTCCCATAAGCTCCACACCAGCTTCCTGAAACCTGAAAGTATTGGGCTCTTTCCTAATTAGTAAAGTGAGAAGTCCTAGGGCCAAGAAACTGGACTTATTCTGCTCTCTGAAGAATCCTTCTCATATCCCTATTTAAAATGGGCTCATTTTGGGGGAGGGGGCATTCTAGGAAGATGGTGGTCAGAAATTTCCAGGTTCTCTGGATTTCCTCCACAAATCAACAGAAAATTGTCATGAAATGAATGTGTTGCAGCAAAAAGAAAGGGCTAAAGCAGTTGTCCTCCTAAGACAACTAGAGACAACCTCAGAAAAGACAGGACCTCCAGGAGCTGAGGTTTGGACTGGATGGGATATGGACACCTCTGGGCCAACTCTGCTGAGTCAACAAACAGCAAACCCTAGAGCAACTCTGTGGGGAGGCAGCTGGCCTTGGGAGATTTCATCTCAGCTTTTACAGCCTTCAATCACCTGTTCACCATCATTAATGGACTAAAAGAATGCATGATTCAGCTTATTTGGAAGCAACTAAATGGTGCAGTGTACAGAGAACTGGGTCTGAAGTCAGGAACATCTGAGTTCCAACTGAACCCCAGATGGACTAGTTATGTGACCTTTAGCCAGTCACTTATGTTCTGTTTGCCTCAGTTTCTTCAAATGAAAAATAGGGGTAATAATGGTACTTCTTAGGGCTTTTGGAAGGCTCAAATGAGTTGCGATAAATGTAGAACAATTTGGAAAACTTAATATAAATGTTAAGTAGCATTGTATCAACTCACTGAATCGCCATCGCCTCTCTCATTCCGGATCTGACGCATTAAAAAACCGTTTAATGCAAGCTAAAATCAAGCTAACTTATTTTTAACTGCTATGTTGTTCTATTTATTCGTGTTGAGATTTTGCTCTATTAAATCCACTTGATTTGTTGCGAAATGAACTTTTCTCTAATCATCACTCTTCTCTTTTCTCTTGCACTAGTGAAATTGATTTTTGAACCCCAATACTGGTCTTTACATTTATCGCTATTAAATTGGCTCAACGTATTTGAGGGGCTCTTTTGGGACCCTGTTATTCAATGTGGTAGTTACTTCTCCCAGATTTTTTTTTAATCTGAAAATTCAAAAATCCAGACCTTCCTTTTACATTTCCTCCTGATATCTGGGACATGGGATTTTTACTGATCTCAGCTCCTTAGATTTCAATACTGAATACCCAGATTCCTGACCTGACCTTTCATCTGTGTGTATACTCTGGGATGTAGATTTGGACTCCACTCCTTCTACCCTCACCCCATGCCAAACCTGATAGTTGTTCTAATTACCAGTTTGAGTAGGGTGAAATGATCCCCATGAATTCTTTGCTCAAACTTGCTTGGACACTCAATTTAATTTCCCTTTAGCCTGACTTAGAATTGTGATTGTCCCTTTGATCTCATCACCTAGCAATGCCAATCTTCCCTTGTGGTTCCAAGATATTCCCTTTGCCTTAGGGACATGTTTGGTTGGTATTTTGTGATCCTTGTTCAAGTAACTGACCCTTGGGCACTGGGGAGCACAGTGCTTAGAGAACTTGACCCAGTGTCAGGAAAACTTGAGTTCAAAACTGGAATTAGACACTTACTAGCTGTGTTACATTGGGTAAACCATTTAATTTCTTAGCCTCAACTTCCTCAACTGTAAAATAAAATGTGTTGTTGTTTGTCCTTCGTTGCTGAAGAGGATCGTAAGATCCGGAAGGGAATGCCATGCATGGCATGCAAGTGAATTGAATTGAAGAGAGGGAGGAGTGTGCAAAATTCTCATTTTCTCCTCCAGAGTCACCTGGGTCCAGTGGCAAGATATAAATCTGGATGACTGGAGATGGCCTTGGGTGAAAATAAAAGTAATAATAGCACGTAACTCCCAGAGCTAATGTGCAGATCAAATGAGATATTTTAATGTACTTTGCAAAACTTAAAAGTACTGTGTAAATTCTAGTTGCATTATTAGTGATCTTCCTAAAGTTCAGGTCTGACCATGCCACCCCCTACTCAGAAACTCCCATGGCTCCCTATTACCTCCATGATCAAATTCAAAATCCTCTGTTTGGCATTCAAAGCCTTTTACGATCCGCTCCCCTACCCCTACCACCACCCTCCCAGTATTCTCATTCCTTTACAATGCCTTTCTCCCACTATAGGCTCTGCTATCCAGTAACACTGGCATCTTTGCAGTTGCTGGCATAAAACCCTTTATGGCTTGGTTATGGGCATTTTCTCTGACTGAGCCCACACCTGGAAGGCATTCCCTCCTCACCTCTGCCTCCTGGACTCCTTGTCTCCCTTCAAGTCCCAGCTAGAATCTCACCTTCTACAGGAAGCCTTTCCTGATCCCTTAATCTTAATGCCTTCTTTCTGAGATTATCTCCAGCCTTCCTTTTAATTGTGTCTATACCATAGTTGTTTACACATTGTCTCTCCCATTAGAATGTGAATTCACTGAGAGTAGAGTTTGTGTTTGAACTTCCTTTGTGTCCAGAGTCCTTAGCATAGTACCTGGCATATGCTGTTGTTGTTCAATCATTTTTCAATTGTATTTGACTCTTTGTGACTGCTTCTGGGGTTTTTGTGACAGAGATACTTGAGCAGTTTGCCTCAGTTTCCTCACCTGTAAAATGAACTGGAGAAGGAAACGGCAAACAGGTTTAAATAACTTGTTGTAGCGGCAACCACACTGCCATACCCCAGATGGCTACTAGTACAGGTTCTTAGATCTGCTTTACTAGGAAAGATAGCTGTTCCAAGGGGTCAACACTCTTTTTTAATTACATTCATTAGTTCAGGGGAAAAGTGAACACTCTGAACTTCAGACAAAATCCAGACAAAGAAAATACAATCAGAGAAATAAAGACCAACAGACAGGGTTTCTGAGAAATTGGCACAGGACAACAGACAGATTCAACTATTTGATCAAGGCAATATATACATAGTTATCAGAGAAAGAAGTACCAACATCTGGATTTTTCAGAGCCAGGAGTTCTTTAATGGCTACCCAGAGTCCCATCTGGTCAAATTACAAGAACTTCCAATGAGTGAGCCCCAAAGCAAAATGCTAACCTCAAAGTATATATAACCTCTTTAGAGTCAGAAGGCATCACAACTCTCCTGATTAATGCCTAATTAGAAATTAACAAAAGGTGTGAAAGCCTTCCTACAAGCAAGCCTCCCCTAGCAATCTCCCTTTAATGGGCTCCACATGACACCTATTTATGGGTGGGGAAGATCTCTGCCATTTACATTACACTTGCCCAGGGTCACTTAACTAGTAAGTGTTCCAGGCTAGAATAGAACTCAGGAAGATCAGTCTTCTTATCTCCAGGCCTAGTGCTCTGTGCACTATGGCACCACCACCTGGCATATAGGACATGCTTAGTAAATGTTTTCTGATGTACTATTATTAATGTGCTTTGAAAACCATAAGAAATATTGAAGTACTTATTATCATTATTCTCCTGATTCTTGTTTCTGGTCCCTCACCAATGGGGGCTTCACCATCAGGGCTTTCCCATCCTGGCTGCCCTGGCCCCACAAGCACCACACCCTTGAGCACAGGGTCTTTTCATGGGGCACCTGGCTTGCACCCCACTCCTTGGCAAGCACAGGAGTTCAAGTCCAAGGTCAAAACTCTCAGGAGCTCAGGACTAAGAAACCAAAAAGAAACTACAGAACATGGAATGCAGTTAAACCAAAATTGCTCAGAATTGCCTCTGCTAATCCCTGAATACAGAATGAAACCTGGCTCTCCCCTGTCTATACTGTAGAGAGGGGAGGGACTCCTGACACAGAATGTTTCCTGCTCAGTGTCCCAGTTTCTGTATGGGTGGGTTTTGCATAATAATTGTTCTTCTTTCTAACAAGGGTGGGTTGGATGGTTTTCTGAAAATATCAAATGGCATCAATAACATTTTGTTTAAATAAGAGATGTTATACAGGATGGACCAGTGAACTCTTGAAAGAGACCTAAGGATGCCTTGAGATTGTGCATCTGAGGGACTAGCAAATGGTGGTTCTACTAAGAGTGAGTAGAACAACAAAAGTGGGTGATGGTTAGCAATGGGGATGATGAGCTTGGCACCCATGGACCACCCACGTGTGCTTATGGAGTCAAGCCATTGAACTTACTCTTTTTTTCCTTTGCATTTTTCCAGGGCCTTTTTTCCAAGTGTTTATGTCTTTCCCTCCAATTAGCTGGTAGCTCCTTGGGTGTGGGCCCTTCCTTCTTATACATTTCCCTAGCAGTGCCCCAGACTTGCCAGTATTGGGTGGATGAGCAACGACATATTGACAAAGAGTTTCAAAGGAAGCAGAATCAGTGTTTCTTGTTTTTTGGGGACTATTGTTTTCCTTCTTCTTCCTTATCACCTTTTCTACACTTTCCAATGGAAACCAGTTGTTTTGTTTCATTTTTCTTTTGGTTCTGGTTCAAACCATTTGAAAAGCTACCAGAATTTGGGGCTGTTACACTGCCTTGGGTTGTCAGTGTGCTAGGACTTTCTAATGAAAACTATGGCTAAGGGTTGTTTCCCAATTTATTAGAAAGTGTGGCCAAGCTTTTTACGGAGTATATTTAAAAGTGGCATTTTAAAAATATTAAGATGTAACTAACTTAGTTCTTGCTCACTCTTTTATTCTCAAGGTAAAATATAATTAGAAACAACAACATTCTTTCGATGCATTGAATGAACCTTAAACTTTAGACCCTTAAATTAGGGATAATATCAAATATCAATCAATCGATTAGCGCACCTAAATTAATGCCTGCTAGTCTGAGGCGCTCTGCTGGGTTCTAGGGCACAAAAGAGAAAATCAAAAAAATTCCTGCCCTCAATGATCTTCTATTCTATCTCAGCAACTTGGAGAGGAAAGAATGTTAGCCCTGGAGACTAGAAGCCCAAGGAGCAACTCCACTGATGGGTACTGACTATGTGACCCTGGGTCAGTCACCTAAGCTCTTCATTACCTTGGGCAATTCTCAAAAACTAAATTTCCGGAGAGGTGTTGGTCTGCATTGATGGAGGAAGTTTCTTTACTGGAAGTTTTCTGATGCTGGCGAAATCACAAGTCCAGTTAAAAGCAACAAAACAAAAAAACATTTAAGTAAGAGAATTGAATCAATCAACCATTAGGTTTAAAAACACCAATGTCAACATCAGTTTACACAATCAAGTGACTTTCTTATTTTCTGTTGGTAAACACTACTTAGTCGATTGATATTGACCTTGAAAAACAGGCAGAACAAGAGCCTGGTTAGTTTTTAGCCTCTGCTGGTTGGGTGGTTTGACTGCTTATTTCCTTGTTCTTATTCTCTTACTCTTTTATGCTCAAATGTCAGGTGGAATTTAAAAAAATAATGTATTTATTCTAAGATCAGGATACATTGATTGGTTGTTACGCTTTCACCAGCTCCTTGGGATCTTTTCCATTTTGGGGACAGCTACCTATCACTTGTCTTCCAGGGGTTGGGTCACTGGAACAGAGCCTGCCACATGTCAAAATGGCCACCCTTCTCAGAAAGATAGGAATAGTGTGGGCACTGAAACGCAGCTATTTTATAGAAAAGATTCCAGAAGAACTCCCAGTTTAGTCTCTCCCTCTCTCTTCCTCCCTGTCTATCTCTCTCTGTCTTTGTCTCTGTCTCTTGCTATCTATCTCTCCCTCCCTCTCTGTCTCTCTCTGTCTCTGTCTCTCTCTCTCTCTCTATATATATATATACATATATATGTTTATATATATATATATTCATATGTATGTGTGGTAACACACACATACATATAGATGGAAAGATAGATATAAATATGTCCTACTAGTTGTTTTTTAATCACATTAAAAAGGAAGTGTGAAGTTCATTTTAAAGGCAAGAGGAGGGCATAAAATGGAGCCCAAGTATCTGGTGGAGATTGACCAAAGGGCCAGGGATCTGAGATGAGTGGAAGTCAATTCAGCAGCCACTGAAGCACTAATTAAGGACCACCTGTAGACAGGGCAAGTCTTAAGGGCTGGGAACGTGAAGAGAAATATGAAGCAGCTCCTCCCCTCAGGGCAATTCCATTTTATGAGAAGAGAGCAGTGGTATAAAACAAAAAGACAAGTTAATATAAAATGTATACTGTACATAGTAATTTCTAGAGAAGTGGATTAGCAGCTGGAGGGGAGGAGAAATCAGGAAAAGCTCTAAAGCAGTGGTTCTCAACCTTCCTAATGCCGCGACCCTTTAATACAGTTCCTCATGTTGTGGTGACCCCCAACCATAAAATTATTTTGCTACTGTTATGAATCATAATGTAAATATCTGATATGCAGGATATATTTTCATTGTTACAAACTGAACATAACCCACAGGTTGAGAACCACTAATCTAAAGGAAGCTGGTAATTCAGTGAGGCAGAAGTAAGGAGGAAAGGCATTTGGGCTGAGGCTGAACTGGTGGGGACAGCCTATGTAAAGGTGTGGGAGAGCATCAAACCTTCTCCAAGCAGGAGATTAGGAAGGCAGAAAGGAGAGAGAGAAATCATCATGTATCTAGCTGTCACCGCCATCATCATGGCCACTCCCCATTTACTATCTAATTCTATTTTTACTGACTATTTTAGCCCCCAACCTCGCTCCCACACACACACACCGCATAGTAAGTAGGGATGGGCAAAATGAACGTACTGTGTAAAGGTGAAGTTCCTGCCCTCAGGGAACCAACATTTACAGAGGCATCCCCCTTTCCAGGAGGTAAAGAAATACCCCATCCCAGACCCCCAAAAAGCAATAATTATGATGAATGAAGCACATTTATGTGTAATTCATTATTAATATAGCCACTGACACTAGAGAGAAACTTTAGCTGTGAGGGCATCAAAGGATGGGATCCTGTCCATGTGCTCATTGGAGTCCTAGGGGCACAAACTGTTAAAACTGGAAAGATTCTTAGTGGTTATCAAGCCTCAGGCTTTCATTTACAGCTGAGGATACTGAGCCTGGCACAAAGAGAAAGTGACTTGCCCAAGATCACATAGCTTGAGCATGGCAGAGCCAGCACAAAACATTATATCACGAGAACTAAAATACAAATCAATAAGACAGAAAAAGCCGTGCTTTGGGAATCGCCTCATAGTTTACTGAGAAGAGCCCTGTTGATTTGTGCTTTGGGCAGAGCTGACCCTGGGCTTACCAGTTTCTTTAGTGTCAGTTGTCCCTGACTGGCCAAGCACACTGACCAGGCAATAAAAGATCAGAAAACACAGAAAGAACAATTCACCAGAATTGATGGTATAAATGATGTCACTTCTCATGAAAAATTAATAAAGTGATGTTTATGTTTAATTAAATGTTATGAGGAATGGCTCAAACAACAGTCTTAGAGTTAGGCAGATGGGAATAATAGCAAGAGCCATCATTTAGTTGGTGATCAATGGTCTACAAAGCACTTTGTATTGATTTCATTTGATATTCACAAGAGCCCTGTGAGGTAGGCTCCATTAATATTCATCTTTTGCTGTTGCTGTTGAGCTGTATTTTTAGTCATATTTGAGTCTTTGTGACCACATTTCGAGTTTTCTTGGAAAAGATACTGGAGTGGTTTATCATTTCCTTCTCCAGTTCATTTTAGAGATGAGGAAACTGAGGCAAACAGGGTCACAGAAGTAATAAGTGTCTGAACCAGATTTTAACTCATGAAGAGGAGTCTTCCTGACTCCAGGCCCAGCACTCTGTCCACTACACCACCTAGCTGCCCCATCCATATTTTACATACGATAAACTTGGCCCTGAGAGTTTCAGTGACTTGCCCAAAGTTACACACAGTGAGTGCTTGAGGCAGGATTCAAACTCAGCTCTTTCTAATCCTGAATCCAATGCTCTATCCTCTGTGCCTTACTGCCTAAGTTGAAGGTCCATACTAGCGGTGCAACCATGGGCAGGGCACTTGAAACTCCTCCCCCACCCAAGCCCTCAAGACCCTTTGTCACAGAGGAGTTGCTGATTTACACACATTTCTCCATCAGGAAGTTTCCTTTGCTGATGAAATCACAAAACCAGAGCTCCCTCTCAGCACAGAGCCTGGGATGTAATAAGCATTTCATAAATGTTTATTTCTTTGCTTCCTTCCCTCCCTGAATAATTTCTGTCAGAAAGAAAAAAAAAATCACTATTCTATTTATCCCTAATCTTTAAAGAGCAAAATCTTCCCTGAGCTCTGGTAAACCCCCAAATCCCAACTCTTCCCCCTTCCTCCTACACACGTATGAACATAAATGCACATGTATACACGCACACCTTGAACATCACTGCTCTCAGAGATTTCTGAAGTGAGATTGAGGTAAACAAACAGATGCTTGGATGATGGAGAAGAATATGAAATTTAAAGAAGGGAGAAAATGTAGGGAATCGAGAGTGAGTCCCTATGAGAAAGAGACACAGGATGGGAAAGGTGATAAGAAAGGAAGACAGAAGAAAGGGGTAGGAAAAGGGAAGGTAGCAGATGACCAAACACCAATTTCACCTGGCTGGTATTTTTGCCATTGGCTATCCTGGGCTGAAAGCAAAGACTTCCAAAGAAAAATGGATGACACATCTTCTGAATCCCAAGGATCCAGAGAAATTTTGCTGTTATAAGGATGCCTGAAATATATATTCCTCCAAAAGATTTAAGGAGTTTCTTTTTTTCTTTTTTCTCTCTGATTTAGTACTTTATTTTCCCCCATTATATGTAAAAACAATTTTAACATTCATTTTTAAAACTTCCCTCTCTTCCTCTCTCCCCATCTTCCCTCCATTGAGAAGGCAAGCAATTCAGCATAGATTGTACTTGTGTAGTCATGCAAAATACTTCCATGATAGTCAGGTTGTGAAAGACTAACTGTATTTCCCTTCATCCTATTCCCCCTCCTGTTTATTCTATTCTTTCTCTCCTTTCACCCTGTCCCTCTTCAAAAGTGTTTTGCTTCTGACTACCCTGCCCACATCAGAGAAGATGCTGTGCTCTATGTGCAAAGAATAATTGAAACAGCTCAAGGGAAATAAAGGATGCGTACATTTGGAGAATCCACTCCGAATGTTCACATGGACTATTTGTGCCTGATCTGTGGTAGAGCAATCCCAACTCATATTGCTCGGATAGACCACAGTCAGATACACTGGAATTTGACTCTAGCATAGTGATGTCAATTTTCAATAGTGATAGTCATCATTCAAGAATGAAGGAGAATAACCAAAGAAATAACCAACCATTTCTCTGATCTACCCTCCCTTCTAACACCCACCCTTCTTTTATCCCTTCCCCCCGCACTTTCCTGTAAAGTGAGATAGATTTCTATACCCAACTGAGTGTCTATGTTATTCCCTCTTTGAGCCAGTTCCGATGAGAGTAAGGTTCATTCACTCTTCCTCAACCCCCCTCCTCTCTTCCAATGTGGAAGGTTATTTTTTACTTCTTTTATGTGTTAATTTATCCTGTTCTATCTCTCCCTTTCTCTTTCTCCCAGTATTTTCCTCTCTTACCCCTTAATTTGATTTCTATATATTATCCCTTCATATTCAACTCTTATCTGTGCCCTCTGTCTATATCTACTCCTTCTGACTACCCTAATAATGAGAAACATCTTACGAGTTACAAATATCTTTCCATGTAGGAATGTAAACAGTTTATCTTTAATAAGTCCCTTATGATTTCTCTTTCCTGTTTGCCTTTTTATGTTTGTCTTGAATCTTGTATTTGAAAATCAAATTTTCTATTTAGTTCTGGCCTTTTCTCAAGAATCATTGAAATTCCTCCATCTCATTGAATGTCCATCCTGCCCACCCCACCCCCCATGGATTATACTCGGTTTTGCTGGGTAGGTGATTCTTGGTTGTAATCCTACCTCATTTTCCCTCCAGAATATCATATTCCAAGCCCTATAATCCTTTCACATAAAAGTTACTAAATCTTATGTTATCATGATTGTGGCTCCATGATACTTGAATTATTTCTCTCTGGCTGCTTACAATATTTTCTCCTTGACCTGGGAACTCTGGAATTTGACAATAATATTCCTGCCAGTTTTCATTTTAGTATCTCATTTAGAAGGTGATGGGTGGATTCTTTAATTTCTGGCTTTAGAATCTAAGGGCAGTTTTCTTTATAATTTTTTGAAAGATAATGTCTAGGCTCCCTTTTTGATCACGGCTTTCATTTAATCCAATACTTTTAAAATTATTTCTCCTGGATCTATTTTCCAGGTCAGTTGTTTTTCCAATAAGATATTTCAGATCATCTTCTACTTTTTTTCATTCTTTTGGTTTTGTTTCATGATTTCTTGATTTCTCATAAAGTCATTAGCTTCCATTTGTTCCATACTAATTTTTAAGGAATTATTTTCTTCAGTGAGCTTTTTAACTTTCTTTTCCATTTGGCCAGTTCTACTTTAAAAGCATTCTTCTCCTCATTGTTTTTTTGGACCTTTTTTATCGTTTGGCCTAGTATGATTTTTAAGGTGTTATTTTCTTTAGTATTTATATGTCTCCTTTACTAACCTGTTGACTCCTTTTTTCATGATTTTCTTGCATCACTCTCATTTCTCTTCCCAATCTTTCCTCTCCCTCTCTTACTTGATTTTCAAAATCCTTTTTGAGCTCCTCCATGGCCTGAGAACAATTCATATTTTTCTCGGTGGCTTTGGATGTAAGAGCTTTGACTTCATTGTCTTTTTCTGAGTGTATGTTTTGATCTTCCTTGTCACCAAAGCAAGTTTCTATAGTCAGAGTTGTTTTCTGTTGTTTGCTCATTTTTCTGGCATATTATAACTTGACTTTTTAACTCTGTTAAGGAAGGGCTCTGATTCTAGGGTGGAGGGTGAACTGTCCCAAGCTTCAGAGGTTTTGTGCAGCTGTTTTCAGAGATACTTCTAAGGACATATTTGGACATTAATATAGGACATAAAAATATGAATTGTTCTCAGGCCATGGAGGAGCTCAAAAAGGATTTTGAAAATCAAGGAAGAGAGGTAGAGGAAAGATTGGGAAGAGAAATGAGAATGATGCAAGAGAATCATGAAAAAAGGAGTCAACAGCTTGGTAAAGTAGACACAAAAATACCATTACTATGACAGTAGAACTGACCAAATTGAAAAGGAGGTTCAAAAGCTCACTGAAGAAAATAATTCCTTAAAAATTAGTGTGGAGGGGGTGGCTAGGTGGCACACTGAATAGAGCACCAGCCCTGGACTCAGGAGGACCTGAGTTCAAAGCTCCCACAGACACTTAATACTTACTAGCCATGTGAGCTTGGGCAACTCACTTAATCCCAATTGCCCTGCCTTCCCCCTCCAAAAGAAAAAGCAAAAAAAAAAAAATTAGTGTGGAACAAATGGAAGCTAATGACTTTATGAGAAGGACATTAATATGTCCATCAATATGGACAAAACATACCTGTTTTGTGCAGCTGTTTTCAGAGATACTTCTAAGGACCTTTAAGTTTTCAGTTCTTTCAAGGTGGTATGATATAAAGAGAGGTGTTTACTCCTATCCTGGACTGTGCTCTGGTCTGTGAGTGACCGCAAGCACTTTTTTCTGCCTTGAATTGTGGGGAAGGTGTCCCCTACACTGCTGTTGCAAGCTCTTCTATTTTAGTACTCCTTGCCCTGGGTCTGCCACCATACATGGGAAAATCAATGGAGTCCTGCCTCAGTGCTAGAAAAGAGACCCCTGTAATTTCCTTCTGACCAGTTTTTCAACCCCCTTCCAAATGTGGTAAAGCTCTGGACACAGCTGCTGCTGTTTCAGTCACTCCCAAAGCTTGCTTCTGGGGCCATGTTGGTTTGACTTGTACTAGACTGTGCTCCACTCTTACCCAGGTCTGACAGACCTTTCCTGCTGATCTTCTAAGTTGTCTTTGGCATCTGTGGGCTGAGAAGTATGGAAACTGCTACTACTGCCAATGATTCAGTCAATCTAAAGCCTGCTACAGTTTGCTGGGGCCTAATCTGTGTTGGCCTGGCCTGTGCTAGACAATGTACCTCTCTCACCCTGGTGCAATAGAACTTTTCTGTTGACCTTCCAGGCTGTCTTAGGCTGGAAATTTGTTTCACTCCATCTTTTTTGTGGGTTCCACTGCTCTAGAATTTCTTTAGAGTCATTTTAAAGGTATTTGGAGGATTTTAAGGGAGAGCTCAGGTGAGAATCTCCCTTTACTCCACCACCTTGGCTCTGCCTCTCTCTTTTTTAAATTAGCCTTCAATTAATATGCAATACTATTATAAGCCTATAACCCAAAGAAATCAAAGAAGATAGAAAAGAACCTGCATGAATAAAAATATTTCTATAGCTTTTTTTAGTTGCCCCAAACCCGAAACTATGGGGCTGCACTCAATAGGAGGTGCCCCCATTAGGAAGTGCCTGGACAAATGATACATAGTTATGATGAAATAATATTGTTCCATATGCAATGATGAAACCTACAGATTCAGAAAAACCTGGGAAGAGTTGTATAAACTGATGAACAGTGAAGTGAATAGAACTATGAGAAGACTTTATACAATAAGAGTAACATTGTAAAGACAAGTCATTTTGAAAGACTTAAAAATTCTGATCAATGCAATGATCAGTCATGATTCCAAAGGACTATTGATGAATAATGCTACTCCTCTCCTGAGAAAGCATCTTTTATTTTAAGCAGTTAGTTAAAAATGTAGCTAGATTACTCTGTGTAAATCTCTCCTATGCCCCCATCATTCCCCACTTCATGCATATATTTCATATCATTCTCATAGGAGGTAAACTTCTGGAGGACTGGTACTGTTTAGATATTTTTCACTTGTATCTTCAGCAACCAGTTTTCCTGAGTCTTCCTGATGGCAAAGATGCTGGCACTGCCTGGGATCTCCCCCTTCTCTCACTAGAGGACTGAATTCTGGGAGCTTCTAATGTCTATAAGAAGTAAATTACAGGGCGGGGTGGAGCCAAGATGGTGGCATTGGAGCAGCAAGGTACAGCAATTCCCATACAGCCACCTCAAAATACCCATAAAATATGACTGTAAACAAATTTTAGGGCTCTAAAACACACTCAAATATACTTCCCACTGAAGGCAGCTCGGCTAGGAGGGACCATCTCAGCGCTGGGAGCTGAAACCAGCCCAGCCTGAAACCCCAGCTTGGCCCTGGGGGCAGCCTGACAAGCTGAGCCAAGCCTGGAGCTTCGGAAGAGCAGATCAGTGGCAGCTGTGGCACTTTCCAGAATTATCAAGCCATAAGAAGAAAGGACTAAGTGAAAGGTCAGTGGAACTCAGCTAAAATTGGGGGAGAAAAGTGGGTCCAGCCAAACTGCCTCCTGGGCAAGGAAGCAGCAGAAGTGGAGGCCCTGCAGCCACCTCCACGTTGTTGCTTCAGAGCTCCCGGCCTGCAGACTGCAGGGGGGCCAAGCAATCGTTCAGAGGCCAAGTGCTCTGAATTGAGCAGCCTGGATCTGGATTGTGGTCTTGGGTGGTGGTGCAGGGGTGTGTTTTCAGTGAGCCAAAGCCTCCTAAAAGCTCCAGCAGCTGGGAAAACCCCAGTGATTTGGGACAGAGCTTTCCCCTCTGGAAACAGAGTTCCACAGAACTAAAAAAGTCATTGACTGACCAACCATGAGCAGACAAAGGAAGCAAAGTAAGAACAGCAACGAAACACTAGATTCTTTCTTTGGGGAAAAGAAGGATCAAAGCAGGGAATGGGAGGAAAACAACACAGTCAGAACTCCCACACCAAAAGCTTCCAAGAAACATGAAATTGGCCTAAAAGCTAGAGATCAGCTTAAGAAGGATTTTGAAAACCAAATGAGAGAAGTGGAGGAAAAATTGGGAAGAGAAATGAGAATGATGCAAGAAAATCATGAAAAGAGAGTCAACAACCTGACTGAAGAAATTAACACCTTAAAAAATAGATTACCTCAAATGGCAAAAGAGGCCCAAAAAGCCAATTAGGAGAAGAATGCCTTAAAAAGTCGAATTT
>CM053591.1:190859957-190896570 GCA_028646515.1 Pseudochirops corinnae
AAGGAAGAAAGGAAGGAAGAAAGGAAGGAAGGAAACAAGCATTTATTAAGTGCTTATTATATGCCAGGTACTATGTTAAGTGTTTTACAAACATTATCTTATGTCATCCTTATAAAGACCCTGGGAAGTAGGTCTAATATTATTCTTATTTTATAATTGATGAAACTGAGGCAGACAGTGGTTAAGTGACTTGCCCAGGGTGACACAGATAGTAAATGTCTGAGGCAGGATTTGAACTCAGGTTTTCCTGCCTCCAAGTCTCTTGCTCTCTTTACTGTACCACTTTAGGGTTCAGTGAAAGGTCACATGGCTGTGACTGAAAAATCTAGAAGCCATGACAAAAATACAGATGATCAGGTTTGGAGGTCCTGAGGATGCATTGACAGATACATAGTAAGACCCAGAGGCCCTCCATCTTATCAGAAGGATTGAAGCTGGCAAATCCCAGCTTGTTAAAATGAAGTGAATAGTCATATTTATTTCACTTGAGGGGTTCCCTCTCACCACCATTGGGAAAGGGTGAAAATGTCTGAGAATTCCAGTGGAATGAAGATTTTTGGTTCCCTCCCACAAGGATGAGAATAGGGGATCAGGATAAAGCGAGGTTGGGGAGGAGGGCACGTCAAATCATGATTCCACCAGAACTGGCTTGGAGAGGAGGAGGCTGGGAAAAGTCAGTCAGTCAGTAAACATTGAATATGCCCATACTATGTGCCAGGAATTGTGCTAAGTGTTGGCTAAGAAGGAAGAAGTCATCCCCTACTGAGGTAGTAGGTGTTTGCACTAAATGATCCTTAAGTCTCTACCTGCTTTTCCTAAACCCTTTCCTCCTCCAATCTTGGCCGAATCTTCCGGTGTGCAGATGCCAGCCCTTCTCCCCAGCACCATCTAAATGCTTCAAGAGCAAGGAGTTTCTATTGCTTTTATTTCTGTATCCCTCAGCCTCTCTCGCTGATTTGCATGTAGTAGGCATTTAATACTTGCTTGGTGGCACTGTTCCATCTTTTAATTTTTTTTCTTTTTGGAGGGGGGAAGGCAGGGCAATTGGGGTTAAGTGACTTGCCCAAGGTCACATGGCTAATACTGGTAAGGGTCTAAGGTTGGATTTGAACTTAGATCCCCCTGACTGCAGGGCCTATGCTCTACTCACTGTGCCACCTAGCCACCCCATGTTCCATCTCTAATACATTTGGTTTCTGATTCTAATTCTATATTCTGTACCCACCATTCTTGTAAGCATTTAAGAAGTGGTAACAGCACCCATGTGGTATTGAGTAGACATCTGCTCCAGACTTCTACAAAAATGCCAAGATCAAAGAGATTGTCAGAAAACTAAATCTGCAAAGAGAAAAGCAAGAGGAGCCTCCCATGGCTCTGGCTGAAATAACTTCATGTGTATTTTGCTAAATGTGTTTTTGTGCATCTTGTTCCTTTCCTCTTCCCTCCAACAGAGTGGAAGTTTCCTAGGACAGATATTGGCTAATTTTTTCTTCATATCCTAGTACCTAACATAGTATCTTGCATACATTAAGTGCTTAATAATTGCTTGTTGAATTGAAAAAACAGTTGCTTAAACTCTCTAAGCCTCAGTTTTCCCATCTGTACTAAAAATGAAGAAGTTAGACTATGTGATTTCAGAGAAAAATTTAAAAAATGAATCTTGAATATATGTATATATCCACATATGTGAATGTATAGGCTTTAGTATGCATTCGGCATTAATTAGTTCTCTTCTTGAATGTGCATAAGCGAAAAATGCAAATATATGTGCATACATATTCCTTTTATTTGATTATGTATACTTTCTACTTGTCAGATAATGTCCTTCAAGAGAAAAAGATAATATTTTGAAGTGGAAATTTTGATATAATTTAGAAAGATCCCAAGTTTGCTTTCCTTCCCTTTTACACAGCAGGCTTCTCTAATTTTATGTAAAACCAGCTCCCTCTAGTGATAACTGCCATGCTTTTCACCTTTCATTAAAACGGGATCCAATCAAGAGGGTTTTTTTGCTGATATAAATAACCTTCCATTTTCATTGTGAAAAAAGTATATCTGAAATGTGCAGATGCATGGTAGAGGAAATAACATCATACAGACTTTTTTGGGTTCCTTTTTATGATTCTCTTTTGTTAGGTTGAGATATTTTAAATATGCGTTATTTAAGATAATGTGTATCTCTTTAATAAAAAAAATATTCTTTTGGAAGTGCTAGTAATTCTAATTTAAGAATGGAAAATTTTTAAAAATTAAAATAAAAACAAATGACCAAAACCACCAAAGCTAGGACTTTCCCATTCATTTACCAGCAGCCTTTAATGTCACTTCCCTAAAAATCATAGTTACTGCTTTACAGAGTAATGCCACATTTAGCAAGGGAGGCTACATGGTGAAGTGGAAGCAGGGGAGGAAGAAGAAGGCAACAAGAATTTATGTGTGCTTTACAAATGTACCAACTACTACACTAAGCGTTTTGCAGATATTATCTTGGTTGATTCTCACAACAACACTAGGAGGTACGTGCTGTTATCACCCCCATTTTAGAATTGAAGAAACTGGGGCATATAGAGGTATAGAGGTTAAGTAACTTGCTGAAGGTCACACAGCTAGTACCAGAGGATGGATCTGAACTCAAGTCTTCCTGCCTCCAGGTCTAGTGCTCTAACTATTGCCCCCCACCGAGCAGAAAGTATATGTATATATTTAATGTATAAAATAACAGAATTACCTATGGGGAAAAACAACAACAACAGCAACAACAATAATCCTAAGTGTTGATGGGCTCATCTCACCCATAAAACAGAAACAATGTGATGGACAACAGATTTGTGGCAGACAGAAAATATACATAAAAATAAATTCGAAGCGTAAAAGTGAGGAGCTGGATTAAAATGATTATATTTCAGTTGAAAACACAAAAATAAAAAAAATGTAATCAGGATTTTAGGTTAAGGCAATAGAAAAATGCTATCTACATTCAGGGAAAGAACTAATTAATGCTGAATGCATACTAAAGCATATTTTTTTCACCTACCTTATTTTTCTTGCTTTTTCTTTTTTCTTTTTCTTTTTTGTGCACCATAGCTAATCAGGCATGTCTGTTGGATGGATTGATTCACTGAATTCTCTGAATTCATTCATATATGGACAACTATAATTTCCTTCACCTGCAGCCTTCAGCTCACCTGGTCCTACTATGTTCTTTTTACTGAAGTGCTATTTGGTTCTTCCAGAAATGAAAGTAATTCATAGCCTCAGATTGTCAGAACTCTCTCTGATTTTGTACCCTCAGGCCCTTCGTGCTGAGATCTATGATCTCCAATGCTAATAAATGGTAAAGGGAGCACTTCTCCAACTCCACAACTGTGCCTGATCCAGAGCTAGGTTTCTCCCATAAAGGATAGCATGCCTAGCATATTTCCCTAAGTCTTGCTGGTTCATCTATGCCATGGGTGGGGGACCTGTGGCCTCAAGGCTGCATGTGGCCCTCTAGGTTCTCAAGGGCAGCCCTTTGACAGAATTCAAACTTCACAGAAGAAATCCCTTTAATAAAAGGATTTATGCTGTAAAATTTGAACTAGGTCAAAAGGCCACACCCAAGGACAAAGAAAGTACATGTAGCCTCCAGGATGCAGGTTCCCCATTTGTGGTCTATACAAATGAGTATTTGGGGAAAAGGTAGTGATTAGTGAATCTGGGGGAAGGGATCAGGGGAATTCAATGATTTTTCCATTCTTTTCATATGCAATCAATCTTTTATAAGATCTTTTATAAGACTCAGGTGTAGTATGCTTTATTTCCACCTGAAAACATCTCATTTTTGGTCACTGTCTGTGTCTTTGTCCCTTTCAAGCTTCTACTTTGCCGAAGTCTAAAGGGAACATATCCTAATATATACTCAATAAGTGACAGAACATCTAATCTTGGGTTTTTTAACTTGGGGTCTATGAACTTAAAAAAAATTGATAATCATATTTTGAGATATTTTATTTCTTTTGTAAATCCTCTACATTTTATTTTGTGCTTTTAAAAAGCATTGTTCTGTAAAGGTTTCCATTGTTTCAATAGACCGCCAAAGGAATTTGTGACAGAAGAAAATTGTCAAGAATTCCATATCTAAACACAACAGAGAGGCTAACTGAAATGTAAAAGGACAGTGAGAAAATGGTTGTACGTTACATGTCTTTAATGTGACAAATATGACAGAAAGATTAAAGATAAAGAAATAATGGGTTTAAAAAGATTTAGAAACACCACATTTCATGGACTATGATGACTGAGGATTTTAGAGTATATCTATTTTTCAACATGACATGACACCTTTACAAATGTAATGCTCTAGGGCATAAAGAATTCAAATGTAGGAAGGTAGACATATTGAACACATGCCTAATAGGCTCCAACACATCACAATTATAATTACTAAAGGAAAAATGAACAAAATTAAGTCAATGGAAACCTAAATAATGATATTCTAAATGAGTGGGTAAAATATGAATAATTTTAAAATGAATTATATTGAAGAGATTTTGTGATTAAATTTTGTAGAAGCCACTAAAGCAGTGGTTCTCAACCTTCCTAATGCCGTGACCCTTTAATACAGTTCCTCATGTTGTAGTGACCCCCAGCAATAAATTATTTTTGTTGCTACTTAATAACTGTAATTTTGCTACTGTTATGAATTTATCTGATACGCAGGATGTATTTTTGTTGTTACAAATTGAACATAACTCACAGGTTGAGAACCACTGCAAAAGTTTAGAGAAAAATGCATATCTTAAAACATATTAACAAAAGAGAAAATGAGAAGACTTATGAATTGACATCTCTTAATAAAATTAGAGAACCAACAAATTTTAAAAAATAATTAAATGAGCATTAAAGAAGACGATTAGAAAATCAAAGGAGAGATAAATACATTTGATGCCAAAAAGCCTATTGAACTGTTAAGTATAGCAAAGAATTTGTTTTTTTAAGAGAAAAAAATGAACAACCATTAATTAATTTAATTTTTAAAGGACAGGGATGGTCAAATTTCCAAGACTAAAAATGAGAACAGGAAATTTAAAACTAAGGAAATTAAAAAAATAAATGAATATACAAAACTATATTCCAATAAAAAGTAAAAAAGAATAAAATGTAGGATGAAAAGTTTTAGAAATATAAAGTATGCCTATTAATAATTTAACAAAGAGTGAATATAAACTATCTCTGAAAGAGAGATTAAGGAAGCCATAAATTAATGTCTAAGAGGATGGGGATGAAGGTAGTATGATGTTGTCCACATGTATTTACAAGTGAATTATATTAAATATTTAAAGAAAGATAATCCCTATGTTACATAAATCAGTTTCAAAACAAATAAATGAACACATAAATGCATCAATGAATAAGTAAGCAAACAAAGAAACAAAGAAATAAATGAATGAATCAATAAGAAAGTCATCTTGCTAAGCTTTTCTGGAAGTATTATTGGTGCAGATATTAAAACCTGGGAGAAATAAAACAGAATAAGACCCATATTCTATTAGAATTAATGGATATTGAGGCAAAAAATTTTGCATTAATGAATTTTTATAGGCTCTTTGCTGTACACTTTATTGAAAAGGAATTATAGAAATACATCAACATGTATATTACTAAATTGAATTTATCAGGAATGAAAGTATGGTTCATTCTATGCTAGGAAAACAATGTTCAAAGTTAATAAAAATAGCAACAATAATAAAACAGTACAAAATTACATGGTAACAAGAGATGTAGAAACAAAATACAGTACTCAGTTATCTGAAAAACACTTTAATCAGCACAGAAATGAGAGAATCTTGGCATGAGATGATAGAATCATTTATCTAAAATTAGACTTAGAGTAGAAAAGTACTGGAAGTATTCCCAGGAAGGTCAGGAGTAAATCAACTATGCCCACTATTTGCATTTGAATGTTTGTTTGGAATATGAGACGTGATAGTTATACCAATTAAACAAGAAAAGACACACTAAGGGGGTAGAGATAAGCAGAAAAGAGACAATACTATCTCTATTTGTAAAATTTTGATAGTTTATAGAGAGAACTGTAGAAATTAACAAAAAATCTTAGAAATTTTATAGCTTAAACAATGTGGCAAAATAGAAGATTGATTCACAAAAATCACCAACAACTTAGAATGTTACTAATAAAAATTATAATGAGATATAGGAGAGGAAATTCCATTTAAAATTACTCCTAAAATATGTATGAAAAGTCTCTATGTTCATCTAGAACAGTGGTTCTCGACCTTCCTAATGCCGCAACCCATTAATACTCGTATGTGGGCGTATCTGCATGTGGGCATATCTGTCTGGAGACAGATAGAGGAGCAGTGTCTCGGTTCCTAAGACCATTGGAAATATGTGTTTTCCGATGGTCTTAGGTGACCCCTGTGAAAGGGTTGTTTGACCCCCAAAGAGGCTGTGACTCACAGCTTGAGAACCACTGATCTAGAAAGACTCAAACAGCTTTAATAAAAAAAAAAAAAACACAATAAGATAATGCTTCATAGAAAAAGGAAGACATTTAAAAAAGCAAAGCTATTGACTAATCATGGCAGAGATGTTTCAAGAAAGGAAATGTGGAAATACTACCCAACTTGATCTACTTTTTAGTGCTATGCCATTCAAATTACCAAAGGGATATTTTATAGCATTAGACAAAATTATTAACAAAATTAATATGAAAGAGATAAAGATCTAGGGTGTTAAAGGAAATAATGACAAAAATAGGAAGAAATATCATTTTATATTAACAGATCTTAATTTTTTTTTTATAAAAGAGTAACTATCAAAATTGTATGGTACTAGATAAAATTTTAGAAAAGTAGATTGTTGAAATGGTTTATATAACAAGACCTAAAAGTCAAGACATTAAACTAAAAAAACTTCAAACTATTTGCAATGGGAATTTTTATTTGTTTGTTTGTCTTTTAACAGGAACTAATGGGGAAACTATATTGCTGCTTGAAGGAAGTTGAATTCAGATGAGAATTTAGACAAGAGAAATATGGATATAAAAACATAATTAAAATTTAAAGGGTAAAAGATCATATCTCACAATTATGGATTGAAGGAGATAGATAGAAATGGAATAAATGAGATTATAACAGGCAAAAAATGTTGATCATATGAAATCAAATAGCTTTTACACAAACAAAATTAGTTTGACTAGAATAAAAGGAAAAATGAATTAAAAAAAAATGAACCTTTTCAAAAATCTGACATCCAAAATTTATAGGCACTTGGCACAAATCTAAAAGATTTAGAGACTTTCCCTAATAGTCTAAAAATTAGAACAATTTTCAAAAGAAAAAACACAAACTATCAGCAATCATCTAAAAAGTTTTGAAAATCACCTCTCACCTACCAAATTCTCAAATATTTTTGAAAAAATAGAATCTTTAAATTCTGAAGAGACTGAAGGAAGGTGGGCATACTTATTAATTTTTTATGATCTCCTAGACTTGTAACCTTGCTGTTATCCTTGGCTCCTCGCTATTGCTTAATCCCTATAATCTCATCTCTTGCTAAGGCCTTTTGATTTTACCTTTGCACCTCTCAAACATGCTTTCTTTTTTTCTGATACTGTCAGCACTGTGGGTATAGGCCCTCATCTCCTATTGTCTGGATTACTGCAATAGCCTTCTGGTTAAGTCCACCTGCCACAAGTTTGTTCCCCAGTTCAGGCCATCCTTCACTCCACTGTCAAAATGATCATCCTAAAGCACATACTTCACTCAGAAAGCTCTGTTGGCTCCCTTTCATCTCTAGGATCAAAACCAAAATCCTCTAATTGGCAGGCATTCAAGGCCCTTCAAAACCTGTCCTTCCTCCCTCACCCCTACCTTTCCAGTCTTCTTATACCTTATACCCTCTCTGCCTGCCTCTGGAGGCAGCTAGATAGTACAGTGGATTGAGCTCCGGGAGTCTGGAAGATATGAGTTCAAATCTAGCCTCAGATATTTACTAGCTGTTTGATTCTGGGAAGTCACTTACCTTCTGTTCACTTCAATTTCCTCAACTGTCAAATGGGGATAACAACATGTGCCTTGCAGGGTTTTTGTGAAGATCGAATGAAATAATATTTATCAAACACGATCCAGTATTTAGCAAATGGTAAGTGTCATATAAGTCCTTATTCTCCCTTCCCCACTTTCCTTTGGGTGCAATGACACTGACCTCCTGGCTATCTTACAAACAAGAGACTCTAGCTCTTGGCTCTGGGCATTTTCTCTGGTTGTGCTCCATCCCTGTGCTGCTCTCCCTCTTCACCTCTGTCTCCTTCTTCTCTGCCTCCTTCAGGTCCCAGCTAAATGTCACTTTTTATTGGCAGCCTTTTCCCATCTCTCTCACGCCTTCCTTCCATTGATTATTTCCTATTTATCCTGTATACGTCATGTTTGTATATATTTGTCTGCGTGTTGTCTCCCCTCTTAGATTGTGAACTCCTTAAGAGCACAGATTGTCTTTTGACTCTTTTTGTGTTTAAAGTGCCTAGCAAATAGTAGGTGCTTAATAAATGTTTATTGACTGGCTGATTTCGATTTGGTCGAAACACTGTGAGAAACAATTTTGAAGCATGCCAGGCAAGTTGCTTAGTTGTTCACACCATTTAATGCAACATTCCCACACTGATTTTATATTCCAAGGAAGCCAATGACAGCAAAGCTAGCAATGTACACAAATGTTCATGGTAGCAATATTTACAATAGAAAAAAGTTGGAAACAAATTAGATATCCATTGAATGAAGAATGACTGAACAAAATGGGATTGTATTGAGATATTCAGTGCATCAGAAGAAGCAATGAATATAAAGAACTCAGTAAAACATGGGATGTTGGATCAGGTGATGCAGAGAAAAGACAGCCAAACCAAAAGAACGGTAGACACACTATGAACAACGTAAATGAGGACAATACTAAAAGGTAACAAGACAAGATGGACAGTGCTGCATATGAAATCATTGAAGTTAAACCACACATTATTCCTTTCTATTACCAAGTCATAAACCACAGAAATGGAAAGTGATCTACTATCAACCACAATCACCTCGTTAGGCAGATTTTCTTTAATGTCTTAAAAAAAATATACCTTGATGGGTTTTGATTAACATTTGTCAGAAGAAGCAGCATTATATAGTGAGGATAGAGTATTGAGTTTGTGATCAGGAGGACTTGAGTTCAAAACTCAACTCAGACACTTCTCATTCTATGACTTTGGGGGAAGTCAATTTACCTATGACTCAGTTTCCTTATCTGTACATAAGATGTCAGACTCAGTGAATTCTTGGGTCCCTTCAAGCTTTAAATTTATAATGCTATAAGGCAAAGACTATTATTTAGACAAATATACCAACAACCTCAAAGTCCTGCTTTATAAGTTTGAACATCATTCATACATATACTGAAAATCTATCTCTCAGAGTTCCTTTAGATTTTCAGAAGAATAATTTAAAGCTGGGAAAAAACAATAACATAATAAAGTAAAGAAAGCTCATATTTCTATGTTTTAAAGTTTGCAAAGCACTTCCATTATGACAAGCCTAAGAAGTATTGTTACCCTTGTTTTATGGATGAGGAAACAGAGGAACAGAGTGGATAAGTGACTTGCTCATGGCCTCACAGAACATTAGGCAGAAAGGCAGGAGTTGGTGGGTCAGGACACTGTTCACACTTCACAAAGCCTGTTGTTTCAGGGCATGTGAGTATTCTGGGGAAGACATAAAATAAAGGACAAAGAAATTTTAACAGGAAGACAGGAACAATGACAAGAAAAAAAGCACTCTCAGGAAACGTTCATTCTCTGAATTCTTTGCCAATGTGTCCTCAAGTTGACTCTTCTTGTGGTTATCCCTTCTTTACTATGACTCATAGAAAGCATTTTTTTGCAGATAATTCATTCCCAAAGGAGTCATTCATCTGTATAAGGTAATTTAGAATACCTGAAGGGTTCTCTTAAATAGACTAAGATTGTAAGGAACTTAGTGGAAGGTAATTTGGTAATTGCCAGTGAGGTGACTCAGGGACAGCATCATCCACTTCCTGCATCAGAAACTCCATCCTGCCATGACTATAGCTCCAGTGCTTTAGTGATGACCTTTGTTCTGGACTTTCCCAATCTCCTTCTGTTGGTTTTTATTCAGTGATGATGAAGTGCATCTATAGTGTTTTCCTTCAATTGAAAGTTTAAGAACAATTCTTAACTTGGCAACCATCATGAGCATTGAAGCAACTTCACTGCCTCACCCCTATTCGAAAGGATGCAAGTCTTATTTTTGTAGACCGTCAATAAATAAATTCATTCATTAATTACTTTTTCTTTGAAGTCTTCCAATATCCTTACAATCTTTCCTTTAGCATGATATCCAAAATTTGGCCTCGTGACCTATATCTATTCCACAGCTTTTAAGGGCTGGGAAAATTCCTTTACCACAGAGTTCTCTCTATCTAAAAGAAATACAGTTATTTTGTTTGGAAATATTGAAAATTGGTCAATGTGATCATGCAAAAGGTCATAAGAAGAAGGAAGAAGTTTTAAAGGGAACGCTTAAGTGCTATTGCCTCTGAGAAACAAGCTTGGGAGGTCTAGACTTCAGAGAATTTATCTTCTGAGTTGGAAGCTTGGTTCACAGGATGCAGGATTTTTATCTGTAGTGGTATCAGAACATTCTGTTTGGAGAAATAGCCATTCCTATGAATTGTATAAAAAGGTAGAGTGGTATCTGGGTAGAAGGCCAGATTTAGAATCAGGAAGATCATTGTTGTGTTGTCATTTCAGTCACATCTGACTTCTTATGAACCCATTTGAGGTTTTCTTTGCAAAGATACTGGAGGGATTTTTCCATTTCTTTCTCCAGCTCATTTTACAGATGAAGAAACTGAGGCAGACAGGGTTAAGTGATTCGCTCAGGCTGACAAAGCTAGTAAGGGTCTAAGCCACACTTGAACTCAAAAAGATGAGTCTTCCTGACTCTAGGCCTGACACTATCCACTGCAGCACCTGCTTGCCCAGAGTGAGGAAAACATGTATTCATATCCTATTTTTTGACAAATGTAAGCTGTGTAATAATAGATGAAACATTCAACTTTTTATTGTTTTAGGAAACCTTCTCAGACTATATGCTAGAGATGCATTGCTAAATTTTTGGAAGGACTTCCCACACCGAGAGTTCCTTACTTTTATGAAATTCCAACCTAGACAAACATGGTGGGGGTGGAATGAAAAAGGGGAGACAAAGTACCAAATGCTTTCTTGATTTGGATTTTCATTTGTCTTAGGAAGGCTTATGCAAATTCCTGAAATCAGTTTGAAATTGCTTAATAATGTGGTGCAGGGTTTGGATGGACAGGAAGTTTGGGGATGTCAGACTCAGAAGATCACGACTTTAAAAAGGAAGGTAAGTGCTGTTATTATACTCACTTAACAACAGGACAAACTGAGGCAAAGAAGTTAAGTGGCTTGCCCAGAGTTGTTCAGCTAGGCTGGATTTGAACTCAGGACTTCCTGACTCCATGTCCAGCACCCTAAGCACTGTGCCATCTAGATACCCCATAATATTTAATAGGATAATATATTTAGAACTGGAAAGACCATCTAGTTCAAACTTCTTATTTTATAGATGGGAAACTTTGAACCAGAGAAGGTCAGTGACTTGCCCAAAGTTATGTAGGTAGTAAGTGAGAGACAACGTACTTACCTGTAACACTGGCTTCAAATGATTCTTCGCTGTGCTAAGAGCCTCTTTTTCTCAGAATATTATAATAATTATCAAATGCCTTATGGAAATCTAGGTATGCTATATCTACAGAATTCCCTTGACTTCTATTATAATAACCTTGTTGAAAAAGAAGTGAAGTTGGTCTATCATAACTTGTTCCTTTATTTAATTAATTTCATTGTTATCTTTTGTTTTCTTAATCACCTACATTTGTGGAGTATCCCTTCTTCCTCCCTCTCTCGGTCATCCTTTATAGCATTACTAAAAAAAATAAAAGCACAGTTAAACAACACAAACCAATTGTGAAAAATGTCTGCCTTGATCTCCGTGTTCCATGCCCACACTCCCACCTCCGCAAAGGAGCGGGGCAGGTGCCTTCTCATGGCTCCTCTCTGGGCTCAAATTTGGTCACTTTTCATTTCACAGCATTCGACTTCCTATGCTTATAGCAATTTTTCTTTTATTTCCATTAGTGCAGCCATTTGCTTATTATTTTCTTGCTTCTGCTTTATTTCTATGATTGGCATCAACGTCTCTGTCTTCCCATGCTTCTCTGTATTTATCAGATTCATTTCTTATAGAACAATACCATTCCATTCCATTATACTGTAATAATAACAACAAATATTTATATAGCACTTTCAGGTATGTAAGGTGCAAATAATACCTTAGTTTATACTTATGACAGCTTTGGGAGTAGGGTAGTAGGTGCTATTACTATCTCCACTTTACAGATGAGGAAAATGTGATCCTGGAAAGTTAAGACTGACTTGTCCAGGGTCATACCACTAGTCAGTGTCTAAGGCTAGATTTGAATTCAGGTCTTCTTGACTTTGGGTCTAGTGCTCTATTCACCTGGCTGTAACACAACTTGAAAAAAAATAGCCATTCCCCCACCAATGGACATCAATTTTATTTCTCTGTCTTTTTTTTTTTTTTTTTGCTACTTTGGTCCTTTCATTTTTATCACAGATTGTCTTGGGATTTATCCTAAGAATAAACTCTCTAATTCAAGGTGTATGGACATTTCTAGAACGATCAGGTTAATTAACAGTGCCAATAGTTACATTTTAGTGGGTCATCTTTCCACATTCCCCAACATTGATTCATTTCTTTTCTTTTTTTTTTTTCTTCTGGGAGAGTTTTCAGGGTGGGAGGATATGTGCTTGTTCTTAAAGAACCCAAATTAACTTTTACTAATCCCTTACTTCCTTTCTAAACCCAGAGTTGTTCAACTGTTTAGTAATTAAGTCTAGAATTTTGTCACAAAAAGGTGTCAAATTTCTTGTTCCATTCTTTAATGTATCAACATTTTTCCAGGGAGAGCCTAATCTAAGCTCTGCCTAAATCTAAATAACTTAAGCCATTAAGAGCATTTTGTACTCACCATCTCTGGCTATTCCTATGTGAACTACAGTAGTTAGTGTTTGGGATTGCTGAGACAATACAACAAACTTACGAAATTCTACAGAGGAAGGAAGTGAAAGATCGTTAGTATAATCTGTTCATAAGATAGTGAAAAGCATGAGGAATGAAAGCAAGCCAAGAGAAAGCTTGGCAAGTAACTCAGCTGAGCCAAGTTAATGGAAAGATTCCTTGAATAAATTATCAAGAAGAATCCAGTAACTACTGACCCATTGGGCTGCTTTTTCTCTTTTATATAATTTTTGTGAGAATTACATAATAGCCACAGATTGGCTATTCTTGGAAAAAAAATATGAAGAGGGAGCAGGGATATCATGAAAATTATTTTCTGCTGCACACAGATATACACATATGCAATGCGTATGTGTGCCCTATATGCATACAGGTATATGCAAAAACATACCTCTATATATACATGGAGAAGAAGAGAGAGAAAGAGAAAGAGGCAGAGAGGAGACACACACATGTATATACACACATAGACACACACATACCATGTCTCGAAAGTCTTACTACTTTTAAATCTTTAGGAATCTGAAACTGTCCAAAGGAACACACATGCACACACACACAGAGACACACACACTTCTTTTAAACATGGGCAAGTTCACCATATAGAGTGTTCAGGAGACTAGAATGGAGATTAGGCTCTCTCCCCACTTGCCACAGCAGCCTCTCAAAAGGATAGCAGAGAACAGGTGGTTTTTATTTTTCTTGATTTGTCTACCCAAGGATTTAGTATTCTAGGCATCAGCTCCAGACAGAGACACAGCCCGATTGCAAAGTGATGCTGCAGAAATATATTGAATATTCCAATCCTAGAAAAATCAAATGGATTCTCTAAAAGATATGTGTCCAGCCCCACAGCATATAGCGAATTTGGTGCTGACCTTCTGAAGCCTCTAAAACACCTTGAAATTTGGGGGCCTGATGGAGTCCCTGATTTGAGAGAAAATTGTTATAAGTGAGAGAAATATGCAAGGGCCAATGAATGTTGTGGGCAGATGAAGATTCTGCACTGGAGAAGCCAGTTAGAATTTGCTGGGAATTGCTGGGTTTAGAATGTTAGTGTTTGAAGGTGTCTAAGGTCTGGGGTGATTTCTAGTATAGTAAGAGCAAAGAAATAAGGAAAGAAGAAACAGAAGAGGAGATGAAGCTGATAAGAAGATTCTGCCCCTAACTGACATTTTTATAATGACCATTCTGTATAATTCTTTAAAGTTTTCCAACGATCCTCAGTGGCTAGAGTGCTGGATCTAAGTTCAAATCTGACCTCAGATGCTGAGCTGTGTGACTTTGGGCAAGTCACTTAAACTCTCTCAGCCTCTGTTCATTCATCTGTAAAATGGAGCACCCATTTCCCAGGGTGATGGTGAGTATGAAACAAGACAAGATCCATAAATTGCTTCACAAACCTTAAAGTGCCATGTAAATGCTAACTGGCAAGCAAAGAGAATCCTATCAATTATCTTACTTTGAGCCTCCCCGCAATTCTAGGAGGTAAATACTATTATTCCTATTTCATGGATGAAGGAACTGAGGTTTAGAATTATTAAGTGACTTGCCCAAGGTCACAGAAATAGTTGTGAATAGAAAAGATCTGAGTTCAAGTCAGGATCTGTTGCTTTTACTCAAATGATTCTTCACTTCTGGGTCTCATCTTTCTCATCTGTGAAATGGTCGTGTTGGTGGGGCAGGGAAAATTGGATCTGATGACCTCTAAGTTTCCTTCCAATTCTATATCTACGACGTGATGATCCTATGATCTGCTAATTCCCAGACTGGTTGTGTTCTTCATTGACAGAGGGAGTTACCAACACAGATGAAATCACAGCTCCTTGGCGGAGTCATGTCCTCATACTAGTTGACCCGCCATTAAGGTACAAGGGAGAATAAGGTGACTGTAGTGGTGTTACCAAGTCTTGGAAGCATTGAAATGCCTTCTTGGACTTCAATTAGTCAATTGCTTTCAGTGTCAAAGGTCACCATTGAAGAGTCCATTTTCTCTCTGCTAAAGCACCCCCTCACCCTTGGTGCTATTCTCACTACTCGTGGTGTCATGCTTTTTTTTTTTTCCTACACTCACCCTTAAAAACAAGGATCCCATTTTCTTTTTATGAAGTTGTTTTATATGCATTTCCTTTTCAGCACAGAATTAGTATAGTGATTTCAAGTCAGAGCACAATCTGATAATTACATTTTTTCAACCTTGGTAAATAAGGGCCTCCACCACAAATATGTTCGCACAATTTCAATTATGGGAAACAGTGAGCCTGAAATAATGTTATTGTAGCTGTCCAATCCAATGTGAATAGGTTTCTTTTTTTGTAATCAAATGCATAGACCTCCGAGTTACAGGATGTATGGTTTCTTAAGGGCTCGGATAACATCCAAATCTCTGTCAGGGTCAGATTGACTTCTTCATGGATCTTCCCAAGGAAAAGCAATTATTTTGATAACACCTTTTTGTCTTTTCTTGATAATGTTAACACAGTATCCTTAGCTCTGGTCATTCTTCACCTTTTGCCTATTGATCATTTTTAACTATTAAAGAGAAGCCGATCTAGTTTTCTCAAGAGCATGTAATCGACAAAGAGAGGGCACTTAGAAACTTTGCAAAGAAATTACACTTCTTACCAGAAGCTCCAATGAAAGTCAATAATGAAATAATGAGGAAAAGAAAAGATTTTTCTGAACAATATGATCCAATAAGATATTTTTATTTCATAAGTTTTGCAACTAGAGTTGTAAATTATGTGGAATAAAACACACTTCCAAGCAATACATGATTTAATTTAAAATCCAACCCAATGTCATTGTTCTGAAGATTACATTCCATTGTAAAAAGAATTCGATATCGTGATTATGGGGTTATAGGCGGGACCTCAGAGGCCCCGTAGTCTAAGCCCGGCACTTTACAGATGAGGATACAGATTCACGGAGTGGTTCAATAATTTGCTCAGTCACATAGAGAGGAACCCACATCTTCTGACTCTCTATCCAAGTAATTTTTATTTCAGCAGATTTTTATTCCTCAAAAAGTCTCACAAAAGCAGGAGAGATTATCCAGTCAAGTTGTTTACTATCATTTGTAGTATTTTCCAAGAGCATTTCACTGAGCCCTTCAAATTGGCTATACAAGATCAAAGGCTGTGAGACAAAAGGGGCAACGGAGGCCAACTCCATCATTTTACAGATGGGCAAATGAAGGCTTTGGCCACTAGGGGGTGCAGTGGATAGAATGTTGGATGGCTAGTGGGGAAGACCTAAGTTCAGTTCAGCTTCAGACAGTGACTAGGTGTGTGACACTGGGAAAGTCTTCTAGCTTCCATCTGCCCCCGTTTTCTCTATACAATAGGGATAATACGGTCACATATCTCCTAGGGCTGTGAGGATCCAATGAGACATCTGTAAAGCACTTTGCAAATCTTAACGCTGTATACGTGTTATTATTAACTCAAAAGACCGTATAACCATACTAACGATAGTAATTTTCCAGTGTCACAGAGACATCTTTTGCTTGAGGATTGTGAGCTTCCTTTTCCTTCTTTCTCATTTCATACAACTCATAAGCCTTCTACCACTATCTCCTCCTTCATTCCTGTCTTACCCAAAGAGGTAGCCATACTCCTTTCCAAGGAAAAGCCCAGCTGTCCAAGTGACTCTATTCTATCCTGTCTCCTCCAACAGGCTGTTTCCTCTGTCATATCCATTCTGTCACATTCAATCTGTTGTTGCTACTGACACTTTTGGGGGGAAGCTAGGTGGTACAGTGGATGCAATGCACAACCTGGAGTCAGGAGGGCATGCATTCAAATACAGCCTTAGACTTTTACTAGTTGGGTGACCCTGGGCAAGTCACTTACCCTGTTTGCTTCAGTTTTCCCATCTATAAAATGAACTGGAGAAGGAAATGGTAAACTACTCCAGTATCTTTGCCAAGAAACCCCAAATAGGGTCACAAAGAGTCCAACACACCCGAAATAACCAAACAGTAACAGCAGCTAAGTCCCGTCCTCATACTTCTCCTATCCTCAAAAAATCCTCATTTGCTCTTTCTGTCCCCACTAACTATTGTCCTACGTCTGCCCTTTGCTGCTAAACTTTTTTTTTTGGAGGGCAATTGGGATTGAGTGACTTGCCCAAAGTCACATGGCTGGTAAGTGTGTCAAGTGTCTGAGTCCAGATTTGAACTCAGGTCCCCTGACTCCAGGACCAGCTACTCCACCTAGCCACCCCGGTAGCAAACTTTTGGAAAAGGCAATCTGCAAGAGATGCCTCTACCTTCTCTCCTCTCTCTTTTTCACTTCTTACAATCTGGTTGTCAATCCCATCTTCCTACCAAAACTAATTTCTCCTAAGTTACCAATGTTTTCCTAATTGTAAATCCAGTGGCCTTTTCTCTGTTTTCATTCTCCCTGAACTCTCTGCAGACTTTGACATTGTTGACAACTCTCTCCTCCTTGATACTCTCTTCTCTCTAGGTTTTCAAATCCCAGCCCCCAACTCTCCTTTCTATCTGACAGATTTTTCTGACAGAGAGTGTCTCCATGTAATGTAGGAGTTTCTTATACCATTGAAACCCCAAGCTCATTCCTGTCTCATGAGAGGAAGCCAACAGTGCTAAGGAAGAGTTTGGATCATGAAACAGTTGTTCTCATTGACAAAAGAAGAGATGTTGAAGACAAAGGTGATGTTGTTTTGGGGTCTAAACCTACTGGAGAACACAATAGAGAAGGAAAGGAATTTGAGCAGGATCATATTAAAAGAAATTTATTAATGTAATTAATTATATTATACATTATAGTATTATATAATTATAAATAATTTAATATTAATATATTAAAAAAGAAGGCAAAAGCATGGCCCTTGCCCTCAAGAAGCATGCATTCTAGTAGGGGAGGTAACATGCTAACAACTATATATGTACAAGATATTTTAAAGGGTAAGTGGAAGAAATCTCAGAGGAAAGACACCGGTTGGGGTGGATAACAACGAGCTCCCCCCTTCGACACACTCACACACACCACACACACACACACACACACACACACACACACAGATTTAGCAGGTATTTTTAATATGGGTTTATTAACTTTAAATAAAATAAATTTATATGAAATATAAATATACATTATTGATAGTGATTTAAAAAGAATTAGTTTCCTTTATGATCCTATATACTGAAGCTGAAGATTAAATACTTTGGCCACATAATGAGAATAAAGGACACATTGAAAAAGACCCTGGTGTCATGAAAGGTTGAAGGCAAAAGGAGAAGGGAGCAGCAGAGAATGAGATGGATAGATAGTGTCATAGAAGCAGTGCGTATGAGCTTGAACAGACTTCAGGACATAGTGGAAGATTGAAAGGTCTGATTGTAAGGGCCCCTTAGAGTTACCTAGATGTCTGACCTCGGTCAGTGTGTCCTTGCTAACAGGGAAAGCCTGAGGAGGGTCGAGGCATCCAGGTGTGTACTCTGCCTTTCAATGACTGCACGTCAAACACGGGGGCATTGAGTATGCGCCATCAATGGAGAAGTGCTCCCCACCTACCAGGACCCTGTTACCAGGACACCTGATGAAGGGGCAGACGGAAAGGGAATAAAAGGGGCAGTGGGGCAGCAGGGGAGAGCACTGGGGCAGCAGCAAGAGGAGATTCTGTGAGACAATAAAGACGCCTGGCCATTCCACTGAGGTGTGTTGGACTATTCTGTCCATATCCGGGGTTCTAACTCCGAAGAGTCGTCGGGGGGTGACTGAGAGAGCGCCCGCAGGGCCGTAGGGGCGGCGTGCGCAACTGTGGGGCTACGGTAAGTACTTTGTGGCCCTGGGGCATCTGAATCTGGCTGGCCTGGACACTGACTTTCTGTGCTCTGTGGGGCCATGCAGAGTTAAATGCTACTGAGGCACCAAACAACATCATAATGCTATGTATCTTGTTCTATACATTTAAAAACATTCTGAGAAAAGGTCCATGGACCTCTTCTTGAGCCTTCACTGAGCTAACAAAGAGGTCCATGAGCCAAAAAAAGATTCTCCTGGTATGTATTGAATAGCTAACCAAGTCAGAACTACTCAGGCCATGTGTAGGTGAAATTAGAAGGAAAATAATGAATAGATGTTTCATTATGAAAACAGATATGAGTCAATAGTGTGGTGAGAGAGGAAGGCTGAGTATGCTGATAGGCTATCATGGCCAGAAGAAGCCTTCATGTTGCCTAATGTCTGGGTAATGGAGAAACCTAATGAGAAGAGAGCATTTGAGAGGTGAGGGAAAGTGATGGTCAGCCTGAACAGTATACAAACTCAGCTTTGGAGTGTAGGCCAATGGATCTGGATCTCCTAACAGCAGCCTGGCTATCCATAAACTCAAGGGGGACCTCCTGGAAGTGCTAAGCCTCTTTGGCCACTGACTAAGTTCATAGATGGTGCTTTAGGAAAAATGGAAGAAGTAATTACCCACGTAGCCAAATGACACAATTGTCACAGGGCAGGCACCAAGAGCTTTGTGCTTGACTCCATCATATGACACTATGGACTACAAGTGACTGCTGGATTTTCTGGGTTAAGCATCAATGCTAGGGATGTTTTCATGCAGTGTTATACATGCACTATGGTGCATGTTGTATATTTCCACATGGGATCTACATATAAGATCAATTAATGCAACTGCTACATAACAATAACAATAACAGCTAACATTGATATGTGAGGTAAAGTCTGTAAAGTGCTTTACATCTACATCTTATCCTCCCAACAATCAGAGCACTAGGCACTATTATTATTTCCATTTTACAGGTGAAGATGTCGAGGACTAGAAAGGTAAAATGTCTTGCCCTACATAACACAGTTAGGAAGGGGCAGAGAAAGGGTTCAAACTCAGTTCCTCTTCACCTCAAATTCAGTGCTCTATCCACTGAACCACCCAGCTGCCACCCTTTTACACTATGTGTTTTCTTCTTCACTGACATCTATGTCTTTGGCTAAACTTATGCTATGGGGTCACGTGTGCTGTTCACTGTATACTTTATACTATACACGGATGCATGGTAGCTATCAGCAGAATGCCATGTAGGTGTCTACTTGCGTTCCCACCATGTCATTAGATGTTAACTGTTAATTCTTGTTGCTTATGATATAAGTTCATGATATTGATAAATTGGATATAATTTGGGACAGACCGCTTGAGGGTATAGTGAATGGAAGCACTGGGTTTGAAGTCTGAGCGAGTCACTTAACCTTTGTCTGCTTCACCTTTAAAATGTCTATAATAACCGGACCCATCTCTCAGGGTTGTTATAAGGAGCAAATGACGTCATTGTAAAGTGCTTAGCACAGCACCCATCACACATTAGGTGCTACAGAAATCCTTCCTCCTACTTGATGAAAAATGTAGGAAACTTCAGGTTTTCTGCATGGCCAAATTATGGTACCCAAGCAATAAGTTTTTGCTACAGAGGGGTATATAATAATTAAAACAGACTTGTGGGCCACAAATAAGAACTTTCCCACCTTAGTTTACCTTTTATGTTTTAGCACACATCCATTTGCATGAAGTCAGACATGATATTGGAAGTTTTTAGCGCTGCTTTACATAGTTATCTGTAAGAGAGGCCTTTGATCCCCATCCAGAACTGAGGAGTTAGAAAGAGTTGACTGGGTCATAATTGGGCATTTTTTCCTGGTTATTTTGACTGTGGCTGTGACTAAAGAACTATGAGCCTTCACTTATTAGAGAGAGGTTCTAGGTCAGGGATAGGGAACCTGCAGCCTTGAGGCCACGTGTGGCCCTCTCGGTTCTCAAGTGTGACCCTTTAACTGAATCCAGACTTCACAGAGCAAATCCAAGTTTGGATTCAGTCAAAAGACCACCCTTGAGGACCTAGAGGACAACATGTGACCCTAGGGCTGCTGGTTACCACCCCCCCACTCTAGGCACTAGAAGTCTAAAGCTGGGTCAATATGGGTGGCTCTAAAGGGATAAACCCAAAATATAATGGCAGAAAGAAAAGCCTAACAGAGGACAGATGGCCATTTGCTACTAGATTGACTCTAAGCTGGAACCACTTTGAACCATCAGAGTAATGTGCCCAAATGAAACACCTTGGAAAGAGCAGAACTATAGATAGAAAAGATTCAGAACAATAGCCACCATGAGAGCAGCAGAGGCCATTGGAATAGGATGGCTGAATGAAGCAGGCAGCAAGCCACCAGAAGAAACAGATGGTTCCACAGTGTCAGAGAAGTGAGTTGCCATTCCACGTGTGTGTACTAGCCACATCTGCTCTCCACATCTGTGTTTTTATGTATGATGTCTAGTCATGTTTATCCTCCCCACAAAAGTTGTATACAATTTGTGAGAATGTGTTCAATAATTTGGAGGAAGGACTATATTCTATTGTAAAAATTCTGGCCATTTCTTTATATGGGAGTAATTTGTGAACTAGTTATGTCCTCTCATGATTAGAAAAAAGAAATAAACATAATAGTAGGGGCTTATGAACTTTGGTTGAATGAAGGTGGTCTTATAAGATACTTTCAACTTGGGGTAGCTATTTTGGGGAAGATGAGAGAAGAGATTATCCCTAGTTTTTTGCATTTATAAACAATTCAATAAAATGCTAAGCATAGTATCATAAAATATCATTTTTAATAAAATATCTTTAATGACCTATCGAACCTGGGGAAATCAGGGACCTTGAATACCCTGGGTTTCAGTTTCCTCAAGTGTTAAATGAGGCGACTGGATTCCATCTCAGTTCCCTTCTAGCTTGGATATTTTACAACTCTGTTCTCCAAAATGAATACAGAGGCATAATTAGAAGGAAATGAAACTGGGCGAATCAGTAAAATTAGAACAAAGCAATTCATCTGACGCTTCTCAAATAGAGTTGTTTTAAAAAACCATTTCAGATAATATCCCAATAAGGCTGACAAACACAACACAGTCTACAGTACAAAGACATTGCCTTTTAAAGGAAATGTTGCCATTAGATTTTGCTCAAGAAAATCCTGGCTGAATTATCTCTATTTTGCTATAACTTTCTTATTGATATTAAAGCAGAGAAATACATTTCATATCTTTTCAAGTCCGTTCATAATTAATGTGCAAACAGATAAGACCTTAACACTCACATGGTTCCAGGAAGCTTGATCAGTGACAAAAGCAATCTGAAGAGGAAATGGCAAATCAACACCATTAATATATGGGATAGAAAGGAAGGGGAAAGAAGACTTCAGGGGGAGGGGTAGCTTTTTGTCCCAAGATAAACCCTCTGTTCACATCTCATAGCTACCTTACGGAAGTTTTCCTTTTCCCACACTGAAGGAGGAAAAGGAATATTTGTTTTGTTTAAAAGAAGAAAATTCTCTTCAAGAAATGAAAAGAGCTAAGAACCATGAATCCCACTCCACTGATGTGTGGGAAGCCATTGTAGCCATAGCACAGTTTAGATGACTTTTGGCATTGGGATGAAACCCACAGGCATGCTGGGCTCCGTTCCTGTTTTTGTCTTAATCATTGTCCATAGCAAGATAACAGCTAAGTACAGTTAACAAGAAATGTCAACTCCAGGGCCAACCATTGCTTCTTAGAACAGGATGGCCCAATTGTCAGAACCTGTTGATCCCCTAGTTACCAGGACAGGACAGAAACCATTCTGGGCACATGCTTCCTAATACTTTGAGACTCTTGTGTTCACTACAGCTGGCATTTACTATTTCCTTCAGGTTAAAAAAAAAAGGAAAAAAAAATAAATGTTTAGGAGAAAAAAATGTTGATGAAACTTATCTTCCTTGTCAATGGGCGTGTGATCTCAAACTGGTCCGTTTCTTTCCCAGTGCAATGGATGCTTCTTGATGTCAAGAGCTATTTCATTCTTTTTTTTTTTTCTATCCCCCAGAGCTAGAGTAGACACAAAGCCTTGTCCTACTGATCTACTCTGTGGTGCCATTACACTGGCCCTTCCCTCAGGCCTGGCATCCTCTCCCTCTTCATCTCTCCATTTCAGAATCCCTGTGTTCCTTCAATTGTTAGCTCAAACCTTTTACTGGTCTTCTAGCAGAACTCCCAACCATACCCCTGCTTCTGTCTCTAAGATCATCTTTGTCCTACTAAGCATGGTTAAAGTTGCTTGTGTACATGGTTAAAATATAAGCTCCTTGAGGATAGGGAGTGTTTTGTCTTTCTTTCATCTCCCAACACTTGGAAAAGTGCCTGACACATAGTGAGATCATCAGACCCTGCTTTTCCCCTCTTGCCTTGGGAACAGTAATCTAACCAGTCCTACCACTGAATATGGATAGAGTATCTGGCCTCAGACACTTACTAGTTATGTGACCTTGAGCAAATCACTTAACCTTTGTTTCAGTTTCTTCAATTCTAAAACGGAATAATAATAGCAACTCCCTCCCAGGCTTCTTGTGAAGATTTCGTAAGATAATATTCACAAAATACTAAGCACAGTGCCTGATACATAGTAGAGCCATGTAAATGATAGGAACAATAATGTTATTTAATAATGTTATATTATTTCTTTCCTCTGTATTTGTATCACCATCACATCACAGAATGACTGGTGTACAAAAAAGCATATAATAAATATTTTCTTAATTTTCTTTTCTAATTTTTCATTCATAGGATTTAGGGCTGAAAAGGACCTTAGAAATCATATACTCCAATGCTTTCAGTTTACAGATGAGGAACTGAGTCCCAAAGAGTTCGAGTGATTTGTCCATAGTCATATAGATAAAGAGTAAGGGAGTCAGGTAAGGACCATTGATTCCAAACCATACACAGATAGGTGATTCAGTAGATAGAACACTTGATCTATATCCAGGAAGTTCTGAGTTCAAATCTAGCATCAGACATTTACTAATCTTTGTGACCATGGGCAAGTTACTTATCCTCAATTTTCTCAGCTGGAAAATGATGATAATAATACCCCTGCCTCCCAGGATTTTTGTAAGTATTAAATGAGATAATATTTGTAAATCACTTAGTACAGTACCTACCAGATAGCAAGTGCTTTATAAACCCTTCCTTCCTTCCTTCCTTCCTTCCTTCCTTCCTTCCTTCCTTCCTTCCTTCCTTCCTTCCTTCTTCAATTCTTTCCTCTCTTCCTTCCATCCAAATCTGAGGCTATTGATTGACTGAGATTTGAATTGAACAATGAAAGCATCATAGGAAGGAAGGTGAGTGTAGACCATATGAGTAAAGATATAGAGACAGAAATAAGCAAGATTAGAATGGTGATGGAACTATGAAGAGCCCAGCCTGGTTAGAGACTATAGCTTCTGTTGGGGAAGTGGTGGGAAATGTAGAAATGGCAAGAATTGTGGTGACCTTTTATTTTCTGAGCTGCAAGGAAATTGATTACCTTCAAAGGGCTGTTTATTTCTGTCAGTTTTCGTTAGACTCCAGTAGGTTTCACTAAAGTAGGAAAATACAACCTTTATGATTTTATGACCAGAGATAACAGCACAGGGAGAGCCTAATGGAGTTGCCCAAAGATACTCTCTGAGTCAGTGGTAGTGCTAGGAATAGAATCCAGTTCCTTCTTCCATTTTTTCTAGACAAGAGACCATGTTCCCTTCAATCTTAAGAAAGGCACCCCAGACTATGATTCATTGTTATATCATAAGTCTAAGAGGGAAAATTTTGAACTTTTCCTTGAAACCAAAATATCCATCCAAAAAGAAAATTCTCAAAGAAACCATTGACTTGCACCCTTGGGTGATGTTCCTTAGCAACAACAACAAAAAAAGACTTTTGATGTTCTTGTTTTATTTTTAGGAAAATTTCTCTTGTCCTGGGCACCAGTGTGCTAGAAATAAGACCCAGTCTCATTCAGATTTATTAGTCAGAAAGAACCATATTAAAAATGCCCCAGGAGATGCAGAAAAGGAATTCTCATAGACTCTAAACAATTGCCTCTCCTACTTCTCACAGCTTCTCTGAAAGGATTTTAAGACTCATACAAAGAAGAAATGGACCATCTTTTTTAGAAGCTAGCTGAGATCCTTCCTACATCCTAACTCATCTTCCTGCTTCAAGTCTCTCTCTTCTTCAAAACATCCTTCATATAGCTACCCTGTCACTCTGGTATTCAATAAACTTGGATAGCGTCCTCTCATCTCTAGGATCAAATGTAACTGACATTAAAACTCTTCTCAACCTGATCCCATCTTTATTATATATGTTTTTCTTCTTCATACACTTCATAGTCCAGACAAACTGATCTTACAATTCCTCGCACATGCAACGTCTGGCACCATCAGTCATTTCCATGTCCTTGTACTAAGTTGTCCTACATTCCTGAAATATATTGAAGGAAAGCAATATAGCAACAACAACTAGTACTAGTAGTAGTATTACTACTACTACTATTACTACTACTAGTACTGCCACCACTGCTACAACCACTACTACTACCATTATCACCATTACTATTATCCTAAATGAGGAAAGGAAAAATCTCGCAAATAAAATCTTATAAAGAACCCAGAAGTGTGACTATAGAATTGAGTAAACAAAAAAGAGCTCCTAATACAACAAACAAATACTATGGGATAAAAAAAAAAAAAGTAAGGAGAAACCTGGAGTAGGAAGTTATATTTCAATAACAACTAGACTGCCAGAAATGTGAGTGGAAATGTTTTTAGCAAAGTTCAGCCTTATGAAATCCAAAGGACACAGAGAGAGGAATACCAAATTTAATACACCTGAAAATATAATTACCAAAATCCCTAGATTCAAAATAAGAGTCTTGAAAATTGCAAGAGTTAGTCATTTGTATAACCAAGATGATCAGTTCAAATCACCTAGATAACTAATTGACAGTGGGAAGGAGAGAAAGAGGGAAAGTTCTGAATTTGTTGTCAAGAGTCCTGAAATCAAATGCCACCTTTGGTCTTATATATATGCAAGTGTGTGTGTGTGTGTGTGTGTGTGTGTGTGTGTGTGTGTGTGTATATACATACATACATACATATGTATATATTAGGTAAATGTCTTAATGTCTCTCAACTAAATTAGTTTCCTCATCTAAAATAATGAGATTAGATGATTTTGAGGTTCCTTCCTAGTTCTAAATCTACGAAAAATTTACAATGTAATAAAAAAACAGAAAATAATACATGATTATAATATCTTGCAAAAGTGAGCATATTCTCCTAGGAAAACAGGTAAACTTTTAACAAAATCAATGATTTGTAGCATATTATTTGAAACATAAACTTAGCAGACAAAATGAAATGTATTATAAAAGGCCCAGGGAATGACTTGGTTTTACAATGGAAGGAAGAGATAAGACTACTATCACTTGGAGGTACCATCATATTTAAGCATCACTGAGGAAGCCAGTAGATATAGCAATAGGCTGATATTATGAAGAGGATCAGAACTAATTGTCTTAGAGTGGGGATTTTTGATCAAGGGTCTATGACCTTGTTTTTCTTTCTCCCTTTTTAAATATTTTCATAAGTGATTTCAATGCAACTGAATTCTTTTGTAACCCTATGGATTTTGTTGTATCCATTAAAAACAACAACATTATTTTCAGAAAAAGTCCATAAACTTGACTAAACTGCCAATGAGTTGATACAAAAAAAGGGTAAGTACTTTTGTCCTGCTGGAAAGAAAGAGAAAGGAAGGGATGAGGTAGCTTAGTATTCCTTGTAAATAGGGTGATATAGATGAAGAATTTTCAAACAAATAATGGGAGAATGATTTTTATAGGGATACTCAAGGGGGGAAGGCAGGCTCAACATTACATCTTATCACAGAATATCACCATATAGTGTTCACAACAGCTTAACATTAGAATGGCCACACAGTTTTCACTACAGTGGCCACAGTATTTGGAACAAAGAACAAAAGAATAATCATCTGGTTTCCCTAAGGGGGGGGGACCCTTCTTACTTAATCATTCAGTCAATTCAAAATACAATAATCAATACTTAATCATTCAAAGTAAGTATGAAAAAAAGAAGATATAAATAAAGATAGAAACAGGGGATCTGAGGTTATACTGAGCAAGAAAACAGGGGTCACTTCAATATCTGAAAATAGAAACGTGGACTCATTGTTTGAAGAAAACAAATTGGACCTACCTGGTCTATTTCTAAAAATGAAATAACAAAACAGAATATGATAAAAGGATGAACAAATCCAAATTATATACTTAACTCTAGTCTTTGGTAACAAAAAAGTAAAGTGCCATCTTATGTTACATCAAAGAGAATAGCTTCCACTGCTCATTAGAACACTTCTGGAGAACTGCACGTAGTTCTTTGCACTACTTCTTAGGAAGATGGCGATAAATTGGAGAACATCCTGAAAAGAACATCCAAAATGCTAAATGATCTCATGTCCATGCCATATTTAGATGAAAAAGACTGGGAAAAAAAAAAAAAAAAACCCTGCACATCTTTAACCTGATGAAGAGAGGCCTTAAGGGAAAGGTATTTGAGTACTTGAAAAGCTGCAGTGGAAGAAGGAATAGAAATATTCTTCCAGGCCCAGATGTCAGAATTTCTGGCAGTGGCTGAAAGCCTGAAAGAAATAAATTGAGGTTTGTTTGTTAGTTTTTTTTGTTAAGGGCAAACAAACAAAACTTCTATGAAATTAGTGCTATCCAAAAGTAGACTCTATTGCTTTGTGAGCTGTTGGCTTCTTTCTTCCCCTCCGTCTTTAAGCAATTCTGGATAACTACTTGTTGGGTGTTATGTAGTAGGTGTTCTTTTCAGGGTGTGGGTGGAATTCTGTAATGGCTGAGACTGCTTCCTGTTCTGAAGTTCTCAGTTTTAGGAGATACAAATGGCTTCAACATGCAAAATCTATAAGCAATTAACCAACCTAGGAGATTAAAGCCATTTCCCCATAGTCAGATACCAAAGGAAAAGGATAGTTTCCTACACAAAGAAATGCGAACTATTAATAACCATTTGAAAAATTATTCAACACACCACTAATGATCAGAGAAATACAAAGTTACATGAATCAAAGGAAGAAAGCTTAGAAAAAGATATAAAATTAACTGTTGGAGGAACCATGGGCTGATAGGCATGCTTATTCACTGCTGTTACAACTGAGAATTAGCCCAATCCTCTGAAAAACTATCTGAAATCATGCAAGAAAAGTTATTTAATTGCTATACCTTTTGACTAAGTTATAACATTACTTTATACCCCAAGGATATTATTAACCACAATAAAAATCCCACATGGTTTATTCAATTGTGAAATTCAATTTAATTCCAGAAACATTTCTTAAGTACCTGTAATAGGGAAGACATTGACCTACATAGGAGTTAGAGAAACAAAGATGAAAATAAAACAGTCCCTTGAACCCAAGGAAACGATGTTTCACTGGAGAGTTAGTGTAGGTGGATTAACTTAGAGCAGGAAAGAAGCTCAGAGTCCATGAAGTCCAATTCTGTGATTTTCAAGATGTGACCCAGAGAATTTCAGAAACTTGTTCAATGTCCCAAAGATCTGAAGAGGTAGGGCTGGGATTTTTGACCCAAGTCCTCTGTGGACTCCAAATTCAGCAATGTTTCCACTATACCATGCTGCTTCTTACGTACCTAAGAAAGTAAATGGAAAATACATAGATATGCACATATATGTATATATACACATGTGTATATTGCCAGTGATCAGAATCCCAGTCTCATTTAGCCAGTTTACATCAATTAACTTTTACAAAAGAAGATTTATTGATAAGATTTAGCAAGGATAAGAGCAGAAACTCTTCACTACAACACCCAGTGGGTATCTTCTCCTTCATACTACCTTAGTCCTGACCTAAAGTGGGCTCAAACTAAAAACAGTTTCCATGAAGCATTTGTCCCACAGAGTTCACTTATAATTTCAATATATAGACTCATAGAAAGAGTTACATTTTTGCTTATAAGATTCAGTGTGTTAACTGACATGGGTCAGTCCACAGCTGCTCTGGATCCCAGTCATTTCTTGTGTGGTTAGCCACAAACTCTTGCCCCTAGACCTTTACTGTCTTGCTCTTCTGACCTTTGGAGATCACAGTGTTGTAACCATCTCCAGTACTACTTCAGGCAGCAAGGTGGTGTGGTGGATAGAGTTCTAGGGTTGGAATAAAAAAGACCTGAGTTCAAATCTTCCCTTAGTCCCTTATAAGTTACATGACCCTGGGCTAGTCACTGAATCTCTGCCATTATTAATTCCTTCAACTGTAAAATAAAAATAATAATAACACCTATTTTTCAGGGTTGTTGTAAGGATCAAATGAGATAATGTTTGTAAAATGCTTAGCATGATACCTGATACATAATAGGTACTTAGTAAGTCTTTCCTTCCTTCCTTGCTTCCTTCCTTCCTTGCTTCCTTCCTTCCTTGCTTCCTTCCTTCCTTCCTTTCTTCCTTCCTTCCTTCCTTCCTTCCTTCCTTCCTTCCTATTTATCTGTTTCCCTTCCAAGTGTAAGAGAAAAAAGTCAAGGGGATCATGATAGACCCTAAGTGATGACAGCTGGAGGCCTGTCTCCATTCAAAGAATTACAACATGTAACTCACTTATACGTGGTCTCCCACGATGTCCTGAGACCTCTCCAGTTTTCCTGATCAATCAATATCTGATCACTGGACCCAGATGGCTCTGGAGAGAAAGTGACGCTGGTGACTTTGCACAGCCCTCCTTCACTCAAATCAAAGGCAATTGAAAGCCACATCATCATCTCCCTGATGTCATGTCCTCTTTGAGAATGAAGGATGAGCTACATAATGCAACAAGTGAGATGGAAGAGAATCCCTTGCAATGTCAGTGCTTTTCCAAAATGCGATTGGTTCCAATTTGTCAGCCAAATGAAAGACTCATTGTACTCATGTCGGTACTAGACTGAAAACCATCCCTGAACACACTCGAGTCTGTGTGAATATCTCAGTGAAGGGTGGGGCCTTCATTGGCCAATTCTGGGCCCCTTTGTTAGAGGCATGCTGGTCGTGTTGGATACTGGCGCAACAAAGGGACACTTCAAGACTGTAGTACAGGACTCTGCTCAGCAGGCGATTATCTGTATGACTTTGGGCAAGTCACTTCACCTCACTGAGCCTCAGTTTCTTTATCTGTAAAGTGAAGGTAGACCAGATATTTTTAAGGTCTCATGATGGCTTCAATCTATGAACCTGCAATACCATGAACATTAATGGAGACAAGCATGCCCATATATTAAGCACCAATATTTGCCAGCTAAAGCCCTAGTTTTCATTATTGGCTTATTCTAATTTGATGTAAAACCCTTAAAGCAACATTCTTCATTTTCCCAACCTTTAGCTCTAGACTAAATGGATTAATGGTCATGAGAAGGCATGCAGTAACTCAGCAGTTGGGTGTCATACAGGAGAGGGACATTCCCCTCTGATAGAAAGTGCTAGCAAAAAGACTAGACTTGTCCACCAGTCCTTTTTATTCCCAAGTGGGGAGAAGAGAAGAATGGACAGATACAACAGTAGATTTTCTTTGCAAATTAATGTCATTAGGCCCATTTAAAAGAGACAAATCTGGAATGTTTGGCAGTGCTGTGCCAAGCTGGACACTGGAGAGTGCTAGTGAGCTGTACAATTACCCAGGCTAAGCCAGCTCACGGAAACTGTTGGCTGGAAAATTATTTCATGTGCTTTTATGCCTAATAATGTTGATCAAAGGAAACACACATGCTGGTAGAATTATTGAGCAAGAATACCAGATTGACTTTCTAGTGATTGTAGATGTTAAGAATAAACCAAGACAGCGAGTTGGAACCTCTTTGTAGTGTCACAATTTTAAGATGAATAACATTTTCTTTAATCTGCTCAACCATGTTTTATTACAACCCTACTACATTCAGACTTTCAAGTCTATAAATTGTGGCACAGCCTCCAATCTGCATTGGAAATGGGAGATTTCATATCAAGGAAATTCTTGATTTGGTTAAAAAAAATAAACAAACAAGCAATAACACCAATGAATTCCAGACCCTTGCATTAGTATGGAGTGTGGAGATGAAATTCCTTGTATGGAAAAGAGTTAATAGATTGGCTTCACTGGAATAGAAGCCGGTGAAGGGGAATAATGGAACATGAGAATGTAAAGGCATGCGGAAGTCAGGTTCTGGAGAATATTCAAGCCTAGACTTGAGGGCTTACCTTCTAGATGTAACAGAGAGCTACTGATGACTTGAATATGGGAGTGCCATGTTCAAATCTGTTTTAGGAATCTCAATTTGGCTCCCTGTTAGGAGGTGTATGTGATAATGTGATAATCTAAGCAAGAGATGATGAGGGTACCAATTATGGTGGCGGCTATATTAAGTAGAGAGGCCATAGCTGTGAGAGGTGTCTAATTCCAACTGGATTTGATATGCCATCAACATGCCATTTGGGTTTTGTCCAACAGTAATCTGCATTTCCTATCTTCTTTAGACCAATTAATTCTTCTCCCCTCTCAAAATGGACACCCTGGGCACATCCTTAAGAGGGAGTCGTTGCACACCCTTGGAAAACATGATGAACTCCATATGTCTCTGGGCTCTCTGCAGAGATAAATGTGCATTGTAAATTATCAGTGCTCTTATTCTTTTTTTTTTTCTGTGCTGTTATGTTTTAAAAAAAATCAATTTGCTCACAACTATCCCAAGGAGTCCTTGTAGTCATGTGAGGTCTTTATGCAAAGGCTCAGAGGCTCAGAGATTGAGATTTGTAAGGAATCTCAGAAATCAATTACTCTAATATCTTCATTTTACTAATGAGGAAACTGAAGCCAAGAGATCTCAGTGACTTGGAAAGGGTCATACAGATTCTAGGTGTCTAGGGGGCTCATTGGAAAGCATGCTCCACCTGGAGTCAGGAAGATGCGTCTGAAAATGGCCTCAGATGTGTATTAGCTATATGACCATGGACAAATTACTTAATACCTCTCTCTCAGTTTCCTTAACTGTAAAATGAAATAGTAACAGCCTCTACCTTCTAGACCTGTCATAGGGAGCAAATGAGAATATTTGTAGAGTGTTCAGCTCGTAGGCATTGAATAAATACTTGTTTCCCTTCTTCCTTCTAGTAAGGAACAAAGGATTTGAACCCAGACCTTCTAGTTTCAAATCAAGCACTCTTTTTCATTATATTATGCTGCCTTTTCAGTCTAGACCCCTCATGCTTCAGATAAGGACACTGAAGACAAGAGAAGTTCAGACACTTGGACAAAGTCACACAGGTGGTAAGATGCAAAACAGATTCCAGCTCCAGTCCTCCGACTCTCAATTTAATGCTTCTTGCTATACTATCTTTCCTCCTTTCCTCTAGGGAACAATAGAAAAGTAACAGCCTTAGGAATCAGAAGATCTGAGTGGAAGTTCCAACTCTGGCTCTCCTCTTTCCTAACTATGTGTGGGCAGCCAATCATTTTGTAGTGTCCAACCTTCTATGAGACTCCATTTGGCCCTACCTGCTTCAGGGAGCTGGTTTGAGGAAAGTGCTTTGTAAACCACAAAGTATCAGGGTGTGACCAGGCATTTATCAATACTCCACAGACCCTAGAGTCCTTAGCATGTGCTGTCTCATTCACATCATTTCTGTGATCCAGAAGGCACGCACACACACCCCCACTCCCCCTACCCCCCCCCCCCACACACACACTAAAGCCCTTCTTCAGCACATAAGAGGAGGGAAGTATTGGTTGAGTCAAAAGAAAGGCATATTTGGAGCAGAGCCCAAGCCACTTTGCAGATTTCTTGACCTCTCAGATCTATTAGCTCTTACTAGCAAAAGCAGCACCCCTGTCCCCAGGTAATTATCCATTTTATGAGGAGCACTTTAGGGCAATAAATTCACACTAATTTTTCCTGCATAGCCCAGATGGTTCACCATGACTCATTAAGCCTAAGAGAAACTGAGAGGCCTAGAAGTGGGTTATCGTCATGCAGGGACCTTTTACATGAATTGTCCCTGGGACCCATTTAGTTAGAGAGCATACTTTCAGAATATTTTGCTTCAGATTTCTGAGTAGTCTGTTAGGTTGAAACTTCCTTGCCAGTACCATTGGGATAAGACACAAGCCCTTTTGCTTGATATTTAAAGTGGAGAACAAATGGAAGAAGGCAAAGAATCCTGTTCCCTGGCATCTCTAAAAATTCATTCAGTCTGACCTTAGTTGGGTCTTTGTCACTGTCATCTTTAGTAGAACATCAGCTCCTTGAGTGTTGGATTTTACCCAGTTGTGGGTTGCGAACTTTCTTTCTAGGGTGATCACACATTTTGTCTTCTTGCCCACCTGACACTCTGTAGTATGAACTAGACTGCAATGTCTCCCACACGGAACATTGCATCTTTCAGCTCTGCACCTTGGTAAAGGCTATTCATTGTGTTTGGAATGCTATCTCTTCTTCCTTCTACCTCTTGGCAGCAATAGTTATTTTTAAGACTCTTTTCAGTGTCACCTTTTTGTGAAGATCTTGTCATGATTCCCTCCCCCCCACTCCCCCAGATGCCGGTCTATTGACTTTTTGGACTTGGTCTAGATTTATAGCGTATTTCCAAAATACCCAATGCAAAAATAATTTTTATAGCATTTAGTAGTTTTAAGACACTTGACAATGTGAGTGGAGTGCTCCTCTTTTTGACTTCTCCCATACACCTTGACCTTCTCTATGATTCTTTTCCCAATTCTATCCAAATTACATATAAGTCTGATTGTATTCATACTACTTCCAATGGAATATACTTATATTCCCAAGCACAATGTAGGAAGTAGGAGTTTCCTGAATTAAGAAGAAATTGATTATGAAAGAGTGAATTATCCATGGAACAAGGGATTGGATGAAATTTAGTCATTTTTCATTCATATCTGATTGTGACCCCATTTAGGGCTTTTTGTGTGAAGATGTAGAAGTGATTCGCTATTTCCTTCTCTGGTTCATTTCACAGATGAGGAAAGTGAGGCAAATAGTGTTAAGTGACCTGCTGAGGGTCACACAGCTAGTGTCTGAGGTTTTATTTGAACTCAGATCTTCCTGGCTCCAGGCCCTCTGTTCTCTTCACGGAGCCACCACCTTGTTGTCTCCACTGGAAGAGATAGGAAGGGATAAAACCAGAGGATATTTGACATCATGGATAGAGAGTTGTCCTTGAAACTAGGAAGTCCTGGGATCACATATGATCTCTGACAACTATTGGCCGTGTGACCCAAGTCAATTTACTTTAGCAGTCATTGCTCTAGGCAACTCTTTAGAAGAAGGTACCAACCTACTTTGATTGAGTTTCCTCAAACAGGAGTTCCCTATATTAATGAAATTGCAGATCCTTAAGCCTAAAGGTACAAATGAAGTTCTTAGCCTTAGACAAAAGGATGGGTCTCTTCTTTCTGAATCTGGGGGGAAGGAGAGCTGGATAAAGAGATGAAAGATTGTACAGGTAAGTGCTTAGGATAGATGTCCCCAGGTTTTCTGTAAAGTGAAAGGAGAGAGAATCTGAGAAGGAAGAGATAGGGGCAGCCTGGGGTCTTGTAAGAGACTAGAAAAGGTTTAGAAGAGCTGCTACAGGAGTCATGATAGGCAGTTAATTATAAATGGATAAATCAAAAGATCAATTGATTAACAAGCATTTATTAAGAGCTACTCAATGCTCATCCTTGTGCTATATTGGTATAACAGGTATAAAAACAAAAGTGGGAGACAATCCTACCCTTAATGAGCTGACATCCTATCAAGGTTGGCTATGTTGAGAAGTCAGATAAAGTCACATTGGACTTGATTCCATCCTACAGGGTTCTGTGAGTTTATCTGAAGAAATGTGGCAGCTTGGGACTAGTGAAAGGGGAGGCACATTAAACTAATTCCCACCAGGCCAATAAACTGGAGCCTCCTCTACCATGACTCCTAGAGATGTTTGCTAATGAGCACATTCAATTGTACAAAGGTAGGATTATAAATATCTGGGAGCTATTTCTGGACAGAGAGGTCACTTAGATGTCCCTGCGGTAAAGATCCAAGGGTCTTGGGGCTTAGAAAGGATCATGAACAAAACTAGATTTGAGGAAATTTACCTAGAAAGAAAAGCAGAAGTTTAAGCACAGTTGAGTTTGGAACTAAGTAGTTTTCTCTCATTTGAATTTTTAATTACCCTAACATGGTGTATTATTTCTGAACTTGTCCGTTTGTTTTTTCCTTGCAAATAAACTCAACTTTTGAGGGCTAATGTTCCTTGTGGCAGAAGGTAGAAAAGAAGGAGCAATCAGAAGTATTTAGGTCTTCAGTCTCAACGGCAGCATCAGGAAGGGCTCATTGTAATTACGGATCAGATGTAACATCTCAGAATTGATGGATCATAGCAGGTTCAGGGGCAAGAAATGCTTTACACTCATGGTGCCTTAAATTAGGTGAGATTCAGTGAATAGTTAAGGCATAGAAACTCAAAGAGTAATAGTTCCTTTTTTTTTTTTGGAGGGCAGTTGGGGTTAAGTGACCTGCCCCAGGTCACATGGCTAGTAAGTGTTAAGTGTCTGAGGGTAGATTTGAACTCAGGTCCTCCTGACTTCAGGGCCAGTGCTCTATTCACTGCACCACCTAGCTGCCCCAGTAATAGCTCCTTTTACTTCCTAGCTCTATCTTGCCTTTACCTTCCCCAGCTGAAGAACTGGCCCTAAATCCATAGCTCATTCCTTCTTTCTTTCTCCAGGCCAGCACAATAGGCTGAGTAGTGAGGTTTAAAGTTCCCTGGAAAGATTAAAATTATTAATTAACTTCCAGAGTGGTTTCAGAGAAGTATCCATTTCTTCCCAGTCCTTCCTCACTTACCCTCCCCTTCAGGTCACTCAAAAATATTTGCAAGTGATATTAATGAACATCATTTACATGAGCTGCTTAAATTATTATCTTGCAGCACAATCAGGATTTTGCATATCATTAAGTATTCATTTATGAAGTCATTAAGAAAATATTAGGATTTCAGCATTACAGATTTAGAGAAAAGGGGCCTTTGAGGTCATCTAGTCCCACCACCCCATTGGACAGATGAGCAGCCCAGAGACATGTCCATGGTAAGCCAGCCACCATAGACTCAGTATGTAGAAGACACTGTGGAAGGTGAAAAAGAGACTAAGTGATAGTTTTTGTCTTTAAGGAACAAGATATTTCTACATACAAATAAGAGCACTGATTGTAAAAATGAACCAAGACAGTCACAGCATCCATCTGGGGAGGGGGAGGGGAGAGGGAAGAGACAAAAGGGAAAAAAAAAATTAACATGGTAATTTTATTAGTTATTGAAAAAGAATAGCAAGTTGTATGTAATAGATTTGCAGTTTCATGGGCAATCTTTTTTTTTTTTTATTATTATACTATGTTATGGAAATGTTTGTTTTATTCCATAAATGAAAAATAGTTTTAAAAAAAAAAGTAAATCAAGAGTTTCAATTATCTGAGAGAAGGGAGACAT
>CM053591.1:190897070-190923898 GCA_028646515.1 Pseudochirops corinnae
ACTGATTATTGTATTTTGAATTGACTGAATGATTAAGTAAGAAGGATCCCCCCTTAGGGAAATCAGATGATTATTCTTTTGTTCTTTGTTCCAAATACTGTGGCCTCTGTAGTGAAAACTGTGTGGCCATTCTAATGTTAAGCTGTTGTGAACGCTATATTGTGATTTTCTGTGATAAGTTGTAATGTTGTGAATATTGTGCTGTACCTTGATTTGTTGTGAATATTATATTGTGATTTGTTGTGAATGTTTGCCTTGATTTGTAATGGAATAAACGGAGTGTTCACTATATTGTGTAATATGAACCTTAAAAGCCATTTGCAAAACATTCTTTTGGGAATCTGCTTGTGCATGGCATTACATGCTCTCAGCTGTTAAAGGAAAAACAAGAAAAGTAGAGAGCCTGAAAATCATGTCATGAGATGGAAGAGTAACTGACACAAATATAATTATTGTGCTGATATCCATGACATATTCAAGAATACATAGGAGCCTCTACAACATGACAGATGGATGATCTATGGAATATTGATGGGAAGAGATGGACAAGAATTGCATGAGTTGAAAAAGGGATAGATTGTGATTTCCCTAGAAAAGAGGGAACTCTAAAGGGTGAGATCATATATCTATGTAAATGTTGAGGCATATATAATATGACCACACAAGAGAACCTTGAAGTCAGGAAAACATGTACTCTTTCTTTGATATATATTGGTCTCATGACTCTGGGCAAATCACTACTTCTCAGTACTATATTCTCAGTGCCTTCCGTGGAGAGAGTATCCTTACTGAGATTTCAATGAATACATAAAATCATATGATAGACCATGAGTCAATCAATCAACCAATCCACAACTATTTATTCATTACCTACCATGATCCAGGAGCAGTGCTGGGTGCTGCAGATCTGAAGGTAGAAACAAAATGCAAATTAAATCTATGAAAAGAATGCAGGTCAAGTATAAAGTAACTTAAGAAGTGAAACAAATGAGAGAAAAGTCACGTGTGAAGCTTAATATAAATGAATTATTTTTTTAGCTCTTTTAATTTTCTTAGCAATTTGGAGGTACATATAGGAAGAGCAAAGGATAATTATGAGTGGTATTACTTAGAATTTTAGATATTGAATAGAATCAGCTGTGCCCCAAGGGTGTTTATAAATGTTTGGTTTTTAAAAATGTATTTATGTTATTTGAAAGTAGAGATTGCTCTTTTTCTTACACCCTTCAATTAACTGATTGTGGGAACTGGAATATTCCTTGTATCATGTTTCTCTTTTAGACTTTCCCTATACCATGACTCAGCAGCCTCTCCTTTGAAATTCTCACTATTCAAATATATGACCCAGCTCAGGTCTTGCTGGTTATCACCCACCATCCCTGATGATATTATTTTTACTTCTTCAATGACAGCAGTGCAACTCACATTTAATTCCCTGATGTTCCTTAATGTCCCCATTTCTTGATCTACTCAACTACCATGATCTATTTCTACTTTTCACTTCAGCCTAAATTAATGGATAGTCATATCTTTAATTTCATCATCTCCAGAAAGTGTTCCATCTCCATGTTCATGAACTTCAAAATGCCCTTATCTGCTCATAATCTTTTGTCATTCTAATTTAACTCATGTCTTAAAACTCTTAACCTTATTCTTTGGATGCATCATTCCTAGCCCATCCTTTCACCCCTATATACTTTCCTTGGCTATTTTACCTGAACTGAATATACTCTCCTTCCTTCATAATCTTGACTTCTTGGTGAATTCAATATTCTTGGTCAACTCTGTATTTTCTGATAGCAAATTCATTAACCCTTTGTCCCATTACCAGTCATTCTTTTCCAAATCTCAACCTCAGATTGCTCTCATTGTTTGTATCCTTTGCTCCTACTTGTGCACTACTGAACAGAGCTGAGGAAATGGAAAAGTTGTGTGCCTTGTTCTGCTACAAATTTGTTATTCAATTATTAACTAGATCCTCCCTGCAGATAGACAATTGTTTTCTTCCCTAAATAATTATCTTTCCCACTCACATTTGGACCCAATCCCAACCTTCCTTAATTCTTCAAGCTTCAAATGCTACACCTCTCTTCCAGATGAAGAGTTCACCTCGTAGTTCACCAATGCAACGAGTGAAAAAATAGGTAAATAAATAAATGAAAGCATTCATCCAGATTCTTCTCCCATTCTCTCCATTTCACATTCCTCTGACATCATCCCCTTGTCTCTCATGAAGAGGTGATCCTTCTTGCCTCAATCAACCTACAAATACCCTCATTCGCATCCTGTCCCTTCTCCAGATTCTCTGTCTCTTCAATCATCCTCATGTTGCTTCTGTTCATCATATTCCCCTTATCTTCCATTTCCTTCTCTGCTATCTATAAATATGCTTATGTATCTCCCATTCTAAAAAAAAAAAATCACCCACCTGAGCCTACTGTCCCTGAGAGCTGCTGTCCTTATCACATTTCTCCTTATTCTGAGATTAACTCCTTCAAAAAGGCCATCAAAACTAAATGGCTCCACTTACTCTCCTCTCACTTTCTTCTAAAACTTCTTTAATCTGGTATCTGATATAATCATTGAACTTAAACAGCTCTCTTTAAAATTATCAATTATTTCTTCATCACTCAATTTAATTGCCTTTTTCCAGTCTTTATCCTTGGCCTATCTGTGGCATTTCTCAGGTTGTTTGCTAAATCTTCACCTACTAACTGTGGTTTAGTGGCTACTAAAGTTCTACCCTGAACTTGCTCTCTAGACATTATTTCCATTGAGGATGTCATGATCTGCCACAGGTTTTCAAATCTATATATGTTTAATCTTAATCTTTCCCCTGACCTCCATCCCCATATCACCAAGTGCCCACTGGATGTCTTGTGGACCATTGAAACTCAAGCTATGCAAAAAAGAATTGATTTTATTCCCCTCCAAATCAAAATATTATATTTCCCTCCAAGTCAAAACAAGCACCCATCATCCGGCTTTTCAACAATGGTGTCATTCTCAATTCCATACTCACACTTTCTCCATATGTGTAATTGTTTCTACCTCCACCATATTTCCTGTACACAGACCCTCTTCCCGATTCAGAAAGGTGCCTCCCTAGTACAGAGCCTCATTGCTTCTTAACTAGACTGTTGAAAATACCTTCTAATTGATAGTTTTGCTTTGGTTCTCTTCTAGCTCTAATCTATTCAGTCACTTGCCAAAGGGATTTTCCTTATGTACAGATCTGACCATGTCATTCCCCTATTAACTAGACAATAGTGGTTTCTTATCACCTAAGATCAAATATAAACTTTGTCTAAGATTAAAAACTGTTCACAACTGCATCTTTTGTGACCTTGCCATTCTTTTGAAATATTACTGCCATCTAAACACTCTACCATTTGGTTAAATTAGGCTACTTACTATTCCATATACATGATACTTCTTCTCTCATCTCCATAACTTTTCCTTGGTTTACCACCATGCATGGAATGCTCTCCATCATCTCCACCTTTTAGAAGCCTCAATTTCTTTCATGGTTCAGCTCTCTGAAGGAGGCCATTTCTCATCCCCACCTCTTTCCACACGGCTTGTGGCTTCCCTTCTCAGGTGGTCTACTAGCCACTAGGTTTGTAGCTATTTATACTCATGCTATCTGACATGTAGGCTCCTTAAAAGCTGTTTTTTGCTTTTTTTCTTTTTATGGTCACCTTTTAAAAGAGAGCCTGACACATAGCAAGTGCTTAGTAAATGCTTGTTTTGGGGCAGTTAAGTGGCACAGTGAATAGGGCACCAGCCCTGGAGTCAAGAGGTCCTGAGTTCAAAGCCAGACTCAGACACTTGACTCTTACTAGCTATGACTCTGGACATATCATTTAACCCCAATTGACTCATCTCCTCTCTCCAAAAAAAATGTTTGTCATTTGATTGATTACTCTAAAAGCACAAGTAATAAATTCTTCTAAATATAATTTGTTGGTTAGTCATTTTCAGTCGAGGGATTTGCTTGGCAATGATACTGAATGGTTCATCATTTTCTTCTCCAGTTCATTTACAGATGAGAAAACTGGGGCAAACAGCTTTTAGTGACTTGATCAGAATCATACAGCTAGTAAGTGTCTGAAGCCAGATTTGAATTCAGGAATATGAGTATTCCTGACTCCAGGTCTGGTGTGCCAGCTACTACACCATCTAACTGCACAGAATAATATAAATATAATAGCAACTACATAAATATGGATGTTTACATAACTATATGACATATAAAGCTATATATATATAATACAACTAAACATTTAAATATATATAACTATATAATTCTAATAGTAACTGATATTTATATAGTATTTTAAGCTTTGTCTACTTTGAGCCTTACAACAACTCTTTGAGAAATATAATACAGGTCTTAGGAGCCTTCTCATTTTGCTTATGAAGACAGTGAAGTAGAAAAAAGGGGTTTCCCTGGGTCACACAGTCATTTGAACAAGGTTTTCCTCAATGCAAAGTCTTGCATTATATTGTGTTGATAGTGAGAGAAAGTGATAAAATATCTTTCTTGTGGGGATACTTTGAAGGCTAAGAATAATGCTTTAAAAAGTTTTGTTCTTCTCAAAGATGAAGCCTAAATAAATATAGCTCATTATTATAATTATCAAAATATTAAAATGAAAGTTGTGTGCCCACTCATGAGATTGGAGAGGTGAAGTAAGATGCTGACCATATCCCGTTAAAGGTTGGAATTGGCCACAGATAAATCTCTCATCCATTCTGGGCTTCGATTTCTCACCTGTAAACGTGAAGCTTGAAGCAGGTGATGAGTTTATTGCTTTAAATCTATGGTCCCATATACTTGTTTCCAATCTGGGGGCCAATCTTGTAGGCCATTTAGTTTCACCCTGAGCCCTCAGCACAAATGAGGAGGCCATGTGAAACCATTGCACTTATACTGAGTAGGCTCACCAGACATTGCTGGACGTTGTGATGTTCTGCAGTTTCATTCACTTTGAAAAATTCATACCAAATAATCAAGTCTTTGTGAATCACTTTGGACATCCCACACACTCTTATTAGGGGAATGGGGGAGGAGAGGTTGGGAAGTCAAAACACGTTCTTCATCTAAGCAACAGGAGATGATGAAGAGCCTCAGGCAAAGGAAACACAACGGCCACGAGCTATTAGCAGACTATGCTGTCTAAAAATAACTGTCTCCTTTAAAATTCTATTTTGTCATAAATGAGTTGTAACATTCCCTTGACACATAAAGCAACACAGAAGCTAATTTTACTCATGAGGCCCAAATCCCACAGCCTGTGAGCTCATTGTTTGAGAATCTAAAGTCCAGAAAACCAATAATAAAAGCATGCTGATATTGGAATTACATCATAAGAACATAAATGTAGAACCGTAAAGGATCCCAGTGGCCATCTGGTCCAACCCACTCATTTGGCAGAAAAGGAAACTGAGCCCCATGGAGATAAAGGGACTAACCCAGGGTCCCACACTACAGTGTATGCATACTACAAAATTCATAGTCCAAATATTATTCATTCCTTGATGTAAAACCTTATCTAAAATGTTCATATTAAAAGACATTATCCCTTGTTCCCCCTCTGTGCCTACTCCTACATCTTTCATTTTTTACTCAAGATAATGAATTAAAAAAAAAAAAAACCTCCTCACAGATAATAATAACCCTATAATCGTATGTCCTGGGTTGGAATCCAAGTTCTTAGCTGTGAGACCATACAAATCTCAAATTCTTATAGTTTGCTCATCTGTAAAAAGGGCATAATAACTCTGAATTGTGAGAGATTCACTTTACAAACCTTTAAGAGTTCCAAAGAAATTAATTGTTGGTGTTGCTAAGACTGGCCTTGGTGTCCTGAAGATCAAGGTTGCTGTAGTGTCTCTGAGGGATCCTAGCTATATGACTCTGGGCAAAGAACTGAACCTCTCTATGAAGAGCCCTAGGCAACTCTTTAAGACTACAATTTATAGCAAGTTATCACTGCTCTGCTTTAGTTGAAATAATTTATACACTGAAAATTTCTCCAAACTGATGAAAACACAGATCCTTGGGGGGGGGGGGGAGGGAAGCAAATCTTCTCCCTCCCTTCTGTCCTAGTCACTCACAATTGGCTCTTTGACTATATTTTCCTATCTGTCCTCTCATTCCCACTTTGATACGAGTTCTTTAAGCCTGGATGCTGCCCTTCTTTTCTATCTATACCCTTGGTACATAGCATATACTAATCTCTTTATTCAGAGAAGGAAATGGGAAAACCACTCCAGTATCTTTGCTGAGAAAACCCCAAATGGGGTCACAAAGTGTCAGTCATGACTGAAAATGAATGAAGAACAACAATTCTCCTCATGAATTATTTTCTTTCCAATTTCATTCCTGTTCTTTCTTTTCTTCTTCTTCCGTAGTACTAACCATAAAGTTCTTAAACGTTTACTGGGACAAAGTCAAATAAATCAGTGAGATTATTGATACTGTTTCTTCAGGAGTTTTGTTCTCTGTATAGTTTTTGAGATTCCCACACAGCATATGAACCATCAGTTTATTACTTGCTGTGGACTTGCTTTGAGAATACGACTGAAAATCTTGATTCATAAGGGTTTAAAAACAGAATTAAAACCCCATGAGCACATTTAGTAAGACTAGTTCTTCAAGGGCATACCAAAAATATTGTCACTTTATTGACTGGAATTCAATTCAGAGTTTCTGGTTATTATAAAAATCAATGTGTTCATCTTTCACTGATCATCACCACTGATTTTTTCCTTTTATATGTTTATTTTTAGTTTACAACATTCATTTCCACAAGATATTGAGTTATAAATTTTCTCCCCATTTTCCCCCTACCCACCACCCAAAAACATTGGTCCCACTGAGTATCCCCTCCCTCAGTTTGATTTCTCTTATATCCTCCCCCATACTCCTCTGACTTTCCAGTAGGGTAAGATGGATCTCCATTCCCCAATGCCTGTATATCTTATTTCCCAGTTGAATGTAAAAATAGTAACAATAATAACAATAATAATTTTTTAAACATTTGGTTTTAAAACTTTGAATTCCAGATTCTTTCCCTTCTTCCCTCATCACCCACCCTTATTGGGAAGATAAGCAATTCAATATAGGTTGTACATTTGTGGATACACAAAACATTTCCATAGTGGATATATTGTGAAAGACTGACTATATTTCCCTCTCTCCTATCCCACCCCCCACTTGTTCTATTTTCTACATTGACTCTGTCCCTTTTCAAAAATGCATTGCAACTGATTTTTACTAGCTTATTGTGAAAAGAGTCTCGTAGCTAAATCACATTCATTTATAGTCAGTGGAATAATTTCTTTATTAAAACTCTTTATTTTTAACTTCAACAGTCTCTTTCAATAATTTCAGATACACTATAATGTTCTCTCCATTTTCTCACCCTGCTCCCATATCCTAATTGTTCCCACTGTACATTTTTTCTCACTAACCTAACTTCTTTTGGAATGTTCCAATGCTGAGTATTTCCTGTACTCTTATTTATAAGTTTACAATATGGAAACTGCCTATTTTCCCATTTGCAACCAACATACAGACACCATTTCTTCTTTTTGTCAGCTTGAAGAGTGTTCATTCAAACTTATGTGTTTTCATTTCTAATTTATCCTCAAGAAGGAAAAAGAAACCAGTGATCTCTATATTTGAGTTGTGGGTATGGATGCTGAGTAAGCCCAAACATATAATCAATTTCCAAGTATGTAGAGTTTCCTTAAAGAAATTCAAAAGTCTTCCTTTTGCACATACTATAACCCATCTAGTGTTGGAGTATTTGACCTTCCCAGGATTGGTCGATAGTAACCGTGAGGCCCATGTTGCTTAGTGCCTCAAAAGCTTCACAATGAAGAATGAAATCAAAAGGGTCTGCTTGCCTTAGATTAGAACAAAACCCTTCTCAGCTGATGTGTTTTCCAAAAGTTTGGTATCAACAGCTTTATTTTGCTAGTTTTAAACTTCTACCAGACTTCAAGCTAGCATTAAGACCCTGGATTTATGATTTCCAAGCCTGGGCTTTCTTCACTGTGCCAGGATGTTCCAGCTGTCTTAGGGGCTTTGTTGGCTGACTTTGGTCATAGCCACCCATAAAAAAATAAACAAACAAACAAAAAAAAAACAAATACAAAATGGTTGTTGGTTTGATGTCAGTTTTTCCTTCTGTAGAGATCCTGGTAAGAGAGGCAGAAAAAGGCCTCAGAAGGTGCCAGGAATCATACAGTTTTCATACCATCTATAGCCTTTAACATGACTGTGTTTTCTCTCACTGTGAGATCCTTGTCCAATATCAATGCGTGGTATCCCTTGTGATGAACTTATGGACAGACATAGATCAGAGTAATGCAGGGTGGGCAGACTTGCCCATGATCATTATCATTGCAGAGAATGTTCAAATCAAGGACGTAAGATTCATTTCAACAGCTGAAGATTGACTACTGAAAATCAAATTGCACTGGGCTTTTGTTCTCAATTTTTCAGACTCTGAAATACTGAAATAATATAAGAGTTACCATGTTAATCAGACCTTACCCACAAAGTTGATCCAATTATCACTGTTTATCAATAGCATGATCATTTCATTTCATGCAAATATCCTTTTGTGTTTCCTCTGTGAAACAAAAATATTGCAACTTTGCTGTAACATATTTTTTTTGGCCAGCTGTCCATTTTGACTCACATTGCCATGTACCTAATTGTCACTTGTAACATTATTTTCATGACATTGAATTTTCTCAGAGCTAAATACCATATGTGGGGTGGACCAGCACTGGGTCAAGTACTGGATCCATCTGTCTGAGTATTGTGTCTGTGAAAGAAGTAGCAGAGAACGTGTATTACGGAAGAACATCTGTCATAGAATCATAAGATGAGAGAATCATGTATTTCAAGGTGGAAGGGACCTGAAAAGTTCAACCCTCATTGCACAGATGAACGAATTATGGTCATAGAGATTAAGAGACTTACCTATGGTCATGTAGGCAAATAAAAATCAGAGCCAGAAATAGAACTTCAACTATTGACCAAAAAGTCAGCATTTTTTTTCCTACTGAACCACTTTCCCCTTTATATCCTTCTTAATGTCAACCTGAAAGATTATGAATATGTTTTGAAACACACAATTTTCTCTAAGGTATTAATTATGGTTCATCTATAAAACAAATCATTCTTTGTAGAAAAATCTAAATTATTTTGAAGAAATTTTCATGTTTATGTCACCTTTTTGAATAATACATTCCAGGTAAATTAAAGAATTTCCTATGATAAGGACTCTTGAAGTAAGTCCTTGTGCAATAGTTTTTTTCCACACATGGTGGTGATCATGGGATTCCGGAGACTGTACCAATTTAATTCAAGCTTTCCAATCTGGAAAGGCTTTGCATATAGCTCTTGGATTGGCATATGTATAAAGAATGAGCATAGTTAAGTTCACAGAAGTTCATCATGAGAAGATTGGACATCCAGGATTTTTTTTTTTGCTCCTCTCCTCTCCTCTCCTCTCCTCTCCTCTCCTCTCCTCTCCTCTCCTCTCCTCTCCTCTCCTCTCCTCTCCTCTCTTTTCCTCTCCTCTCCTCTCCTCTCTTGTTCTCTTCCCCTAATAACTCACAAAGATATAACTCTTTTCTTATCGTAACTCACAAAGACAATCTACTAAGTTATAGATGAATTGGTAAAGGCTGTGCCCTAAGTTACTGACTGATTAAAATAATTCTTAAGCTTATATTTCTTAAGTCTCAAGAACTGCCCTCTAGTTCTGGTATCTAGGAATTGGTAGACAAGTTGTTGCTCACATTATCCTTATAAATCATTATTTTAAAAATATCTGTCATGTCCCCTCTCAGGCATCATATATTCAAACTGAAACTGTAAACTTTTAAAAAAAAATCACCCAAAGGACATCCCAGCACCATGATCATTTTATTTATTGTTCTCTTCAAATTTTATGCTTCTATTATAGCTTCCTGGATAATCAGACCCATAATGCTGCTGTTTAACTGACATCCTTATGCAATATTTCCACACTCTCACCTCTACTTTCCATTTGACACTCCAGTTCCTGACCTTAGGCCATTGGCTTTGGGTTGGTAAGCATTCATTATATCTAGCCTGACTAAGATCCACCATGCTGCTCTCCAGTCTTCAACTTCATGTCATGGTATATACCTGCCCCCATCCTCCTCTCCAAACTCTGACTTTGATAACATTAATAAAATCCATACTGCAGGTAGGTCCTGAGTATATTAATAATGAATCCTCTGAATTAGTAGCATACTTTCAAATTTATACTTTTCAAAGTTATAATTATATAAAATACGATAAATTGTTCCATCCAAATAGAAATATGCAATACAAATTCAAAAACCATGACTACTCCTGGGGCCTCAGTACTCATATTAATTGGGGCCTAACTGTATCACTCAGTTGCCCTGTGATTCAGATCATTATCCCTATGACTCCCCTACCAAGTCAATAGTTAATGGCCATAGCTCCCTTATAGATATAAACTTTATTTCTTCTTGGTACTGGTTTTCCCAATACATAACCAAGTGCCTGGCAAATAGTAAGTACTTAATTATTTATTTACCAGTCATCCAAATGAAACAAAACGAAACAAGATTGTGAACAAGAGTAGGAAAAAAAAATTATCAATACTCTATCATACTCAATGTTTGGGGAGAATTTTTAGCTACAGAAGCAAATGTGTCAATGAATTATTGATTCCTCTCCTACAATATAATCAAAAGATCAGAATTAAATAAGGACCTCTCCAGGATTTCAGTCATCAGTGATTGCCTTGGTATGGTTCCTGTCTCTATCAGTGAGGAACAAAGCCCTTTAGGCCTTAGGAGATAATCTTTGCAAGTTCTGTGAATCTAAAAATTATTCACCCTGAGACCACCCTTGCATGGAGCCTCTCCAAGTACAACTAGATTCATTATCAGTCATTAGGAGGTCCAAAGTCAAACCTTTCCAGTTAGTATTCTGCTGGCACAGTCTCTGATATCCCAGCATTGACCTCATGCTACAATAAGGCATTGGGAGAGAATTTTAATGGAGGATTGTGGAGTAATGTTAATAGTTATTTCTCTACAGATATATATATATATATATATATATATATATATGTTGAGCTGGAAATACACTTAAAATATTCAGCTTGTTCATGACTTTATAGGTGACTCAATTATTAGGAATAGATTATCACAGTATAAGAAGGGGAAGATACAAAAATATCAAAACAAATCTAATTTTTAAAATTATGTTTTAGATTTTTTTGTTATTTTCTTAACAGTTTAATAAAAAAAAAACAACAACAATTTGGCCATGGTACCATGGATCAAATATAATATCTAATTGCATTTATATTTAACTATATTCAAAATGCATGAGTTTCCATGAACACCAATTATAGCCACTTCTGCAGAAATGTAAGCATGTGACATGTGAATCAATTGCATGAGACCAAAAGAGCCTTAAAATGACCTTAGTCAGTTAAAACAGCATTTGCCAAATGAAAAGATAGTACAGCCAGGAATAGCATAAAATTAGGATGTAAATTCATTGATCAAATTTTATTCAGCTGGAGAGTGGAAGGATGGAAGCTATACTACCTTATAAAATGAGAGACATCAGCATGCCATAATTGCCAGAGAGACAGCCTTGAAGTGAAAGAGATCTGAGTTCAAATCCTGCCCCTAATATATACTGACTGTGTGACTCTGGTCAATATTTCTCAGTGACTTAATCAGCTCTTTAAGGCTATAAGTTGCAGAAAGGAACCAGGACTGATAGAAGGAGTTTCCTCAATAGAAACGTGCTTTACCAATAAAATCACAGGCGTAGTTCCTATCTCTGTTACCTCTAAAATTAATGGGAAAAATCAGTTCAAAGAAAGGTTGATGAGGGACCCAACAACAAATGGTACTGAAGCACAAATCTAGAGAGACAACAAGTGAAAGATAAATTTGTTTGTATCTGTTTTATAGCATCTTGATTTCTCATAAGTTCATTAGCTTCCATTTTCTCTGATCTAATTCTGAAGGAATTATTGTCTTCAGTGAGCTTTTGAAATTCTTTTTCCATCTGGAAAATTCAGCTTTTTAAGACATTCTTCTCCTCATTGGCTTTTTGGGCCTCTTTTGCCATTTGAGTTAATCTATTTTTTGAGGTGTGATTTTCTTCAATCAGGTTGTTGACTCTTTTTCATGATTTTCTTGCATCCTTCTCATTTCTCTTCCCAATTTTTCCTCCACTTCTCTTATTTGGTTTTCAAAACCCTTCTTAAGCTGCTCTATGGCTTGTAGGCAGTCTACATGTTGCTTGGAAGCTTTTGGTGTGGGAGTTCTGACTGTGTTGTCTTCCTCCCTTTCCATGCTTTGATCCTTTTTGTCCCCAAGAAAGGAATCTAAGGTTTGATTGCTGAGCTTGGTTTGTTTTTTATCCTTGCTCATATTGCCAGTCAATTATTTAACTTTTGAGCTTTTTGCCACAGTAGAACTCTGCTTCCAGAGAGGAGAGCTTTGTCTCAAATCACTGGGGTTTTCACAGCTTCTGAAGCTATTAGTTGGGTACCCTCTCTGCAGCACCTACAAGCTCTGGCCCACTACCCACACACCCCAGGACCTCCACCCAAGACAGCGATCCAGATCTAAGCAAGTTAAACCAAGAACAATTACCCTCTGAATGGTTGCTTGGTCCCCCTACAATCTGCAGTCCAGGAGCTCTGAAGTAGCCACATAGAGGCAGCTGCATGGCCGCTAGGCCTCCTCCACTTTTCACCTGGCTGGGGTGGGGCAGTGCAGGGACTTGGCCATGCTCTGTCCTCCCCAATTCCGACAGAGTTCCACACTGACCTTTTGCTTTGCCTTTAGCATTTATGGTTTGATAATTCTGGAAAACACCACTGCTACTGATGATCTACTCTCCCGAATTCAGCTCCAGTTGCTGCTAGTCAAGGTTGCCCTGGGGTTGCGCTTGGCTCCCAGTGCCCTGTAATAGACCCTTCTTGTAGGCCTGCCAGGTTGCCTTCAATAGGAGATTTATTTTTTTCTGTCACTTTGTAGGTTCTGTATTTCTAAAGTTTGTTTAGAGTTATATTTTATAGGTATTTTAAGTGGTTGGGGAGGGCTCGCAGAATTTTCCTGCTTCTATGCTGCCATCTTGGCTCTGCCCCCAGTGTCATTTCTCTTTTTTAATTTTTGATTAAAACTATTTTTACTTTAACTTTTATTTCTGAGATATTGATTACTATTCTTTTTTTTCCGCCTCCTGCCTTTTATTTTATCTTTGTATATATCTGTCATTTTTATAATGTTTCTTGAAAGTAACATATGGCCTTCATTTTTATTACATTAGAAACTATGAGATATTTAGTCACTATAGCAGCTGCAAATAATTTTAATCTTGAGATTCCCAGAACATAGAAACTAATGGTCTCTCGTACTCTATATCAGTCAGACTTGTCTTGAATACTATGTGTTCATGACATATTTTAGGGAGGACATTGATACATCAGAGAAGATTCAGCAGAAAGTGACCAAGATGAAGAATTTGCTTAAAAGCAAGCCATCCAAGGACAATTTGAAGGAACTGGGGATGTTTAGCTTGGAGAGGAGAAGGCTTTTTTTGTTTGAGGGGGAAGGAGTCTTTATTCAATGACAAATGCTGGGAAAACTGAAAATGAATTTAGTGAACTATAGATTTAGATGTTATACTATTATAAATTCCCAATGGATAAATGATATATAAAAAGTTACAATATAAAATATTTGAAGAGAATAGAATATTTTAATAGTTGTGGATTAGTGAAAATTATGATTAGACAAGTGATAGAATAATATTAAATTATAATAGCATTTATATAACAGCCACCATGTGCCAAAAGCTGTGCTAAACACCTTACAAGTGTTATCTCATCAGATCCTCACAAAAATCCTAGTTGGTAAGCATTAGTATTCCCATTTTATGGTTGAAGAAAATAGCTGATAAGCTGATAAGCATTGGAGGGTAGATTTGAACTCAGGTCTTTCTGAATTCTAGAGTTTGGGTCTTCTTGAGTTCAAGAGTTCCATGTGCATTCTCTAATCTCTAGATAAATTCTTTCTGAGTTCTAGAATTCAGGTCTTCTTGAGTTCCAAATCCAGCACTTTCTCCACTGTATCATCAACTGCTTTTTTATGGAGAAGAGAACACAAAACCTACTATCAATTACCTGAAGACTTGTTACATGGAAGAAAAGATATTCATCTTTGTTTTTTGATTGCAGATAATAGAACTTGGAGCAATAAGTAGGAGTTACTGAGTGGCATTTTGAGGCCATATATATATATATATATATATATATATATATATATATATATATAAATATACATCTTTTTTTCTAACATTTAGAAGTATTAAAAAAGTGGAATGGGCTGAAGCAAGACACAATGGTTTCCTATTCAATGGATGTATTTAAGTAAATAGTGGGAAAGGAGCATATGAGGAAAAAGGAAGAGGAGGGAGCAATATTTCAAAATGACTTTCTGGACCTTTGCTGCATCTAAGTTATTTCTAAAGAACACATATTGGTCTGTGTTCCACAACTATTTTTAAGTAGGGTATAGAGAGCATTTGCATTCATGTATGGGTCAGATTGATTAGCCTTGGAAGTGTCTTCAGATTAAGAGATTTTGAGAACTAGAAACAATATTTAACCTCTTGAAGTATTTGGTTTTGATTTTTTTTTTCTGGTAGTCATTCTTTCCATTACCATTGTTTTAATCATTGTGTGTATTGCTTTCCTGGTGCTGGTGATCTCAGTTGGCATTCATTTATATCACTTCTCATTCATGTGTATATTCATCGTAGTCATTGTTGCTGTTTTTTGTGGCACAGTAATATTCCATTCCATTCATATATCACAATTGGTTTAATGCAATTGTCAGACATCTGCTTTGTTTCAAGTTCTTTGCTTCTACAGAAAGGCCTGTTATAAATATTTCCATGTTTCTGTGTCCTTTTTTATTCATAGGTCTACTTGATGGATATGCCTAACAGTGGAATCTCTGAGTCAAAAGGTAACGTCATATTGGTCACCTCCTTAGCAAAATTCAAATTGGTCCCCAGAATGGTTAGATTCATATGCAATGCTGTGAAACATTGCCTAGGTGTTGGGATGGGAGAGGGTTCCACTTGGGAGAGAAACTCTATGAATGTGAGCAGTATAGAAGATAATTCACATTTCAATCATTTATTTAGACATTAGAGAATGCTCATGTATGGAAAACTTATAAACATGATTGGAACAGAATATACGGATCATTTAACATTGAGTATCACAGGGTGTACACAGGGTAGGAACTCTATGATATGTTTAATAAAGAATCTGCATATTCTTCAAATTTTTATATGAACTATAAAATCCACCAAAAGCCAAACTCCCAAGTGTATGTGATCATTATTACAAAGGACTCAGAGGAAAAAAAAAATCTCATTAGTCCTCAATGGATCCACATAGGGGAGAAACTCTATTAATAAAGTTAATGCTGTAAAGATATCTTTCAGAGAATAGTCCCAAACCTTAATACGTGTACATTTAGGAGAAAAACACCTGTAAGTATGGTGAATATGGGAAAAGATTCAATCAGCATCCTCATTTTTATAGCCACCAGAAAATACTCTGTCTTTTATTTGTTGTCCTCACTGTTCATGCTGTATACACAACCACCCCACCTCCTTTTCTGAGATGGCATTATTAGATATCTCATTTCCCATATAAATCATCTGTCATCACTGAACATATGCTTCAGCCTACATGCACCCACATGTCATTTCTCCATTGCTCTTTGGATCACCTGCCACTTTATCTCCCTTGACATTATGGTGTTCCAAGCTTTGAACAGAGGGAATCACTAGAATGTTTGCTTTCTAAAAAAAAAAAATGACTTGTTTTTGTTTTCCTACCAAGAAGTAGCTTGAAAGGGAAGGCTATACCAACAGAATGTAAACTCAAACAACTTCTGTCATGCTGGAAAGAATTTGAATTCTATCTGGGTGACAGACTGGGTTTGTGAACCAAAGCTCAGCATAGATACGAGTGGAGAGGCTCAGAATAATCTCTTGGTCATTAAGTGATGAATTCTTTGGTCATGGGAACCTACAAAATCAAAGCAGTAGCTGGTACTTTAAAATTCCCTTTTCCCTCTTCTTTATCCTTAGATTAGGGACTAGACCTGTGATTGAACTGATGTAGAGAAAGATCTTGGGTCAGGAAATCTCTCAACCAATGGAAGTTGGTACCTTCGCTGCAATTCATAGTCATACGGAGTTTACCAAGAACATTGAGAAGTTAAGGATTTGTCTGTAGTCACATGGTCAATAAATATCTAAAGTGGAACTTCAATTCTTTCTGGCTAGGAACGAAGGGAGGAGAGTCTAAATAGAACAAACTGAGATCTAGAGGTGAATCAGAATAGGGGAAGATATGGAGGAGAACAGACCAAGTTTAGTATTTAATGAAAGTTTGAGTGTATCCTTTCATTGAATTTTATTACTTGTTCTTAGCCTAGGTGACTTTATTAGCAACACTTCAAATGTGTCTAAATACCTTTGTCACATACTATTATAAACAACTAAATGAAATGTATATCATGGCACTTGTGTAACAGTATAACAACTCAATTGGATAAGGGAAAAGCTTGATCATTGTGAGGTCATGAGCCGGCTCTCAAACTTCCCTTCTTTGCCTTGCCTATCCTTGTCTTTTCCTCTGTTCTCTATTCCTTCTTCCTGGTTTGTTCTTCCCACGCTATACAACCTCTTCTCTCTCTGTTCTTCCTTTTCTCTTTTCTTCCCCACTCTAAGAACTCTACTGCTGAGACATAATACCATGTGAGCAGTTCTGTAAGAGACAAAAGTGTGGGGACTTAATGTACCATGATGAAAAGAACCCATATTGAAGGAAAAATGGAAAAATCATGTATTTTTTTTCCCTTTTGTACTGAGTAAAATTTACTTCTCTTATAAGCATACTCCTGAAACGGATGAAGAAAAGTCCTCTTTTTTGCTTAAAGAGTGGTTGATATTATGCTTCTCCCTGCATTTATAAGTGGAGCTCTGACTACCTCCATTCTATACTCTGCCATCCAAAGCAACAGTCAAGGAAATGCCACATTATACATTATTCTTTGATGACTAGTTATTTGCTTGACTCATTATGGTGAATGGAAAGCAGTAAATCAGTGTTTTTTTTTCCCCTATGTGTATTCACAAATGATCTAAACTACCTACACAAGCCTACTTTCACATGGTTCCTAGTGAACAGGCATTAACTAATTAGTAGGGTGAACCTGAACCCAAAGGAGATGACTTTTGGGGTGTTTCCAAAGACTGTGTTACTTTAAAAAAATGTATGAGTAGTCTGCTAGGATGATCATGATGTGAGAAGATTTAATATTTTAGATAACACTGATGAAATTATGCATTTAAGAAGGTTTTATTGTTGGTTTAGTAACTTGTGATTTCCCTTATTTTAAAAAAGCTATCCTTTCTCCAAAAAATGCCATTTTATAAATAACCTTTCTTCACAGTCAAATTGATACATATCTTAAGCTGATTTCTCTCTTATATGCTGAGGGCTATGTACAATTTACATCTGCGAACAACCTAAAAAATGGAAAATAACCCCCAACCTGCTTGAATGGAAGTCAAAATAATGGCTTAGTGCACTTCCTTTCATGGATGACTAAAGAGACTGAAGTGACAAAGTCTTATAATGTTTCCATTAATGCAATTGTCTTTCCATTCCAGGATGAGGTTCTAACGTCACTTAAAGTGAAAAATCTCCTCTAGTAGTGCAAATGATGTTCCCCAAAAAGTCCAATTTGGGAATGACAGAACAAAGCCAAACTTTAGAGCTGTTCTCATGGCTGGGAACGAATGAGGAGCTCCTTTCCAAGCACATTGTCAGGTTGTGTCTCTCAGGAAACAGAAGAAGGAAATAGCCTCCTGGTATTCCATGCAAGATGCTATTGCCAAAAATCAGATTTTATGAATAAATATTAATTAGGACTCCTGCTCCTGAGCCTTCTCAGATGTCATTGGGCATACATTTGCTCCAGAGTATCGTGCACTGTATAAGAGAAAAAATATGACATTAGTAATCAGAGGACCCATGCTTGAATTCAAGGGCAGTTCTGCTGCTAAAACAAACTAGCTAACACAAACTATGATACTTGGCCGGATCACACTCCCTCGTAGGACCTCACTTTCCTCATCTAAAAAATGAGGAGATAGGATTTAGTGCTTTCAAAGCTGAATTGTTCTGCAAACAGTGACAATATCTAAATTCTCTACTCTGTGTATTTTCTCCTTATATACTATTGTGACCCTTTGAGGCTTAGAGAGTAAGAAATGGGGATCCAGGGAGAAAGTGGGAGTTAAGATCTCTCTCTCTCTCTCTCTCTCTCTCTCTCTCTCTCTCTTTCTCTCTCTCTCATAAATCTGGACACTTATTCAATCTATAGACTTTGAAAAAATGTAAAATAGGCAAAATTAGCAATATTGACAGTCACTTTTTCTTAGAGAAGTTAAAAGTGAAATACGCAGGCCAAGTAGGAGGTTGGGAGTGCATGTAAGTCAGGAGATACTTAACTTTCTTGTTTAAAAGAAGATACATGAAAACCTAAGGCACCATCTATACATTAGCATAAATTCACATCTAATTCTCTACAGTGGAGGATGATAGATAAAGTGATGTCACCCACCTCCTATAGCAAAAAGCAGTTGAAGAGGAAATGTGAAATCAAGGAGCTTGACATAAGGTCAAGCTAATCCAGATCATTCAAGGTACATGTGCAGGTGAGACAAGAAAGAGGGCAACAACCAAATATGAAATGGAACAGATCTCATGACTTTCTATAGCAATCTCACCTTGTCAATGAAGATAGTAGAAGAGTCAAATTCTCATTCTACCTTTTCCATACTTCATATCCCATGTAGGTGAAAATTTCACTAAGGATGATAAGAATAAATACACTTGACCACCTACAGGCAGGAGAAATCTGTCTTAGACATGAAGCAATTTTAAAGACACCCAAGGCTGATTTTTCAGATAACTCAAAGAAGAACAAATTCTAAAATAATAATGCTTTTCCAAGTATCAGAGAAGGCACTAGCAAATACTGATTATTTAGATTGCATCTTTAATAAAGTTATTTATAGGGAAAGGCAGGCTTACACAAGCAATATTCTTCAATGGACCACATTTTTAACATCATGCAGTTGATTGAGAGGTATACAGAAAATAAAATCTTACTTTGCTGATTATGAAAAAGAAACTGACTTGAGGCGTCAAAATGCTGCCTTAAAGGCTTTCTTTTGCTAAAGTGTCTTCCATCTACTCATTAAAATTATTCAAGATTCCTTGAAATGCATAATAAAAAAATAACCTTGTTCAGCAAACCACTGTAGCACCTCAGGAAAAAAAAAATGCTCAAAACTAAATTTAAGCCTTATGAGCCGCTTATCACATTTGGATAATATTTTTAATTGTCATTTATTTTCTTTTGGTATCAATCATTTAAAAAGAGTTTGGATATATATTTACTTTAAAAGGCTTTCTATTCCTTCATTCATTCATTCATTCAATAACACCTGACAAATGATTGTGTTGTTCCCTTCTGCTTCCCACCAATTACTATAGAACAGTAAGGTCATTAATTTAGTGCTGGAAGGGATCACCAAGGCTGTCTAGTCCAAACCTCTCATTTTACAGATGAGAAACTGAGGTAGAGAGAAGTGAGGCAATTTGCTTAAGATCACAAAGGTGGTAAGTGCTGAAGCCTGGATTTGAACCCAGATCTTCTGAAGCTAAATCCAGCTACACTTTACCATCTTACCACCCTGATAGAAGTGGAAGTCATGTCACTTCCATGATGAGCTCCTTTGGTGGTTATTTGACAGAATTTAGAGTTTAAAATGGGGGTGTGTGTGTGTGTGTGTGTGTGTGTGTGCATGTCTTTTCTTCCTAACATTTTTACTCTGTTTTCTGGATGGTAAATCAGTAGACACAGGTTCTGGTCCCAGTGTGACTATGGGGGTGACTTGCACTAGTTACCTCACTTCTATGGGCCTCATCTGTAAAACAAGGAGGTTGGCCCAGTTGACTTATGATAATAAGAAGGCATCCATACTTGTCTTCTTTACTTTTTGCTTATCTTCCTTCCATAAATATGAACATCCTTCAAAGAACTGACCTAGGCCTTCTTCTCATGTCTCAATATATCTCAATATACTTCCTCCATGAGGGATCCCAGTATGTAAGTATGAATGCCTAACTGGGGTAGTGACCCTAGTGGTGATGCTTCTCTCCTTGAGAGAAAGGATTATTTTGTCATTATCTTTATGTCAACAGTGTATAACTTATAATAGACACAATGGCATTGTTTTAGAAGTGTTGAATTGCATGTGGATTGTGGGTGCCCACACAGATGAAACAATATAATAGACGGACATGTGTTTTATGAAAAGTGACCCTAGTTGAGCCACCTATGTAGTGGAGATGCCATGATTTATAGATCTATAGGGAGTTATATATGTCTATCCGTCTATTGTCTTACTATCCATTAATCCATCCATCTATCCATTCATCTCTCTCTCTCCTCTCTCTCTCTTTCTCTCTCTCTTTTCTCTTTCTTTTTCTTCTCTCTCTCTCTCTCTCTCTCTCTCTCTCTCTCTCTCTCTCTCTCTCTCTCTCTCTTTCTCTGTCTCCGTCTCTGTCTCTCCCTCTTTCTCTCTCTCACCTTTCTCTCTATATATTTGAGTAAATCATCCTGACAAATGAGGATGGTGCTACAGAATTGATGCTTCACAACAACCAGGAGCCTTACTTTTTCCTCATTAAAGCCTGTAAATAGATTTTTTCCTTATATAGGATAAATTCATGTTAACATCAACGAAAAGCTCATGTTGTTCTTTGGTTTAACATTTTTGTCTCAGTCTGTCACATTCTGGTTCTTTCTTTTAAATTATTTTCCTTTCATACTATTCCCTCTCCCTTCTTATTTTCTAATTCCCAAGATGCCTTGACTCTCTTCCATTATTCTATCTTCCCTTTACTCGAGTGTCTCTCCACTCTAAGGTAAGCATTTTTTCTCAGATATAATTATCCTCAACTATAGTTGTCAGTATGGCACATTAGAAGGAATGCTGCATTTGGGATAGCAAGACTTACATTCAAATCATTATTCTATTACTCACTGCCCTGTCACAGGCCTCACGTCTTTCATTTTTAAGATGAAGAGTGCTACCTTCACTTTCCAGCTCTTAATCTATGATTTATTATTATTATTATTATTATTATTATTATTATTATTATCTAAAATGTAATATTTATTTTTAATGTTGTTTTTAATTTAGAGTTTTCAATTCTCTCCCTCCATCCCCCACTTATTGAGAAGACAAGCAATATGATATTAATTATACACGTCAAATCATGCAAAACACATTTCTATATTAGCTATGTTGCAAAAAAGCAAGAAAACTAAAATGAAAAAATTATACTTCAATTTTCCCTCAGAATTCACAGTTCTCTGTCTAACGGTGGATAGCATTTTTTTCCATCACGAGTACTCTGGAATTGGTTTGGATCATTGTATTGATCTTGCGTTTCACAGACAATCATTGTTACAATCTTGCTATCATTATGAACCATGATCTGGTTCTGCTCACTTCATTTTGCAACAACTCATACAAGTCTTCAAAGATATCTTCAGAAACCATTCTGCTTATCATTTCTAAAATCATAATAGTATTCCATCACAATCACAAGTCACAACCTGTTTAGCCATTACACAGTTGATGGGAATCTTTTAAATTTCCAATTATTTGCTCCCACAGAAAGAGGTGCTATAGATATTTTTGTACACATAGGTCCCTTTCATTTTTCTTTTATCTCTTTGGGATGTAGACCTAGAAGCGGTATTTCTGGCTCAAATGGCATGCAGTTTTACAGTTCTTTGGGACGATAGTTCCAAATTATTCTTTAGAATGGATGGACTAGTTCACAACTCTATCAACAGTATATTACTATCTGTGTTTTTCCACATCCCCTCTATTTGTCAGTCCCCTTTTCTGTCATTTTAAGTAATCTGATAGGTGTGAAGTGATACTTCAGGGTTATTTTAATTTATATTTCTCTAAGAAATACTGATTTGGAACATTTTATGTGCATACAGATAGCTTTGATTTCTTCTTATGTAAACTACCTATTCATTTTCTTTGACCATTCATCAATTGGGGAATAAATTTTATTTCTATAAATTTGATGCAGTTACCTATACAGTTGAGAAATGAGGCCTATTTGAAGAGGGACATGCTGTAAAAATCCTTTCCCACTTTCCTACTTTCCTTTTATTTTGGCTGCATTGGTTTTGTATGTGCAAAACATTTCAAGTTTCGTGCAATCAGAATTATAAATTTTACTACCAATGATCCTTCTATCTCTTGTTTGGTCATATACTCTTCCTTTATCCACAAATCTGACAGATAGCTTTTTCCATGCTCCTCTAATTTACTTATGATATTATCTTTTCTGTCTAAATCATGTACCCATTTCAATTTATGTTGATATACATATACATATATATGTGTATGGGAGATGTTCTACACCTAGCAATCATTGAATCATTTTTCCAGTTTTCTCAGCAATTTTTGTCAATGATGAGTTCTTGACCCAAAACCTTGGAACTTTGGGTTTATCATTTTTTTTTTATTATCACGGTCATTTACTACTGTCTATTGTGTATCCAATCAATTTCATGGATCTGATACCTTATGTCTCTGGCAGTACCAGAGTGTTATGGTGAATACCCCTTTGTAATAGAGTTTAAAATCTGGTACCATGAGGCTACCTTCCACCGTATTTTTTTTTTCCTTTGATTCCCTTGATATTCTTGATCTTTTATTCCTTCAAATTAATTTTCTTTTTATTTTTTTTTCTAGCTCCATAAAATAATTCTTCCGTAGTTAATTTGTATGGCACTGAATAAATAAATTTATTTAAGGGAAAATTTTAATTTGATTATATTGGCTTGGCCCACCCATAAGTAATAAATATTTCTCCAGTTATTTAGATCTGTCTTTATTTGTATAAAACTTTTGCAACTATGTTCACGTAATTCCTGGGCTTTTCTTGGCATGTAAATACCCAAGCATTTTATCTTGTCTGCAGTTCTTTAATCTATGATTCTATAAATATAGTGCCCACCATTTGGCTGTACTTTTCTATAAACAATGCCATAGCTCATAGGAAGAAAAGTGCTCAGTATACTATACAAAGATTTCACATAAATGACAATTTATCAAATGAGTTTTGATAATTTGAAAGGACAGTTATTACTCTTCTGGGAAATTAAGTCTTCAGAGAAACAAAGATAGTAAAATGGAGGCTCCAAATTACAACTCCAATTAAGAATCCCCTGTACACCACCATACTTTCACTGAAATCTTGCTATGCCTACTGCGATGCCCGCACTATTGAAGAAAGGCTTGACCATGCAACAGGGTATCTTTGAAAAAAAATGAATTGATTAGAGTTGAGAATACAAGAAAAATCAACACCATTTTCCAAACACTTCCTTTGTGAAACATAAAATAGATTTTCCATGGCAGTGACTGTCTAGCAATCACTGCCTTTCTTTGGAGACGGTTCTGAATAATGACACTGGATATTCCCTTTTGTAAAACAGAAAAAGGTGAAAAGGGAGGGGGGAGGAAATTTCACTAGTTAGAAGTGAATAATCATTGGTGTAGAGATGGATAAATGAACTTAGTGGCAAGGGAAAACAATTGTTATTCTTTTTGGAAGAAAAATAACATTTCCAATTGCCTATAATGTAATATAGTGAGAGAGTAAATCAAAAGAGTGTATGCAGAGCTTATCAGTGGATATTGGGCCAAATTGCTGGATGGTGCTTTGAATACCAACCACATTAAGAAGACAGATGGAACAATCCTTCGATACTGTTCTGTTTCATCTGGGATGTTAATATGCCACAGAACATCTCTCACTTAAAGAACATCAAGTACTTTGTCTGTATCATGTCAGCCTGTCCTCAGTATCTAGTTACAAATGCTTTCATCACACAAAAAGGATTGTAGGAATATTACATACAGGTCACGACTTTGCAACTGGAAAACCACTGGCAATGATTGTCTCAATTATCCCTTATTTTTGTTATAAAAGCCATGTTCCTAGTGGCTGAAACTGTGAGAATGTAAGACTTTCACGTATCTAATAATAGCCTTATGGAGTCAGCAACTGGGAGGGGTGGGATGGGGAGTCACAGCCTCTGTCCAGCATCCAGAAAAAGTCTTTGTAAAGTTGGCTGTCATCTTTGCCACCAACAGTCCTAAAATCTCTAATTGTTAGGATGCTTATAGTGGCAGTATCTCCTCTTTCTAACTTATATCTCTTGAAGAAGAGGGAGTAGTGTTTTGGGGAGGAAGAAGTTCAGGTCTATTACCACATGACTTTTCTTACCTATCAGTATCCTAGAATTTGAAGGGCTGTCATATAGAAAGGATGTCCACCTTAATTCTACTTAGTCTCATGGGGTAAAACTTGGAGGATTTGCAGGAATAGCAGAAAGGCAAAATAAGAGAAAAAAAATCTTCCCACCAATTACAGTTATACAAAAATGGAATAAAATCCTATTTAAGCAGATAGAAAATGGTGATGTGGGAGTTATTGCTGAACTATTTGTCTGTGTCAGACCATTGAATTCTTAGAACAAAGAACAAGCTTAGCACAAATTTAGAAGAAAGGGTACAAATAAAAAATATGTTGTGTACAATTAAAACACCTTCCTCATTTCCTATTAAAATGAGTTATTGATTATGAAAACTGGATGTGAACAGAATAGAAGACAGAGACAGAAAGTACAACAACTTTATGTAAAAGTTTAATAGATAAAATTTAATTAGCAAAGCAATAATGCCAAAAGAACCCGTGAAATTCCTTAGTCTGCAAGGACTTGACATATTCACCAAGAAGAGGGACAGAGATATAGTAAACAAGGGCAGAACCAGTTTTAACCTTTGCTCTCTGTTTTATAGAACAATGCTGTACATGATTTTCCAAAGTCTACCTCAAAAATAAGCTTATAGTCTAAAAAGTATTTGTCCTTAGATTCCATATCTATACCCTTGGTTGAGATCCCACCAAGCAAAATAATTTTAAATATATTAAAAGGATAAAATTAGCAGGAAAACAAACATTAGGAAATAGTAAGGATCCATAATGGTTATTATGACAACCTTTTTTCCTTTTCAAGGATAACAAAGACTTCACACTTGGACTCTAACATTACAATCACAGGCATACTTTTAGGAGAGGTAACCATGCAATAAAAAAGATCAAAGAAGGGAGGAGTGGCTTGATTAAACCAAATGTACATGGAGGAGATCTGTACTGGAAGTGACACAACTGTGACGACATTGTGGGATCAATTCACAAAATATATGTAGAAAGAGAAGACAGAAAATCATGGAAAAATATCTCAGACTTTACTAATATTAAAAAAGTCAGCCAAGGGCACACCAGAAACTATCACTCTATATGCTTAATGACCCTGCTACAAAACACACACAATTTTCATAATAATCTAACCTTACATCAAGAAGATCTTTAGGAGAGTATTAGCAGGGAATAATATGGCTTTGAAAAGCCATATTCCAAGGAAGACAACATCTTTACAATCACAGAAGAGGTAGAGGATCCAATCATTCTACTTACTGTTTGTCAATTACTTTTTAAAAAATAATTGGGAGTGCAAAAAGCTTCTTTTTGTATTTTCCAACCAGGTGTTCCTCATCCATGTATTGGCACTTTGTATGATTCCTTGAAAAGTTGTAAATACCCCCAATTAACTATAAAGGACATGTGAAGTAAAGCTATCTGAATCCAGAGAAAGAACTAATAAGTAGAACTATGTATTGAATAATTTTACAAGCACATATATATGTCTACACCTATTTATGTCTAATAGTAGCCATCTCTAGGGTGGAAGGAATTAAAAAAAATAGACATCATGATCTTGTATATTTGAAAGGAATAGCAAGTTGTGCAAAGAAGATTTGTAGTTTTATGTGCAATTATCTCTGGATTTTACTATTTAATGGAAAGGCTTGGTTTATTCCATAAATTAAAAATAAAAATTTTAAAATGAATAAATATTTTTTAAAAAAAAGAAACCTATAATAACAGATATACCCTTGTTCAGTGACCAATTTGTTACCAATATCAGGCAAGGTATGAAGAAAGAAGATTCATGCTTACCTATAATGGGCAAAGTTTAAGTTGGAGAAAATCCTCATGGATATTGAGGTTTTCTAAATGTTTGTTTTCATCACTATATTTAACTCCCAAACACTGATAAGCAGAGATGTGGTCCATAGCCAAGCAAAAGTATTTGACTAAATAAAAATGCCTCATTATAGGATGCCCATTGTCCAGACTGTGGTAATCCATGAAGCAAAAGTTCTAATTTAGGTCTGGGAACCTCATTTAAAAAAAAATACTTTGATGACATGATTCATTGTAATTGATTTTTCGTGCAATAATGTGGATTTTATTTTGCTATTTTAAAAAATGTGGAGACAGTTGGCTTAATTAGACTCATAAAGGGGTCTGTGATACAGAAAAGGTTAAGAAACCCTGCTTTAGTAATTGTGTGTGTGTGTGTGTATGTGTGTGTGTGCTTGTGTGTGTGTGAAGATAGACAAATAGAGAAGTAAATATATCTTG
>CM053591.1:190924398-190961466 GCA_028646515.1 Pseudochirops corinnae
AGAAAAATTGGGAAGAGAAATAAGAATGATGCAAGAAAATCATGAAAAGGGAGTCAACACCTGAATGAAGAAATTAACACCTTAAAAAATAGATTAACTCAAATGACAAAAGAGGCCCAAAAAGCCAATGAGGAGAAGGATGTCTTAAAAAGTCGACTTTACCAGATGGAAAAAGAATCTCAAAAGCGCTCTGAAGAGAATAACTCCTTCAAAATTAGAGTGAGCAAATGGAAGCAAATGACTTTATCAGAAATCAAGATACTATCAAACAGATCCAATCAAATGAAAAAATGGAAGACAATGAGAAATATCTCCTTGAAAAAACCACTGACTTGGAAAACAGATCCAGGAGAGACAATCTAAAAATTATTGGACTACCTGAAAGCCATGATCAAAAAAAGAACTTAGAAAAAAAGTAATTCAGAACTATGTCCAAAAAGTCCCTAAATTCTGCATACCCTTTTACCCAGCAATACCACTAATGGTCCATGCCCCAAAGGACCCATGGTTACAAAATTGTTTACAGCAACATTTTCTTAGTGGTGAAGAACTGAAAACAAAGAAAGTGGCCAGGGAAACAAATTACGGCATACAAATGTAATGGAATTTTATTGGCCCACAAAAAATGAAATGGTCAGTTTCAGAGAAACCTGGGAAGACCTGTAAATGAATGCAGAATAAGCAAACAGAAGCAGAGCAACTTATTCGAGATAAAGTGAAACAACTTTGAAAGTGGGACCAGGAAGTGGGTCTGAGGTCAGGAAGACTTGAGTTCCAATCTGGCCTCAGATACTTACTAGCTGCGTGACCTTGGGTAAGTCACTTAACTATGTCTCAGTTTCCTGAACTGTAGCATAGGAATCATAATAGCACCTGCCTCCCAAATTTGTTGTGAGGAACAAATGATATAATATTTAAAAGGAACTTTGTAGAGTACCTGGCAAATATTAGGCACTTAAATGATTATTTCCATTGCAATGAGCAAATAGGAATCAAGAGAACTGTGAATAGAGCATTTTATTTACCTTTTAGTGGACAGAAAGATGAAGAATGGGGCACAGCCAGGATAGCACAGGCAAAGTAGATGCACAATCTTGGCATGGGCTCTATCTCTAACCATTTCCAATACATGTAAAAAAAATGACTCTAAACAAACTTTAGAGCTACAGAATCCACAAAGTAACAGAGAGGAGTAAATCTCCCTCTGAAGGCAGCCTGGCAAGCAGACAGGAAAGATCTATCACAGGACACTGGGAGCAGAGCACAGCCCCATGTGAGCTGTGGTTCTGGTCCCAGGGCAACCCTGACCAGCAGCAGTCAGAGCAGACTTCAGGAGAGTGAATCACCAGCATCTGTGGTGGTGTCTAGACTTCTCAACACATAAATGACAAAGACAAAGTAAAAGGTCAGTGTGGAACTCTGTTGGAATGAGCGGGGGATGGAAGAGTATGGTCTGGCCCCTGCCCCTAGGGTGAGAAGTGAGGGAGGCACAGCATCTATGCAGTGTCCTCTGCGTGGTTGCCTCAGGAGCTCCTGGTCTGCAGATTGTAGGGGGGCCAAGCAACCATTCAGAGGGTGATCACTCTTGCTTCGACCTGCTTGGATCTGGACCATGGTCTTGGGTGGTGGTCCTGAGGTGTGTGACCAGTGAGCCAGAGCTTGTAGGGGCAGCAGAGAGGGCACCCAACTAATATCCCCAGCAGCTGTGAAAACTCCAGCAATTTGGGACAAAGCTCTCTCCATTCTGGAAGCAGAGTTCTACCATGGCAAAGAGCTCAAGGATCAAGTAATTGATTGGCAATATGAGCAAGCACAGAAAGCACAAACAGACCATAGAATCCTTTTTTTGGTGACAAAAAGGATTATGGCATGGAGGAAGACAGTGAAGTCAGAACTCCTGCATCAAAAGCCTCCAAGAAATATATGAGTTGGTTACAGGCCATGGAGGAGCTCAAGAAGGATTTTGAAAATCAAGTAAGAGAAGTGGAGGAAAAACTGGGAAGAGAAATAAGAATGATTCAAGAAAATCATGAAAAGCAAGTCAACAGCCTGCTAAAGGAGACCCAAAAGTACACCGAAGAAAATAACACCTTAAAAAATAGACTAACTCAAATGGCAAAAAAAGGCCCAAAAAGCCAATGAGGAGAAGAATGCCAAATTTAAAAAGCCACATTTGCCAGATGGAAAAGGAATTTCAAAAACTCACTGAAGAGAATAGCTCTTTCAAAATTAGGTTGGAGCATTTGGAAGCTAATGACTTTATGAGAAATCAAGATACTATAAAACAGATCCAAAAAAAATGAAAAAATAGAAGGCAAAGTGAAATATGTCATTGGAAAAACCACTGACCTAATCAAAACAAGAGCCTAGACACCATCTTTCAAGAAATAATCAAGCAAAATTTCTCTGATATTCTAGAATCAGAGGGTAGAATAGAAAGTGAAAGAATTCACCAATCATCTCTTGAAAAAAAGATCCCCAAAAGAAAACTCCTAGGAATATTATAGCCAAATTCGAGAGTTCCCAGGTCAAGGAGAAAATACTGTGCAAGCCATCAGGAAGAAACAATTTGAGTATTGTGGAAACACAATCAGGATAACACAAGACATAGCAGCTTCTACATTAAGGGATCTAAAGGCTTGGAATATGATATTCTGGAGGTCAAAGGAGCTAGGATTAAAACCGAGACTCACCTATCCAGCAAAACTGAGTATAATGCTTCAAGGGAGAATATGGTCATTTAGTGAAATAGAGAACTTTCAAGCACTCTTGGTGAAAAAAAAAAAAAAAAACAAAACTGAACAGAAAATTTGACTTTCAAATACAGGAAGCAAGAGAAGCATGAGAAGGTAAACAGGAAAAAGAAACCATAAAGAACTTATTAAAGTTGAACTATTTACATTACTACATGGAAAAATCATAATTGTAACTCATAAGACTTTTCTCAGTATGAGAATAGTTGAAGGGAATATATATGCATATATATGTATACATAAATATATGTGTATGTATATGAGGGTATATGTGTATAAATAAATAAACGAATGAATGAATATATACATATATATGATTGTGGGCATATGTATGTTCATGTATATATAGAAAGAGGGCACAGTATGAGTTGAATAGAAAGGGATGATATCTAAAGAATAAAATTAAGAGGTGAGAGAAGAATATATTGAGAGAAGAAGAAAGGGAGAGATAGATTAGGGTAAATTTTCTCATATAAAAGAGGCAAGAGAAAACTGTTACAATGGAGGGGAAGAGCAGGAGGTGAAAGGGAATGGGACGACCTTATTCTCATTGAATTTGGTTTAAGGAGGAAATAACATACACACTCAATTGGGTATCTTACCCTACAGCAAAATAGAAGGATAGGGGATAAGAGGCGGGATGATAGAAGAGAGGGCAGATTGGGGGAGAGGGTAGTTAGAGGTAAACATTTTTGAAAAGAGATAGGGTCAAAGGAGAAAATAGAATGCTTGGGGGCTGGGATAGGATGAAGGGAAGTGCAGTTAGTCTTTCACAGTATAACTACTATGAAAATGATTTGGGCAACTGCGCAGGTACAGCCTACATTGAATTACTTATCTTCCTGGTGGGGACAGGTTGGGAGGGAGGAAGGGGGAGAAATCTGGAACTCAAAGTTTTAAAAACAAATGTTTGAAGCAATTGTTTTTCTTTTTTTAACATGCAACTGGGAGATAGGATGTATAGGCACTGGGGTGTAGAAATCCATCTTGCCCTACTAGAAAGTTAGGGGGGTGATGGGGAGGATATAAGAGAGAACAGACTGGGAGAAGGGGAATTCAGTAGGCTTGATATTTTGGGATGGGGATTGGGGAAATTAGGGGAGAAAAAATTGTAACTCAAAATCTTGTGGAAATGTATGTTGAAAACTAAAAATAAATAAATAAATAAAAAAGATGCTGAACAAGATGAATTCTTGGACTTAGCTAAAGTAGGAATTTGTTTTGCTCAACTATGTATGTTACAAAATCTGCTTTCTCCCTCTCCATCCCATGGTAGGATTTGTGAGAGCAGTAACCAAAAAAAAAAAAAAAGGCGTTGAGTCATTCTTTTAAAAAGCACAGAGAAGAGAAGAGAAGTAAACCCAGAAAGCAGCATAGATGAACAAGACAGCTTTGAAAGTAACAGGTGAAATTTGTGATATACTTATAATTAAAATCAAGTTGTCCATAATAAAGATATGTGGTGGCTTGTACAGCCTCTTTCTAGTCTACTATGCATATGGAAGTGGCTATCTTATTTTGTGTTTGCTCAGTTCAGAATTAAAAAAAAAATTAAAAAAATAAAGTCTGAGCCCTGACATAATCCACACCTTCCCCCTACCCATCCCCACATAAGCTCATTTGCATATGTTCATGCATCTGTGTATGTGTGATCTTCATCTGACTTGAAGCTGAAAACTTCTCTCTATGTTGCCTCCACCATTATTAGAAGGTGAGCTTCCTAAGAGCAAAGATTGCTTTCCTTTTTAATTTTTATCCTTAGCACTCATAATGCTTTTCATATATTTTTTTCTCTTATTCACTCATTCATTCATTCATTTATTTATTCATTCATCAGTTCAGCTAATAAGAAACATTTGAGTTTTTGCTAGCATGATGCAAATTATAGAATATAAGGGCTGGAATTGACTTCAACAGTCATTGTGTCCCACTCTTCTACACCCTAGCCCAGAGGTCACCATCCAGCCTTGGCTTAAATCCCTCCTGGGTGGTAGAATTCAGTTCCTTCCAAGTCAGCTAGCTGTACTCTGAGATTACTCTAATTCTTAGGATACTTTTCATTACATGAAGTCAAAATTGGCCTCTCAACAATCACTTGCTCCTAGAAATAGATCTGGGAAGATCTTTCTGTAGAAAGAAAATCATATTCATTTTTAAAAAAATCAATTCAATCTTTTAAATATATAAAGTATCCTTGAAAAAAAATGAGATTCAATTTAAATTCTCTTTCATATTTTAGAGTCATAAATGCGATATGCAACCTTGAGAAAACTAAGCTGCTTTTGGATCCAAAATGTTTTTCAAACAATAAATTAGCATTGGTTAAGTGTCTACTATGTTCTGGGTATTGAATTAGGTGCTAGGGAAAGGAAACCAAATTTACCATCGGTCACCAAAGTGAAAGTATAGATTTCATTTCAGGTCACCAAGTTCCTCTTAGTATGTGATCAAAGCTGGGGGAAAAGGAACATCTCATAATGATGAATAAGGTAGCTGTGCTTGAACTCTCTTTGTGACATATAAAAATCACGTCCATTTTCAGGGGTTAATTTTCTCTAATCAGATTTTAAGAGCTCTAAGCAGGTGTCAGAAAAGGGTTTTTGCTGAATTGACATAGATTGGTTTACTTCATAGTAACCTGTATATTTTCTTTAATGTGAAATTTTCTTTAGCCTATTCAAGCTAATAAATACTCCATTCCACTTTCCTTTTTATAACCTTGCTTACCTTTCAGCACCTCAGAAAGAATTCATATTAGATTTCTAGAATCAATTGCATTTCTTCTTCTTACTCTCACTTCCTATTACAAAGCAGAAACTGCTATTTCAAAGCTTTATTGTCTCCAATTTTCTACGTTTTTATCCATTTGTTTCTTTAATAGGGGCAAGCACCTCAACTCTGGTGTTCCCTTTCTCAAGTCAGGGAAATGGGACAAAGTGGGAGGTGTAACAGTTTGCAGAGCTGTTTTCTCTTCCAAAGGTGTCAACAAGTCACGCTAAAGTAATCACTTTTCATTTTGTTCAAAGGGTTACTCAACTGGGAAATCAGAGAAATGCAGTAAACAGAATATATCTGGGTTTCAGCAAAGCACATGCCAAAGTCTCTCCCAGTAAGCATCCTTGTGAGCAAGGTAGAGAGACATGGGCTGAACGTTAAAGGCATTAGGTGGATTTGGACCTGCCAGAATAATGAGACTCAGAAAGTAAGATTTAATGGGCTGGTTGGCTTTGAAAGGAAGCTTCTAGCATCACGGTTCTTTTCAACAGTGTTATCATTAGCTTGGAAGATTAGAGGCAGCGTGCTTATCAGATCTGAAAAGGATGGGAAGCTGGAAAACACAGTGGACATGCCGAAAGAAGAAAGCAAGAATATAGAAAGACCTCAAAAGGTCAAATGCATTAAGATAAAACAGAATAAGGATAAATGAAAAACCCTGAAAACGTGATGTGAGTACAGAATGAAAAAGGCATCATGGATCAGGAGTTTTGGATGAAAGACCTGGGGCAGGGTGGGGTCAGTGTTTTGTCACTCTAAAGCAAGTTAGCTCTGTGATGTGACAAATACATATATATGAAACAACACAGCCAAAATCTAACATGATCTTCAGTTGCATTGGTACAAATATTGTATATGGAATGAAGGAGCTGACATATTTCTGTCCTCTGACCCATTAGGACCCCTGCTGTTATGTGATGCTCAGTCCAGGGTATTATAATTGCAAAAGCACGATTAGAAACTGGGATGGTTTCTGAGGAAAGAGATCAGTATCCGGAGAGGCTCCTAAAATTAATTTCTCCTGGCATTGGTCAGAGGACCTGGAAATGTTTAGCCTGGAGAAGAGAAGGCTTGGAGAGGCATTATATTCATCTTCAAGATATAATGAAAGATATAATGAAAAATTGCCATGTGGGTGATGGGTTAATCTCAAAGGATGGGACTGGGAACAGTTCACAGAAATTGCAGAGTTCGATGTTGACTTAAGAGAAGGGAAAAAGGGGAAGTTGCCCCAGTCAGAATGATCACATAGAGGAATTGACTGCTTCTGACTCTCCTGAATGGTCCATCACTGGGGGTTCTCAAGCCAAGGTTGGCTGACCACTTGCCAAGGTTACCATAGACAGGACTCCTCATTTAAGTACAGGTTAAGATTCTGATGTGGTGTCTGAGTTGTGAGGTTTGTTCTCTTTTGTTTCATTTGATTAGACCAGGGTTGGGGAACTTGAGGCCTTGAGCCCATAGCTTCCCTACCCCTGCATTAGACAATTCAATAAATACTTGATAAAAGTATGAGTAAAGGAGCAATGTTCTATATGAAGTTCTGAGGATGAGAAGATGAAAATTGATACGATTCTCATTCCCAGAGGATTTGTTAAAGAAAAAGGAGAAAAGGATAGACAATTAAATTAGTCTTATATGACAGAGAAGGTGAGAGAGGCAGAAAAGAGAATCAAACAAAATATAGTAAATTTGAAGTGAGAGACTCATGAATTACCAAAGCTTTCATGGGGAAGAAGAAATCTAAGCTGATCTTTGAAGAAAAGTTCAATTAGCATTCTTGACTTGGAAGGGAACTTTGAGGTCACTTGGACATCCCCCCCCCCCCCCATTTTACAGTTGGGAAAACGAAGGAAAAAAGAGGATGCAACTTTTTCAAGGTCATGCAGGTGCTGAGCACAATGGTAGAATTTGAACCCAGGGCCAAAACTAGTGCTCTTTTCACTGTGCCTCCCGCCTTTGCATTGGGTAGGCAAATAAATTCTACGTAGAGAGAATTATCTGCTTAAATGTCTTAATATGTGTCAAGAACTGTGGTGAGTGTGAGAGATATAAAGAAAAGCAAAGGCATGATTCCTGTCTTCAAAGAACCCATATTCTTCCCCCTTCTGAATTTTGTTATTTCTGTGGGGAGCACAACTTTCCTCCCAGGCATCCAGGCTCACAAGGTAGGTGCCATGCTTAGTGTTCCATTCTTACTTACTCTCTCCACCCCCCATATCCAATCTGTTGATCTCACCTTTGCAACATCTCTCTGATACTCCTTCTTTTTGATAGGGAAGACTCTAGTGAAAGCCCTTAGCAACTCATGACTGGACCATCACAATAGTCTGCTGGTGGGTCTGCTGGCCTCAAGCCTCTCCCCACTTCAATCCATCCTCCACTTAGCTACCAAAGTAATCTTCTGAAAGGGTGAGTCTATATTTGCAATAATTCATGAAATATTAAATGTAAAATATTCATAGCAGGATAGGAACTTGTCTCAGGACCACTTCTTTCTGAAGCCCACCAAAAAATGGAAACACTTTTTTTTCTATAATAATAATAAAAACATTTCTATTTGAATGTCATCAATGACTTGGGGTGAATGATTTTAGAAGAAGAAGAAGAAGAAGAAGAAGAAGAAGAAGAAGAAGAAGAAGAAGAAGAAGAAGATGATGATGATGATGATGGTGATGGTGATGATGATGATGATGATGATGATGATGACAGCAATAGTGAATCACATCTAAGTAATATTTTGACTTCCATTGTTTTTTTTTTTTTTATCTTTGAAATAAACCGTTGAGGTCCATAGTTCAAAATTCTTGTCTCAATTTCATAAAAGGGAATCCCTGGCACAACTTAAGAGGTCAGGCTAGGAAAAGAAGGTATCAAAATTTATTTTTACAATAGCTCTCATGTTGCAATAAACTCTTTTTATTTTAACAGGGTGTTTGGAGAAGTTTCTTCTACAAGTGGGAGAATAATTCCCTAGGATACCAAATTAGAGGCAAGCTATCCAAGGCAAGACTGAAAAGGCAGATTATTGTACTTTCAGAGAGGAGAAAACGGCATCTGTTTCCCCAAAGGATGTCTGCTGAGGTTGCAGAATGAGTTTTAATTATGTCAGTACAAAGATTAGAAATTATCTATCTATATTGAAAATTAACGTTGGCTCCTCTCCTAGTATAAGGCTCAGACAAACATTTCAACAGCAGTAGAACTGTAATCCGGATTGGCTCTTAAAGGAAAGCCAGATACGTCAGCATGATGTACATGGGTAAAGGATTGACATCAATGAGAAGTCCAAATTGCTCCCTTGATAGCAGCTGTCTAAGTGAGCTACGCATTGCATCTTGTGGGAGAAAATTGCTGAGAAGCCATACAGACAATTCATTCTTCCTCCCCATCCCCCACTCCCTGTAAATTTCCAACAAGAGGAAATGGAAAAAATTCAATTATTTTCCAACATGGTCTGATACTTTCAAAATTGTCTTTAATATCCCATTAAGGTAAACATGAATTAACAGATGATTCAAAATGTCTCATAACAGTTGTTATTATGGAAAACACAAATGTTCAATTCTTTAACTTTACAAATATTCCAATCTACTCCAACACACACTTCCTAAATGCCTCAAGGAACTGTGATAGATGCTGGGAATCCTAACGCAACACTAAAAGCAGCCCCTGACCTCAAAGGGCTTGCATTCTGTATGTCTTACAGCACTACAACCTCTGGAACGGTGTTATTTATCTTTGTTCCCAAGTGGACTTAGTTGGGGGCAGGGAGAAGGGAGAGGATAGAAGACTAAGGAAGAGATGGATGAGATTTTTTAAACTAGCCCTGTGAATGAGAAAAAATAAAGTAGCAGCTCTCCAAAGAGACTGACTACAAGAGCTACTGGTGGACAAAATGAGAGAAAGATTCTCACTTCTTGGTCCTCTTCAAAAATGAAATGGAGGGTTGTGATAATTTTGGTAGGGAGCCACACAGGTCTTTGATGGTAATCTCTCACTTGTGGATTTTGCTGTTGCTCAATTGTTTTACAGTCATGTCCAACCCTTTGTGGGGTTGTCTTGGAGATACTGGAGTGGTTCACTATTTCTTTCTCCAGCTCATTTTACAGATGAGGAACTGAGGCAAACAGGGATAAGTGACTTGTCCAGGGTCACACAGTCAGTAAGTCTCTGAGGCCAGATTTGAACAGTTGTGGGCTTTTCTATTATCTATTCACAAAGGATAGGGTGGCCTCCCTCTTGAAAGAAAAGGTAAGGGCCTCAAGGAATGTCTTTCTTTCTCTGCTATACCAGTAATCAGGGAAAAGGAAGAGCCTCTTTTAAAAATAGAAGGAAAACTTCAGTGAAAAACAAAGCAGCAAAAACATCTGTTAAGGCAGAGGGGAATCAAGGGGGATCATAAAGGTAGAGGAAAACAGCTCAAATGGTCATCGAACATTTAAAAGTGGAAAAACCCCCACAGATATGGGGTTCATCTATAAAAAGAGGGAAATTCCAATTCTATAAAAAGAGGAGTAAGCCTGGTAATAGCTAGAATTTGTGAAGTACATAGAGGTTTGCAAAGGGACTTACATGTGGGATCTCATTTGATCTTTACCTAGTCTGTGGCAGTGCATGGTGCTATCATCCCCATTTTACAGGACAGGAGGTTGAGGCTGGGAGGTGGGGATCACACAGCTAGTTCTCTGGGGTAAGATACAAACTTGGATCTTCCTTCTAGTGCACTGCTCCATGTACTGAGTCACCCAGCTAACAAACTGCTCACAATGATGGCTGTGGATCCCTGGGTATGATGACATTTTTAAAAAATCGAGCTTTAGGTGTCAGAGGAATAAGAAGTGGGTTGTGATGGTCTATGACTTCCTACTGAGGGGCACTGGGCCTTGATTCATCAATTGCACTGCAACAATTGAGAAGCTAACTCTCTTCCCAAGACATGTATCTAGGAACAAGGACATCTAATTTCATAACCACTAAACATTTTCAGTGATTCACACAGGCACAAAGGATACTGTAAGGGAAAAAATCTAGACTTTATTGCTATGGCTGATGAAATCTTGGATACAAGTGGTGCTTTCATCATTGTGGCTTGATTGAAGAAATGGGTTCAGAAGAGAAAGGCAGCTTTGGGAAGTTAACAGATAGCAAAGAAGATGGTGTCTGAAAATGAGACTTGAATATCTGCTCCAGAGTTTAGAATACAAAATGTCAGACTCTTGTTCAGGGATGAAGTGTACCTAAGAAGGCATGGTGAAAACAGATTTGCCTCATGTTTTACTCATCTAATCCAAACAGATTTAAACTGAAAAAGAATAGAAAAGGAAAAAACAAACCTACATAATAAGCTAGACAGCATAGAGAGAAGAATTCTAATGTTGGGAGAAGAGTGTTATTCATGCCCAGATAGTCACAAGAGAAAAAACAAAAATCATGAAAATAGCTGGCAATAAAAACTCATGGACACATCTATCAATTAAGTAGCTTTTATCTCATGGTATCTTTCTCCAGTACACTATAAAGTCAGTCACTCAGTCAACCAGGATTCATTAAGTAGTTTGTACATGTCAGGGACAGGGTTAAGTGTTTGGGATGCAAAATTAAGGCAAGAACACGTCTCCAGCCCTCATCGGATCAGATTCCAATGGGGGAGACAACATGACAATGTACAAATAACTCTATCCATCCAAGATAGAGAAATAGAGATATATACATACACTCACACATATGTAATACACACATATTGATATACATCTATCTGTCTCTATCTATTTATCCATCTATTATCATCTCTGAGGGTATGAACAGCCATGGGAGTGGGGGTGGGGAAAGGAGGAAGGCAGCTGGGCCACACAGAAAGCCAGGAAAATATGAAGGAGTGGGTGAGAAGGGAGAATATTCCAGGTGTGGGACACAACCAGTGAATGGACTCAGAGATGGGAGACAGAATAGCCAGGTGGCCAGCGTATACAGCACAAGTAACCAGCAAGGGAAGCTGGGAGACCTAGTGAAAGGTGACATTGTTTGATCTCATAGGTATCATTGAACTTTCGTGGACTGTGACCAAGAAGTGTTAGATGATTCCACTAAGGGAAACCTTATTCCAAAGAAAGACGGCAGGGAAAAACCTAGGGATGGAGGAATAGGGAATATATCTGGTCTGTCTGGATTTTACCAAAGCACTCAAGGTCTCTCAGGAGACTGTAACCTGTGAAAAATTTGGGTTCTGGGTCCTTACTGATGGACCAGGTTTACCTGGTGACCTTTACTTAATTATAATCAGTATGACTTGCTTCATCTTCAGCCAGAGTCTCTTCTGGGAAAATAAGAATTTCACTTTCATCTTTCAGAGGGCCCTAAGGAAAATGTTTTATTAAACTCAGCAACAACCACAACAAAAAAGTAGAACTTTCTCATACCTGAAACCCACGACCATTAAAATAAAAAATCCCTTTTCTGAAAGTCATGAAGCAATATTTCCCTTTGATGAATCACATATTCCCCATCTAAACAGGTCACTTGACTTATCAAAACAATGGTCTGCATTGCTGCTCTGCTTCTGTGGTTATCTCACTCCCTAATCTTTCTTTTCCCTGAGGTCATGTCATTACCTGTAGCAGGCTTCTCAGGTCATCCAAGTGAGCCTGAGTACCTCTCCCACTTTCTCTTGGCAAACTTTTCAAATTCATTCACCCTCCCTTTTTCCTCCCCTCCTTTCCTGTCATCTCTCCTCTCCCACTCTCATTTTCTGTCCGTCTTTAAACACCTCCCTCTGTCACTGGCCCTTAGGTACATCTGAGACCATGTGGCTATACAAGCCTCTATCCAGTTTTCTCTGCTGCCTGGTGTCTTTCCTTCTTTCTGAGGCTTCTTAGGGGCTTGCTTATGCCCCCGCCCCCACCTTCATTAGGCAGAAGACAGACAGTATGGCATTGAGGACTTAGAGTCAAGAAGATGAGTTTAAATCTCACCTCAGACACTTACCAGCTGAGTGGCTCTGATTTGTTCACAAATCTCTGTGGGGCTCAGTTTACTCATTTGTAAAATGGAGTGGTTAGACTTGATGACCTCAAAGGTCCCTTTTAATTCTAAATCCATGTTCCTGTGACCCTAGTAACCACACTGCTTCCTTCTGGAAGTAAGTCAACGTGGGAACCATCTCCCATGGTTGAACAATCTCATGCATCCCAGAGAGCTTTTGTCAGGTTGCATCTTGGCTCCTCCCTTCACAAGTTGGTTTGGCTCCTGAGCCTTTGACAAGGATGATGCTCTCAGGGATATAATTATATGACCTTGCTCAACTTAATCTTTGAAGAAATGTTGCAGTAGCTAGACATGAGCATAACACACACACACACACACACACACGTCTCCTCTCAGAGAACAGGGCTGTTCAAATTATAATGAGGTCAAGGCTTCCCTTGGAAGGGATCTCATCACCGAGAGTGTAATTCATAGTACAGTGAAAGAAGCAGACCATGGAATGAGGTGTCTAGAGACCTTCATTCAAACCCACTCTGACACCTCCTAGCTGCAGGGCCATGGACAAAGCACAGAATTTCCTTTTGCTTCAGTTTTCTTGTCTATAAAATAGAAGAAGGGAAGGAGTCGGAGAGAAGGTCATCCCTACCAGCTCTAATGTTCTGTGTAATGCATTAGTGTCTCGAGGGCTGCATGAATCATGGACCTGTCTATCAACTGTCATTCTCACCTTCCCAGGAAAGTATGAAGAGCTGAAATTTACTGTAGCCCTAAGGGAAATATATCTGTCAGGAAAGGCGAGCCATTTGTTCATTGGGGAAATAATTGTTGAGTTCCTGCTATATGCAACCTACCAATTAGTCAACAAACATCTCTTCAGGGTCTACAGTGTTCCTAAGTACTGTGCCAGGTCTGCCAAGAAGAGAAATCTAAATCTTTGCCCTCAAGGATCTTGCATTCAATGTATGTGTGGAGTGATATGTGTATGTATATATGTATGTATGTATGTATGTATGTGTGCATGCATAGATGTGCACATGTGTGTATATATGTGTGTATATATATATATATACTTTTCCTCTCCTCCTCCCTTTCCCCCTCCATTTCCTTCTCCATCTCTCTCTCAACCCCCTCTCTCTGTCTCTGTCTCTTTGTCTCTGTTTCTGTATCTGTTTCTCTCTCTCTCTCTCTCTCTCTCTCTCTCTCTCTCTCTCTCTCTCTCTCTCTCTTTTTCTCTCTCGGTCTCTCTGTGTGTCTCTCTCTCTTTCCCTCCCTCTCTCCCTTTCATCCCTCTCTCCCTGCCTCTTGTCTCCTTCTCTTTTCCATTTGTGTTCATATAACATATGCTTACGATACATTTATGTTATGGATATGCTAAATTTAATTTACTACATAAAATATGGTAAATCCAAAGTCATTTTTGAAGACTCAACAACAGGAGATATAAGGTTTTTTGACCATCATGTGGAGCAGGTTGGCATCTGCATTGATGGAGGTAATATTCACAAGAATATTGGAACACAGGAATAAGAAGCCTTATGATCTTTCCTAAGATCACCTAGTCTCCTTGGAGTTTAGAGCCTAGAATAAGAAACAAATATTCAATGGTTGTTTTGACCCTCCTCATTGATTACACATGGAAGGTCAAGATTAAATCAGGTTTTCAAGTCCTGATCGTTGCCCTTTTACTTAAAGAAAAAGTTGGCACAATACTTTATTCAGTAGGTTCTTTCTTCCTGCTGAGAATTTGTAAGCCTTTATCAGTCATGTCCAGCTTCCTGGTGATGAGTCACTTGTACTTTTCGCCAGACCAGTCCTCAGAAAGTAGTCACAAATTCCATCATGGGACTCCAAGGTGAAACCCTTCACATTTGGTAACAAGTAAGGAGTCTGCTTCCATAACCTTTGAAATAGCTACCCTTATTTGAACTTAGGTTCTCTGTCTCTAAGTCTAATGACCTGATTTGCCCCTTAGTGACTGCTTGATCTTGGACAGTCTCTTCTCCTTAGCGTCTTCCCATATAAAAGCCAGGGCACTGAAGGAGCTGCGGTAATGGATGGAATCCATTTGACACTTGCTAGCTGTATGACAGAGACACTAAACCCCTATGGGCCTTAGCTTTCTCCTCTTGTACCTGTAGCACTTAGCTCAGGGGGTGTGGCGAGTCTCCAACAGGACAGGACTGGGAAAACCCTTTGCAGTTCAGTCTTCTAGAAAGGTCAGTTTTGAGATGTTTAGCTTGAAATCCCTGATCCCTTGAGATTATGGGGCTGGAATAAGAGGCAAGGTAGATGTAATCATATAAAAGTCACAACTAATGGATGTTAGCAGAAAGGCTTAAATATCACATTCCTTTTGTTGTTAGAGATTTTGTTGCAAATTCTATAGGATCTCCTCCAGCCCTAAAATCATCCCAGGAGGTGGGAAACTGAGGAGGTAGACTTGGGGCTTAGCCTAGACATTTATTTCTTGTTTCACCTTGGGAAAACGGTTTCACCTTCTGGGCTTCAGTATTAAAACTGAAAAGATGAGGGAATTGGGTTAGTTCAGGGGTGGGGAACCTGTAGCCTCAAAGCCACATGTAGCCTTCTAAGTCCTTGGATGTGGTCTTTTGACTGAGTCCAGGTTTTATAGAACTAATTCTTTTATTAAGAGGATTTGCTCTGTGAAGTTTGGGTTCAGACAAAGGGCCACACTTGAGGACCTAGAGGGTCACATGTGAACTTGAGGCTACAGGTTCCCCATGCGTAGGTTAGATGTTTTCCAAAGTCTCTTCTCGAACTGAGTTTCTGTGATTTTGTGAAATTCTGTAGTCTTAGGAAATTGTTATCTTTTCCTTTCTCTCTCTCCACCCCCACCTGTCCCTTTATTCACAGGTTTTAATGAATTAGAAAAAAGTGAGTGGACTTTATTCATTGCTTCAGGACATTCATCTGTCTTTGCTCTGGAAAGGAATTTTTTTTTTAAGTTGTTCCTGAAGTCCAGTGATAATCTTGTAAGAAATGTAAGTTCCAACATCTGTCAAAACAGTAATCTAATCACAGAAGAAATTGTCAGGAGGGTTGGTATGCCGAAAGTGAATTTCCTTATGGAAGACCTGTTTCTTCCTGGCCTCTACATCTACAGGATGGCAAGGTTAGAGATTAAAATATACAAATTATATGAGTTTACAATTACTGGGACTCAGCCATGTTAGGAGGTCAAAACACCCTGACAGGTAATGGAACGCTTGTTAGAATAAATGAGTAGTTTGAGTCGGGAGCCTTCTGGGATTTTAAGTCCTTTAAAAGGTAGCAGAAAGAATAAAATCCACCCCCTCACCCTCCAGGGAGATTTGGTCTGGAGAGTCAAGGGGAGAATAGCAGAAGAACCTAGGCTGAAGAAGTCATTTACAAGTCCTACCTCGATAGAGTACCTTCCAAATGGGGACCAGAGCTAGAGTCTCTTTCTGTCTCTCTGTTTATGTCTCCCTCTGTGTCTCTGTCTCTTTCCCTCTCTCTCCTCTTGCTCCATCTTCTTCTCCCTTTCTCTCTTTTCCCCTCTCTCCCTCCCTCCCTTCCCGTCCCCCATCTCTCTGTTTTTCTCATTCTCTCCCTGTCTCTCTGTGTCCCTGTCTCTGTCTCTCATCTTGCAATCTAGGTTTCTTCCTAGATTTTTTTTTTCCCTAGGAGGTCAATTCTACATGTTATAATTATAATATGATTATATAACTATAATTATAGTTGATTATTATAAAATTATATAACTTTAACACTTTACAAAGTGCTTTTCTGTCTGACACAAAACCCTGTGAGGTAGAGAACAGAGTTTTATTTACAGATGAGAAAACTGATACCCAGATGATTTGATGGTTTGTCTAAGATCATGGAGCAGCTAGGTGATACAGTCAGTCGAGCACTAGGCCTGGAGTCAGGAATACTCATCTTCCTAAGTTCAAATGTGTCCTCAGACACTTACGACATGTGTGACCCTGGGCAAGTCACTTACCCCTGTTTGCCTCAGTTTCTTCATTGTGAAATGAGTTGGAGAAGGAAATGGCAAACTGCTCCAGTTTCTTTGCCATGAAAACCCCAAAGGGTGTTACACAGTGTTGGGCATGACTAAATGATTGAACAACAACAAACACCTCAGAATTTGAACCCATATCCTTTCCCCTACAATGTTCTACATTAAATGATTTGGACAAGCTCATATAGTAGATGTGTGGTACAGTGGATAGAATTTAGGACTTGGAGTTAGGAAGACCTGGGCTTTATTAGCTGTGTGATCTTAGCAAATCATGTAGCCTTTCTTAGTCTCAGTTTCCCAATCTGTAAAATAAGCATAATAATAACACCTACCTCATAGGATTGTTGTCATGATCAAATGAGTAGCATATGTAAAGCGCTTTGTAAACCTTGAAGTTTTATATGCTCTCCAGCTATGATTGTTATTATTAACATGACTAGTAGTAGTGGTGGTGGTGGTGGTGATAGTACCTCTACTATCACAATGAGCACCACCACCACCACTCAGTTTACCAGATAGTGTGTATTAGAAAGGGATCTATGTTCGCCACCGTGAAAGGCAGTTTACCACCAGACGTTATCATGGAGCTCTTAGGATACATTGTGAATAAGTCATAAAGCAATTAAGTAGATGAATATATGCTGACATGAATTGGATTTGACTAAAGATTAATGTTACCCAACTCTGTCCACTGTGCCACCTAGCTGTCCTGCTTCTTTCCTCTCCCCTCTTCTCCCCTCCCCTTCCCTCTCCTCTCCTGGAGAATTCCTCTCTCCTCTTCTCCATCCCTCTTCTCTCTTCTTTTTTCTTTTCTTTCCTCTTTTCTTTTTTCTCTTCTCTTCTTTACTATCATATCACACTTTTCCTTTATTTTGAACTTTTAGTTCATTAAATTTCTCTCTCCTTCCCTTGCTCCCATCCCAGATCTTTCTTCTTGCCAACTTACATCTCACATAAAACACATAGGAAGAGACGCAACTAAAAACTGTTGATCCCCTTGAAAGACTTCAGGGAATTTCTTCTTTGCTATAATATTAGAAAGGGAGCTAGGTTTGGAGTTAGAAGACATGGGCTCAAATTCTTTTATTATTTTGGCAAATAGCCAAATAATGGCCCTTCTCTGGGCCTCAGTTTTCCTCTTCTGTAAAATACAGACATTGGTTGGATTATTTCAAAAGCTCTCATATCATCACACTATTGGCTCATCAAGAAGCTCAAAGACATTCAACAGCCTAGGATTTCAAGAGTCCGATAAATCGCTGTCTAATATATGAGGCCAGCACCGTAGATTTCGCTGGTCTAGGGAACTCATCTGCCCTTTTACTAATTCATATTGGGATCTTGTCTGCAACCTAGTCTTAGAGGACTCCTCGGGTGCCAAGTACTTAAGTGACGTGCTCAGTTATATGTCCAGAATGTGTCCAAGGTTAGTCTTGGACACAAGATTTCCTCACTATGAGGCCAGCTCTCCATCTACTATATTACGTTTTCTCTCTAAAATCTAATGTTGATGTAGTGGAAATGCTTTCTAATCTTTAAAAAAAAACAACTTCTTCTCTTTTCCCTTCTATCTTTCTTCCCCTTGCTCTTCCTCCTCCTCCTCCTCCTCGTCCTCCTCCTTCTCTCTCTCTTTCTCTCTGTCTCTCTCTCTGTCTTTATCTCTTTCTCCAAGCTCCATTCTTTCCCTCTCTTTTCTTTGTCTCTCCCCTTTCTCTTTCCTTTCCTTTCCTCTTCTCTGTCTCTCTCTCTGTTTCTCTCTGTCTCTCTCTGTCTGTCTCTGTCTCTGTCTTATCTCTCTCTCTCTTTCCCTCTCTCTCTCTCTCCATCTTGTCTATCTCTGTCTCTTCCTCTCTCCTCTTTATCCCCCTCCATATCTATGTAAATATATAGATATATGTATAGAGACAGAAGTATAAATATATACACAGAAAGACACGTGTCTATATATGTGCCACCCCCTCCTCCCCTCTGTGTTCTGCTCTTTCCACTCGGGGCCAGGCTGGTAGATGGCTTTTCCCTTCCTTAACCCAACATCACCACAGCTTGAAGCAGCAGCAGCCCTTAGGGAATAGCATGTGTGGCACTTAGTGCTAAGACTTGGGTAGAAGCAGAAAACAGCAGCAGGGATAGAATCCCTCTGCTTTCACAGTCTGCTCCTATTTAGAGAAAGCCTTTCAAACTCCTCTGGGGTAAAACTTGGTACTAATGGCCTTCAGCTGAGCAATCTCCTGAAAGGGACAATTTTGATGGGAATCCAATTAATCTTCCTCAAAGCAATGGACATTGGTAGCTGGGTCGTCATGCTCAGACAATATAGGCATAGGCAATTACACATATGTGAAGGAGGAAGGATCAACAATTGTAAAGAAGTCCATGAAAAATATTGCCTTGGGAAAAGCATGTCAGCAAGATAATCACAAGAGAGAGTGTGCTTGAGTTTGGAAGTCTCAGTTATGGATTTAAGACTGGCAAGACTGCCTTGATCTCCATTTCAAACAAAAGTCCTAGGTGCAGCAGCTTCAAGAATTGCATGCACTCCAATCAATCGTTATCCCCTGGCCTACCATAGACATTCATGTATGAGGAAATCATGCTTTCATTAACATTAGAACTCCCAGTGTGTGAATTCCATCCACTAGTGAACATTGCGAGTCATTTATAATTAAGAATCTTACTGTTGCCTGAGGACTAGAGAGGTTGTGATTTGCCCATGACCCCACAGGAGGTAAGGCTCAGAGGTAGAACTTGAACCCAAAGCTCCTTGATCCAAAGTCTAGCACTCCTTATCACTTTCACCTTGTACATAGTAGAAATATAGGATGTAGAATCTGAAGGGACCCTAGATGTCAAACAGCCCTTCATTTTATATGTGGGTGAAATTGATGCTAAGAGAACTCAATTCTCTTGCCACAAGTCAAAGGTTGTAGGCAGGAGATTCAACATTCCACTCCTCAGTGATCAAGCTCAGACCTCTTTCCACTGCACCATCCTGCCTCTCTGGGTGATTAAGAAGCATTTACTGAGTTAAATTGAAACAATTTCATGGACTTGACAGCTGCGTGAACTGTGCACACAATAATGCCATTAACAGAAATATTTGCACAATAATCCAGTACTAGGCTCAATGAAATGAGTTGGATTAGAACCCAAACCCAGAATGCAGAGAGGAAGGAGGCTACTCATACCTGCCCGGGCCCTTTCTGCTTCTTCTTAGATCGCTGTTACCCTTTGCTAAATTTTCAAGCTGAATTTCTCACTCTAATGATGATGATAGGGCTGATTTTATTTTAAAATATTTCTCAGGCCACTTTTGATTTTGTAAAGGTCACTATTACCATGTAACCCTTTTTTAAAAAAAAGAAGAGCTTTTTCTTCTTCTTTTTTTAAGTGACATACCTCTAAGGTCCTTTCCAGTTCTAAAAATCTAAGACTCTAGGATATGGTCTGTTAGGAAGCCTTTCACTGCCTTGGTTTAGTACTGACAGTGGTGACTCTAAACATCTGGAAATCAATACAATAAATATTTATTAAGCACCTACTATGTACCAGGCACTGTCCTAGGCTTGGGAATACAAATAAAAAAGAAAGATAGGTCCTTCTCTCAAGGAGCTTTCAGTCTAATGGTGGATGACAACCTAAAGAAGGAAGTTGGGAAGGTAGGAGTTGGGGAGGATACCAGGATGTACCTGGTATTGGGGCATCTTGTTCCTTGGAGCTGACACTAGGAAGAGCTGCAAATGGTGAGTGGAATGAGCTGGAGAGTCAGACCCAACTCTCTATAAAGGAAAGCTTGGAACGAAGTTGAGTGCTCCCTTCTCCAGCCCTCCAATCAGAGGGGAGAGGAGGTGGAGTATGATGGAAAGTGGTGAGTATCCAAGACCAAGTCAGCAGCAAGGTAATGAGATTAGAAAGGCACAGTCAAGTGGAGCAATTGATGGAGTGCACGGTTCAAATCTGGGCTCCACACTTACTAGCTATGTGATACTGGGCAAGTCACTTAACTCTGTTGGCCTCAGATTTCCTCATATGCAAAACAAACTGGAGAAGGAAATGGCAAACAATTCCACCATCTTTGCCAAGAAAAAACCCAAGTAGGATCATGAAGAGTCAGATACAACTGAACAACAACAGACATAAATAAAAAGTCGAAAGGATACATCAAAACTAATATCTGATATCTAATTGATACCATACTGATTAATAACAGTTGACATTTACATAGTGACTTAAAACACTTTATGTGCATGATTTTATTTGAGCCTCACATCAACTCTTAGAGGGAGCTATCAGGTTTCTTATCCCCATTTTACACATTTAAAAACTGAGGCTAAAAGATGGTATGATGAGTTGGCCAGTTACACAACTTGTCAGTATCAGAACGTAAATTTGCATCCAGGACTTCCTTTCTTTAAATTCAGAACTCTGCTCACCAGGCTACACCATTTATCTGTTCTGAGTATCTGCTGTGTTCGATGTACTGGACTATCCCTGGCCCGTGGCATTCCAGTTGGCCTTGCTTTGGTAGTGGCTTTCTCCCATACCTATGATGCCCTCCAACTCCACCTTGTAGAATCTCATGTTTCGTTCAAGACTCAGCTAATGCACCACCTAGAACTCTCTCCTTCTGGCTTCTAATAACCTTGTATCCATTGTTCACATATTCTCTATATACTAATTGTCTCTTTTGAGACTGAAAACTCCTTGAGGGCAGGAGTTTGTTTTATTTTATTCCCAGAGTCTAGCAGAGTGCCTGAGACATCTCAATAATTCTTTGTTGATTGGTTGCTAGGGACTATAAAACACATATAACAGGCAATCCTAGGCTTCCATGAATTTATAATATCAATAGTTGCATGATACATATATACGAAGAAGTTCTTAGTCTTAGGACTAACCAATCACTGATGAAATATAGAGTACTAGGCTTTTTTTTTAACCATTGTGCTAATGCAGTATTATGACTCTGCACTCTCCTATCTTAGAGGTTCAAAATTATGGATGGTTATAAAGTATCCAGCTGATCTGAAATCAATTTCCATCAGCCTTCTAATGGTAAATAACCCAGAAGGCACTTTAAAACATAAATCTATGAATATATTAAAATAATGTTCTCTCCAAGGAGGGAAGGGGGAAGAGAACAATTGAAATTATTCATTAGTAATGGGAAATGGTCTTACTGGATGAATCATGGACACTCTGTTTCAGCCACTATTTTATCATCATTTTTTTTAGTTGTTTATGGGTTAGAGGTAATAAGAAAACCTTCTGCTGTGCAACACAGTCTGCATGAATTAACTGACCTGGCTTGTGAGTAAAGGCAGCAACTGCAAGAGGGAATGTCTGGTTTGGTTTCACGAGAGATGTTATGTCGCAGTAGGCAAATAGATTATTTTATTCCTTACACAATTTACAAGAACTGATTTGCTTACATTCAAATCAAGTCAGCATGTGGTCCATTATATCAACTCTTATCCCACTATACTGCCTTTCAACAAGGGAAGTATAAATGTTGCCATGAGCAGAGGGTGTTCCGGTCCATTGAACAAGCATCATTCCGATAGATAATATTTAGAAGGCTCTTTGGTAGAGTTGACAAAGAATTTTTCTTTAGTGTTATTTGATCTCAGAAACAACTCGTAAAAATTAAAAGGAAACTGAGGCTCATGAAGATTATATGATTTCCCCAAGGCCACACAACCAGCTAACATCAAAGGTGGGAGTTGAGAACAGGGCTCCCTTGACTCCAGGTTCAATACTCCTTTCAAGGTTCTTCCACTCAAGGTCTCTGAACATGGGTAGCTGGAAAACAGGAGGTAGACATCAACTCTTTAACTGGGGTTCTTCTTTGTTGTGTGCTATGAAACACTGCTCAGAAGAATGCTTTTAAATGTAAAAATTGTCATTAAATACATGGTTGTAAAGGAAGCCAATTTTATTGAAATATATATATATGCATGCTTGTGTGCACATATGCGTGTCTACACACACATGTATTTGTATGAATACATATTTTCTCTTCCCCATAGAATGAATACTCTCTGAGAATGTGACCCATTTAATTTTTAGTTTTAGGGCCCCAAATCTAGTTCTTAATAAATGTTTGTTCATCGACTATTTCACTTTATTTAAATTAACTAATAATATCCTAGGATGACACATGAATGTAAAGTTGGAAGGGTCCTTAGAGGCACTGACTCCAGAGTCCTTTTCTTTTTACAAATCAGTTTTCCTATGCATAGGATATTGTGAGGAAAGTTAAGTTACTTAAGTTAAGTTATTATTTTTAAGTTTGAGCTCTTAGTGAAGGGACCAATTGATAGCTAGGTGATTATGTGTGTGTGTGTGTGTGTGTGTATGTGTGTGTGTGTGTGTGTGTGTGTGTGTGTGTGTGTGCACATGCTCCTGGTGGAATGCTGGGAGGCTTCCTTTTGGTGTCAGATAAGTAAGCATGCTAGTGGCTTTCCTGCAGCACATCTTTCCTACTTGAAATGCCAGAAGGGTCCAGGGGAGGCAGGTGTGACAACAGCTGACACTCCAGAATAGGTCTAGCTTTAAAATTGAGAATAAAATGTTGACTGATCCCTAGTTTATTGAATCAAGTCCATACTTCCCACCTTGGCAGACTTAAGCTCTAACATGAGGAATTTATTTTAAATTAAACCATTTGATGAAGTTATGTTAATTATCTTTTTGGCTTTGTGTCCCACAGGACCCTGGGGCCAGAAATATGCCTCTCTCCCCTCCTGGGGCAGCCCATATTACATCCGATTGAATTCTCCCATCCAAACTCTGGACTTCTCACCTTGGAGAATTTTGAGAGGCCAAGGAAACAAAATTATCCAGGAATGAAAAGTTCCAGAGGTCAGGAAAATATAAACATCTCCAGAAGGGCATTTCTTTCTGGCAAGGAGTGGAAAAGGGATATCTCCCTTCCTTTGCCTTGTCCCTGGCTTAACAGACCCTCCTCTACAAACCAGTTGTGATTGGAGCTGTTAGGATGGACTGATTACCAGTCTGTGGCTAGTCACTGAGACAGAGAGCTAGAATCTTGGAAGTCATTTAGTGCAACTCTCTTGTTTTACTTTTGGGGAAGCTTGAATCCATACAGGAGAAGTGATTTACCCAAGGTCATACACATGGACAGTGAAAAAGTCATAATTTGAACCTATGTCCTCTAGTTACAAATCTACATGCTTCCCTCTGTAACCTGGGTCTGGCTTACAGCTGCGTTGCCTCTTCTCCCTGGGCTCAAGTGTGGACCCCTGCTGTTATCAACGATCAGGATAACTTGCTGGGTTTAGGCTATGGTTAGGACTGAGAGGTCTTATGCTTATCACCCTTAGCTAGATTGGGTCAAAGATGGGGTCCTACCAGTGACATTCTCTGCCTTTTCATCACACCCAAATCTCAAAGGAGGAACCTGTTCCCACCTCATTCCAATCATCTTGTGTGAGATAAAAGAGTTCAGAGTCTGAATCTGAGGTCAGAAAAGGTCTTTATTCTTTCTCATGAGAAAGGACTCTGCCTCTATCACCTGCATCGCGTCTGCAGGGAGAGAGCAACCGGTAGAAGCCAGCCCATGGTTATATAATCTTCTAATGCAAAAACCAAACCCCCCCAACTGGCCTTCACTCTTATTGGTAGGGGGGCTGACCCACAACCTAAATGCAGTAATCTCTCTGAGACAAAGGACCCGGAAACATGTGGGTATCCAATGAAAGCAGTCTTAACCTTATTTGGTGTATCCTGTGCTGAGGTGGCACTGGGGAGGGATCTCCATTGCTCTAAGTCCCAGATTGCTGGAAGGTCAGGTGACCTAAACCTAGGCCTAGTGAATACTGAAGCCATTCTAGATTTGATTTTTCAGAATGGAGAAACGTCACTATAAATTATCCCTTACAATCTTTACAAGTTATCCCCAAGTACAACCCCACTCTCTGCTCCTTCTTCCTTAGTAGAGCATAAGAGCTGTCACTGGTATTTTAGATTTCCTTCCTTTGGGCAAACTTTATAATTCAGATGAAGTCCTGGTTTCTTGGACCTGATTTGGAACTCTGAAAAAGAGCACAACAACTAAGCAGAAAAGCCATGAACACAGAAAGGGAAGAGCTTCATTCTGATTCAGGATGAGGGATTTATACAGGAGGTAACTTGTGAAAACTGGGATTTGAGGAATGGATAGAAGTTCAGAAAAAGGAAAAGACAGAAAGGTGTTCTAGCTACCAAGAACTGGGTGAGCAAAGTTATGAGGGTAAGAAATCGCATAGTAGGGTGAGAATTTTGGGAATGGTGAAGTAGGTCAGAAAATCGCAAGTTCTCAAAATTTTCCCCCACAAAAGAGATGAAATAGTGCCTCAGGGCAAATATTGAGTTGTAAAAATAAATAAGAGTAGGGGCAGGACAGGGGACCTCCTGGGACAATCACAGAAAACCTAAAGAAAAGGTCCAGCACAAGGTTTGGTCTCTATGAAGAGTAAATATCCCCAGGCTGGGTCCCAAGTCTGCTTAAACACTAAGCAGCAAGCCCTGTGGTTAGCTGGGTTGGGAGGCTGTAGGAACTTTTACCCCAGGTACAGTGAGGGGTGTTGGGTGTCTGAGCCAGGGAAGATCAAGGGACCCTCTACCAACAAAGAATGCCAGATGGGGGATGGGAATGTAGTGGGGGCGAGAAGGAGCCAGTACATGTCGAGTGAGTGCAGAAGCAGCGGTGTGGGAACTCTGCTGACTGTGAACACTTACAGGAGCCTGGAGGGCTTGGTTCCAGTTTCAGAGCAGAGGGGAGAACTGAAGGAGGAGCTGAGGCCAGAGGCACCATCCCCCGTATCCCCCAGGGCTAGAGGTCATAGATAATAAAGCTAAGCTACAACAATTTTTTTGAAAAGTGCTCAGGCAAAGTAGAAAGAATTCAACCACAGAGAGTTATTATAGGAATAGAGAAGACTGGGGTTTGTCTTCAGAGGAGGATACTGAAGCAAAGAAACCCTCTCCTACACCATAGAGTAATGTCAAATGGTCACCTGCTCAGAAAGAATCCACAGAAGAACTTAAAAAGGACTTTAAAAATCAAATGACAGAGAGGCAGCTAGGTGGCACAGTGAACAGATCGCTGGCCCCAGAGGACCTTCAAATCCTGTCTCAGACACTTGACACACTCACTAGCTGTGTGACCTTGGACAAGTCACTTAACCTCAATTGCCTTGCCTCCCTCCATCAAAAAAAAAAATCAAATGAGAGAGATTGAGGAAAAACTAAAAAAACTAAAAATAAAAAAATCCAACAAAAACAAGAGTAAAAATAGAAAGTCAACCAATTAGAAAGGGAGATCCAGAATCTTAAGGAAGAAAAAAAACTCCTTGAAAATTAGAATTGAAGTAACGGTAAGTCAGTGAAGTTATAAGAGATAAAGAAATATAAAACAAAATATTAAAAAATGAAAAAAATAGAAGAGAATGTGAAACATTTCACAAGAAAAACAACTGATTGGGAGAAGAGATCAAGAAGAGGAAACATAAGATTAATCAGATTACCTGAAAGCTATCATAAAAAAAAGAATTTTGATGCAATAATACCAGCAATAATTAAAGAAAATTGTGCTGAAACAATAGAACACGTGGGGAAAGTGGAAATGGAAAAAATCTGCCAATAACCAGCCGAAAGAAATCCTATTAAGGTAAAGCCAAAGGAACATTATAGTCAAATTCTAAAACCCCCTAGATACAGAATAAAATATGGGAAAGAAGACAAAAAAACAACAAATGAGAAGCACATAAAACCTAGCTGCATATAAAACCAAAGGCAACAGGTCTGGGAACCTGTTGTATATTGAAGAGCAAAAGAACTGGGGTTCTGGCCAAAAACATAACATCCAGCAAAGCTAATCATAATCCTGAAAAAAAGAACATTTAAAGAACTGTCAGACTTTCAGGATTTTGTTTAAAAGAAACTCAAGTTAGTAGATTTGACATACAAAAGTCAAGAGAAACATAAGGTACATACCAAAGACTAATTACAAGATACTCGATGAGGACAGTTTACCTTTTATATACAGAAAATGTAAAATGTATGTCTAAGACTATTAGTAATTGGGGAATTTATAAGGAAGATTTGGGTAGACCTGAGTGTGATATGACTTTAAAGAGAAAAACTTTTTAAGAACAGGTCAAATGAGTAATTATCTCATACAAATAAGATACAAGAGGAAGAACCAACACAGAGGAATTGGATGGGGGAAGAAGGCTGGTAGTTCTAGAAATCTACTTTTTATTTTCTTTTCAGAGAGGGGATGGCAGGGCAATTGGGATTAAGTGACTTGCCCAAGATCACACAGCTAGTGAGTGTGTCAAGTGTCTGAGACAGGATTTGAACTCAGGTCCTCCTGACTCCAGGGCCAGTGCTCTATTCACTGTGCCACCTAGCCGCCCATAGAAATCTACTTTCTTGGGAATAGGTTCAAAATGGAACACTACATACATACATACATATGTACATACATACATGTATATATATATACACATATGTATAAAAGTCTTCTAAATTCAGAAAGATCAGAAGTAGAATTTTATAGGGCAAGTATATGTCTACATATATATGTATGTATGTATGTGTATATGTGTGTGTGTGTATGTCTATGTCTACATATACATGTGACTCTGCTTAATTATAGCCTGGGGAGGGAAGAAAGCAGAAAAAAAGAACAAAATAAAAAGTGGACAGCAGAGAATAAAAGGAAACTAACAAAGCAGCAAAGAAAAGACAGTAAGCTGTCAACACAATGCTGGTATTTATTATGTAGGCTTTCTTGAAATGGAAATTTATTGCTCTACATTTTGAATCCTCTCGGGTTCTGCTACACACTTAACATTTTTTTTATTTTTCTTATTTTGCATTTAAGTTTCCATATTGAAGATGGCAGAGTAAAAGCAGGAACTTGCTTGAGCTCTCCCCCAAATACCTCCAGAAACCTGTAAAAAAAATTACCCTAAACAAATTTCAGAGCAGCAAAACACACAAAATGACAGAGTGAAACATATTTCTAGCCTAAGACAACCTGGAAGGTTGACAGGAAAGGTGTGTTGCACCAGGCCGGGAGAGAAGAACAGTCCAGCATGGCTTCTAGGCCACAGTAACACCCTGAGTAGGCCTCAGGGACCAGAATCACTGGCAGCTGTGATGGTTTCTGGACTTCTCAACATACAAATGCCCAAGAAACTTAGGTCAGTATGAAAGGTCTGTGGGACCTGAGTGAAAGAGGAACATGACCCCAGCCATAGGGTGTCAACAGCAGCAGCAGCAGTGGCAGCAGTTGCTTCTGGAGCTCTTGGCCCACAGATGGTGGGGGAATGGAGTGGCTGATCAGAGGGAGATTGCAGGGATCTTTTTGCTGATGCTGAGGCAGGATTCTCTTGCTTTGCCCTTGCTTGGATCTGGGTCACAACACTTGGTGGCAGTTGTGGGGTGAGGAGGAGTGTTGGCACAGCAGAGCTTGTGGTGAGGGTAGAGAGGGAATCCTCCTCAGAGTTCCAAGGCAGAAAAGAGTGTTTCTGGTCACTCACAGACCAGAGCACAGACCAGGAGAGGAGTAAACAACTCACTCTGAGTCATAAAACCTTGAAAGAACTAAAAATTTACAGGTTCCAAGAAATATCTCTGAAATCAGCTATGTAAAACCCCTGAAACTTAGAACAAGGCACTCCCCGCTCTGGAAACAAAGAACTAAAAAGTCAAGTAACTGGCTGGGAAAATGAGCAAACAGTGGGAAAAAAAATCAGGCTATGGAATCTTACTTTGGTGACAAGGAAGATCAAAATATTCAACCAGAAGAAGATAACAAAGTCAAAACTCCTACACTCAAAGCCTCAATGGCAAACATGAATTGGCCTCAGGCCATGAAAGAGCTCAAAAAGGATTTTGAAAGTCAAGTAAGAGAAGTAGAGGAAAACTTGGTTAGAGAAATGAGTGATTCAAGAAAATCATGAAAAAGTGAGTCAACAGCTTGCTATAGGAGACCCAAAAAATGCTGAAGAAAATAACACCTTAAAATATAGACTAACCCAAATGGCAAAAGATGTCCAAAAAGCCAAGGAGGAAAATGCCTTAAAAAACAGAATTGGCCAAATGAAAAAGAAGATCCAAAAGCTCACTGAAGAAAATTAGTCCTTAAAAATTAGAATGGAGCAAATGGAAGCTAACAATTTCCTGAGAAATCAAAAAATTATAAAAAACAAAAGAATAAAAAAAATAGAAGACAATGTGAAATATTTCATTGGAAAAGCAACTGACCCGGAAAATAGATTCAGAAGAGATCATTTAAAAAATATTCGATTACCTGAAAGCCATGATCAAAAAAGGAGCCTAGACATCATCTTTCAAGATATTATCAAGGAGAACTGCAGTGATATTCTAGAACCAGAAGATAAAATAGAAATTGAAAGAATCCACTGATCACCTCCTAAAAGAGATCCCAAAAGGAAAACTCCTAGGAATGTTGTAGCCAAATTCCAGAGTTCCCAGGTACAGGAGAAAATATAGCAAGTGGCCAGAAAGAAACAAGTCAAGTATTGTGGAAAACATAATTAGGATAACACAAGATTTACCAGATTCTACATTAAGGGATCACAGGGCCTGGAATATTATATTCCAGAGGTCAAAGGAGCTGGGATTAAAATCATTTTTCCAGCAAAACTGTATATAATACTTCAGGTGAACAAATGGGCATTCAATGAAATTAGAGGATTTTCAAGCATTCTTGATAAAAAGACAAGACTTTCAAATATAAGATTTAAGGGAGGAATATAGGGGGAGAAAGAGAATGGGGTAAATTATCTCACATAAAAGAGGCAAAAGAAAGCTTTTACAGTGAGTGGAAGAGGGGGGAAGTGAGGGAATGAGTGAACCTTACTCCCATCAGATTTGGCTGAAGGAGGGAATACATACACACTCAATTGAGTATGGAAATCTACCTTACCATACAGGAAAGTAGGGGAGAAGGGGATAAGAGAGGGTGTGTATGTAATGTTAATGGGGTTTAAGATCTTCTCCATCCATAAATAGGCCTCATATGGAGCCTTTGAAGAAACTTGATTTGGGGAGGCTTGCTTTTCAGGAAGACCCATACCTTTTGCTACTTTGTAATCAGGCAGTGGGTCGTGAGGGTTGTGATGCCCTCTGACCCTGAAGAAGTGTATATATACTCTGAGGTTAGCATTTTGCTTTGGGGCTCACTCATGGGAAGAGTGATAATGAGATGAAGCCAGATGAGGCTCTGGGTAGCCATTAAGGAGCTCCCCAGCTCCTTGGTTGGCTACTTCTCTCTCTGGTAACTATGTATGTTTGTAATGGTCAGATAGTTGGCTCTGTCTGTTGATCTGTGATGTATGTTTTATTTGGTGAGATGGTTAGAAGCCCTGTCTGTTGGTCTTTAGGCTATTATTTCTGCTTGTAATTTCTGTTTGTATTTTCTCAGAAGTTCAGGGTGCTGATTTTTTTTCCCCTGAACTAAGTAAATGAATGTGTGTGTGTGTGTGTGTGTGTGTGTTTAATTAAAGTAAGATTGTTGACCCCTCTTGAGTTGCTTTTCTTTATTAGAAAATCTGAAGTAAGAACCTGTGCTGGCAGTCATTCTGGGGATGCCAGTGTGGTTGCCCCCACAGGGGAATGATAAAAAAGAGGGCAAACAGGGGGAGAGGTAATCAGAAGCAAACACTTTTGAGGTGGGACAGGGTCAAAGGGGAAAAAAAGAATAAATGGGAGGCAGGATAGGATAGAGCAAATTGTAGTTAGTCTTTCACAACATGACTATTATGAAAGTGTTTTGCATGACTACATATGTATAACCTACATCAAATTGCTTGCCTTTGCAATGAGGTGGGTGGGGAGGGAGGAAAGGAGAGAGTGTGGAACTCAAAGTTTTAAAAACAAATGTTAAAAATTGTTTTTTACGTGCAACTGGGAAATGAGATATAAAGGCAGTGGGGTATAGAAATCTCTTACCCTACAGGAAAACAGAAGGGAAGGGGATAAAAGAAGGTGGGGTGGTATAAGGAAAGGCATATTGGGGGAAAGGGTAATCAAAATGCATGCCATCTTGTGATGGAGGGGAGGAGAGAGATGGGGAGAAAATTTGGAACTCAAAATCTTATAGAAGTGAATGTTGAAAATTAAAAATTAATTTAAAATATGAAAAAAGAAAAAAGTTTCAATATTTATGTTTATAATGTGTTTCTTTTCTTATTGTATATTTAAATTTCAGTAATAAAAAAAGAAAAGAGGAAAATCACATGGCATATTTGTGAAAGTGTATATCCAATCCAGTTTAAATGGCGTGTTGGGTATGTAGAAGGGAATAGTGAGAGTTCAGTCAGTCAATCAGCAAGCATTATTTACTATCTTCCATGTGCCCATGATGATACTACACACTGAGAATGGAAATGCAAAAGTGAAATTCCTTTCCCTTGAGAATTTATGTATGTGCTGTGGGAAGGAATATATATTAATAAATTCAGCTTCTCTGTGAAGGTGTTCTAATAACTGGGTGGTCAACAGAGGCTGTGTGGAGAAGGTGAAGCTTGACTAAGTAGCAATGGAAAGGCAGCAGTAATGTGGGAGTGCACGAGAGCACAATCAATGTAAAAAGATAAGGGAGGGAGGGAGAGACAGAGACAGAGAGAGACAGAGACAGAGAGATAGAGGTACACAACCAGAATATAGGACCTCGAATGACAAGGTAAAGCATTTGACTTTATTTCAGAAATCATGGCTCATCAGAGATGGCCCTTGATTAATCACCAGGTTACTTTGAAGAGTCTCCTTTATTTTAAAACCTAGTATAAGTAGTTTCATCTGGAGATAAACTGTTAGAAAGCCTTCAGAAAATTTACTATAAAGCTCAACTTGAGATCTCTGCCTCATTATAAATATAGGACAAACCTGGCAGTTTTTGAGCTAATGTTTCTGTATTGACTTTGTCATTATTGGAAACTCACCAGAACTTCAAAGAACTAGTGAACCTTAAAGAATAAATGAATAATGGAAAGTAAACTGGAAAGAAGGCATTCTCTCTCTTCTCTCTCTCCCTCCCTCCCTCCCTCTCCCTCTCTCTCTCACTCTCTCTCTCTCTCTCTCTCTCTCTCTCTCTCTCTCTCTCTCTCTCTCTCTCTCAGTAGGGATGGGCAAGCTTCATCCAAAATGTTGAAAGGAATTAAATCTCCACTTTGTGGAAATAAATGTAGCAATGGAACAGCATGCATATTTCAATAACTTCTTCAACAAAAAAATCATTCAAATGACTTTAATGCAAGCTAATACATGAAAATCTCCCAATGGGATGGTTTCAGACCATTAATTATGACCAATTTGCATGACCCTCATGCTTTTCTTCTATTAAAAAGAAATCAAAAAGAAATCTGAAGCACGAACATCCATTATGGTGTGATTTGGAAAATGTGGCCATGTACAAACAAATCTCTAATCCATCCTCCGTTCAGCCACTGAAGTGATTTTCCTAAAATGCAAGTGTGATCATGCTCCACCCTCCCAGACACTCACTCAACTCCAGGAGTTTCCTGTTGTTTCCAGGAGCAAATACAAAATGCTGATTGCATTCAGAACCCAATCCCCTCCTACCTTTCCAGGCTTCCTATACCTCACTTCCCAAGGTGTATTTTTGATCCAGTGACACTGACCTCCTACATGTTCCACAAACAAAATGCTCCATCTCTCAGCTACAGGCTTTTTCTCTGGCTGCCCCACCCCTCCCATGCCTGGAATGTTCAGTCTCCTCCATTTTAACTACTGGCCTCCTGGCCTTCCTTTAATTTAAGTCCCAACTAAAATCATACCTTCTACAGTGAGCCTTCACCAACTACTCTTAATTCCAGCCTTCACTTTGTTAATTAATTCCTATTTATGCTGTATAGAACTTGCTTTGCATATACTTGTTTGCATGTTTTTCCCTTCCCTCCCACAATCCCCATTAAATTGTAAACTCCTCGAGGGTAGGCACTTTTTGCCTCTTTTGCTAATCCCAGAGTTAGTTAGCACAGAATATGTGCTTAATAAATGTTTATTGATTTGAAAATTGAAATAAAGATGAGAGAAATCTGGCTAATTGATGATTTATAGAAGAAATTAATCTAAAGATCTTAATGAAAAATAATCATTATTAAACCTTCAGAACAGCTCTTCTAACTTTAGTTAAATCACAGCTGTAGAGATGGAAAGGCCCTCAGAAGTCTTATAATCCAGTGGTGTCAAATTCAAATAGAAGCAGATTCTTGCCAACAGCGACATTGATTTAGAAAATCACAAATTAACATAGTTTACATTGCATCATATTTTCACTTATTTCTATTAACCATTTCCAAATTATATTTTAATTTTGTTTGGTCCACTAAGAAGTTTTTCAGGCAGCAAGTTTGACAACTGTGTTCCAACCTCCTCATTTTACAAATTGAGAGAAGTCAAATAATTTCTCTAAGGTCACAAGATGGTATTTGGCAAAGCCAGAATTCAGACCAGATCCTTTGACTAACAGATGCAATGTTTTTACATTGTACTACGTGGCTAATGCCCAGAGACACAAGATCCCAAATATGGCAGTCATGAGTTAATATGTGGTGATTGCATATACGTTGGGTAGCTAGGTGTTACATGGGCAGCTAGGTGGTTCAGTGGATAGAGTGCTGGACCTAGATTCAGGAAGACTCATCTTTCTGAATTCAAATCTTGCCTTTGATACTTACTAGCTGTGTGAACCTGGGCAAGTCACTTTACCTCTGTTTGCTTCAGTTTCCTCATCTGTAAAATGAGCTGGAGAAGGAAATGGCAAACCACTCCAGTATCTCTGCCAAGAAAACCCCAGCTGAGGTCATGAAGAATTGGACTAGCCTGAAACAACTCAACAACAACACTACGTATATGCAAGTGGTGCTTTCTGCCACAGAAATACCACTTCTTCCAAGGGGAAAGCAATGGTTTTAAGTAGTTTGAATGAGTAGCTCCATCTACCTGGGACTTTCATATATTTTCCCCAGCCTCCTCACCCCCTCCCCCCATCCCCAGGAACAGAAGTCTAGCCTTTCAGCTTAAAATAGACTGAGAATCAATTAATGCCCCACCTATCCAATGACTCACAAAGATGGATAGATTGATGTTGTTTTATTTTTACAAACACATCTGGAATCATTTCAATTAATATGTAGATCCCATCCTACCATATTTCCCCTTTTCCTATATCATAGAATTATCTTTCAGATATATATATACATATATGAACACATGTATAAATACACATACACACATCATATATAATATCACATAGCATATATACATCATATATATCATATATTGTATATCTTATATGTCAAAAATTGGAAATAATAAACAGGAGACACTAATGTGAAAAATTCCAGCTGAAAATTTAAATTTGAGGCAGATTAGAAATTGTTTGACATGACAGAGGAATTTAGTTTTATGTTTTCCTTGGTGAAAGTAGGAGTCACTGAAATTTCTTCAGGAATGGTAAAATATGGTCAGACTTATGCCTTGAGAATGTCAGTCTGGCAGCGGTATGGAGGAAGGGTTGAAGAAAGAGAGACTGGGTAGGGAGACCAATGGTGGCATAGAGTATTATAGCTGAAAACAGAAATTAGGCTTTCCTATGAACATGAAAAATTGTTTTCTCTGTCTTATTTCATCTCTAAACTTAGATGATTTTATGATCACAGATTTGTTTTAGACTAGACATGTGCTTTCACTGGTCCTGGGAATTGCCGATAGGCAAAGAGTTAACTAGGTCACTAAGAGGCTGTGACTTGTCCAAGATCACACAGCCAGGAGTTCTCAAAGGCCGAAGCTATCTTACTCTTAAATCAGCTACACCTTGTAGTCCCCTGATCATGATGGTTGAAGGAGGTTTTCTGAGTCCTTCAAAGTCAAAGTGTCTAGAAAACATCCAAATGCAATAACTTTAATTGAGAAGAGTGTCTTAGCTACTTCTGCTGTTTCCCTTGAAGAGATGTGGGTATGTGCTAAATTTCAATTATAACCAGAGCCCCAAAGTAAAATTCAAATCAAACGTCCCATAGCAATGTTCTCCTTCTAGAACAAGAATATTAAGAATAATGAACTTGAGTCTATCCTTCTTACATTTCATTGTAGTAGTATCTATGAAACAACCTCATTGTCAAACTCTAATGGAAATAACCCATTGGAAAGTGTCATTTCAAGGACAGATCATATTAGCTGGCTTCTCATGTCTCTTACAGCCCATGGGTTCTTTGATGCTATAACTCCCAAGTGGATCCTCCAGGGTTTTTATTTTTTAATTGTTCCCATTAAGGCAACCAGCTGTATGTCCCATAGTGCAACGTTGTTCTGCTTGAACAAGAAGTGAGGCCCTTGTTGATTATTATCTAATGGAATCATAAGACTTTAATTTTGAATAAGTTAAGTCAGATGAATAAATGAATTATTCATTACCCTTCAAAACTCTTCAGAAAGATAGCATGACTGTGTTGGTTAGAATTTCTATATTTATTAATATTACATCAGTTGATTAACTAGCATTGATTAAGCCCACACCATACAGTCTCCACTCGTAGCATCCTCCCCACAGGAAGTTTGCACTCCCAGCTTGTAACAGCAATAGCTAATATTGATAAAATGCTTTAAGGTTTGCAAAACACTTTAAATCTCTGATCTAATTAAGTCCTCAAAACAGCCCTGAAGGATGAATGCTATTCTCACCCTCAGCCCTGATGCACCATGATGACCCTGAGCTTTCCTCTTATCATAACCTGGTACAAAGACTCCACCACTTCACAGCCATTGCCATACCATTGCAGTCTTGTGTGACCCACCTCTTTCAAATTCTCCTTTTATGAATTTTCTTCTCTGGTTAGAATGCAAGTGCCTTGATGGCCAAGACTGCCTTACTCACTTTCTTTGATTTGTATCCTCAGCACTTAACCCACTGCCTGGCACAGTTACAAAGGTAACTTAACCCACACAGCTTAAAAACTTTGGTGTCATCTATCTATCTATCTATCTATCTATCTATCTATCTATCTATCTATCTACCTATCTATCGTTCTACATACCTACATAGTGTTTATATATCTACTACCCATCATCTGTCTCTCTGTCTCTGTCTCTGTCTCTGTCTCACACACACATACACACAGACACATCTATGTATCTACGCTAGAGCCTGGGGATAAATTTTGCTACGGAGTCAACATAAGAATAAAAACCTAATTATATGCAAAATATTGACAAAATAAATTAAAGGCCAATTTATATGAAGGTCTATGACACTAGAGATTGAGAATCTGAGGAAGGGCTTCTATCAGAGTGGTGCTAAATCTGAACTTTGAAGGAAATAAGAATTCTGTGAGGTTGAGGTGAGGTAGGAGTGCCTTCCAGTGCAAAGGTGTTGCAATGTGAGTTAGAGAGAAGTATGTGAGCAACAGTAAGAAAGCCAGAGGGAATGGCCCATAGTGTGCAGGAAGTAGAATAATGTATGATAAGGTTGGAAAAGTAGGTTGGAGGCAGGTTGAGAATGATGTTAAGAGTAAAAAAAGAGGAGTTTCTATATGTTCCCAGAGGTAATAGGAGCCATTGAAGTTTATTGAGTAAGAGAATAGCACAGTCAGAACTGTACTTTAGGAAAATCATTTTGCTATCTGTGCAGAAGACATGAGCAAGAGGGAAAAGATAGGAGAGTGAGACCAATTAGCACTAATATTTATAACTCTCCACTCTTCTTAACTTTGTATTATCAAAATGGTTTTAAGAAATCTGGCTGAGTCACTTTCTTGAAAGGACTTGCTATTTCTAAAAGGAAAGAACATTTTCTGACCTTTCTTTAGTGTAGGATCATTTGATGGGAAATGGAGGGAGATCAGAGAAAAGGTTCTAAGCCTTTTTTATATCCCCCATGCAGGTTTCAAAGGATAAGAGATAAGTTTCAAAGTTTCACCACATCAAATCCACATCACATGGAGGAATGTTAGTTCAATATTTGCTGCTGGATTGGTTGGTTGAAATGGCATGGAGGGAGGGAGGAGTTAAATTTGAGCAAAATGTGGCAAAGGATTATTAACTTATCTTATTAATGAATGATTTTGCTCTTGTCTTTTGCTTCTTAGAGAACTGGGGTCTTTATGGGAGTTGATGGAGATGGAGATGGAGACTTTGATTTTTAATTGGGATGACACTGCCTGAAGAAGACTATGGTGGGATATGACAGTAGAAGTAAGTTATTCCAAACTGTGGAGATTTCGAAATTCTAGATCAAAGGGCTTACATTTAATTCTAGAATCAAGAGGCAGCCTCTGAAGCTTCTTAAGCCTTTGGATGGGAGAATGACTTAGTCACTGTTTTAATGGGAAGGAGAGAAAAATACTCACAAGTAGCTTGTCATTGTAGCTGACTTTACTTGCTAAAGTGAGGATGATCTCATTAGCTTCCAATTACTTAAAGAGTAACAGAGTTGTTAGGACACTACAGTTTTTGAAATTCTGGGGAAAAGTCTTGGGCTCCATGTCCTAG
>CM053591.1:190961966-190994275 GCA_028646515.1 Pseudochirops corinnae
AATGCTGAGGATTATGTGGGTTTATTTTATATCCTGCAACGTTGCTCAATTTAGTTATTGTCTTGAGAAGTTTTTTACTTGACTTTCCAGGATTCTCCAAGTATATCATCTGCAAATAGTAATAGCTTAGTCTCTTCTTTGCCTAATTTGATTCCTTTGATTTCTTTTTCTTCTCTAATTGCTACTGCTAGCATTTCTAGTACCATATTGAATAAGAAGGGTGATAGTGGATATCCTTGTTTCACCCCAATTTTATTGGAAATGCTTCTAGTTTATCTCCATTACATATAATACTTGCTGATGGCTTTAAATAGATGCTACCTATTATTCTAAGGAAAACTCCATTTATTCCTATACTTTCTAGTGTTTTTAATAGGAATGGATGTTGTATTTTGTCAAAAGCTTTTTTTGCATCTTTTGAGATATCATATCCCATTCATGACACACACTTGCTACATGACCTTAGGCAAGTCTCTTAATCAGTGTTCTAGGCAATTCTAAAACCATAAATTTTCAAGGTACGGATCTTCATTGGTAGAGGGAATTTCATCTGAAACTTCCCTGTATCAGTCATATCACAGGCCCAATCCTTATATGTTATTTGTCTTAGAATATTTTAGTAACCTCATTAATGGATGTTCGTTCAAATTCTGGCCAGGTCACTTATGATTTCAGGAAGTTCAGTGGGACTTATAATCACTCCATATCAGTTTCCTCATCTGCAAAATATGTGTCAAACTAGATGCCCTGCTCACTCTAATTCTGTGATTCTATGAGCCACAGATATAAAAACAGGTGTTATGGGTATAGATAGGAAAAAAGTGGGCATGGATTTCACTGAAACTCTGTCAAATGTTAGCTCATGGCTCAATGTTAAAGTGATGAAACCAATAAAATGAAGTATTGACTCCCATAGATTTGTTTCTTACTAACTTAATCCAGTTGTTTCCTTTTGTAACCCTCCATGGGCCACAAATCAAAAGTCTGAACTCCATTTCAACTTTTTTATTTAGATGGCATCTTCTCTGGGACCTTTTTTCCCTTTTTCTAAAAGATACATTTGTTGTTGGTGCTGAGTTGTTTGTTTTTGTTTGTTTGTTTGTTTTGGAAAGTGGGGAAGAAAAGAAAAAGGACTCATATCCTGTAGTCCCAATTTCGGATTTTACCTTCTATGATGAAATCCCCCAGTTCCCTCAGTTCCACGAGCTTGTAACCTATATATTGTGAATAGAGCATGATGGGTTTCTTGTTTTGCCTCAACATATTATTACTTTATTATTATATATTATAATATAACATATTATGTTATAATAATATATATTATAATATGCCTCAACATATTATTACTTTCTTTAGAGCTGTAGAAAATCTGACCAGAACCTTTTGCCTATCAGATGAAGAGTCTTGTAATTCATGATGAAAAGATTCCTCCTGGTAAGGTGTTCTCCAACATCATTCCAAGTGGTACCTCTTGTTGGGAACAATGATGGCATAAATCATCAATGATGGCTAATATTAAGGGACATCATTAAAGAATGCCTGAAAGAGCAAGACTTCAACTGGGAATTAGGGATGAAAGGGTGGAGAACAGCAGCAGTGAGAGAGAGAAAGTGTCCTGCTCCTCTCAAACATGGATGTACTCATACATATCAATGTATCTGCCCTCTCTCCCAGAGATACCTAGGAATCTCTGTGCAGTCACTCACACAAAGATCCACCCTGGCTTGCATGTCTCACACCAACCACTGCAAGCTTTTGCAGCTATCACATAGTCCCATATCACCATGCACATGGTGACTACAATGAGATCATTTAGTACCAAGGTCCTAGGAAGTCTTGATCCAGGATGTTTTGGACATCAGCAGGAGTGTTTTGTAGCAAATTATTTTTATGTCTCCTTTTCTGAGTGACAGGCTTCCTTTCCTAGGGATGAATGAGGTCTTCTCTGCTGCCATTTGGAAGATATTAAGATTTGTGACAGTGTCACTCGACAGGATTATACCTAGGCTTGAATTAGTAGAATATTGCTTACCAGCTCATGTTTGACTTTCAAATCAGCTTTCAATTTTATCCATTACAACCTGAAATGGCCTTTCAGATTTCAGTGACAGATTCGCACAGTTAAAAGTGTGTGGCTTTTTTTGTTTGTTTTGGCTTTTGTTCTTAAGATGAGATGGAATACTGGTATAACATAGTGGTGCCATGGTTTGAGAACCAGTATTGGAATCAGGTTCAAATCTTGCCCCCAATGCCTATGGTAGTCCTAGACAGGTCATTGAATGACTCAGTACTTTAAGCAACTCTCTATGACTACAAGTTACAGAAGGATTGTTGATCTGTATTAATGGAGGAAATATTGTATACATAGACATAGACATATATAGGTGTTTCTAGTCATCTAAATGTAGCCTTGAATATTTTTCATCAAATCTGAGACAAGATGCTAAAACATATGAAATAAATGTAGAAATATATTTATTCTATATATGTGTAATGATACTGGGATTTGAAGATCTTCCATGCCCCTTAAACTTGCTGACGTAGCAGGAAGGGGTGGAGCCAGAGAATGCTGGAACCAAGCTAGTCTCCGTGTGGTGCTGACTGGAAGTGGCAGCAGAGGCAGCGGCTGCCAACTCCTTTTGCTTTGAGCTGGCCAGAATCTCTGTTAAGGACTCCTGCTGAGGACTGCCTGGCCCGAGAACTGCCGGGCCGGAGCTGCTGGGAGCAAGCTGAGGTAGTCTATCCTGTTTGAAGGCTTGAGAATGTGGGTGTTTACTACTTTAACTACATGTGCCAACTTCATAACTACTGTGTTAGCTTTGACTTTCTGGTTTTGAGAATCAGTTTTCTGGTATTTAAATGAATGTGCTATCTATATTTCTTATGTAGAGAGCCTGTTACATTTTGTGATTAATAACTATATCAGCATATTTATAGTTACTGTAGGCATTGTGAATACTACATTGCTGATACAATATACATACATGTATATTGCATATATATATAAAGTACACCTATAGACATGTAGTCATGAAGAAATAAGAACAAAGATAGTATTTGTTCTCCAGGCATTTATTAAGCTTCTACTATATGCATATGACTATGCCATGTGTTATACAAGATAAAAAGAAATAACAGACTTGGACCCTGCTCTCTCCGATTTTGAAATTTAATTAGGAGGTAAGATTTACACACATGACAGCTAAAGCTCCATCACTGGGGAACATTAAAAAATGAAAGGCCATGAGGTACCAACTCTGTCTGGAAGGACGGAAGGCATTCTAAATCAGAGAGAAAGCCACCATGGCGTTAGATTCATCAGAAGAGCCACAGGAGCAAGGCAGCTTTGTGGTAAGCCTTGGAAGTAGAATTGGGATGATCAAAGATGAAAGAGTAGGTTTTTCACAGATTTTTCTAGCAGGAAAAACAAAAACAAAACAAAATAAAACAGGACATATGTTTTACAGCTGAGGGAATTAAAAAGTTTGATTAAAGAAGATAACCTTCACAGTGAAAGCTCCCTAGTAATTATTTCATGACCTCTCCCCTCTCCATTTGCTTTCTGGAAAAATGTAAACGGTACATAAAAATGCAGCTCTCTTTAAAAGGCAAACTAAAATGTCATTTAGGCCAATTCTGTAGAAGAGGAAAAGGTGTTGGGGGTGGGGAGCTAGATACATAGTCAGGGGATCATCATGGACCACTGTCAGGGAGTAACATAAGATAGAACTGGAGATCTCACCACCCTGCCACTCCCCCACCCCCCAAACCCCAAAATAGCTGGAGGCTATCATTTCAATTGGGAAGGTACTCAATTGATCAGGAGATTTGCTATTGTTCCTTTGTTTCCAGTTGTGTCTGACTCTTCCTGACTCCTTAGTGGTGGTGGGGGTGGTTCTTGGCAAAGATACTGGAGTGGTTTGCCTTTTCCTTCTCCAGCTCATTTTACAGATGAGGAAACTGAGACAAACAGGGTTAAGTGACTTTTTTAGGATCATATATCTAGTAAGTAACTGAGGCCACATTTGTGCTCTGAAAGATGAGTCTTCCTAATTCCAGACCTGGTACACTATCCATTGTGCCACCCAGCTGCCCTGATCATAACTCCACGAAATAATACAAGTCAAGGGTCCACATCTCTGAAGGTTCTTCAAGAACTCTGGGGAGAAAAAATTATAAGGCAATAAAGGTTTGAAAGATTTCATATTTCCTTTGATTCAGTGATGTAGGCAAGGATGTATAGACTTAGAAACAGATACAGGGCCACTGGGCCCCAAAGAGTACTGAATTATTTCTGCACATTGTTGAAAATTGGACTTGTACTCTTCTCAAGTATCTCCAAGTCAAGACTTCAAAACCCAAAGACATTAGGCAACTGATGGTGGAATTAATTCATACACGACTTTCCCTAGCCATATTGAGACCATACTTACTGAAAAGGTACAATTTTTTTAGAAGTCAGAAGAAGGCATTGCTCAGAAGAGAAGAAAAGATGGCCCAAGAGAAACTGAAGAAGTATAAATGCATGGTTTGGGGTAAACCATGATATTTGTATGCAAATGAAAATGACACTAAGACATTTTAAATGAAGTTGAGTAGGTATGATGGAATCAATGGATACATGACCAAAAACTTGAGGAACATTAAAAGATTATATAGTAGAATCACTTCACTTTACAAATAAGGAAACTGAGGTCCCTAGAGAAAATGCTTCTTAAAGTCAGAGTCAGTATTGATACTCAAGTACTCTGAAGCTAGTGACCTTTCCTTTACCCCACATCAACCCCGTATTTACTATGGGAATCTCAGAGCCTTGAGGATGAGAACAATGTGATAAAAATGATGCTTCAGAATGATGGCTCTGGCAAGGATATGTAGGATATACTTGATCAGGAGAAGCCTTAATGTGCTATGTACATATAACTTTTTAAATAATTGCTTAGATGATTAAGCAGTAAAAACTTAAATATACAACATGTTGGATAATATTATATATGTGTATATGTATGTGTATGTAATTTATTTGAACTCAGTTCATTGAGCTCTCTGGGCTTTCTTTTTCTCTAGACCACAAACTCTTGTGTCAGTAATGAAATGTATTTCCCACTTATTCAAATGGACCCACTGATGGATAAAAACAAACAAACAAACACCGTGTTCCACATTTATCAAATTAAATTATATTGTTATCAATAAAAAAAAAAGCCTGGGGTGCTTGCTGTAGAGTAATTAGTAGTTCTGCTTGAAGAAAGTAGAGTGAAGTGGGAAATTGATACTTGAGCCAAATCCAAGCAAAGACACATGCCATCAGAAATGATAAAGGCTTAAAACGGCACACAGCTGGAAACCCTGGTGCTACGGAGCATCAGTCATTTATCCAACAAGGCTTTGAACTCCAGATTTAAGGGAAATTACTTTTTAAAGATGATGTGTCATAATCTCCAAGTGTGAGCTGGCTGTGGCATGTTGATGAGCCAGTGATGAGTTTTCTCTCATCCATTTTGAAGGCCATTTTAGGAAAGAGAATGATAATTTTGAGAAAAAAAGAGATTCAATTCCATTTGATTCAACGAAAATTAAACTATGTGTATAACTGTGGGGATGAGATGACAAAAATAAAACAATCTCTTCCCTTTGCTAGCTTACAGTACAGCAGAGAGACAGATAGAGAAAGGGAGAGAGACAGACAGAGAGACAGAAAGACAGAGAGAGGAGACAAAGAGATAGAGACAAAGTGACAGAGACATAAGACAGACAGAGAAGACACACACAGAGAGAAACAGAGACAGAGATAGAGACAGAGAGAGGAAAAGAGAGGCAAAGAGGCAGAGACAGAGAGACAGACAAGGAAGACACACACACACACAGAAACAGTGATGAAGACAGAGAGAGGAAGAGAGAGATACAGAGAAAAACAGAAAGAGACACAGACAGAGAAGACAGAGACAGAGAGATGAGACATGGAGACAGAAAGTCAGGGAAGACACACACAGAGAAACAGAGATAGAGATGGAGACAGAAAGAAGGAGGATGAGACAAAGACAGAAAAAAGAGAGAGACAGAGAAAGAGAAAAAAAAACATTCATACATAAAAGGAGGGAAGAAGGAATAGCTCAGGAAGGAGATGCACCTGAGTTGTATTTTAAAGGAAATTAGGGATTCAAGGAGAGCACATTTCAGCCATAGAGGATCATTGTGTGAGGGCATTGGGGAAGGAGGCAGTTAAAGAGATTTCAAATCTTATGCATGTACACACTTGCATAAGCATGTCCATTTGTACATATTTCAATGTGGAGAATGTGCTCATTTCAATTCTATGCAATCAATACATTGAAACCTTGATTAAACGCTCAGTAGAATCCCACAGAATTCAATGGAATAAGAAGGAACTAAAATGTTCTCGTGCTTTAAAATTAAAGAAGGATTTTATGTATGAGATCTCACATGAGCCTCACAAACCACTGCAAATCCTTGTTCCATGAAAGCCCTTCATGATCCATGTCCAGCCAGCTTTTGCAGACTTAGTGCCCATCACCTTCCTTTTCATATTCTCTGTCCCAGGAAAACTTGTTTCCCAAGCCCTTGGATAAGTTGTCTCTGAGGTTTGTAATAACACTATAAATAGCTAACTTTTAATATGGTGCTTCATGATTTACTAAGAACTTTCCATGTGTTGGCACAATCAATCTTCACAGCAACTCCATGAGGTAGGTATTATTATGAATTGAATTTTACAGATGAGGAAACTGAGGTTGAGAAAGGTTGTGACACTCCCAGAACTGGTGAATTTTAGAGGCAGGATTTTAACTCAGATCTCTCAAAGTCCAGCATGACCTAGCTTCCTCAGAAAATAAGCTTACCTCTGTTTCTTAGAGTTCTTATCTTCTTTTAAGGCTATTCTCAAGTGCTACCTCCTCTATGAAACCTTTCCTGATCTTTCCAGTTGCTAAACAACTCTTAGACAGTGCAGTGGACAGAGTGTTGGGCCTGGAGCCAGGAAGATCTGAGTCCAAATCAAGCCTAGGACACTTACCTAGCTGTGAGACCTGTAATGGTAGTGAAATTTGAAGATCCCTTTGTATTGGAAAGCTGACAGGTAGGTACTTAGCACCTAGTTTCAAATTAAGCCTCTGTTAAAGAAACAGAAGGTATGATCCCCTATTGCTTATGTAACATGAAGGGGCTGAAAAGGGAGGAGATATATCATATTTAAGAAAGAGCACAAGCTGGACAATCAGAACTTCTTGGGATAAGCTTCTCAGAGGCAGAGCAGTTGTTGCAGGAAGCAGGAGGGAGAAAAAGAGAGAGAGAGAGACAGAGACAGTGACAGAGAGAGAGAGACAGAGAGTGTCTTTCAGTGAGCATCTGAAGGCTGGGCTGCTGCTGCTGGACTGGAACTTCTGCAGAGAAAGTATTTTGGTTTTGAGAATGGGAGAAAGTGATTTTGATTTTGAGAACAGAGCTGCTGAAGACTTCTGAGAGCCAGCCTAGAGCTGCCAGAGGAAGCATGACTTTGGTGTCGGTACTTTCTCTGTTTGTAGCATTGTAAAACCTTGATTTCCCAAGAATAGAGACTGTGAAGGATTTAAGGTGGACTGGACACTGTGAGCTTCAGTGTGATACAGGAACTGCATGGAGAGCTGGACAAAGACCTGGGCGCTGTCTGCCTTTGAACCCAGGTGACAGTTTGGTAAATTCAGATAGGAGCTGGGACCACGGAAGGGGAGCCAGGGAGTCTGAGAGCCTACCTTGGGTCAAGATGAAAAAAACCTATCTATGGATACTGAGTAGTGACTGATAAAATTGTAACTTACTTGTGACCTAGGGGTAGATGGCCTGTGTATTTTCCACTAGCCCTCAAGAGAGTACTGAGTAGTGAATGATATTGTTACTTAATTGTACCCCATGGGTGGACAACTTAAGACTGATCGAATTAAGGACTTAACTAAATGATTGATTGTCTAAATGAATGCACATTGTTTAAAAGAAAACCATTGAATGATCGAGTTACTATATGATTGAGTTACTAAATGATTGTACTTTGTTGAAAACTGTGGGACCACTTTGGTGAAAACTATGTGGCCATTTTAACGATAAGTTGTTGAGTTATGACATGTTGAATGCTGTATTTTGATTTTCTGTGATAAGTTGTAACATTGTGAATGTTGTACCTTGATTTTCGGTGAACGTTTTGCTTTGATTTTTTATTGAACAAATAGAGAGTTCGCTATACCATGTAATCAGAACCTTGAAAGCTGTTCACAGCAGCTGTCCTCTGGAAAGCTGCTCATGCATGGCATGACAAGACCCTAGGTAAGTCACAATGTTTGCCTCAGTTTCCTCAACTGTAAAATATGGATAAAAACAATACTTACTCTTCAGGGTTGTTACATATTACAACATATAGGTGTCAAGTCATTTTGCCTGGAAGAACCCAAAGTAATAAACACCTTGACATTCTTTTTCCTCTTTTAATTTCTTAATGCAAATGAAATATTTGTAAAGTGCTTACCACAGCACATTGTACATCATCATCATCATTATCATCAGCCTACCCCCAAATTACTTTTTCTTTGCTTAATCTGGGTACATGTTATTTTTGTGCATCTTTTTTAGTTTGGTTATTTTCCTATGTCTAGCACCGTGCCCAAAACGTGGTAATCAACACCTGATGGTTGAACTGAAGTAGGGAGTGTTAGCAATATCTTCATTTTACTTTTCAAATTTAATTTCTTTCTTTTCTAATGAATAAGCTTTTATTTTCTCTTTCTCCCTAATTCCCTCCAATTAAACAATATAAAATAAAATAAAAGGAAAGGAAATCTTTGTAACAAAGGTGCACACTCAAACAAAACGCACTTTAGAGATGAAGGTTAAGTGACTGGCTCATGGTCACATGAGTTGGAAATTTCAGAGGCATAATTTGAATTCAAGTCTTGGTGATTCCCATGTCCAGCAGGCTATCCACTTCAGTTTATTTTTATCATTGTTATTTCAGTAAAATGTGAGTTCCCTGTTGACCCTATCTGTCTAAAGCTCAGGCAGAGAAGGTATAAGAGCAAGGAGTATTTTTGGTTCTGCTTTTGATGTTCCAGAAAGAAAGGCACCGTCAGGCAGGAGCTCAGCAATTGGAAGCTGGGGGAGGAGATGTGAGGGATCTGTGAAGGGGTAGAAAACCACTATAACTGAGGCAGCAGCTATGGGAAGAGAAACACCCAATGGGAGATGAGAAATGGAAGATGGGAGATGGGGATATACTGGCTCTAGGTAAGCAGGAGTAGCTATGCCCACAACAGTAAAGATTTCACTAATGTGAAGTATGGTTGAGGCATGAGGCAGGATGTAGGTGGGACAGAAGTAACTCACTAGCTATGCCTAGGTAGCCTTTATAATAGCCTCAATATTAGCAGTGATCAGAAACAGGCATATAATAAGAAACAGCATTAGAATGCCTTCTGATTCTGGCAGCCTGGGGTCTAAACATTTCAGTTCATGGAAAAAAATAAACAGAGAAAGTGGTCCATGCCATTTAAGCCGATTTTTCCACAGTACAGGGAGAGCTGATTGCCCAGTTAGAGGTACTTTTACATACAAAATACCCTTAGGTTTGATTATCTGCATGATGTTGTTCAATTGTTTTTGGTTGGATCTGATTCTTCATGACCCCATTTGAAGATTTCTTGGCAAAGATACTGGAGTAGTTTGCCATTTCCTTCTCCTGCTAATTTTACAGATGAGGAAACTGAGGCAAATAGGGTTAAGTGACTTGCCTAGGGTCACACAGCCAGTAAGTGTGTGTGAGGCTAAATTTGAACTCAGGTCTTCCTGATTCCAGGCCTGGCATTTTATCCACTGTGCCATCTAGCTACCACTAATTACACAAATTCAGTTATGAATTCAAGTACCAGCTGAGAGTTTTGTTTCATAAGAACTTGTGCCGAAGTCTTGGTCTTTCACATCTGAAATCTGGAAGAACAGGGGTGAATAAAGCAATAAACTTTTATCAAGCACTTCTACGTGGCAACACAAAGAATACAAAAACAAAAATCAAACTTTACCAGCCACCAAAGTGCCTACCTTTTTGTCTGACTTGACCCTGTGCAGTGGGAACAAAACACTGGCCAGACATGGCCTTCTCAGATCTCTACAACTCAGAGAAGATCTGAACACAGGCTCTGTGTATTCAACCAAGATCAGAGAAATCTTAGGGAAAGACTTTCCCTTCCAGTATAATTGAAAGTAGCTTTAACAAATGAATCAATCCATGATACAATTACTTCAACCTCCCCCCCCCCCCCCATTTATCTCTAGAAGCGCCTGAGGCCTTTTGTTATTATGTAAACATTGTTTTTCCAACAGTCCCACACCCAGGAATCCTTACAGGCTACTTTCAGAAGGGCTCCAGAGTTCTTGACAGTAATCCTAGACATCATCAGGACACAAATGTGGCTGTGAGCCCTCCAGCTCATTTTTCCTATCCTTGACTATGACAGGTCTCATGGTCGCATGCCTCTTCCCTGACCTCCTCCCAGCTCTCCTTTGCACTCACCTGGGCAGTTAACGTCTGCAGCTTTGCAGAAACAGAAAAGGTTCATTCTCCTCTTTTCCTTTTTAAATTTTTGTGTAAACAGAGACATATATCTGGCTAACATATTTAAAGTGTCCTGTAAGACAAAGTGTGATGTAAATTCGAGCTTTTAATGAATAAATAATGGTGCTATATCACCTGATCCACCAAATTTGCAAATTACTCTTAAAGAGGCCATTCTCTACCCTTTCTTAGCTGTATCTATTTGCATTTACTGCTCCCACCCATCCCCAAACCGAAGGTGTCTAGGACCACAAACACAGGCACCCTGAGGGAAAGGGAACGCAAACACCCATCTAAGTCATTTCTACTTAAAATTTTCCCCCAGGCAGAACTTCTCACAAAACCCCATAATGGGGAATGTGAAGGAGAGGCAGAATATATGTAACGCCTGAGGGGCAAAACAAGCTGTTTGAACATTTGCAGACTGAGAATGAGCCTTGAGAACCTGCTGGTTTGAAATACTCAAAGTTTGCTTTGAAATCTGCTCTCCAGTGAATTACTGGCTAAGAAAACTAGACTGGGCCTGGGGGTAGGAGTGGGGGTAGAGGTGGAGGGGGGGGGAACCATCAAGGAAGGGGAGCAACCTTCCCAAAAGGAGGTTAGTATCAATTTTCAAACTTAAGAACGCCTGTGAATATATGAATTATTCTACCCAGGCACACTGATGATTCATGGAGCCTTTCAATATGTAAGTAATTATTAATCAAGAGATAAAAATTATATGAATGAGCTAATTGCAAAGGGCTTTGCAAATTTTAAAACATTATGTAAATGTCAGTTGTCATTATTATTATTATTAATAATCACGTGGTAAGTAGTGAGTATACAGAACTAAACAATATGTATCTATAGATCAATATCACAAGATTTCGATCAATCAAACATTTACTAGGCAAACATACTATGTACTAAGTACTATGTAAATGTCTGGAGGGACAAAGACAAAAGCCGACACTCCCTTCAATGATCTTCCAATTCAATGGAGGAGCTAGCTGTGTGTACATACATATGCATATACATACACATATACATACATACATACACATACACACAATACACACACATATATATACATATATATGGAGGGAGGGAGACAGAGAGAATGGTTAATAGTCTCTAGTGTTGATAGAACACAGAATGCAAGGTTGATAATGTATAGTAAGACCGGGAAAGGAGGGTGTAATTTGATTCAGTGGCTAAATAATTTGTCTTTTATTCTGTATGTAGCAGGGAGTAACTGAAGCAGGACTATGCTATAGTCATACCTGTGCTTACAAAGATTCTACCTCTGAAAGTACTGACAAAAAATTATCTTTTGGGGGTGAGTAAGAAAACATGACTGGTTTTTATTTCAAAAGATTAAATATGTTCTTTAAAAAAATATTAGATTCTCTTAAGAACCTGTCAAATCAAAATTAAGATCAGTTTTCAGGCTATGACAATGACCTTAGGGCTCCACTCCCTATTCTGCAACTTCCCAAGTCAAACTCCCTTGCTTGGTCATTCCTATATTGTTATCTCTCCCTATTAGAACTTACATAAGTTTCTTGAGTACAGAAATGTCCCATTTTGGGATTTGTATTCTTAGAACATAGCACAGAACTTGACACATTGTAGGTCTTTTTCATTCATTCATTCATTCATTCATTCATTCATTCATTCATTCTCTTTTTCTTCCAACCAATCCCTGATGAAGTGCTATTGAATGACATAAATAGTGTAGAAAGTTAAGCAAACCAACTCTATCAATTCTCTTTATTCTCAACCGCAATTACTCTTTTCAGTATATGGGCATACAGCATATCAAAAACAGAAAGTAACCTTGTTTCTTCTTTTAAGGATAAAAAGATTGGAAAAGTTTGCTAAACACTGATTAATTTTTCAAATTTCTGGCTGCCAAAAGACAAATTGCTTCTCTGAATCCATTATACCAGCTAATTATTCATCATTTCATACACATGTCAAATTCTGATGGATGTAACTTGAAAAAAGTAGAGGAAAAAGCACTCATACTTGGAAATATCTTTGGTAACTGAAAAGTCGAATGTAGATTGAGTGATGCCATAGTTTGAACAAATATCCACAAATTCTTTGACTTTTTTTTTTTTAAAAGCTGTCTTTTTCAATGGACAAAATGCAAAATATGTAAGACAGTTACCTTGATGTTGGCATTAGTTGAATGACTAGAACTTAAGAGCCATTCATTGTTTTCAAGGCTCAACAGCAATTCAGAAAGGAGTGTCTTCTGGAGTAAGTTATGGATTTGAACTTCACTCTGCTTTTAAACAGTTTTATCAAAGACATGGATGAAGATGCCCATCTAGCATATAGCTATAAGAGACAGTGAGTAGATTGGATGATAAAAGTCAGAATTTAAAACATTTCTACAGGTTGGAAGGACAAACCAAACCCAATCAAACGAAATTTGAAAGAAATAAGATACAGAGAAGAACTTGATACACTTGTGTCCAAAATACCACCTTGACAAACATAAGATTGGAGAATCATGGTCTGCAGCAATTTGTAGGAAACATATCTTGGTTTTTCATTGAACTGCAAGCTCAATACGAACCATAGGTGCAAGGCATCCAGGCCAAGAAAGCAAACCTTTGGCATCATTTCCAGGAAAAGGGAAATGCTAGTTCTCCTGTGTTCCACCCTGGTGAGAGCAAACTTCTGGAATATTAGGCTTATTTCTAGCTACTACATTTCAGCAAGTTCATAAAGAAAAAAAAAAAGACGCTAACCAGGAAAGGTTCACCAGGATCATAAGTAGATTAGATACCATATTATATGAGAGAGAGTTGAAAGAAATGAGGATCTATAACCTGAAGAAAAACTTTCAGGAGAATATAATACCTCTCTTCAAGTACTTGAAGGACAAGTCCTATAGAAGAGATTATGCTTACTTCACTTGGACCCAGATGATAGACATAATTCTTTATAAAGACAAAAATATATTTTTCTTAAATTTCAAGTTGTCCCAAACTAGAATGGGGTACCTCACACACATAGAGGATTCCCATTGACAAAAGTCTTCAAGTGAAGGCAGGCAGACCTTTTGTTGACTATGTTACAGATAGTTTTCCTATGTAATCATGTGGTCCATTGGAGAGCCCCTGGAATCCTTTCTAATGTTGAGATCTTATGATTCCGTGAAAAATTATGGAAAAGAAAAATTCACTTTGATGTAGCAGACACCCAATGAAAAGACACAACAAGCATTCATAGAGCTCCAATTCTGCCCTCCCATATGGTCAAAAATATGGAAAGAAAAAAATTATCTGAAATGCTTATTAATTTCAAAAACTTTGATCATCAAGGCATGTCTACTTTAGTTTTTGATTCAGAAACTTTCAAATAATTTCAACAATTTTTCACATCTCGTCATTCAAAGCAAGTTTTATAAGTATTTTTATAAAGCAGTATGAAAATCATCTCTGCACAACACATTTCAGAGAACAACAGAGAAGGGAGCCCTGAGGGCTTTAAAAATATGAAATCATGTTATAATTTCATGGTTATTCCCATTTTCCCCTTATGCATGCAAAGATTTTCACAGTCTAGTTCTGACTTAGCTCTCTAGACTAGGTAAATATTTCTCTTCTTCACATACTCCATATTCTAACCAAACTGATCTACTCTTCCTCAACTCAGGATTCTATTTCTGGCCTTTGTATCTTTGCCCAGGATGTCCTCTGCTTGGATGCACTCAATCCTTCTTCCAGTCAAGTGACAAGGTTTATTATGATTCCAATAGAGTGGGTAGAGTTCCTAGTGAATCTGCAAATTAATGAGGGTAAGACTGATGCTTATATATATATAAAAAGGACCATCAAAAGATCTACATGGGATTAAGGAATGATTAGTATGTGCAATTAGTCTGGGGTCAATCAAGAGCCACAGTAAAAGGAATGCCAAGTAAGTCATTTAGATGATCTAGGTAGACTGAGATAGGGAGCTGCCTAGAACAGAGGCACCAGTGATCTGGGCTGATTAAATGTATAGGAAAATTCAGGGGCTGTTTTGCTTTCAAAGACATGGTCTTTTTCTTTTAGGGGTCCAGATCCCATCCCTCCATCAATGGCAAGTAGTAGGAACAGAATTTGAGCCTGAGTCTTATAACTGGTCTCAAATCTCCTATCATTCAATTATATCACTGGTTTTTTGTTTATTTGTTTTATAAACATTACAGAAAGCAGAGTTGTAGCACTTCACTTCTGCAAGGAACCTAACCAAATCATCTATTCTAACTTTCTTATCTGACTTTATTGCCTATATTCTTTCCTTTTAGAAAAGAATTTTACTATTTCAGACCATAGCGAGAAAGTCAAGCAGGGATGGGAAGGCAGGCAATTCAAATGAATGAAACATTTGAAGGATCAAATACTTGCCTGGAAATGTGGGGGTAGTTACTTCCCAGACATTCAGAAGCTGCACCTAAGGGTCAAATATGAAGAATGATAGACTCTAAGGAATAAATTACAGGTCACCCAAGTTAGCACTTTCCCCAGTGGCATACCATTAGGGGCAGAAGTTTGCTCAGCAAACATTCCATTCACTCCCACTCTGATGGTGTTTCTCTTATCCATTTGTACAGCAATCCTTTATTTTACTGAGCATTCAGAGGAAACTTTCAGTCCAGGTTGAATGACACTAACTCTCAACTAAAGAAATTTTAGGATTTCTTGGAGTGAGATAACAGAAATGCAACACATCTATAGGACTCACTTTGAGATTGTCCCTTTTCTAAATATTTTTCATATCTGCTTGGAGAGAATAGCCTTAAGAAGGGAAAGGGAAGTAAACACAGGAAAGAGAAAGTAACACTACAGTGAATCACACTGAACTCCTGAGCTACAGGATGATATTCCCAGTTCTTTCAACTATATAGCATCAACAGCAGCAACAATCATTTATTCACTGTCCACTGTATTCTCATGACTCTCCTCTGGAATTTAGAGATTTTCACAATCCCTTCACATCTTTCCAGTTTTCTTATTCACTGTTCTGCACTACATACTGTATATTTCAGTCACCCTGGTCTATATGCTATTTCTCACGTGGGATAACCCAGCTCCCATATCCATAACTTTCCACTACTGCCCTCTGTGCCTTGAAAGCTCATCCTTCTCATTTCCATGTCTTAGCATTTCTGGGTTCCTCCAAGACTCAGCTCAAGCATCATCTTACAAATGAAGTCTTTCTGGATACCCTACCCACCAATGCTAATGACCTCCCACCAATGAATACAATTACCATGTATTCATCTTTCATACATTCTGTATATTGTTTTTTATTGTTATCAAGCTGTATCTGATTCCTTGTGACTCCATTTGGGGTTTTATTTGCAAAGATACTGGAGTGTTTTACCCTTTCCTTCTCCAGTTTATTTTACAGATGAGGAAAATGAGGCAAATATGTTTAATGACTTGCCCAGGGTCACACAGCTGTCTGAGGATAGATTGGAACTCAGGAAGATGAGTCTTGCTGATGCCAGGCTGGCACTCTAACCACTGCGCCCTCTAGTGGGCCTATTCTGTATATACTTACATATGTTGGAAAGTACTTGGTGTACTTTAAAGCAGCGTATATATGTAAGCTGTTGTTATTGTACTTGGTGATTGAGCTTTTTCATTTTGGTTGTATATGCTGGACATTATTCAACTTAGCCTGATAAATGAGAGGTCTGGCAGGCAGGCCATAAGCATTTATTAAATACTTACTATGTGTCAATGTACCAAGTGCTGGGCATGCATATATAAGAAAAAAAAAAGGGCTTGCCCTCAAGGGGCTTACATTCCAATGAGAGAAGACAACACACTATAAAGCACCTGGAAATCCAGAAGCTGGGGACAGGAATGAAGGCCACCCTTGGCTTCTCCACAAAATAGAGGATGCAGGAGGATCTCATCAAGGGGAGAAGGGGGTCAGGACTAACAGACGTATGTTCCATACTGAGGGAGTCATGGAAATGGTTAGATGTTCTGAGATGAGAGGACTCTAGGAGCTGAGGGAAGTTCTTAGTTGAGACAGCATATTTTAGAAGCCAAGCACAAGTGTAAGAGGGGAACGAGCCCCTCTGTAAAATAGAGAATTAGGTCCACCCTCTTTTTTTCAATTTTAATTGTAGGAGCTAATTTTCTCTCATTTGACAGCTGAATAGTTGCAAAGGGAAGAGAAGTTGTCTGCCCAGTCTGTCCTCTCTTCTGTCACTGCCCCTCTTATCTCCTTCCCCCCTACTTTCCTGTAGGGTAAGATACCCAATTGAGTGTGTATGTTACTCCTTCCTTAAGCCAAATACAATGAGTAAGGTTGATCTATTCCCTTTCACCTTCCTGCTCTCCCCTCCATCGTAACAGTTTCCTCTTGCCTCTTTTATCTGAGATAGTTTACCCTAATCTATCTCTCCCTTTCTTCTTCTCCTAATAAATTCCTTGCTCATCTCTTAATTTTATTTTTTAGATCATCCCTTCCTATTCAACTGATCCTGTGCCCTTTGTCTATGTATACATGAACATACAAATACCCACACTCACATATATATTTATATAAACACATTCTCCTATACATATATAGGTATGTATGTATGTATGTGTATGTGTATATATATATATTCCCTTCAACTATCCTCATACTGAGAAAAGTCTTATGAGTTACAATTATCATTTTTCTATGTAGGAATGTAAAAAGTTCAACTTTAATATGTTCCTTATGATTTCTTTTTCCTGTTTACCTTCTCATGCTTCTCTTGTTTCTTGCATTTGAAAGTCAAATTTTCTGTTCAGCTCAGATTTTTTCATCAAAAAGGCTTGAAAGTCCTCTATTTCATTGAATTACCATATTTTTCCCTCTAGCATTTTACTCAGTTTTACTGGATAGGTTATTCTTGGTTTTAGTCCTAATTCCTTTGACTTCCAGAATATCATGTTCCAAGCCCTTTGATCCCTTAATGTAGAAGCTGCTAGGTCTTGTGTTATCTTGATTGTGTTTCCACAATACTCAAATTGTTTCTTCCTGACTGTTTGCAGTATTTTCTTCTTGACCTGGAAACTCTGGAATTTGGCTATAATATTCCTAGGAGTTTTTTGTGGGGGGGATATTTTTTAAGAGGTAATTGGTGAATTCTTTTGATTTCTATTTTGCCCTCTGGTTCTAGCATATCAGGGCAATTTTCCTTGAGAATTTCTTGAAGGAATGATTTCTAGTTTCTTCTTTTTTTTTTAATCATGGCTTTCAGGTAGTCCAATACTTTTAAAATTATCTCTCCTGGATCTGTTTTCACATTGCCTTCTATTTTTTCATTTATTTGGATCTGTTTTATAGTATCTTGATTTTTCATAAAGTCATTAGCTTCCATACGCTCCATTTTAATTTTGAAGGAATTATTCTCTTCAGTGAGTTTTTGAAATTTCTTTTCCATCTGACAAATTTGACTTTTTAAGGCATTCTTCTCCTCATTGGCTTTTTGGACCTCTTTTGCTGTTTGAGTTACTCTATTTTTTAAGGTATTATTTTCTTCAGTCAGGCTGCTGACCCCCTTTTCATGATTTTCCTTTATCATTCTCATTTCTCTTCCCCATTTTTACTCCACTTCTCTTACTTGATCTTCAAAATCCTTCTTGAGCTCCTCTATGGCCTGAGACCAATTCATATTTTTCTTGGAAGCTTTTGATGCAGGAGTTTTGACTTTGTTGTCTTCTTTTGGTTTTACGTTTTGATCCTCTTTGTCCCCAAAAAAGTCTGATTGCACCTCCTCTGTTAGCCTACCTTGCCAGCCAATTATTTGACTTTTGAGCTCTGCGGCACAGTAGAACTCTGCTTCCTGAGTGGAGAAAGCTGTTTCCCAAATTGCTTGGGTTTTCCTAGTTGTCAGAGCTGTTGTCAGAGCTATGACGGGGGCACCCTCTCTACAACCACCACAAGCTCTGGCACACTGGTGTTTCTTACCTCAGGACTACCACCCAAGATTGTGACTCAGATCAAAGCAAGTCAAAGCAAGAATGATTCCCCTCTTATTGGTCACTTGGTACCACTACTATCTGCAGGCTAAGAGCTCCTCAGGCTCCTGAGGCAGCCCCCACACCACCACCACCACCTCTTACCCCAGGGGCAAGGGCTGGACAGCACTCTTCTCTCACCCAGTTCCAACAGAGTTCCCTACTGACATCTTACTTTCTCTTTGGCATTAATGGTTGAGAAGTCTAGAAACCACCATAGCTGCTGGTGATTCACTCTCTTGAAGTCTGCTCTGGCCAGTCTGCAGGCATGGCTCATGGGAGACTGCACTCAGCTCCCAGCCTGTTGTGCCAGGCTGCCTTCAGTGGGAGATTTGTTTCTCTCTGTCACTTTGTGGGTTCTGTAGCTCTAAAATTTGTTTAGAGTCATTTTTTTTACAGGTATTAGAGGTGGTTGGAGCAGGAACTCCAGCAAGAACTTGCTTTTACTCCACCATCTTGGCTCTGTCCCTCCAAATTCATTTTCTACCTTGATTTTGTTCAGTTTGGCACCAACAGTACTCACTGATCCCTCCAATCAACTCCATACAACTCCATTACATTCCTTCAATTCAACCAACATTTATCATATGTCAGTCACCATGAAGGTGACCTCTTTAATATAATAGTGAGTGTCTCCATCTGTGATTCAAAAGAACCTATGAAGCACAGATCTTGTTTGGGGGCAGCTAGATCGTAAAGTGGATGAAATGCCAAGCTAGGTATCACAAAGACTCATCTTCAAGAATTCAAATGCATTCTCAGATGCTTACTAGCTTTAGGACCCTGGGCAAGTCACTTAACCCTTTTCCCCTCAGTGTGTCATCTATAAAATGTGCTGAAGAAGGAAATGGTAAACCACTCCAGTATCTTTGCCAAGAAAATCCCAAATGAGGTCATGGAGAAGTAGACAAAACTGAAAACAACTCAATAACAATAACACATAGATAAAGAAACTGAGGCAGAAAGAGGTTAAATGGCTTGTCCCAGGTCACAAAGCTGGTAATGCCTGGGGCCAGATTAAAACTCAGACCTCCCTGATTCCAGGTGCATCAAACTGTGCCAAAACATATCAGTAAAACAAGTCCTGGAAAAGTATAGGCACTGGTTGAATATTTATAACATCTCAGTCATAAATAAGAAACAGAGAGAGAGAGAGAGAGAGAGAGAGAGAGAGAGAGAGAGAATTCTGGGCCATTAACACTAAATGATGTTCCAGTTGCCTCATTGACCAAAAATATTTTAAATAAGATTTTTTGAATCCCTCTTTAAGCAAATATTAAAAGTAAGTAGGAGAAGATGAAAAAGAAATTATTTGAACAAATCTTGCTCTTACCCTGTACTTTCACTTTTTCTCTCTGGAGACAGTGAAAATGTTTGAAGGCACTTCTATTATTCATGCAGCCTTAACTGCACCCTTCTTAAATGGTAGAATTCAACTAAGCCAACAAATGGGGCACAGTGATAGGACAGCAGTCCTTCAGAACAGAACCTACAAAATTAACAGCTGTCCATTTCTCAGTGCCTAATTAAAAGTGAAGCCTAGGCTTTATAGCTCTAAAGTGAATTTGCATTACTAACCTTTGTGGAAAACAAGTAGATCTTCTTCCAGACCCTAGTGCCTTCAGGTTACTACTATAACTTCTTATGAAGTATATTTGATATGGATTGGCAACCTCATTTCCTCAGTGATCTCATGGCTTGCTATCTTGCTACAATTGCTAGGCTTCAGGCCCTTTCTAAGAGCATCTGCTGAGTCATGCTGTATATCATGAGGCATCCTAGAATCACCTTGGAAACAAGCCTCTCCCTTCCAAGACTCTGATTTTAAAATGGGAGTCTGCTTAATGGAAATGGAACACTTTTGATAAATTGTTGGAAAGTGAATAGCTTTTTGAGAGATGTTGGAACAGATTAGAATCTCTTCTCTTGTTTCCTATTATTTTCTACTTTGGTCTTCCCAGCAAGAGTTATGGACTCTATGGACTATACAGTAGAGGTTGATGATGATGGTGATGATGATGGTGATGACTGATTATAGCAACAATAATAGTTCACCTTAAAAAGCATGTTAAGGCTCCCCAAGGGCTCTCCTCAAATGCCCGTGTTGGGAATTTGGAAAAAGTATTGCAGTTACTTTTTTAAGACAAGACCTATGATTTCAAGGGCATAGAGAACTCTTAATGAAGAAAATCCCTCTACCAAAGCATATTATCATATTACTTGCATGTCAAGACTTAGAGAGTTTCCTGAGGGTACTGAGAAAGTAAAATCAGGATCATAAAACCAGCCTGGATCGAAAGCAGTTTGTCCTGATTCCAACATTGATTGAACCATTGAAAAATGAACAGATTTTTTCTGCTCAATTCAAGACTTTATAATAGATAAAAGAATGAAAGCTGCACAGAGGCAAATTTCACCTAAAGAAAAACCTCCAAATGATGAGTTCTGCCCTGAGAGGTTGTGTGCTCCCTCTCCATGAAAGAATCAGCAAATGCTGGTTGCCCACTTGTCAAGTGTGCTGAAGAGGATTATTCCTATATACATATGCATGATCCAAATGGCCTCAGAGGTTGCTTCCAAACCTGTTGTTCTGTCTATCTGAGAGCAGGGAGGTAGTTAGAAGAAGCTTCTGGGCTTGCCATGGATGTTTATTGTTTACAGGATCTAGAGGGTATCTATTATTTTACCTCTACTGGGGAGAAAGTGGCCCAAGAGAATGACAGCAAACTTACAAGGCTAAAGCTAAGACTATCAAAATCTCCAGAAAAGCAAGAAAAAATGACTTCAAGTTAGTGCCACAAGAAACTGGAGAGAAGCAAATATTATTGTAAGCTGGACAAGGCAGGTTTTTTTTTCTTAACTCAGTTTTGAGAAGATAACAAAACAAACCTAGTTTCATGGCTAGAGTGAGGAAGGCAACTTGTAGTTCTTACAACCTAGAAATGAAGGGTGAGGAAAATAAATTCTGGAAATGCTAAGACACTCAACAGCTGTATGAAATTGAATCAAATAGCTAGGAACTAGGACTAAACATGAGGTAGCTGGGTGGCACAGTGGGCAAGGAAATGGCTGACCAATGTTTCAGCCAAGAAAACCCCAAATGGGACCCCAGAGAGTTAGATTTGACTGAACAACAACAGCAAGGACTAAACATAGAGTAAGATGCAGGTTTCATATGAGCAACAATTGGGACTCTATGGTGATATGGTATTTTATTATTTTAAAAGTGCACTTTATTGATGTCTTTTGTCTTTATATCAGTCATCTACCTCCCACGTGTTGTTCCAGAGAATGATTCCATGTACCTTGGAGGATTTTTTTCTTAAATCCTATTATTTAAAATATCTAGGGAGGTTCATGAAAAGTCTATGCATCGTCCTCTCACAATGGAAAGTGAACCGTCAAGGGAAGTTTTATGTTTCAATGAAAACATAGTTACTTTAAGAGCCCCCATAGGAATATCAGCCAAAACACATAAAACGGTTTTCATTAAACATATGCCTCAACAGCCCCTTCTTATCTTGGCAAGCTTTGGAGTTAGAAACAAACATCTTCAATGATTAATCAGTTCCATGCCTTGGGATAATTCAGCCTCCTTCACCTCACCCTCCAAAAATAAAGCATCTTCTTGATCAGGTAGGAAGGATCTAAATAAAATAAAGCCTTTCACTTCTTTTTTACAGTATGGTATAATGGAGAGAGAATTTGGCTTGCCGAAAGGAAGAAAGACCTGAATTCAAATCCGGCACCAGACACTCAAAAGCTATTTAAGGCACTTAATCTCTATGTGCATCAATTTCTTCATCTGTAAAATAGGTATATCAGCTAAAGTTTAGGTCTCTAAGGTCCCTTATAGCTCTGAGTATATGAACCTATAATCATTAGTCTGATAATATTAAACATTATAACATGTTGAGCCTAATAAGGGCCTCAACTCAGAGCAATAGAAGATCAACATTCTAAAAACAGCCCCAAGAATCAGCTAAGCCATGGAATATAGTTATTGGCCTATTTGTGGAAAAAATGTTATTTCAACAGGTCTTTAATTAGTATTTCAAGCAGATACTTTAGAAAATTATTGGCCCTCAATTCTCACTATTGCCCCACCTGTTCAGCCTAATTTTTTTCCTGTCTAGAGCCTTCTTTCCAGCAACAATAATATACCAGTCCTCTTGCGGAGAAGCTTTGCACATGAAAATTAGTCTTAATGATTTACATATTCTGCATATCTTTCAGCCTTAATGAGCAAACAAATTAGTAACTTCTATCTTGGGATTGTTACTATGAGGAGTTTTAAACTTAATAAATGGATTTTATATGACCTGTTCTTGGGAATGCTCCAAGGAGACAATGATTCAAGAGACTTGGTGTAGGCAGATACCTACCTAGCTGGACTGGGTTGGATTTATCCTGCTTCCAATAGTTGGTAGAAATAAGAGACAGGCAGCCAACAAGCGTTTTTCCTAATCTCTCTCAATGCTAGTGTCTTCCCTCTGAGGTTGTATTTACTTTGCATATATAATATAAGCGAATGGGTTATTTTCATGTCATGTCCCTCTTTAGAAAACGATCTCCATGAGGACTGGGGCTGTTTTTGCCTTTCTTTGTTTCCCAGTGCTTGGCAGGGTGGCTTGCTCGTTGACTTGCTCCCATGAGAAGCAGATAATCATTGGAAGCAGGAAGAGAGAAGGAAGTTATCCCAAATGGTCATGAGGAATGGCCTTGTAGCATTGGGTAGGAGATAACAACAAGAACGGTGACACTCACATGATGCCTACTATGTGCCTGGTACTGTGCTAGGCACAATTACAAGCAAATGACACCAACAAATACCAATAAAAGTCCAAAGCTGCGGGAGCGCTCCACCCACAGAATGAGGGGCAGCGCTTCCTTTCTAGACCGCGAATTATTCCCTCACTTATCTCCTGCTTCTATTTCTGCCTGGAAGGTAGAAGAAAGCGACCCTGATTTGGAAGATGTATTTTTATTTTCCTGATCACTGATTACTTTTTGTCTTTAAATGTGATTTTAAAAATGTTGGGGGTGGCTAGGTGGCACAGTGAGTAGAGCACCAGCCCTGGAATCAAGAGGACTTGAGTTCAAATCCAGCCTCAAACACTTAGCACAAAAATTAGCTGTGTGACCTTGGGCAAGTCACTTAACCCCAATTGTCCTACATTCCCTCCTCCAAAAAGCAAAAAAAAAAAAAAATGTTGGCAAACAAAAATGAGTTATTTGAGGATGCTATTTACTTGTTATTCACGTTCAGAGTTCAGGTAAGAGAGAGAAGGGGTTTCTCCCATGTTGGAGAGAGACAATTCCGTCTTCTAGAAATGAATTACTTGGTTCAGTAAGGCAGGATTTAACCTGGGAACTGGAGTTGTTCAGGCAAAGGGAACTCTGTTATTTGACTTTTGTTAAGTCTGGCAAAAGAATTTGAGACCCAAAGACCCAAATATTTCTAGTTTAAAACAAACTGTGCTATTACAAGCCATGAGAGTAGTTAAGAGGAGAAAGGAACTGCTTTTCTCCTTATCCCTGGGAAAAGAGAATGCACTAGGTTTAAAAAGAATGTCAGATCTCCCAGAAGGGAGGGAATGAATTATTTAAAAACTTCAATCACAGCAAAGGAGGGAGGGCTAAATTGGCTGGAAATTTTCAGACAGTTTCTTTGGCTAAAAGGATAACATCAATTATCCAAAACAACATTTTTCTAGCCCAGCACCAGGCTACCCTCATCCTTAAGTTCTTCTAAATGTTTGGCTTTGATCAGAACTTCAGGCACACACACAAAAAAAAAACAAAACAGAAATTGCATCTGACCTTCCATCTAAGCAGGACTGATGAGTTACTGTTTCATTTTATTTAATGTTTATATTGATTTTTTTCTCTTCTGAAGTTGTCATAGACAGAAGAAACTACAGGACTGAAATACCCTTGATCCAGAGAAAGGGAATATGGACTAGAAAATGAGAAGATCTTGATTGTCAACAACAACTGGTGTTTTATATTTAAAATATAGACTCTTTTTTGCAAAAAATAATTACTAAATTCACTTGCATAATTCTTTCTAGAACCAAACTTCCCCTATCTCCATCTGCTTCAGGTGTCACGACCCTTCTCTATTATATCTCAATCATATCCTTCCCCAGGCCAATTCATCTCTGGTCACCTCTCTACTGGTCACTTCCACTGTACCTTCCAGAAATGCCGTTCTACTAAAAATTAAGTTGCCTTCATCCTCACTGTTTCTTCTTGCACTTTTTAAGTCTGCCCTGGCTCCCCCTCCTCCAAAGAGAGCTTTGTCTCATGTTTCTGTAATATTCCTCTTTTCCTTTCTTTCTCATCTCCTATAGCTCAAGAACCTTCTGCCACTCTCTCCTCCTTCACCCATCTCATGTAATGCAGTGGCCTTACTCCTTACCCCTCTACCCGAAAAAGTGATCCCATTCCATCCCATCTTCTCCAACATATTGCCCCCACTGTCATGCCCCTCTATCACTTATGTTCAATTTCTCCTTGTCTACTGGTTAATTCCCTACTGTCTTCAAAAGCTCCCATGTCTCTCCCATTCTGAAAAAAAAGTCACTTGATCCTTCCATCTTCCTATCATTCTATATCTCTTCTGCCCTTTTGAAAAATTATTTTTATTTATTTCATTAAATATTCCCTAATTACAAGTAAAAAATTAAGATTCTTTTTTAAAATCGAGTTTGAAATTCTCTCCTGTCTTCCTGCTCTACCCTGCCCCTTGAGAAGGCAAACAATTTGATACCAAATTGTAAAGTCATGAAAACCACATTTCCACATTAACCATGTTGCAAAAGAAAACACACGCACACACATACACATACACACACACCAATAAAAATAAAGTTTAAAAAAGTATACATTCAGAGTTAATCAGTTCTCTTCCTCTGAGGTGGATAGCATTTTTCATCATGGGGCCTTTAGAATTGCCTTGGGTCATTGTCTCGATCAGACTAGCTGAGTCTTTCACATAATTAATCATCCTTACAATGTTGTAAAATTACTCATCTAGTTCTTCTAACTTCACTTTGCATGAATTCATGTCTCCCAAGATTTCTCTGAAATGATCTCCATAATTTCTTATAGCAAAATAATATTTCATCACAATCATGTACCGCAACTTGTTTAGCAATTCCCCAATTGATGAGTATCCCCTCGATTTCCAATTCATTACTATCACAGAAATAGTTTCTATATTTTTGTACATATGCATCTTTTTTCTTTCCTTTGATCTCTTTGGAATACATACCTAGTAGTAATATTACTGGGTCAAAGGGTGTACACAATTTTATAGCCCTTTGGGCATGCTTCTGAATTATTCTGCAGAATGGTTGGATTAGTTTATAACTCCACCAGCAGTGAATTAGTGGTGTCCCAATTTTTCCACATCCCCTTTTGTATTTGTCATTTTCCTGTTCTGTTATGCTCTGTAGACTGATAGGAATAAAGTAATATCTCATACTTATTTTAATTTGCATTTCTCTAATCAGTAGTGACTTTGAGCTTTTTTTCATGTAACTATTGATGGATTTGATTTCTTCTTCTGAAAACTAACTATTCATATCTTCTTATCATTTATCAACTAGTGAATGGTTCTTATGTTTATAAGTTTGGCTCAGTTCCCTATATGTTTGAGAAAGGAAGCCTTTAATGGAGAAACTTTCTGTAAACATTTCCCCAGTTTTCTGTTTTCCTTCTAATTTTGGCTACATTATTTTTGTTTGTGCAAAAACATTTTTAATGTCATGAAATCAAAATAATCTATTTTATTTCCCACAATCCTTTCTATTTCTTTTTTTGGTCATAAGTTCCTCATTTATTCACAGATCTCACCAGTACATTTTGTTCTGGCTCTCCTAATTTGCCTGTGATATTACCATTTATGTCCAAATCATTCATTCATTTTGATCTTATTTTGACATACAGCATGAGATGCTGACTTATGCCTAGCTTCTGCCAAACTGCTTTGCAGTTTTCCCATCAATTTTTGTCAGATAAAGAGTTCTTGCCCCCAAAGCTTGGATCTTTGGGTTTATCAAGCACTAGATTACTATGGGCATTTACTACTGTGTATTGTGTACCTGAATCACACTAAGTCACACAGTAAATAGAGTTCTGGACTTGCAATCAGAAAGATTCATTTTTATGAACACAGATCTGGTCTCAGACACTTACTAAATGTGTGACTCTAGGCAAGTCACTTAATGCTGTTTGCCTCAGTTTCCTCATCATAAAATAATTTGGAGAAGAAATGGCAAAACATTCCAGTGTTTTGCCAAGTAAACCCTGAATGGGGTCACAAAAAGTTGGACACAACTAAAAACAAGTGAACAGCACAATTTTGTACCTAATCTATTCCACTGATCCATCACTATATTGGTTAGCTAGTTAACAGATTGTTGTTTTTTTTTTTTTTATCATTATCACTTTGTGATATAATTTGAAATCTGGAAATTCTAGGCCACCTTCTTTCACATTTAAAAAAAATTGATTCCCTTGATATTCTTAAACTTTTATCCTTTCAGATGAATTTTGTTACTATTTTTATAGTTCTATAAGATAATTCTTTGGTAGTTAGATTGGTATGACATTGAATAAGTAAATTAACTTAGATAGAATTGTAATTTTTATTATATTGGCTTGACCTACTCATGAGGAATTGATATTTCTTTAATTCTCCAATTGATTAAGGGAGACAAAAGACCACTTAGCATCCTGATCAGGGACTGCTGAATACAGAACTCTAACCAGGGACACTGAAGTAAGTGTGCCACCACAGTGGGTGCAGACACACCAAGGAAAAGAGAAGCTAGCAGCAAGAACACAGAAAAGAGATGAGGAATACACAAGGCCTTAATACTCCTTCTCAGAATATGGGAGGGGGCAAAAGCTGGCCCTATACTAAGTCCTAAGTGAAGAAACAAGTTTAGAGATATGAGTAAACAGAAGACAACACCCAAAATTATAAAACGTGATTCAGAGATCGTTGAAGAGGGACAAGAAGAGAATCATTCTTTCTCCCTTCCCTAGCTCCTGTTCTAATACTAGCGAATTTCAATATGCATATTGATAGCCCCTCAAATACCTTAACTTCCTAGTTCCTCAATTCATTCTCCACATAGAAGATAGAGTGATTTTCCTTAAACATATGTCTGACTATGTCACCCTATCCCACTCCCTACTCAATAAGGTCCAGGGGCTCCCCATTATGTTTCATATTAGATACAAACTTTTCTTTTTGTAATTTGCTTTCCCCACCACCACCTGTCTCTTCCTAACTTTCCAATCTTCTTACAATCCCTCTGTGTACTTTTGGTCCAGACATAATGTCTTACCTGCTTCTGCTTATACACACAACACTCAATCTTCCATCTCTGTGACTGTTTCTTGACTGTCTCCCTGCTTGGAATATCCTCCCTCCTAAGCCTTGCCTCATAGCATCCCTGGCTTCCTTTAAAACTCAGCTTCCCTTCCACCCCCTACTAAATATATAGTGAATAAGTGATAGAGAGGAAGAAGAAAATAATTGCAAATCACTTAAAGGTTAGGCTTGTATTATACCATTTCCTTTCTGGTTTGATGTTTGGGACTTTGGAACCTTTTGGTTTAAAGGTTGTAGGGTGCAGCAGCATATTATAATGGAAAGAACACTGGAACTGGAGTCAGTTTCATAGCTGTGATTCTTAGTTCTGCTATTTACTTACCTATGTGACCTTGGGCGACAGTCTTATCCTATGTGGGTCAAGGTTTCTTTGTCTGAAAAAATAGAGGGTTGGATTAGGCAATCTCCGAGATCCCTTTTATATCTGGATTGATAACTTCACTCTGGGTAACTCCTTAACAGGGCTGGAGGTATGCTGGAAGACCTAAGTGCATTCCCTCCCTGACCCCCTTCTCCAATCCAATCTTCTTCCATGCTTCTAGCACAGAGGGGCAAGTCATGGAAAAGCAGAGGTGAGTGAATGAAAATAAAAGCCAGCCCTAGTGATGAGTAAAGTAAAAAATTAAAGCCAACCCCTCCTTCAGTCAGTGGCAAAGAGCTGGTTGTTATTTTAAAGCAGTTTTGTCTCTCTTGGCTAAAACAAAGCACTTTCTACATAAGAAAGATTCTGCTGGCAAAAGAATTCCTATTTCCAAATATAGGGGACCTGGAGCAAGGGGATTAATTGAGTGGGGGGAGAGAATAAGTTTCTTGATTCTCTTCTTATCATAGGTGTGTTGAATAAGGGAATGGAAATAATACTCCAGGGGAGATTGATGCAAATAAAGACTGAGTGACAGGTGCATAAACTTGGCAACTAATTCTGTTTTGTTTTTTTTTCCCTGCTGATTTACACAGGCTCAGTAACAAACATAGAAACATATCATTACTCCAACTTACATTTTGATTTGCCCTTTAAGGTTTCCTCCTCTTGTTATCACCTTCTCTCTTCCAATGTCTGGCTACCTGTTTTTCAGAACTCTGCATTTCATCAGAGTTCTGGTATTGTCCCCTCTCATGAATCAAACATCCTCTGATCGCTCATAGGGACATATGGCTGCTCAGTGATGCATTTGTAAACATGTTTAATGGACCTAAGACCTAATTAAAGAGCTTATCAAATGTGGAGATATGTTTGTGTGTATTGTGCTCAGTAGAGATTATTATTTCTGTCTCTAAAGTCTTTCAACAATGTGATCTCCAGCAACATGAAGAGGTTAAAAAAAGTAACCCAGAAAACTGTATGAATGAGAAAAATAAAACAAAAGGAATGAATCCAGTGTGTGCATAAACAGGCAGGAAGTAAGGAAACCCCAGAAGCCAGCCATCATTATTCCTTTAGAATTAGATCTTTTTCACTTGATTTAGGTGAATAAATGAGTATGGAGCCCTTAGAAATTTCCCTGATGTCAGTTTTGAAAAACTACTAAGCGTGTGTTCCAAGGAGGTCAAGGACAGAAAATATACTCTCATATATGCTAAAATATACTCTCATAAATGCTAAAAATCTTTATAGGAGCAGTTTTGTAGTTGTTCAAAACTAAAAACAAAGTTGATGTTCATTGATTGGGGAGTAGCGAAACACATTATGGTACATGAATGTGATAGAATATTATTGTGCCCTAAGAAACTATGAATATGATGACACAGGGAGGCATACAAAGATTAGTGTGACTTGATGCAAAGTGAAGTGAGCAGAGCCAGGAAAACAATCCATACAATGACTCCAACAATTGAAATGGACAGAACTTCAGCATACATCTGACTATTTCATTCCTCTACTCCAGCAGTTCTCAACCTGTGGGTTGCAAACGACCCTTTCACAGGGGTCACAGGGATCACCTAAGACCATCAGAAAACACATATTTCCGAAGGTCTTAGGAACTGAGACGTCATTCCTCTATCTGTCTCCAGGAGGGTCCGCCCACATGCAGATATGCCCACATATGAGTAATAAAGGGTCATGGCATTGGGAAGGTTGAGAACCACTGCCCGACTCAATAGTCTCCATTCGTTTTCTATTGCCTCTGGGATCAAATACAAATTCTTGTGGCATTTCAATCTCTTCATGACCAGTCCCCAGCTTACCACGATGGTTCAAAATCTAGTCTCTATGGTCTCTAAACACATAACACCAGGAGGCAGAAAGCTGGGTTGTCTCCCCAGGCCCCACTCTATCATCAATTTGGAGCCAGCTAGCTATTATTTTCCTCCTCGGTCCTTAGTTTCTTCATCTGTAAAATGAAGAGGTTAGAAGAGATGATACTTAACATTCTTTCCAGTTTTAAAATTCTCTGTTTCTAATATAGATAACAACTTCACCAAAATATGCAGGATGCAAAAATAAAAACACAAAGGATAATATCATTTAGATTAAACTATCAATCAATAGTCTTTTATTACATACCCATTATATGCCTGTCACTGCGCAAGGTACTCAAGATAAAGACAAAAAAATGAAACCAATCCCTGCCTCCAAGGAACTTACATTTTATTCCCAGAAAACTAATGTGCATGTACACATATGATTATGCTAAAAATGTACACAAAGTAAATATAAGATAATTTTGTAGGGGAAAAACTCCCAACTGGGGAGTCAGGAAAGGGTTCATCCAATTTCTTATGGGAATTTGAATATTAAAAATTGACCAGAGAGAACATTTTTATAGTCCATATAATTGGCTATATTTTCCTTAAACAATCCATCAGTAATACTATGCAGACAAAAGACTTATATGTGAGCATGGTGCATTTCAAGTAATTTGCTGAGAGCTTTCGTTTCCATATAAGTCATCACTGTTGAATGGATGGATGCCATATCTCTCACATTGACTTGACTGCAGGTATTTCTGACAATCACATTGAATGCACTTCAATATTCTTCTTGTTCCATGTTTCTGGAATGTGTCATTTAATAGTAGCAGAATGCCATGCTAACCTGAAGTATTCCAAATGGTAGCATGGCCAAGTCCCAATCGATTCAGAATGGTTGTAGGAGTAAGTATGAGGGCTCTGAAAAACTGATTACTTTGGCTAATCAGAAGATTATGTATGTATAATAATGAAATAATAACAGCGCAAATATATGCCTCTTCAAGGTTTGCAAAGCATTTCTTACCATTATCCGATCTGAACAAATCTTCAAGGTGATGTAAGAAACTTATGTAAATAGAGGTTAGGTAGCTTGCCCAGGGTCACATTACCACTTGGTATAGCTAGGATTTGAATTCAGGGTTTCCTGACTCCAGATTCTGCACTCCAACAACTTGTACCATGGTGTAATGGATAAATAGTCATGAAGACCATATTAGGGGCAAGTCAATTAATCACTTAGCATATCCAAACTCCCTGAGTTTATGCATTTCAGAGCAGGTGCTGAGTTCCATTGATGAAGAAAATTTTTCACTAGGAACACCCTAAACCCATGAAATCACAGGTTAAGTCAATTAGAAAAAATATACTTAACACTACATTGAGGGCCAAAAGTCTCCCCTCCACCCATTTCCTCTCACCTCTCACTTCCTTAGCCCCTTTATGAGTCTTCCCACCTTTGTCCTCTCCAAGGCCTTCCTTCGTGCTATTGTCTTAGGAATCTTTCTTCTGTCCTCCTCAGATGATTTGGGTCATAGTGGAAAGAGGCCTGGATTTAGAGTCAAAGGACCTGGGTTCAAATCTTGGCTCTGCCATTTACATGTGTGACCTCGTGTTAGTCACTTAACATCTCTGGCCCTAGTTTCCTCAAGTCTGAAATGAGAGGTGGGACTAACTGGTGTCAAAAGTCTATTTTTGCTCTGAGTCTATATAAGAAATCCCGCCTCCCCACCCTTAGCTCAAACTACATCTCTTCATGTTCTCCATGTTCCAGTCTAGCTTTTTTGCTTTTTCCCCCCATTCTTGCTCTATCTTCCACTGCCTCCATTCCTTTACTCATACAGCTCCCCATTCCTGGAGAGCTTCTGCCCATCCTCCCCCCTAACTAGGATCGTTTGGTGAAATCCTTCATTTAAATCCCATCTCTAGCGTAACTCTCTCCATGAAGTCTTCTCTCGCATTTTCCCTTTTCCCCTTAAGTAAAGAATAGCATTTCTTTCCTTAAGTATCTCTTAGGTTCTGTAAACTTATGTTCTCTCCCTCTCTCCCTCTCTCCCTCTCTCTCTCTCTCTCTCTCTGTCTCTCTCTCTCTCTCTGTCTCTGTCTCTCTCTCTCC
>CM053591.1:190994775-191013912 GCA_028646515.1 Pseudochirops corinnae
TCTCTCTCTCTCTCTCTCCCTCTCTCTGTCTCTCTGTCTCTCTCTCCCCCCCCTCTCAAATCATTACTATAATTTTGTCTCATCATTTATTCATGTCTCCTCAAACCCTACTCTTTTGTCCTCCCACTATTAGCCTGCAAGCTCCTAGAGATAAAGGTCTAGAGCTGATCTCTCTTTAGATCTCCAATACTCTGATGAGTGCCTTCTGTGTAGTGAGTACTAAGCAAATATCTGTTAAATGAATGAAATCAACTTGGATCCCAAAGACATTTCAGGACCTTGTAGTACCCAGACCCATTATTATGAACTTCAGCGATCAGCACAACAGGTGAAAAAATAATGCTAATTAATAGAATATCAGATGAACTGGAGAATACTAGATAAATATGAAGAGATGTAGTTTGAGCTTAAGGGTGAGGAGGTAGGATTTCTTATATAGACATATATTTTGACATGATTTAGACCAACCTCCTCATTTCAGACTTGAGGAAACTGAGGCCCAGAGATGTTAGGTGACTACCACAAGGTCACACATGTAAATGGTAGAGTCAAGATTTGAACCCAGGTCCTTTGACTCTAGTCAAACTACTGCAATTGCTTTTGGTGATTAGATAGATAGAGAGATAGAGAGATGGAGAGATAGATAGATAGATAGATAGATAGATAGATAGATAGATAGAACATTTATTAATTTCTTTTTTCCCCATTCTTGTTCTATCTTACATTAACTTCATTCCTTTGCTCATACAGTTCTCCATTCCTGGAAGCAATTATTGTTTTCCAAGCATTATGTTATAAGTACGGAACACACAAATATAAGCTAGCAAGATAATCCCTGTCCTCAAAAAGCTTATATTCTAATGGGAGAAACCAATATATAGAGGGAAGTTGGGGAGTATTGGGGAGGATATGCATGTGTTGGGTCGGTGTGAAGGGCTTAGAACAATGGTGTTGAACTCCAATAGAAATAGGGGTCACTATATAAAGATCCCTGCAGGCTGCATATTGGTTCAGAAAACCACATATTAGCCTTATGTTCTATTGGCTTTTTAAATTTATTTTGTTAACTATTTCCCAAGTCCATTTTAATCTGGTTAAGCCTTAAGGGAGTATCCCAGCTTCATGTTTGAGCCCTCTGGCTTTGAGGGCTGGGCCAAAGCAAGATAAGTCAAAAAATTCACTTATAAGAGCCAAGGGATTCAGGGGTGGAATGCAATTCACCAATGAGGAAAAGGTGATGATGATGGCTCCAGGAGAGAAATTAGGGGTTTTACATCCAAGTCACTTTCATACATGTCATATTATTTTATTTTAAAATTATTCAAGAGGTAGAGAGACATGGAAAAAGGTGCATATGTGCACAAATTGATAGAGGAATAGGTGGAGAGATAATTTATTATCCTAGTATATTTATATAGCTGTATATGTAAACATAGATGTAGATATGTTTATAAATCTATATAGGGTTTACATAGAGAGATATAGATACACACATATGGTATATATGTTATATAGATATACATACACACACACACACACATATATATGTGTATATGACACTACATATGTATAAGAAAGTAACATGGAATTCAAGCCTGCTACATTTACATATGATTCTCATCATTGTAGAGAAAAATGATTTTTCTAGGAAGTGTTCTATGCAGTGGGCAAGAGCTTGGGAGAGGGGTAAAAGAGCTTCTTCACCTTCCCAGTTCTGCCTTTCAAGCAAAGAAGGTATAAACCTGCATTGGTAGAAGTTTCTTCACATCAGAGTTGCCAGCACCAGTGAAATCATATGCCCAGGACCTATCCCAGTCTCTTACGAGTTTCTGCATCCTTCAAGTCCACCAGAAGAAAAGAAAATACTCTGTCCAAACTAATGGGCTGATTTGACAGTAGAGAAATGAGCAGATCAATTATATTGTCATTCAGTTTCCTTTCTTTCAGATCTTTTTCCTATTGTCTGCAGCTAATAAGGTGGAGAGAAGTGCTTCTGAAAATTTCCAGAGAATAAAGAACCAGCAAAGGAAGTAGAAAGTGAAAAGAGAGCTCTTTTAGAGACTTAATGGATAAGATGATTCCAGGTAGCATCGCAATATACAGGGACATAGGGATGACAAGGATGTGGCTGACATGCTAAGGTTGAGGGGACAAAAAAACCCATTGAATGTGAAATAGTAAAGAGAAAGTCTTCCTCGTAGCCTAGATGGAATCTGGCAAATAGAGAGAAGGAAAAAAGGCCAAGGAGGCAGAAAGATAACTTTTTAGGTCTAAGGTCACAATTTGGACATTCAAAATAATGTGGGAGTTTTGTGTGAGAATGCCAGAGAACTGCGATGATGAAAAAGACTAGCTTTCTGTCTGTTTATTCAGGAGCCCATTACCAGCACCACTGGAGTCAAGGGAATGAACATTACATTATAAGGGAAGAACATTACGGTACTTACCATCTGAATTACCGGGACCACATTCAAAAGGAGAGTTGTAGCCTTTGAAAAATAAGGGTAATTAAATATTTTCTGTCCCCCTCCCCCCTCCTGCCAAATCAAAACAAAACACTCAGGGTTATTTTCAGAAAAAGGTTTTAAACTTCCAAAATGGCCTTTTATTTCCTTCCATCCTTTTAAGTCATCCAAGAAGAGAAACCCAAAGGCAGGAATCAACAAGATGCACACATTAAAAAAAAAAAAAAAAAAGCTGGATTCTGGGCAATGCTTTGACATTTTTTCAGCAAGCTCAACTGGATTAAAAATTCATGGAATGAAACTGAGAAATGCCTGAGAATCTAGTTCCATATGTACTTACTGTGAGACTCCAAGAGCATTTACATTGCTAATAAGCTTATTATTGGTACTAGAGATAATGTGATTTGAAACGTCGGAGACACAGAGGCTCTTAATGAGGGCTCTTGAAGCCACACAAAGTCTGAGCTGTTCATTCAGTTGTCTGGAAAGGCAGGGCTGGGATGCTCCAAACAAAGAAAGGACAATTCTTGGCTGTCTTTGGACCCTTGCGAATTTCTCTGCTTACCATTATCTGTTGGAGCAGAGCCAGTAAAGGGTGAAGCTGCTCTCTCTAGGGAAGGTAGCCAAAAGCAGTCTGTAAAGCACCAGGACCAGTAACAGCTGAAAGGTTTTGCTAAATCATTGATAAAGCTGCATTGGTGGAATGAGAAGCCTCGGATGAGTGCTAGGTGCAGTAATCCACAATGACAAGCTCACATAAGGCCAAACTAACTGGCTTGGTAGGCTGGAAGATTGTGATTAAGCCACTATTCATGAAACATTTTCAATACTGATTCTTTGGTATTCAATTAATGTCACTTAAAAAGAATATTTATGGGTTCAGAGTCCAGGAGATTAACAAATGACAAATTGGCTGTTTCAAAAATTCATTTGCAAGCCATTGGTTTGTTGTTTCCCAGAGATAGAACATTATAAAATGTGGTTAGGTTGTTAGACCAGCTCATGAAAAATAAATTTAACCCAAAATGTATAGGCACCAGTCAGAATACAGCAAATCAGTGGCTATCTGGAACTCCTAGAAATGGATTATTGTTTTCTACCTAATTCTTTTAAAAGTACTGGCATTTTATGTTTCATCTTTTTTAAAAAATGGAAATCTTTTTAAAAAACATACTATGTACTTCCCTGCCTTTTTTTTTTTTTTTTTTTTGCTTTTTGGAAGGGGGAAGGCAGGACAATCAGGGTTAGGTGACTTGCATAAGGTCACCCGGCTAGTAAGTGTTAAATGTCTGAGGTCATATTTGAACTAAAGTCCTCCTGACTCCAGCGTCAGTGCTCTATTTACTGTGCCTTCTTAAACATAGTATACAGATATCAAGTCCTGAAATAAATCAAAGTCATGAGTTAAGGAATAAAGCATCTTTAACTGAGATGTTGGAATAGCAAACCTTCCATCTTGGGGCATGTTCTACCAGCTGACTCAAGGTAAAAGATTTTTATATTTTTAGGATAGTGGTTCTCAACCTTCCTAATGCCTTGACCGTTTAATACTCATATGTGGGCATATCTGCATGTGTGCGGACCCGCCTGGAGAAGGATAGAGGAGCGGTGTCTCCGTTCCTAAGACCATCGGAAATATGTGTTTTCCGATGGTCTTAGGTGACCCCTGTGAAAGAGTTGTTCGACGCCCAAAGGGGTCGTGACCCACAGGTTGAGAATCATAGTTTTAGGAGAAAGGGGAGGAGATAGTATGAGGTAGCAATGCCTGGTCATGAGATCCATCACTCTTCCCAATCTGGACAAGGAAATGCACTTCATTCTTGATGTTTTGTCCTTCATTCCATGAATCCCAATGAAATGAGGCAAGGATATTAGGATCTAAGATTCACCTTAAGTTAGATAATTTTTAAGGTAAACTCTCAGGGTGGATGGACTTGGTGTGGTATTCGCCTCAATCTGATGGAGAGCAAATATCTTAAGGGTAAGAATGTAAGAACTTACTGAAATTCTGACATTACTTGTATCATTAAGGGAGTAGCAAGGGAGATTAAATTTGTATTACCCATTTTATATAAATAGTTATATTAACATTTTTCTGTTATGCCCTGCCTTTAACACTTATAACCTGGATAATCTTGGCCAAGTCCTTTCACCTCTGGTACCTTTCAGTTCAAATCTACACTCACATTTTTATCTCCCTGGAACCATGCTTTGGTGTGGACTGGAAAGTATTGTGCACCAGTTCAAGAATTTGTACTAGTATGTTTGGGGGGGGGAAGAGGAGGGAGACTTTGCACCAAAGACTTAACATTAATTATCCAGAACAACATTTTTCTAACATACCAGGCTACAGTTGTCCCTAAGTTCTTCTAAATGTTTGACTTTGATCAAAATTCCAGGCACAAGGAACATTAAAAATTGCATCTGACCTTCCATCCTAGCAGGATTGATGAGTTACTGGTTCATTTTACTTAGTGTTTATATTGAATTTTTTTTTATTCTGAACTTGTCATAGACAGTAGAAAAATCCAGAAGTGAAATACCCTCTATCTATAAAAACTGAAAATGGACTGGAAAATGAGAACTGAATGATAACTTACAGACAATGCCAATTTGCGCATCTCAGTAATACACATCTGAGACTTGAGCTTTCAAAAAGGTAGAATGACCTCAATTTTATTTAGGTTGTGAGTAACAGGATAGCATTACACCAGGTCCTTCCCAAACTGTTCGAAGTCTTTAAAGGCACCTTTATATGTGAAACAATGGAGAAAGGACTTCTCAGAATTATACCCCTTGACCAACGTCCAGAAGGTTCTAACTGATTTGATTACATTTGGCTGCTAAAACAACAAAGTTGTTCTGAGAAAAATGTCTTAAATCTATGAAGATGCAGTGTTAAAACATAATAATGAGGATGTCAGAGGTAGCTTGGTGGAACCACAGAGAACTAAAGTATTGAGTCTGGACTTGGAGATGAGTTCAAATCCAGCCTTAGATACTTACTAGCTGGACAAGTCTGCCTCAGTTTCCTTACCTGTAATGCAGAGATCACAATAGTGCCTACCTCCCAGAGTTAGTTGTGATGATCTAATAAAATAATAATTGTTAAGTGCTTTGCAAACCTTAAAGTGTGATATAAATACAACTATTACCTTGCATTTTTATAATACCTTAATTTTTTTTCAGTCTTTCCACATGTATTACTTTCTGTGATCCTCGAAGCAACAGCATAGGTGAATGTTTAAAAATACATTTTGAAAACTATTTCAATATAATTTATTTTCTCAGCAATCTTATGTATTTTTTCTTCAGATTCCATGAGCTACCCCACATGGGTACATGACTCAAAAAAGGCTAAACCCCCTGAAGTATATCATTATTGTTGTTGTTCGGTCATTTTCATTTCTATCTGACTCTTCATGACCCCATTTGGGGTTTTCTTGAAAAGAAACTGGAGAGGTTTGCCATTTCCTTCTCCAGTTCATTTTACAGATGAGGAAACTGAGGCAAACAGGGTTAAGTGACTTGCCCAGGGTCACACGGCTAGTAAGTGTCTGAGGCAAGATTTGACCTCATGAAGATGAGTCTTCCTGACCCTCCATCTCTTGCACCACCTAACTGCCCGCAGCATACAATCTGAAGAGCAATATTGTTATGAAAACATCAGGAAGATGGGCCACCCTTCAGATGCCAAAATTTCATAACAATTCCACACCAGAGTTATAGGCTGAAAATGTCTTTTTCCCTGAGGTTCATCTCTTTGTCCTCTGTCCATCTTGATCTCTTCTGTCTACTCATATCTGGGGCCTAATTCTTGAATTTGCATGCATTTCTCATTGGTTCTGGCTCATTAGCCTCTTCAATTTGATTTCAAATATAATTGCCACCTGCATCAGCTTGAAATTGAATTGTTCCTCACCCTCCTGGGATCACATAGGAGTGAGAGCTTGAGGGGACAACATACAAAGTGAAGGAAAAAGACCCTCAGGAAGCAGTAGGTGGCTCAATGGATAGAGTGCTAGGTCTGGAGTTAGGAAGACCTGAGTTCCAATTTGGCTTTAAACACTTACTAGATTGTGACCCTGGGCAATTCACTTAAACTCTGTCTGCCTTAATACATGGGAGAAGGAAATGGCCAACCCCTCTAAGATCTTTTCCAAGAAAACCCCAAATGGGGTCATGAAGAGTCAGACACGACTGAAATAACTATACAACAAACTGCCTCCATCTGTGAAATGAGCATTGATGTGAAATCAGTCCTCTTACCTCCTTACCAACTCAGAATTCTTGAAATCACAGAATGTCAAACTGCAGGGTCGCTTAGAGAGAAGTGCATTCAGTACCCTCATTTAACCGATAGGGAACCTGAGGCACAGAGCTGGGGGTTTTGTGCAGAATCTTCAGGGAATTAGTGACAAAGGGTCAACAAGGACCTAGGAAAGTCTCTTGATTCTCAGGCTGGTGTTCTCCCCACAGTACCCCATGCTGATTCCTTAGTGAGTGCCTTACCTTCAAACAAATCAACCACCAGCAGAGCTCTCTTCAAGGTAGAGGAAGAAGCTAGACTTAGATGTAAGAGCCCAGGGAATATACTTTGGAGCACAAATTCAATGACAATAATCAACACACCATTTTTTTCTGGTGCAGTGGTTATATTTATTTACCAGAGAAATGGAAGACAGGGATAATAACATACAACAACTAGCTTTTACGTAGCACCTACTCTGGGCCAAATACTTTGTACAGCATTCTACAAATATCTCATTTTGGTCTTCACTGGGAGCTAGGTAAAAATTATTATTCCTATTCATTTAGAGATAAGGAAACTGAAACAAAGACAGGTTAAAATGACTTGCCAAGAGTCCCACAGCTAGTAATGTCTGAGGTTATATTTGTACTCAGATCACTTTGACTCGAGGCCCAGTACTCTATACCACCTAGCTGCCTTAGGATGACCTGACATTAATATCTTTTCTCATCTCCTTTTTACTTCACAGAAATTATTTTTTCTAAATAACTTGAAGTTTATAGCTCAGAAAACATGTTAAATGTTACATAGCTTCTAACTCTACAAAAATGATCTACTATAAATGTTTCAATTGATTTAATTCAGTTAATTTAGAAATTTTGTGATGTAATTTTTAAATTCCTTACTGTGAAATTTGTAACTACACTAAGTCCAGGCAGATTATCTCTAAGGATCTTGAGAATCAATGGCCTAGACTAGGTTCATAACCTACATTCAGTTCAATTCACCAAACATTTCTTTTCCAGGGCCACGTGCCACAAGCTCTTAGGTAGTCTTGAGTCAGGCCAGGTCATAGTACAGGTAGTGTGGGTATTAGGACTACAGAGACAAAAATGGGGCAGTACCCGACCTTAAGGTGCTCAGGTTTACTGGGAAGGAAGCCCTACAGAGGCAAATAAGCAAGACCATTTCCACAGCAAGATAACTTTGAGAAGATAAGACGAGGAGAGATGGGGAAGGTTTTCCACAGGAGGTAACAAGTGACTTGAGACTTGAAGGATGCTAAGGATTCTAAAAGGCAGAGAGGAAGAAGCGCCTTCTGGGTGCAGGTAACAATGTGGGCACCTCTAGAGGTAAGAGTGGAGTGGTTGGGGGAAGCACAGCAAATAAATGTACCCCTTCAAGACTTGAGCCTTCCTTTTGGTCCAGTTTTCTTATATTGCACCCCACCTCACCACGTGCTCTGGGATGTAGTGACAGTGACCTCTTGGATGGCCATTTTCACTGGCTGCCTCCCATGCCTGAAATAGGAGCTCTTCTCATTCATTTCAATTCAATTAACATTCATTAAGCACCTACTACATGTCAGGCATGGTGCTAAGCACTAGATATAGAACATTTTTTAATAAAAGCAAATGGTCCCTGCCCTCAAGGAGCTTATAATCTACTTGAGGAAGACAATACAGAAAACGAAGCTAGAAAAGATGGTGGAGTCCAGGGGGCATTTTTGTAACCAAAGTAGAGCTGTGGATACAGAATAGAGTGAGCCAGAATGCCCAGGCCCTGCCTTCTCTAAAGGGAGGCTTTGGGAGGAGTTTAGTGTTCCTTCTACAGTCCTCCAATTAGAGAGGAAAGGAGGAGAAGGCAGGAGGGAAGGTACTGAATATCCAAGGCTCCCTGATAGGAGCATGGTAATGGCATGTGGAGTGATCAGTATATCCTGTGAGGGCCGCCTTGTTCCCTGGAGTTGAAACCAAACAGAGCTGCATCTTGAGTCAGCCCCAGACCCAGCCTGTCCCATTTTAGGCCCCCAAATTTTACATTTTCCCAGGGTGTCCTGTGGTTGAGTTTAATCTTGAAGGAAGCTTCCCTGGCTTCCCTCAAGCCTCAGCAAAAATCCCACCTTCTAGAGGAAGACTTTCCCAGAATTCCTATTAGCACCTTCCCTCTGGGGTGGTTGCTTAGGTGATTTCAGTTGTGTCTGACTCTGTGACCCCATTTGGGGTTTTCTTGGCAAGGACACTGGAACAGCTGGCCATTTCCTTCTCTAGCTCATCTAACAGATGAGGGAACTGAGGCAAACAGAATTAAGAGAATTGTCAAGGGACACACAGCTAGTAAGTATCTGAAGCTGGATTTGAACTCAGGTCTTCCTGACTTCAGGACTAGTGCTTTATCCACTGCTCCACCTAGCTGCCCTTTCTCTCTGAGATTTCCCTCTAATTTTTTCTTTAGATGTGTTGTTTGCATGCTGTCTCCAGCATTAGACTGAGCTTTTTAAGAGCAGGGACTTTTTTTTTTTTTTTTGGTCTTTCTTTGAATTCCCCAGGGCTTAGCCCAGTGCCTGATTTGTAGTAGGCGCTTAATAAATAAATGCTAACTGACTAATAAACATTGAGGAAGAATTTCAAGCAGATTATCAGTGACTAGAGAGAAATTCACTGAGGAAAGAGAGTGATTAGGCTGTTCAGCCATCCCAGCCCACTTGATTTCCAACCTTCTGGCAGGTGGTGATGTCGAGTTCTGTGAGACCCAGAAGGCTCAGCTCCGAGCCGGAGTGAGTAAACAAAGGTGCAGTCTAGGGGAGTTGAGTGTCAGCCAGGCACTTAGAATTCAAGGTCAGTCTGGTCTAGCAAGTCTCCTGAGCATTGGAGCAGGCCCTGGTGCAAAAACAAAAGTCAGGGGCCTGGATCCAGGATCAAAACTCACTGCAGGGAGCTCCAGAAAGACCACAGATAGCAAACCCATCAACTTTGGAGCGAAGTAGGACTCCCCAGGCACAGAGGAATTCTCTATAACAATATAGAGAATAGATACAAAGACAATAAAAACATGGCAGTTAAGCAGATGGGACCCCAGCCATTGTGGGGATCAGGAAAGTTTTCAAGCAGAAGTTGGCACTTGAGTTGTGTTTGAAGGAAGAGGAGGCTTTTATGAACTAAGACAGGAAGCTAGGAGATGCAATGTCAGGTGTCAGAAGCAGAGAGAATCTGATCTAACTCAATTGGAGAGTGCAGGAAAGGAAACAGTGAGAAACAAGGCTTGAGAGTAGGTTGGGCCAAGGTTGTGAAAGGTGGCTGAGAAAGTGTTCATGAGAAAGTGGCTCATGATTATGTTCTTTTAAAATGTTGCTCAGACCTCTGATTTCACTTGCCATAGGAATTCCCATTAAGGAAATTCCCTCCATCAGTGTAGGTCTGCAACCCCTTTGTAAATGTACCTTTCTTTGTATCCTCAGGGCTTAGTCCAGTAGCCGGCACATAGTAAGACCTTAATCATTGCTGACTTAGTTAGAGTCTTAGAGATTTGCCTTGGCCACTGAGAAATAAAGCAGCTTGTCCAGTTTCATATATCTAGGATGTATGCAAGGCAGGCCATGACTTGAGCCTTTCAGAATCCAAGATCAGAGATCCATTTTGTCTATTCATTTTGTCATGTTGCCCATCATGGGTGTAGAGCTTTAGACGTCATATAGTGTCATAGATTAAACAATGCAACATTACTAGATCACAATGACCTGTGTAGAAGCCAGCTAGATAGTGCCTGATGGCTTAGTTCAGATCCCCAAACAATGGCCTCATCCAGGTATTATTCTGTATTGTGAATATTTATTATAGTTATTCTCTCCCAATTCACTGGAGGATACTAGGTTGGGAATGTTGAAAAATGAAAATCTACCATTTGTTGATAAATCTCCAAGATCCCATTTAGAGACAGAGTGTTTTCAGTTAGATTACATAAAAATAAATCTCTTAAAAAAAACCAAAAAACCTCCAGCCCCCCCTCCCAGGTACTTTAGAAAAAGAACACTTAAAAAGTAGCTGCAAAATGTGAAGTGTTTACCATACCCTGATTCCCTCCCATTCTGTGGCTGAAGAGTTTTTCTTCAAAAAGATGCTTTCAGAAGAGCAGTTTTGACATCATCCCTGCCTAATCTTTTGTCTCTGACTTCTCTTTCAAACAATGCTAACCAAAAAATCCAGTCCCATTGTTTGGGAGCAACCACCTCCTTTTTCCCCCTTCCCCATCCTCCCTATTTTTTCCATTTAATAGTATTTTTTTTTAATTACATGAAAAGATAGTTTTCAACATTTGTTTTTATAAGATTTCAGATTTCAATTTGTTTTTCCCCTTCCTTCCTTCTCTCCCCCCTCTACAAGACAGCAAGCAATCTGATATGTTATACATGTATGATCATGTTAAACATATTCCCACGTTACTTATGCTGTGAAAGAAGAATCAGAACAAAAGGGAAAAAACATAAGAAAGAAAAAATAAAACATACAAAAATGAAAACAGCATGCTTCAATCTGCATTCAGCCTCAATAGTTCTTCCCCTGGATGTGGATGGTATTTTTTTTATCATGAATCTTTTGCAGTTGTGCTTATCCTTTGACCCAACAATACCACTTCTGGGTCTGTATCCCAAAGAGATCATAAAAATGGGGAAAGGATCCATAGGTATAAAAATATTTATATCAGCTCTTTTTGTGGTGGCCAAGAATTAGAAACCGAGGGGATGCCCATCAATTGAGGAATGACTGAACAATTTTTGGTATATGAATGTAATGGAATACTATTGTTCCATGAGAATTAATGAGTAGGTGGACTTTGGAAAAATTTGGAAAGACTTAACGTGAACTGGTGCTGAGTAAAGTGAGCAGAACTAAGAGAACATTGTATACAGTAACAGTGACACTGTACGATGATGAACTTTGATAGATTTAACTCTTTTCAGCAATACAAGGATCTAAGACAATTCCAAAAGAATCATGGTGGAAAATGTTATCCATATCCAGAGAAAGAACTATAGAATCTGAATACAGATAGAAGCATACTATTTTCTCTCTCTCTCTCTCTCTCTCTCTCTCTCTCTCTCTCTCTCTCTCTCTCTCCTTTTCTTTCCTCTCCTCTCCTCCCTTCCCATCCCCTTCCCTCCCCTCCCCTTTTGTTTCCTCTTTCCTGTGTTTTTTTTTCCTTTGGTTCTAATTCTTCTTTACAACATGACTAATGTGAAAATATGTTTAATATAATTATACATGTATAGACTATATCAGATTGCATGCTGTCTTGGGAAGAGGGTAGCAGAGAGAGGCAGAAAAATTTAGAACTCAAAATCTTATAGAAATGAATGTTAAAAACTAAAAGCAAACAAAAAATGTTTCCCAACTTTCTGCTTTCCTTTTAATCTTGGTTACACTGATTTTATTTGTACAAAAACTTTTTTTAAACTTAATGTAATCAAAATTATTCATTTTGCATTTCATAATGTTCTCTTTTTCTTCTTTGGTCATAAATTCTTCCCTTCTCCATAAATCTGACAGGTAAACTAAATCCTGCTTTCCTTGCTTATGTTATCATCCTTTCTGTCTAAATCCTGCACCCATTTTGACCTTATCTTGGTATAAAGTATGAGATGTTGAACTATGCCTCATTTCTGCCATACTATTTTCCAGTATTCTCAGAAGTTTTTGTCAAATAGCGAGCTCTTATCCCAGAAGTTGGAGCCTTTGGGTTTATCAAACAGTAGATTACTATAGTCATTTAGTACTGTCTTGTGTACCTAACCTTTTCCACTGATCTACCATTCTACTTCTTAGCCAGTACCAAATAGTTTTGATGATTGCCCCTTCATAATAGAGTTTTAGATCTGGTGTGGCTAAGGACTTTCCTCCCAATTTTTATAAAGGCTATTAAAAATATGTTCTTTTTTACTTAATCTTTCCTTTGACCCATCTCCTGCTACCATTGACATGGTTCCCCCAAAGGACATTTGGGCTCCTCAGACTCTATCCATTCTTGCTTATTGGAAGCCAGTTGCCACCAAAAGTTCTTTGTTGACATCTTTCCATTTCCCACAAATTAGAGAAGTTACAGAAGTCACTCATTCAACAACTTTTTCAATTCATAGTATTTTAGAGACAGAAAGAATTTTAAAAATTAACTAGACTATCTCATTTTACAAATGAGGAAACTGAAGCTCAGAGAGGTGACATGACTTACTTCTGGTCAAAGAGTAGGTGGCAGAACTGGAATTCCAATCCAGGTCTCCTGGGTTGAAATGATTGTCCAAAGTGAAGCAGTGAGTTAGAGGAATGGAAGAGATTTCAGGTTTCCTAACTCTTCCTAATTTTGTTCTTTCTTCTCATGACCCTTAAGGTTAAGGCCTACTTTTAGACATACTTCTTCCAAGATGCTTAATGAAGCCTCTCCATGGAAGGGACCAGTCAGGGACAATCTGGGTAGAAAGGCCTAGTTCCTTCCAGGGTTGAATCCTGGAAAAATACACACCAATTTCCATGTGCTCCATCTTGAAGAATACTTAAGGTCATGAAATTACTTTAAATATTCTTTACAATCACACTCCAATGTTGCACTAAAATATTTTACATTGAATATCAATTGTGACTGATGGTTTTCTTGAACCAAATTAAAGGAACTTTAGTGAGGTTAGACTGTATCCTTGAGATCAAAGAAGGAAATGAGTTTATAGAATGAAAAAAAATCAGGGCCCTAGACAGGTCCTTAAGACTGGGAATATGTTTAACATGATCCAGTATATGTAGGAATATGTTTATTTGAGACCTTCTGAGGCTTTGTGAAACTTTATCTTCTTTTCCTTTTTTATTTTTGCTCTACTTTACCTATCATCATTTTTTTCCTTTAGCAATAACTTACCTCCTTCCCAAAAGTCTAAGACTTATGTATTAGTGATGGGCAAAGAAAGGAAGAATTCTAAGACTATGGTTCCTTTTAGTGGGAAGGTACAGGTATTAACAGGGAAAACAGTTGAAAGAATCCCTGGGGTCTTCTGAAGAAGAGAAAGGCAATGTTCAGGTAGCCACATCTGGGTTAAAAAGTATCTCCAAGGGGTACATCAAGAGGGAATGTGCAAACCATTGTAAATGACACTGATCCTCTTAGAAAGACTCATTGACAGTTATTCTATTGCAGTTAATTTCACTCACATCTGGAATTGTTGATCTGTTCACAGCCTAGGGCTTCTCTTTCCCCATGCAGAGCCTCAGAAATAAATCATTTCATGTTTAAAATATTAAAGTTTAAAGCCACACTAAGATTTTTGGAATAACATATACATACATACATACATACATACATATGTGGATATATACACGTTTTAAGGAGTATATACTCACATAACATCTATCTATCTATCTATCTATCTATCTATCTATCTATCTATCTATCTATCTATCTAATATGATAGAACTCTCTTATCATTGTTTGCAAACTGTTATCTCTGATATACACTGCAATACAGAGCCTGAACCAGGTGTCAGGGCTCCTTGAGCCAAAAAGGTAGGCCAGCATCGCTCCTCAAGCCAGTATTCACTCTCTCCAAAGTCCTTCAAATGAAAGCTCACAGGCAAACCACTTGGGATACAACTCCCAAATGCAGAGTCAGTACTGGAGCTTGACCCTCATGCATAGTAAACACCTCATTCTTGTGCCCATACAGGCCACACTGACTCACAGACCTGCTCCCTTCTCTCCCTCTATTCTACTCAAACTGATCAGTATATCAACCTGAGACCCAGGGAGAGTTTCTATCTCTGTACACAATCACGAGCACCAAGGGAGACAGACATGGCACAAAGAGCACAATACCTTTGGAGTCAGAGCACCTGGGTTTGAAGCCCCACCCTGACACTTAGGATCTATGTAACCTTGAACAACTCTTTTAACTCTCCTAGACCTCAGTTTCCCCATCTGCAAAATATAAGGGGTTGGATTCAGTGCTGTTCCAGTTCTAGACCTAAGATCTGGGGAGTGGGATATTTTGCACAGGTGAATCCTGACACAGTGTTTGCAGTATAAGAATTCATTCTTTTTCAGCCAGATGGCCACAGATTGCTTGAAGGGCTTTGACCTGAAGTAGCTATTGCCACAACAATAGTAAGAAATGGAAAGGGCTTTGAGTGCCAACCCGGCCTGTGATCCCAAAGTTATTGACATTTTGGTTAGAGGCCTGACTCCAAGATAATTTGGAATGCACTGAAAATGAATATTCTAAATAAGTCTTAGGAAAAGAAAAGAACTAGGGGTGGGGAGCATGTGACCTCGACACACGGGTGGTCCTGTAGGTCCTTAAGTACAGCACTTTTACTGAATCCAAATTTCATAGAACAAATTGAAAGGGTCATACTTGAGGACCTAGAGGGCCACATATGGCCTTGAGGCTACAGATTCCCCACTCTTGGATTAAACAGTGTTTCTTAACAGTAAGGTTAGTGAAAAATGAATAATAATTATACAGAATATATAGGATAAACAGATTACAATACAAAAATACATAATAACTGGACGTTAATTTCTTCATGTATATCATAAGTATTTAATAAAGGCTTATTTCCTTCTTTTCATAAGCCTTATAATAATGAAAACTCATTTTCCTATATATTTTTCTTTTAATTGAACTTGGCACTGTACCTGGCACATAGCAGGCAGCTAAGAAAAGCTTGTACCAATTGATTATTTTTTTCTAAAAAGGTTTCAACACCCTTTCCTCACAATAACTCTGAGAGGCAGGTAGAACAAACATCTTTGCCCTTATTTCTTCAGAAAACTGAGTGTCAGAAATGATCTGTCTGTAGTCAAGCAATTGGTAAGTGTAAAAGTCAGGAACTGTACCTCTTTGATTCCAAGGCTAGCCCTAATTCACACACACACACTCACACATGCATAAATATATTAATACTTATACATACATGTCTACATATACACATGAATACAATACACACCTGTACTATATACATGTATGCATGCATGTAGGTTAGGCATGTATCTATTTACACGAATAGGGGGATAAAGGTAGATACTTTTAACACAGTACTTGGTCAGACTTTAGATTGAGAGATAGAGAAGACCTTTAGATCCAACCCTTTCATCTCACAAATCAGGAAGCTGAGTCACACAGAAGTTTTTTGTCTGACCCAAAGGATTTGAATACAGGTCTTTCTGACTCCAAGTCAAGCTCTCTTTTTCTTGTTCAAGACAACTGACTAAAAAGGATTTTTTTTAAGGAAGAAAATGAAAAGAGCTAAAATACTCAGGTTCTAATCTATATGTCAGGTCGACATGAGTATGACTTAATACTGCTAATTCAGACCATGCAACCAAAGCAAATTACAACATCTGGTGTCAGCATACGCCAACACCACAGTCAATGCTTTTAAATGGCTGAATAAATTACTTGAAAGTAAAATGAGCATATTTAAGCACTTAAAATTATAGAGGTAAAGACATAGTTCCTATAATCCTTCAGTGCAGATCTAGTCTATATAAAAGTTATATAAAACATTTTGAGTAATGATTTCTCAATTTTCTCAACACATTATTAAGGGATTTTTCTCCTTGAATTCTCTCACTTTTCCACATTCCTCTGCATTCGTAGATTCTGTCAGAGACCAAATTAAACTTTAGATATAACGTAATCTAATCCCTTCATTTTACAGATAAGGAGACCTATCTATGAAGAGTATAAATGGTATTCAATAGAATCCAATCTCTGGTAACATCCTTTTTACTTAAGTTTTTCAAGGAGTCATGATTTTATTGATGTGGGCATTTATGAGACAATTAGTACTGTTATTAAAAGACATCATATGGAATAGGACCTATGAATGAAAGCTTTCATTTCATTTCATTTTTTACTATTCTTTCTTTTTCAAATGAAGTTAAACATTTAGGAAAGTAGAAATCATTTCCAGTGGCTCTGCAATTGAGAGAAAATATGGTCAGAATTCTTTTTTATTTAGCAGTTAGTGTAAACAAGTTGACAGCTGCTGCCATTGAAGTCCTACCAGAACCCAAGGGAGTCCATACAGTTGGGAATGACATTTGGGGCAAAGATGCTTGAGGATAGCCTGAGGGTGGCTAGTGTTCCCAGAAGGCTCAGAGCTGTCTCCCACTGTGAGTCCCTGAGTTGTGGAGAACTCACGGAGTGACACAGCAGCTGTTGACAGATGCCTTTCATTCTGGATACACTGGGTGATCAAATTTCCAGAAAAAGAATATCAAGGATTCTCTGATGGTTGTCATCATTTCTATCCTGCCTATGTCTTTACTGGGGAAAGTAAGCTTGTCACAGCAGAAATATTTTAGAGTTCATCTTTTTGCCTTGCTTTTCCTCTTAAGTGATATGTTAGCTTGTTCTCCTTCATCACACAAACCAAAACAAAGTGACTCTCTAGGACTGTGACAACTAGTCTGTCAAAACACTCAAAGCTTTTTTTTGGAATGTTGTGGGAAAAAAGGCTAGCACATGTACTTTTTGCAGTCATTTTGGTGAAGGAAACGATCAAGAATATAAAGTAACTAAATTTTTAAAAAATACAATGTGTTCTAGCAAAGTCTTAAGTGATGATTCTGGAGCAAAGGACAATCAGGGGTCAATCAATCCGCAGTCGTTTACTAAGAGCTTCTTATGTGCCCAGCACTATCCAAGGTTCTGAAATATAAAGAATGAAACAATCCTTAATCTTAAAAAAGTTACATCCTAAAGGATCGATGTATTTGGTGGAGAGGGAGTGAAACAGAAGCAACTACTAGGGAGGCAGACCCTGTAGGAGGGAGCAGAATAGGACAGGCAGGGAAAATAATTCACGGGGTGTGAAGGAGGGTCTTATGGATCCTCTCTCCATTATACATCACATTTAAAAATTTCATTGAGACATAGGTTATGTTCTTGTGAGTCACTGTAATTAGGTATTCTATATCTCTGTAGCACAGTTGACCATTCACGGGAAGTCATGGGGAAAGAAGAAGCAGGCAGGGAAACCATAGTGGGTTCTGTAGGTTAGGTAATTAATTAATCAAACAATGCCTACTATGTTCCAGGAAATGGGAGTACAAAGGTAAAAATGAAAAACTTTCTGATATAAAGGAACTTAGACTATTAGAGAGAAGTGTGTGTGTGTGTGTGTGTGTGTGTGTGTGTGTGTGTGTACTTTGTGAATATGTATATATTTATTGAATATACTCTATATGAATTTATACTATATATGTGTATGTATGTATGTGTGTATACATATACACATATGTGTGTGTGTGTGTATATATATATATATATATATATATATATATATATATATATATATATATATACACAATGTGCATATTACATATATTCCTATACGTGAAATAAATGCAAGGTGATTTCTTTTTGGTTGTGAAAGGGCACTAGCAGCATAAAAGAATTACTATAGGAGAAGACCAATATGGAAGATGGAGCTTAAGTAGAGTTTAGAAGAAAACAAAGATTCTAAGAGGAGGAGATGAAGAGAGAACATATCCTAGATGTGTTTCTCAAGTCAGTGCAAAGGCTGAGAAATGGTGAGTCTTATGTGAGGAACAATAAGATTACGTTGGCTGAATAATGGAGTATAATCAAGGAAGTAATCTGGTATGAGATTGGAAAGGTAGGTTGGAAGAGTTGTTAAGAGTGTTTAAACCAAAAAGAGAAGCTTCTTATTTGATCTAACTGTAGTTCTTTCCCTTCACTTCAAAGATGTAGTGACAGGTCCCCAGGCACCAGGAAAGTATATTGGCAGGAGTGGCAGTTTGGGCAATATTATAGTGAATCTAGCCACGATGTGAATACAGGGACAATGGAACGAGGCTGATAGGTGATTATATGGTACAAATTATATTCACTTCCCTTTAAAACTCTGCCCAAGCCTACTTACCATATTGGGCTTTTCCTAGCAAGCCAGAAGACAACTGGGGGAAAGAAACAAGTCTCTGAATTTAGACAAACTAAGAGAAAGCTACTGTTTCCTGCCTTAGGTTTTAGATTTTTTTTTTCTGTTTTCATGGAGAATTGTTCTCTATTATCTTTATGGCATGCAGGTAGGCACTCTTAGAAAGACTCCTAAACAGGAAACCTGGGCAGCTTTTAACCAGAGAGAACCAACTAGATTGCACCCAACCATATCACTATATTCCACCACCTCCCTATATACATCAGTCATCCAGGCAAATATTCAATTCTCTTGAATCACAGGTGAAAAGTAGTTTTGTTTTGTTTTGTTTAATAAATTTCAGGCTACAAAACCACTTATGATCTCTAATACTTCTTGAATCATAAGAAGGTAAGCTCCTAGAGGTCAGGGACTGTCTGCTTCCCCCCTCCCCTTTACATTCCCAGAACTCAGAGGAATGTCTGACACATGGTGAATG
>CM053591.1:191014012-191024084 GCA_028646515.1 Pseudochirops corinnae
TTTATTTTTGCAGTTGGATATTTTGATTCTACCAGAATCCTGCTGAAGCTGGTGTACACACATTAAACTGCAATTTGAGAAGGTGTTTGAATACTCGATGAGAGTGGAATATTGTTCCTGACCATACTGTACTGGAGCCCTTTCAACCCATACTGTATCCTTGAGATGAAAGTGTGAAGTTTAAAGAAACATGAACTAGAAGTCAGGAAACCTAGGGGCCCTGGATGACAGAGAGGATGGCATGCCCAGTCTGGAGCCAGCAGAGCCCTCATTTTAAATCTCATCTTGACCCTAATTGACTGTGTGAACCAGACTAAGACATTTAACCTCTCAGCCTCAGGTTCCTCAGCCACAAAATGGGGCTAATAATCCTAGGATCTACCTCAAAGAGCTGAAGGGAGATTTAAAGTGCTTTGTGTGCCTTTAGAGTACTATGAAAACGCTACTTATTATTACTATACTGTCAGATCTGCCACCATTTGACATTGAGTGATGACCTGTCCCATCCTCAGTTTCCTAAATTATAAAATAATCAGGTTTTACTGGATCATTTCTAAAGTTAATTCCAACATATAATTTTTTTTTAAATTCCTCATTGATATAACAATCACATGATGTATCATGGCTGAATACCTCATTGTCTCAAAATGTGAAATCAAAATTAGTGGCAGCAACGCTCTTTGAAATCAAAGTTTATTCATTCATATGTACACGGCTTAGGCAGTCTGATGTCTTTCATCATTCTTACTCAAGTAGAGCTGTCCATAGCTTTGATAAGAGACTTGGACACCATCCAAAACTCCCTGCCTTGGCAGGCACTTCCCATTATACTGAGTCCAGTCTGAGTCTAACCAAGAATCTCTCTCCCAATGTCGGTGAGAAGTTAAACAACTTTCACTCGAAATCTCTGGAACAGGAGATCTTTACCGTTGCCTTCTGTTGTGGACCCCACTGACCATCTGGCCAAACCTACAGACCCATTCCAGAATTTTCTTTTTTTAAATGCATAAAATAAAACCCACGGGATGACAAAGGAAACTAATAATACTGAAATGTGTTTATCAAAACATATTTTTTAAGTTCATGGCCCCAAAATTGAGACCGCTTGCATCTAGTGCAGGAAACCTGCTAGTATCTCTGAGCAGCTGATTCCAGGTCTGAATTGCTCTAGATATTAATGCGACAAAAATATCTGTGAATTCCACCCATTGCTCATAATTCTGCCCTCTAGAGCCAAGTAGGAAAGACTAATTTTTTTTTTCCATATACCAGAATATCAAAGATTTTGGTAACTATCATGTCCCCCTCCCCAATCTTTTTCTTCTCTAACCTAAACATTGCCAATTCCTCCCCAGTTCAAATGTCCCATGTCTATAGGAGATTTTTGTTTAGTCCTCCTTCCCCAAACTGCTAATGTGCTAATGCTTGCCTCTAACTAAATTATCTTTCATCACTTGGAATTTATCGCATATGTTCCTGTTAGTAGAGATTTAAATATGTTTCTGGAGGCTAAAGGCTGTTTTTGCTTGTTTTTTGTATCCTCAACGCTTAGCTTAATGCCTGACACATACTAACATCAATGGGCCTCTAATCTGTGAAGGTCTGGAGTCAAACAAAGCAGGCCAGAGGAAGGTATGTCAGGAATCAGACAGAAGTTAGTTAATTTCAGAGTGGGTAAAATGCTTTTAAGTGGAATTCATCCCCCATTACCCCTTCCCTACCCCAGGAAGGAGGGTTTCACATGCTGGGACAAAGGCAAGGCTTATATACATGAAAGGGGTTGGGCCATAATACAATCATTCTCAGGTCTTGAGTAGACAGTTTTCGTGGTTAAGGGTCATTAAGTCTTGTGATCATTCAGTGAGAGTACAGAACTAGAGTTAGCATGGTGGGAGCTGGAGTGAAGTACCTGGTTCAGTTCACTTGGCAGTTATAAGAAACAGAGATTGTGAGCATGTCAAGAGATGTAATGGATGACTTTGGGATACAGTATGTTGGCTCCCAGGTCCCTGGGAAATAGGAGGAGCTCCAACAAATCCAAATAGTCACTGATTAATATGAAAATCATAAACCCCTCAGTGGACACCTGGTGCTGATCAAAACAATGCATTTTGTCAAAGGATGAGATCATCCAGAGTGCAAAGAATTGGTATGCTCAGGGCACATCCTGCTTGCTGAGCTTTAGCTCTGAGAAACAGGGTATCTCCAAATGCCTCGACACTAAGTGCTTAATAAATTTTGACTAATTGTTTGCTTGGCTGATCCTATAGCATGGTATACAACCCCTTCCCTATCCTAGTCTCCCTCCTCTGGACATGATCAAACTTGTCAAAACTCTTCATTAAATATATACAAACAAGATAAATTGATGTCTGAAGGTAGGAATTCCCTCATGTTTAACCTTTTTAAAGAGAAGTTGACAAATGTGATCTGCTTGCTGTCTTAGCACTTGCTCAGATTACGCCAAAATCTGTGCTAACATGTTGTAGTTAAATTTTTTTCAGTCTTGTCTGACTCTTCATGGCTATATTTGTGTTTTTCTTTTTTTGTAAGTGCTATTAGTCTTTATTTCTTGTCTTTGATGAAGAATATTTTATTTTTCCCAATTACATGTAAAAATAATTTTAACATTTTTTTTAAATTTTGAGTTCCAAATTCTATCTCTTCCCTCCCCCCTCCCTGAGACAATAAGCAATTTGATTTATGTATACATGTGAAAGCATACAAAATAGATTTTCATACTAGTCATATTGTGAAAGAAACCAGGGACCCAAAAATGGAAAAAAAGTGAAAAATATTAAGCTTTGATCTGTATCTAGACTCCATCAGTTCTCTCTCTGGAGGTGGATAGCATTTTTTGTCATGAGTCCTTTGGGATGGTTTTGGATCATTGTATTGCTGAGAATAACTAAGATAGTCACAGTTGATCACTGTGTATAATCATATAATATTGCTGTTACTGTGTACAGTGTTCTCTTGGTTCTGCTCATTTCACTTTGTATCAGTTCATGTAAGTTTTTTCTCATTTGGGTTTTTCTTTGCAAAGATACTGTACTTGTTTGCCATTTCCTTATCCAGCTCACTTAGGTTTAAGTGACTTGCCCAGGATCACCTAGCTAGTATTTGTCTGAGGCTAAATTTGAACTTAGGCCTTCCTGACTCTAGGTCCAGTACTCTATCCACTGTGCCATCTAGCTGCCCTTTGCTAAAGGGTATCTATCTATCTATCTATCTGTCTATCTATCTATCTATCTATCTGTCTGTCTGTCTGTCTGTCTGTCGCTGTCTGTCTATCTATCTATCTATCTATCTATCTATCTGTCTATCTATCTATCTATCTATCTGTCTGTCTGTCTGTCTGTCTGTCGCTGTCTGTCTATCTATCTATCTATCTATCTATCTATCTATCTGTCTGTCTGTCTATCTACCTACCTACCTACCTACACACATATGTATACAGATATGCACATATACACGTACCTATGATGCTCATTTGCAAAGCTCTTCAGGTTTTTAGATGAAATGCAGTGTCAGTCTTTATGTGATCTCACAGCATCTCAAGTTGAAAAAGACCTTGGCATCCACCAGGAAGGAGGCAAGAATTTTTCAGTACCTATTTTCTGCCAAGTATTGTGCTAAGCACTTTACAAATATTATTTCATTTGATTCTCATGATAATCCTGTTTTATAGCTGTATTATTGTCCCAATTTTACAGTTGAGGAAACTGAAATAGAGATTATTTGACTTGTTCAAGGTCACACCTCCAATAGGTATCTAAAACTGGATGTGAAGTCATCTCCCTGACTCCAGGACCAATATGAAGTCCACTGCATCACTGAGCTGCCTCTGCATCATGCTTGACTTATAAGCATCTATCCTTTTACTCATACACATCTTGCGCTGCAGAACAAATTGTCTCTCAAAGAAGCACCTTCTACTTTTGGAAAGTATAGAATCAAGACCAAAGGTAGAATTCCATCATGTAAAAAATCCCACCTTACCCACCTACTTCTGCTTGTTTTCAAGTAAATGAAAATGCAAAACCACAACATTTAGTTATAGTATTTTGTCATGGGAAGACCATTATTTTCCTGCCACTTTGACTGACACATAGTGTGACCGCAAGTCTCCACTGGGGCTTGGGTGCTCCAGTGGCTCCATGCTCATTGTCATCTTCTCTGTCCACATCAAGGTTGCAATGACCCTCTCGATTCATTTGTGACAATAAGAATTTTCACCATGAGTCTTTCAATGAAAGGCCAACTTTGCTTTGAAAACTAAATTCTGTTACTAAATAATATCTGTACATTTTTCCTACTATACTTCATAATTGGCAACTCAGAACTCATGTAGTTGAAAATAATTATCATGTTTATCATTTTGCTTTCACAATCAGTGCCCAGAACTTTAACCGCTACATCCAAGGCATATCATTGTCAAAATGACTTATTTAAAGCTGAATTCCTTTTTTTTTTTAAAGGATATGTCACATGTCCATAATTACAGGCTATAATTACACTATTATGATAAGTGTAGAAAAGTAAACAAATGTAACAATTATCCTTATACTGTCACAGTCAGAAATATAGCTTGAGAATATAGGAATATGTGATTGAGTTCTCATATGTCCATTTTTCTGAGTCTTTCTAATTTGATTTTCCTATGCAATAAATCTAATTGGGACTAGAATACTTTTAGCAAATATGGAAATTTATCGAGTTGCCCATTTGATCATTGCTATTCAGTTTCATAGAGGAAAAGAATTATATTTGCTTTGTGTAAAACTCAAAGATATTGGTTGCTCAAGGATTTCTGGAGAGAGAGAGAGAGAGAGAGAGAAAAAAGTGGCCTTGATAGAGTACTAAATATTGCCTGTTCTCTTGTTGAGAGTTTCTATAGAAATGATGACAGTTCCCACAATCATTTCATAAAACTGTACAGAAGGGTAAAAGATCATACTTGTTTCCCAGGAAAGCTTCATACCACAGAAAATATTAATGCATGTCAGTGAATTAGAAATTTTTTTTGCTAACTGTCTGTTCTTTTCTTTTGGGGGCTAGACAATATGTGTACCGTCTCTTGGCCAATGGACCTTTCATTTCCATTCATCCTGGCTAATTATTGTGGAAAATTTATCTTGCCCAAGTTAACATTCTGTTGGTGGAACTGTTAAGTGTTTCCACTGTTCTGGAAAGAGGAGAGTGACTGAACTATTCCTATACTTTGATCAAACAACCCCACTAGTGGGCAGAACTATCAATTGGTGGATTTTTATGCAAATTCCTTATTAATGCTTCCTTATATTGACGTCATTCCCCAGAACTACCCATTATGGAATCTATCTTTGTAATGAAGAAGGACAGCCAAGGAAAGTTACCATGTCATTTTAGGGGAAGGGAAATGAAATACTACTTATGTAGTGCCTACTGTTTACCAGCACTGGACCAAACACTTTACAAATACTTTATTTCATCCCCAGAATGTCTCTGAGAATCAAGTGCTGTTATCATCCTCATTTCATAGATAAGGAACCTGAGGCAAACAGAAGGGGATTTGCCCAGTGTCATATAGCTAGTAAGTGATACAGGGAGATTTGAACTCAGGCTTTCTTGCCTCCAGGCCTCCAACTCTATCCACTGCACCACCTAGCTGCACATTTATACTGAATGCTTTATTCTAGATTTTTCATCAATAGCTACATATTTAATAAGAATTGTACACATGTGGCTATTTCTGCATATATATGCACATGAATGTGCTATACATGGACATATGCGTATGTCCATGTATATATGCAAGTATATTTACTTATAATAATATATTCTTGTCAACATTTCTCTTGGTAGCAAAAAGCTAGGAAAAAATGGTTACCTATTCACTTGGCATTTACTGAACAAACTGTGGTAAGTGAACAACATGGAATATTATTTCACCATTAGGAATTAATATAAATAATTCCAAGACATGTAGGAAGAAGTATATGAATTGATGCAGAATAAAAAAGGAAGTCAGATTGATGAAAGCCAGATGTCAGCTCCAGAAAACTGAGAATGACTTCTTTCTCATCCCTGTCAGTAAAGAAAGTGATGAATTCCAGGTATGGTGTAGAGCATACATTCCTACATAGGGCCATTGCATTTACTAACTCAACTATACTCCTTTTTTGAAGGGGGAGGAGATAGGCTGGAGGGAGGTCATGATATCAATGTACAAAAGCATCACTAAAGCATTTGAATTAAATGAATGAATGAATATTCATCTTGTCCAGTTGTACTTCTTCAGAAGGTATGGCTGTAGCAGATTAGTAAAAACCCAGAAGAGCTTTTTTCATTATGCAATACACCTTTACAAAGGTATAATTGGGAAATACATAGAGGGGTCATTGAAGTGAAGAGTGATAGGAATTTTTTAAAATAAAAACTGCTTCATTTGTATACTTAGAGAAAAGATTTTCCATATAAAGACCCATATCTCTATTGTTGGAGAAATTCTAGTCTCAGGCTACTCAATGCCATAAGAGCACCATTTTATCTTTAATAGGTACAAAGAATACTCTCTACCTGAGTACATTAGATTCCCCCTATCTCAACCCCTTTGCTGCAATTACATACAAAGTGAGTTCAAGCTAACTGAACAGAGAGGATGACCAAGTATCAATTTAGGACAAACCCATAGAAAGAAGAGCCAGTACTTGCCTGGTCTTGGCCCTATTTTCTGCTGCATCTTCCAGATTTTAGGATAAAATTGAGCACAAATGGCTTTTCTGAAAGGTAGTTTGAAGGGTCCTGCTGTCTAACCATTTCCAGTGCAGTGACCTCTGCCCTGAAATCTCAGAGGGTCTCTATCTTCTTTCCCCCTGCTGATTCTTGAAAGGTTTTATATGAAAGATGGCACCCAGGGCAATAATTTGGCACCATCACTTTCTCATTTTACCACTTGCCACTCAACCCTAAATTTGAGCATATAGGAATACTTTTCAGTACTTTGTAATGGAAAACTCTCTTATGTGAAAAAAGGACCCTTCACCTGTCATATCAAGCCAATTACCTGCCTTCTTTAGAGCTCTGTAAGTTGGCAGAGGTTTTTTGTTTGTTTGTTTTTTTGGTGAGGTCCATTTCTTGAAAAGTTGAGCATATTTAGAAATTAACCAAGTATATGTTAAGTGCCTATGGCTGTGCTAGCTTCAGTTTGAGGATATAAGAGAAATGTATAAGCTTGGAGGAAGGGGAAGGGTGGTGAAGATTTGAAAGCCAAGGAGCAGACCGTGCAGGAGCCACAGTTGGGCATGGCGGGTTCTTTAAAAGAAAAGTAACACGATGGAAGTAGTGCTTTCAGAAAAACTCTATAATCCTTTCAAGCTCTGCATAGTTATTCTTTTTGATAAGATACCATATTTCACCCCTAAACCATGGCAGATTCTATGCCAATTATTTTTGGCAAAAAGAGGGGTGCGACCAATAAGTGAAGCTTTTAAAAATTGTACTGCTATTACATAAAATTACTTACTACTAAAACTATCTTTGGTGCAAGATTAGGATGGATGGAATACTCAGGAATATACCTATAAGTGAATACCAACAACGTGTGTGCACTGAGAATACTGGACACTTGACTCACAATGCACAAGAGATAAATATGTCTCTATATGCCACTGGTGAATACATTACTGCTCTGTTTACCTTTTAAGCAGGGTGATGAACAGAATTATACCATGTGACATTTATACAATGAAAGATTATACCCCAATATTTGGACTGAAAAAACAGGGTGAGAAGATTATGTGGTGGAGGTAACTACATAGTGAAATACAGTAATTATGACAAAGATTCAAATTGGAAGGTAAATTCTAAAAGGGAGGGAAACACACTCAGAAACCATTGCAGTATGGATCTAGAATATAATTGGAATAGAAAGGAAGGAGAATGTCTAAATTAAAATTAGTCAAAAGAAGTGACAGTCACAAGAAACATATTTGCAACATAAAGATTATAACACAGAGTTAAAATTAGGGACTAAAGCAGAATTCAACATACTTCCGCCTAATTTAAGAGTAAGGGATGACAGTCAAGTCATCGGATGAAGCAACAGTAAAAAGACAGATAAGCAAGAAAACTAAACTTTGAATAAAGAAATCATAAATAATGAAAAAAATTATTAATTATGTAACCATGGCTATTCTGGTCCCTACAGCCTAAGGACTTGGTCTGTTCATCTTCACTACTCTCCCAGGGGGTGTGTGGTGGGTGGATGGGTTGGGTCTTTCTCATTTCTTTCATTGACTCAAGCCTCCATTGATTCTGTTCCCCTAATTTTAGGGCTCTAAGCACCCTTATTCCATTTAACTACTTGACAGTCACTTAGATGTTATAAAGGAATATTTACATCAATTGTTTGAGAATAAATGTACAAATATCCTCCCCATCAAATCATGAAGACATAATCTCCTCTATACCTCACTGGTCTCTAGGGAGTGAAGTGGTATTAGAATCACAGTTCAGCCCAGTTTCTACATAGTATTAGTCCCACCAAGTTCCTATTCCAAAATCCCCTGAGCTTCTATTGGAGGACCCTGGTTTCTCAAGGGTTCAGAGCTGGGTTACTGGCAACAGTTGGTTTGGAATTCAAGGCTCCAATGTTGTCATGGCTTAAATTCCAGAGTATGGGACTCCATTCCCTGAACATAGAATAGAGAAGACCAAAACAGAAGAAAAATAGAAGAAAACTCCAAGTCTATTTCCCTGGCCATAGGATCTAAAGGGAAGAGAATGATGTCCTTACGCCCTTCCCCTATTATTGTATGTTGCTCCTTAATAAATGAATGAGTCATTTACCCTATGTACTTTGCTGGAAGAAAGGAATTCCCAGTCTGATAGATGTAAAGATGGAGACAGTTCTGGTCACACAGTCCATAGAAAGAGTCTGCTCCCAGCCACATGATAAGCCAATGCAGAATGTTCACTTACGTGCTCATCCCCTCAGAAGCATCATAAAGGTGCCTCCTTGTTTGGAGGTCTGGTCATGCACCAAAATCACATTACATATTTTCTCTCTATGTCTCTCTGTCTGTCTCTGTCTCTCTGTGAATGTATATGTACGTATGATACAGCATTTAAGTACTTGAAGGAAAATTTATATTATGAGAAGAAATAACAAAATTTAACTATAACAAAACTTTATGGCTTCTTCAGATATAGAAAAATCTTCTGAAAAAATAGTTAAAAAGTTAAAGATATGAAGAAAATTGTAGAAATGTTAAACATTACAGATGAATGGTTATTCATGGAAAATGATAGAAAAGAATATGCCCATTTGCCAACTACACATGTTATCTTTATAAAACTCACCTTGTGTTATGGCATAAAACCTTTTTAACAAATGCAGAAAAAAAATAAATATTCAACACATCTATTATTGACCACAACACAATGAAAATCATAATTATTAAGGTATATTGGAAGGTAGAATTAAACCTGAATGGGGGCTAGGTGATTTCATTCTAAAGAATAGGTACAGGGGTGGCTATGTGGCACAGTGAATATAGCACTAGCCCTGGAGGACCTGAGTTCAAATCCAGCCTCAGGCATTTAACACAAAACTAACCATGTGACCTTGGGCAAGTCATTTAACCCCAATTGCCCTACATTCCCCCCAAAAAAAAGAAAAATAAGAATTGGAATGTTAAAACCCAATCATTGAAACATTAGATGATTTTATTAAACAAAATGAAGCAAAGAGACAATATTCTAAAACTTTTGTGAAGCAACAATAATCCCAAACACTTGGATTAGCAAAGTAAAGGAAGAATCCCAGTTGGAGAGGTGTTGGGGACTGATGGAACCAGCCACAAGGTAGTGATAGAACTATCAAGTTAAATTTGAAATATTCAAAGAAAAAACTCAACCCTAAACTATAGTCAGTAGAGATTCAGAGATTTATCAATGCAAATCCACTCTTTTCTTCTCCCTACAGATAGAAATGTCATTTTCATCAACTTCATAATACAGAAAGGAAAATTGTGTATAGGGGGGAAGACAGGATAAGGCCTAGTGACAAATTGTATATGTGTAGTAA
>CM053591.1:191024584-191069349 GCA_028646515.1 Pseudochirops corinnae
CAAAAAAAAAAAAAAAAAACCATAATGAAAAGTTAAAAAATACTTATGTAGCATTAATATTATGTCAGGTTCTGTGCTCCAGGCACTGGAAGTAAAGAAAAGTGAGACAATCCTTGGTCTTAAGTAGTTTACATTCTTATATGGGAAGTAATATACAGAAAGTCCCAAAAGTTTTCTTGTAATTTCTAGCTTTTAATAACAGAAAACTGCATGAGGACTTTTGGGACGCCTTGCATAGTTAAGGAAGTGGTGGGAAGAAAAAGGAACATTGGTCCTAGAAGTAACGGGGATTATCAGTGGAACTATAAGTCAAATAATTACTAGTCCCTTAAAGGAAAGGTCACGATGAGGGAGAGTGATTGGGTATGAAGTCAGGTTAGATGACCAACCATATGCCTGGGTAAGTACTGGAGTCTTGGTTGATCATTGGATAAAATATGAAACATGGTCAAAGGACAGCTAGATATAGTGGGCTGCGTGAGTTTTCATTCATTTGTGTGCCCCTCAGGACAGCTCAGCCACAAGGCAGATACCAAAGTAGAGTTGCATGTATACCTAGGAAGCATGTATGTGGGTCATGGGCTCTGGTGGCCAGAGAGAGACTCACTTCCAAAGGAGAAGAGTATCAGTGTAAGGGCACTTGTCAAGGTGACTGGGTAGATATGCTTACTTAAGATGATAAACTGTTCTGGATTTTAATAAGCACAAATCCTTTACTAATTGGTGTAATGAACAAGTGATGTATTATTTTAGAAAATCATTTTTTAAAATTTTTCCTAAAGTTAAGAGCTTAATGAATGTATGTTCTGTCTTATAGAGGAATCTTGGAAATACTCTGATTGGCCCACTTTCTCATTTCTAAAGGATACTTTGAGATATTTCACAGAGGGAAAGTTCAAAATTTTATATGTATTTTTATATCCAAGAAATTGAAAATCATCTGAAATTGATTTGGAAAGTCTGCTATGGAGAAGTTAATGAAAATTTGAAGTAGGCATACTTGCCTTCAAGTGTGATCTGCAGGAATTGAGTGTCTCATTATCATGCTCTGGGAAATGGCTGCTTAATTTATTCTAGAGAACTTAGGAAATTTTAGTTTGATAGAATTTATGCTATGCCATAAGGATTTAGGCCACACTTTTAATAAAATATGAAATATTCATACTGTGAAATTTTGTTAGGATGCACTTGATAGGACACACCCTATTGATTTTGCTTATAAGATTTTACTTGCTTTAAGGGACACTGTGATCTCAGTAATATAAGAAATCCTTCCAACAGGGTAGATTCCATATCACTCATCCCTCATCCTCTGTGACTCTTTTCCATACCTTCCCATCAACATTCCACAAAGGGGGGGGCTACTCAGTATTCTGAAGGTCATTTTCTAGATTTCTTAACATTACATGTTAAATGGTCACTATTACCTATAGAGCATGATAGGTGTCCATTCGTTATCAGGTGATATTGATACCTTTTAACAAATAATCCTCTTATTTCACTTTGAGATTGAAAACATTTATTCAAAAATTAAAAATGTTGATGTTTTAACATTGAACTTTGAGATTTGTGAATCTAATCCCTAGTGCACTCTCTTACAGACAAGGACATTTCTAATAATTGCATCCCCAAATTAAAATACTTGGGTCACCCACCTAGTGGGGATGAGATCTAGTTAAATGAAACCCTAAACACTTAGATATTATAAGAAGAAAGATCTCCAGGTTATTGGATGTTTTCTTTGGGAAAGATTGAGTCATCACAGTACAGGGAAAAGAACACTGACTTTGGAGTCAAATGACCTGGGTTTAAATATTCCCTCTTACACATCTCTTAGATGTGCTTGGTCAAGTCCCTTGGCCTCTCGGGGTCTCAGTTTTCTCCTCTAGAAGATTTAGTGTTTGGATTATATGATCTCCTAGGTCCCTTCCATATGTAAAATTATGATTCTAGTTCCTGTGATTTACAGAAAGACATGGATGAGATTTGTATTAAATGCGATTATATAAGGGGCCAGTGAATCCCAGAGATGCAAAGAACAGAAGCATAATATGATGCTAAGTGTAGTAGTCTAGAGTCCCACATCACCGTTGGGTCAAAGGATGTGGTATTTTAGTCAGTTTCTTGGCATAGTTCCAAATTATTTCCCAAAGTAATTGGACCAATTTTACAGCTCCAACAACAGTGCATTAGTGTATCTATGTTTCTATAATCAACCCTTTCATTTTATTGATGCAGTAACTACAGCCCATAGAGGCAAAGCTATTTGTCCAAGGTCACATAGCTATTAAAAGAGCCAGGATTACCTCAGTTCCTCTGACTTGGAAGCTAGTACCCTTTTTCCCACACTATGTCATAACTCCAAAGGTTGACTACTAAGCTTAGAATTTGGGGGACATGAATTATTTACTAGAATTGAATTTGTGTTATAGTAACATAATGAAATGCCCTGAATTCATATGGGGCAGTACTATTTTTCATTCTCCATTTGAAAAGGAAATCATCATAAAGACCCATAGCTAGGGGGCTCTCATCATAGAGAATTGTTGTTCCTTAGTAGATAGATATCTTCTTTAGCTTCTCCATTGATGCCTTTTTCTTTTATCACTAAGATAGTCAGCCTCAGACATAGGAAAAACATGTAGCCTTTAAACTGGACTTCTCCCTTCATTCCATGTTTCAGTGAGGCTGCTTTCTAAATATTTAATTCTTCTGCTTATTCATTAGCAAACAGCTCTGAAAATTTCCTTTCACAGAGTTTTTTTGCACAATTTTTATGATGGAAGCTTATTTGTTCTTGCCTTAGGTCTATAGGAAATGTAGCTGCATATTTATGCTTGAATAGAGGCCTATGGGAACAAATTTCCTCCCATCACATTTCCTCTCTACATCAAATACCAATGATTCATCAGTAACTGCTTCTGGCTGTCAATATTCCTAGTGGAATTTGCACATTGTAGACGAGTTTCGAGTTTCTCAGCAGTGTGATGGACCCATTTTCTCAAAGCCAAGTCAATGTTTCCATGTTGGCTGACTATGTACCTAATGAAGTTCCTTGCTGTTAGGCTCTGATGTGAGTCAGAACAGCATTCACAAGATGGTCCATCTGTGCTCTGAGGCAAGAAACACAGAGTTCAGCACCCATTGGCCAACTGAAGCCTAACCTGCTATGCTCGTGTCATGCATCCTAAATCATGCAGACATTTTAAGTATTTTTCCCTGTCCAAATGAAATTTGCCAAATTAAATATTGATATGCTAGAACATCAGTGTGTGTGTGTCAGGCATTTGAATGTCTTTTTTTACCCAAAATAATGGCTTGAATTTAGGAAGATGATACCAGGGGACACAGCTCTCTTTTGAGTGGATCAAAGTGGGCAGAACATTTGCGTATGATCTTTCTCTCCATCTTGTTTCAGAAAGAAAAGAAAGGAAGAAAATAAGATGACATTATACCATTCCTATGATCACAGAATCAGAGGGGTTTTAGAAGCAACTTCATCTAATCTATTCTTTTTATAGCCAAGGCAACTGAGACCCAGGGAGGTTGTGACTCATGCAAGGTCACATATACTGTAAGCATTGGATGCAGAATTTGGATCCAGACCCTCTGACTACAGGGATAATACTTGATTCACTGTCATGTTGCTTTAGCATCAACATTAGTATCAACACTTTCCAATATCATCCAATAAGGTCCAACATTCTCCTGTACAGTGGGAAATGTTGGAGTATGAGCCAGGAGACCCAGGTCTACTTGTTCTCCTGGCAAAAGGCTCTTGGTTCACCACTATCACTCCCACACCTGCCCTCCCATTGTGTTCTTTGCTCAGTAATAATGAACATTTATAAAGGATTTTATTTAGCGTTTGTACTGCACTTGAAGGTTTCTGTCATTCAGTCGTGTTCAGTCATGTGCAATTTTTTGTGACCCCATTTGGCGTTTTCTTAACAAAGATACTTGAGTAGTCTACCATTTCCTTCTCCAGCTCATTTTACAGATGAGGAAATTTATGGGGTTAAGTGACTTGTTCTGGGTCACATAGCTAGTAAGTGCCTGAGACCAATTTGAGCTCAGGAAAATGAGTCTTCCTAGCTCCTGACCCAGCACTCTATCCACTGTGCCCCCTAGCTGCCCCTTGAAGGTTTATAAAACGGTTTATATGTTATCACATGTGATCTTCATCACAGTCCTGTGAGGGAGTTGCCATTGTTATCCCACATGTCACAGAACTGGAAACTGAGGCTGAGAGACCTTGAGCAGTTTGCCTAAAGTTTCACAGCTAGCAATAATAACAATAACCCTAGCAATGAGCGTATACATATACATAACATGTATATGGTGTTTTCAGGTTGGTAAAGTCATTTACATATATTAGCTCCCTTGGCCCTTTGACTGTGACCTTGGGATCCTTTGGACCTCAGATGACTCACTTATACATGGCAGTGGCTTTTTCTTTGAATCCAGTTTTCCATTAGTTTCCACCAGCTTTGTCCTTTTCCCTCTGGAGTTTTTAGTGCTTCCTGGACATGTCTCAGGAACTCATGGAATTATGCACAATCTTGTCCAACTCAGTATGCATTGAGAACACTGAAGAGTGGAGGAAAGGGATGGGAGATGTACCACTGTATGTGAGGAATAGAGAGAAGGCTATATGGTTTGGTTGGACCAAGGAATATGGGGAAGGCAGTAATGAAAAATAAACTTGGAAAGATGGGTTAAAATCAGGTTGTAGAGATTTTTAAATGTCAGCCAAGAATGTATGTTATCCTAGCACTTAAGAAGAGCCACTGGAGCTTGCAGAGCTAAGGATGATCATGGAAAAATCTATGCTTTAGGACTCACATTTCAATTGCTCTCTGCAGGATGGATTAGGGGAGGGGGAGGACAATCTATTGGGACAGTCTATTACAATTGTCCAGGCAAGAGTTAATGACTTGGAGAGTAGCCATGTGAGTGGAGGAGAGTGTTATACAAGAAGTCACGAAGGCACGATTGAGAAACGAATTGAGTCACTATATGGGGTGAGAGAGTGAGGAGTCAAGGCAAACGCTAAGGGTGTGAAACTGAGTAACTACAAGGATGGTAGTGGCCTCAAAAGAAATCAGGAAGTCTGAAAGAACAGTGGGTTGTGAATAAAAGAAAATGGACTCCATTTTGGATATCTTGTATTATAGATGCCTCCAGTTAAAAATGCCCAGTAGGCAGTTGGTCATGCAGAACAGGTGCTCACAAGAAAGAATGGGCTAGATCACCTTCCCATGTACTTATAAATGTGTTTGTGTATCATTTTAGTAACTATATAAATATACTATATTGTGCTGTGAGATAGTTTTGGGAAGTGTATGTTACTATATATATAATATTTTAATACATTTAATTTGTTTTATTTTTAATCCTATGTATTTTATTCTATGCATTTAAAAACATTATGTAAAGGAGTCCATAGGCTTCTCCAGCTTGCCATATGAGTTTATCTGACAAGGAGGCATCTTTTCTCTTTTCCAGGACCAGCCTCTCCACATCTTGGTGCCTGGGAGCACTAACTATAAAATGAAAAATGGAAAAGTATCTGAATATTAATGTTATTCAATCACCATCACTCCTTGCCAAGACACAACTGCAGTAATTGGTCCTATTGTGGTTAGGACTCCCACTAGAATTCACAGATGTCCTCAGATTGCTGCTTCCTATTTGTTTTGCTAGGTGTGTGGCAAAAACCCAAGGCCAAATTTTCCCTTCTCTATTTAAATGACTAACAGTTTTTTTTTAATGGAATATACCTCTCAATTTGCTAATTTCCTTATGACATTGGTAAAAAAAAAAAAAAGCATTTTTTTGCAGCATAAAAATTCCTTCTCATTTTATGATCTTCCTCCCTAAACAATTAGATTGTGTTCCAAAGATGTGCATTTTTAGGAGTCACAATTTAATATGTACTGTATTTTAATTCCATGACCACTGTAACAACCAGAAGGAAGCCTGACAGTGTCTAGAGGACTGGCCTTAGATTAGGGTGTTCAGATTTTCCCACTGACACATAATGACTATGTGACCACAGACATAACATCTCTTTCATCTCTCCCCTTTTCACTACCAACACAGTCAGTACTCTAGTCCAGGTCCTTATCATCATTTGCCAGGATTCTTACAGTAGCATCCTGCTTTGTCTCCTAGCCTTAATGCCTCCCCTCATCAATCTGTCCTCCACAAAGCTGCCAAAGTTATTTTCCTAATGTTCAAGTCTGACCGTGGCACACTTCAACTCAATAAGCCTTGCTGGTTTGCCTTGTTCATTTTTTATACTCAAAGAAGACCAATGACATCATGATATTGAAATCAAGGTAGTGTGTTCAACTGTGGCAGATAAGTTCAATATGAGCTTGGAAGACTACCACATTTCAAGGACAAATAGTCCATTTGAACATTTGAGATGGAGATGTCTTTGGATTTGCATGTCTCATATTTCCTTTTTGCTACTGTGATTCTGTTATGCACATAGAGTAAAACACCTTCTTTAACAAGGGCACACCATGCTGGCTGGTCCTGTGCCAACATCTCCCATGTCTTGTTGCCTCTAAGACAATATATAACCTTCTCTGTTTAGCTTTTAAAACCCTTCACAATCTAGTCCCAACTTTTCTTTGCAGCTTTGTTATATGTTTCTCCTCTTCTGACAATAGTCTAACCGAAGTGACCTTTTGGCTGTTTCTTGCACACAACACTCAGTGTTCTATCTTCGTATCTTTGCACTCGCCATCCTTTATGATGAGAATTCACCCCTCTTCAATTCTATCTCTCAGAACCCCTTCCTTCCTTTAGGACCCAGTGCCAGTAAGTCACAAAGCCTTTCCTCATCCCTCAACCACTAGTACTCTGCATCCTAAACTAGCTTATATTTACTTTATGTCCTTTCATTTAACCTGCAACAGTCATCAAGAACCAACTACATGTCAGAGAGGCACCACAAAAGACGCTAAAACAGAACCTGCTTTCAATGAACATATGTATGTTTATCTTATATTCTCCAAAAGAGTGTAAGCTCTTTGAGAGAAGTTTTTATTTTTATTTTTGTTTTTGCTTTTTGGAGGGGGAAAGGCAGGGCAGTTGGGGTTAAGTGACTTGCCCAAGGTTACACAGATAGTTTTGTGTTAAGTGTCTGAAGTCCGATTTGAACTCAGGTCCTCCTGACTCCAGGGCCAGTGCTCTAATCACTGCACCACCTAGCTGCCTCCTTTATTTCTGCACTCAGTGTGCTATCACACAGTAGGGACTAAATAAATGCTTGTTGATTGATTAATGAATGTGATAGTAATTTAACCTTTCAGTGCCTCAAGCAATTCTCAAAAATTATGTTACAATTAAGTTGCCAGTCTGCATTGGTCAAGGTTCTTCCTATACCTAGAGCTCATCACAAAGAGGAATTCAGAGATCTGGGTCCCTATTTCCCCACTCCCAGAATAATAAAGGAATCACTGCAGATATTTCATTTCCCAAAGTCACAAAATAGTTCTTACTTATATTTGAATTCAGAACATTTTGAAACAGATATGTCCAATCGATAGAAATCTCATCTTTGTAAAAACAGCTTTTCCTCATCCATGTTTGTGAATGGAGAATGATAGATCTTTGTAATAGCAACCCAGGGTGGGCTGCTAGCACAGCTTCTTTGATCTGCTTTGCTAAAGGAAAGGCAGCTTCTAAAGGGGTCAACAATCTTACTTTAATTACATTCACTAATTCAAGGAAAAGGTCAGCCCCTTGAATATGGAGAAAATAGAGAAATTGGCACAGAGATTCAACAGACAGGGCTCCTACAGGCTGAACAAAGTAACACAACCACCCACATACACCACCAGATCAGGAGAGCACAGACCTCTGAGTAGTTGGGGTGGGGAGAAGAAGGGTTCTTAACAAACAGCTACTCAGAATCCTATCCAGGGAATCAAAAAGTCCTTCCCATAAGTAAACATCCAAAGCAAAATGCCAATCTCCCAGAATATATAACAAAGACACAGTCCCTGATTGGCTCAGAGCCAGAAGGCATGAAACCTATGTGCCTCACCACAGCTGTAAATTATCAGGGTTCAAAGGAGATTAATCCTTCAGATATTTACAGTTTAGCCTGAGCCTGGGAAACTGAACTCTAAAAAGAAAACAACAAAAATCTCACCTTGCTTGTGCTTACAAGCTTCAAACTTGCTTACATCCAGAGTTACTCATTCAGATGCTCCTCACTCCAAATTCAGCACTCTCTCCACTCTGCCACCTAGCTGCCTCTACTTAATCACAGATTTATTCAGTGTGACCTTCCTCTGGTTCCAGTAACTTTTTTGGGGAGGGGGGAGGAGATGGATATGGGGTACCATGAGAACACATAGGCTACTCATCTCTTAAGAGTCCTGTTGTTCTACCATCTACCCACTTCCTCTTGCAGTAAGACATGCCTTGAACACTAGGTCCTAAGCCACTTTTCAAGTTCATCATATTGGCACAGATTCTAAACTACTGACGCATTATGTGTCTTTCCACTGCCCTTTTATATTTACAATTACCTTTAAATCTTCTTTTTATTATTATAAACTTATCACCAACAAACAAAAACATTTAATTATGCTAAAATGTATAAAAAGAGTATTGTGTATGAGTGTATGAACTTGGTAGTTTTGTTTTTGTTCTTAATAAAGTGTTTATAAAATTTAATAAGGAGGCAAAACAATTTCCTTGTCTTTTATGTTCCCCTTTGGACGCTCTTTAAAAAAAACAAAACAAAACCCAACAACTTATTTATTTTTTTCTCCCAACTCTAGTCTGTTCCACAGTAGGTGCTTTAATAAGTTCTTATTGAATTGACTTTAATCTCTTGAATAGTCATGAAACTCATTGAATTGGTTCAATGTTTTCCCCCCGGGACCTAATGTGAATGATAGCCCAAAATAGGAGCATTTGTAGAAGCTCGCCAAGGAGTGGAAATCCCTCTTTGGTTCACACTTTGCCCTGGACATTCTTCATGATGCTGGCAAATGGCTTAGTGAATTTCTCCCTGTTGGATTCTCTACCCACTGCTGATTATCTCTGGCACATTAATCATGTTTGTCATATAATCTTGCATGAATTTGAATGAGTGGAAGGTACATTGAATATTTTACTCTGGTAATGAATGATAATAGACACAGAAGGAGCCTGTATTCCCCAGATCCATCAGTCAGTGGTATATAGGTAATGTTTGGTCTGCCACAGAAAACAAACTATGAAAGTTTCATTTTTCCTTTCTTCTGTTTTCATATAAAATATCCACTAACTGGATAAGAATTACAAGTATTAATATCTCCACTTTGCACATTAGTAACTGAGAGTCAGTGAAGAGACTTCTCCATCATTACACAACTCATGTCTTATTTGAACTTGGGTCTTCCTGATTCTGAGCCTAGAACTTGTCCTTTATGCCTCAGAGAAGACCTGACTTTTCTCCTATCTTCTTCTTTCCCCAAGTATACATCTTTTTGTGTGCTTTGTGCTTAGCACATGCAAGATCTTCTCATCTTTTTTTCTTTTCCTTCCCCCAACTTGGTATTGATTTTTATTTTAAACCAATGATCCAGACAGTAAACAGAATATGAATTCTGAAATGACTCCATGTCAGGGTCTAGAGCAGTGGTTCTAACCTTCTTAATGCTGCAATCCTTTAATACCCATATGTGGGCATATCTACATGTGGGCGGACCCGCCTGGAGACGGATAGAGGAGCAGTGTCTTGGTTCCTAAGACCATTGGAAATATGTGCTTTCTGATGATTTAGGTAACCCCTGTGACCCTTGTGAAAGGGTCGTTCAACCTCCAAAGGGGTCATAACCCACAGGTTGAGAACCCCTGGCCTACAGACTTCTTAGCTGCTAAAATACAGCCAATTCCACAGAGGGGAAGCAGTACTATTCTATCTCATCACATCCATAACCTTCCAGTTCTTTTCTTGGAGAAGTTTTCATGATATATTAGCCTGAGTCAAGAAGTCACTTTAAGTTTGGATTTCTCCTATTCCTTCCTACCAAATCATACATTGGGGTAGGGAGTAAGCTGGCTTCATGAAGACTTGGGTTCTAGTTCTGCCTCTATCTTATACTGGATATTTGATACCGGGCAACTTATTTAGCCTCAGCATATTTTAGGTGATTTTTTAGCACTCTGCATTTTAGAGAAGGTGCTGACCAGCATCCAATTAAGGAGTTTTGTCACTAGAGAGTTTCTGATTCCAGGTAAATCAGAGGTTCAATTTTTACCTATATTTGTATGTGGATATATGTGTGTGTTTATAGTCCCAAAAGTCATAATGCAGTGTTAAACATTAATAAAGCTTTATAGAAGCTTTAATAACTTAAAGCTGTGCTAAGACTTTTGGAATGCCATGGATGTGTGTCTGCTTATCTACCTATCATCTGTCTATCCGTCATTTATCTATCAATCTACCATCTATTCCTATCCATATATATATATATATATATATACATATATGTAAAAATATATCTTTTTGTGTAACTAACCATCCTTAGAAAATAGTACAATAGCTTTAGAGATGAAAGGGACTTGAAAGTCCATCAATTCCAATCTCTATTTTAAACCTGAAGAGAATGAGACCTACAGAATTAAGTAACTTGTCTAAGGTCACACATGTAGATAATGATGGAGTTGGGATTGGAACCCAGTTATTTTGCATCCATACCCAATTTTTTTTACCCCCAATATATCATAGTCTCCCTTTCCATTGGGTTAAATTCACCATTTATAAAAATTTCCATTGATTTAATTTGGAGGAGTTTATCAACTTCTTTATAGAATATCTTTTTCTCCCTCTCTCTCTTCATCCCTCCCCCGCCCCATTCTCTCTCCCCTCATCTTTTGCAACAGGTGCTCATATATAAGCAGCAATTATTTCTAGGCAGGATTTTCTGAAGGTTCTTATCATGAATCCTGTAAAAAAACAACCAAATTTCCCATGAACTGCTATCTCTTATTGCCTCCTTCAACATATCATAAAGACAAATCACCCAACTCTTTGTTTCTCCAAGGAGAACCAGTGAATCATTCTTCCATTAGTTGTGACTTCTTTCTGTCTTCATTTATATTCCAAAGGTCACTAAGGCGGTGGCTCAGTTGTTCAATAGTCTAGTAAGGTTTTGGATGAAGCCGATGTACAGTTAGGATTCATAGTAGGACTTCGTGCTGTTTTCTACCCTTTGTTTCTCCCACCCCTTCTGCTATGTGACCACTTTAAATTCAAAAGAAGATGGCTATACAAGGCCAGGAGCCAATTTGTATTTTTATTGGCTTTATGGGTTTCCAAAGCTAATGAAGTCATTATTTTGTGATTTGTTTCTTTGTACTTGGCTTAGTCGGTCCTTAATAGGCATAGTCTACTGGTGGGGCTCTACCAAAAGTCTTTTCATCTGGCTGGAATATGCCAGAGCCTTGTGCTAATTTACTCCTGGCATAGTCCTCAAGATTCTCCACATGACAATGAAGCAAGGGAACAGGACTTCTATGGAGGTATTCATGTAATGGAAAAAAATGAACTTATAAATTAAAATCTAACATATGGAATTCTTGCAAAATATATACAGTAAAAGGCTACAGGAAATCTCTAATTTTATCAGTGAAAGAATGAAAAACCAGGAAAATGTCACCATGATAATATAGAGTGCTGAGGAGAATGCAGGAAATGAAAACAGAGAGCTGGGAAAAGGCAGATGGTTTAAAAGCTATTTTTAAAATAGTGTTTTATGACAAATTTGGATTGTAAGCAAATAACCAGAGCGAATGCCACCCATGATGGAAGGGTAAAAAATCAAACTAAAAGAGAGGAAGAAAATGTGAACTATTACTGACTTCCTCTCCCCCAATAACATACTGACTTTCCCAGAGCGCAGTAGATTCTGATGATCTGAATACTACATAAATGTTGCCGCTTAGTGGTTCAGTCACATCTGACTCTTCATGACCTCATCTGGGGTTTTCTTCACAAAGATCCTGGAACATTTTGCCATTTCCTTCTCAATCTCATTTTAAAGATGAAGAAATAGATGTCACACAGCTATTAAATATCTGAGGCTGGATTTGAACTCAGGTCCCCCTTACTCCAGGTCTAGAGTGACCTGACATACGTAAGGACCAGGCAAATATTTTTAGTTAAACTTTGTTACAAACTCATAATATATAATATCCTGAAGCTGACAAAGGAACAAATACAGGTCAGGGAGGGCACTCAGGATCAATGCTTACTTTTAAAGTGTCAAGAGGTTGAGATACTACTAGGATGACAGTCAAAGAGAGGGCTCTCTGAAGTGAAGAATTCTCTTTTGTGAGCTCCTCACTATGTGATTATTTCACTTAGGGCCATGTGACTGAGGCAGCCTTTTTACTATTTTATTTAGAGACAACAGACAAGAGGAAGGATATTGGTAATGAAGTGGTTTGCAGATGCAGAGCTGGCTGCTCCTTGGTGGTTTAACACCAGAGGCAGAGCACTTAGGGACAAAGTTGATCTTAGTTCTCTCCCCCTCATGTCACCATTTCGATGTGTAATATGGTGCCTGGCACATAGTAGGTAATTAATAAATGTTTATTGTTGTTGTGTGGGGAGGTGACTGGCAACATCTTTCTGTTTCATTGACAATGATCAGGAGCTCTGCTCAGACTTATTGAGTCATGAGTTTAGGAAGGACCACCCACTCCCTCTGACTTAATACAATTCATGTCCAGTGGCCCACAAAAAGACTTATAAAATTCAAACATGTGACTTGAGCTCCTAGTACGGTACTCTGTTCAACTCCCCAAATGACCAAAGACAGCCTACAAAATTGCAACAAATAGGGGAGAAATCAGTCCAATGTCCTTGTCTTGAAAAGAGTGATTTCAGCTGGGATGCCATTGATTAGAATGCTGATATTCATACTCAGGATTCTCAGGGAAGGGACCATTTTGAGTCTACAGATGAAGCTGCCTTCTAAACAGTTCATTTATTGGAATTGGTCTGATCAGGAGCTGCCTTGTAGGAAGTGCAAAGGCCAAACAATTAACTTTCTTTGAAATTTAAGAATCATTTGCATTTCATGATCTCATTCCAAGACCTTCCCACTGGTCAGTCTAACTATAGTTTAGTCAATAGTTTTTCTAATGGTCGTATATTGGCTGAGAGGCAGTGTCTTGTAACAGAATGCTGGACTTTAGTCTATAACACAGTGCCTGGCGTTGATAAGTGTTTAGGAAATGCTTGCTGATTGACAGATTGGGCTTCAGATATTATCTGGAATCCTGTCTCAGATACTACTGATTGTGTGATCCTGAGCAAGTCACTCAACCTCCATGAGCTTCTGTCTCCTCATCTATAAGATGGAGATGATTAAGTGAGATAATACTTGTAAGGTGCTTTGCAAACATTTGAGTGCTACATATGGATATTATTTACTAAATCAATCAGTCATTATTTTATTATTACATCAATAAAGTTTATTACGTGTTTCTATATGCCAGGTACTTTGCTAATCACCATCGATCCAAAAATAATCCAAAAAAAATGCTTTCTTTCTAGAAAGAAGCTCTATCGAGGAGGCAATATATAAGTATATAAGCATAGACAACATATAAGATAGGGAAGGCTAAGAACTGTGGTTTCATTAATATAAAGAATTACAGGGTAAGAAAACTGTCTTTACCAATATAGGTTAGTACCTTCTCTGAAAAATCGAACCCTAGAAAATTGCCTAGAATATCATTTCTCAAACTTTAGGGGGCTCAAGATCTCTTTATGTTCATAAAAATTATAGAGGACCCCCAAACAGATTTTATGTAGATTATTTCTACATTTGCCATATCAGAAATAAAAACTTAACAACATTTTAAAATCTTTATTACATCATTAAAAATAATAATGATAAACCCATTACATGTTAATATAAATAACACAATTTTGTGAAAAAAAAAAACTATTATCAATGGGGAAAGATGATGAAAATTAGAATTCTTTTACATATTTTTACAAATCTCTTTAACGTTTGGCTCAAAAGGAGACAGCTGTACTCTCATATCTGCTTCTGCATTCTATCTGTTGCAATCTGTTGTTTTTGGTTGAAATATGTGAAGGAAGTCTGGCCTCACACAGATGTATGGTTGTATAACAGAACAATATTTTAATAGGCAAATAGTGCCTTAGGATTATAATGAAAATAGGTTCAACCTTGTGGACCCTTTGGAAAGATATCAGGGACTCTATGGGTACACAGACTCCACTTGGAAGCCACCAGCCTAGAGCATTGCTAGGCTAAGATCACATAGTTGGTATCTATCAGAGGCAGCATTTAAAGCCATGCTGTCCTGACTTTGAGGCAACTGTAGGAAGTAGTCCACGCTGACTCTACAGAATTCAGTATTTTTACTAAAATTTTGATTTTTATTTACTAAGTGCAAGTATTACCTTGTATCTGCAAGGTAATTTTTTATGAAAAAGCCATCAGAAGATGGATGTAAAGGTGATCAAGAAAGACTTCATGAAGAAGATGATGCTTAATAGACTTCTGATAGAAGCAGGGATTCAAAGCAGTGAAGGTGAAGAGTGAGTGAATTCTAGGCATGAAGAATAGTCAGTGCAAAAACCCAGCAACAGGGGATTGAGTGTTTGTGAGAAATAGAGAAGAGTCCAATTTGACTAGACTGTAGAGTACAAAATGGAGAGTAATATACAATGAGATCAGAAAGGCATATTGGGACCCAGCTGTGAAGGGCTTAGAAAAATCAAGCAGAATCCCTTATTTTCCTTAGTAATAGCAGGGCATATACCCTATGCAGAGATGAGAAAACTCATGGGACTAATAAGGTCATTTAGCAAGAAAATATAGAGATAGAGAAGAGGTCCCAAGAAAGAACTTTACATGCACAGTTAAGGGGTATGACTTGAGTCTGTCAAAGTTATTGATAATAATAAAATCATTTTTTCATTATTCTAAGCCAATATTCTCCCTTATTCTGATGTCCAATGTTATATATATATATTTTTAGTTATTGATGAAAACAAATATATGAAGATGAATGTGAATTTTTCTTTTTTACATTGGAAAAAAGATTAAAGGAATCTTTTTCTTCACCTTGATCATAATTGTAAAAAAAATCACTTATATCCTCCATTTACTATGAATGGATATGACAAACAAGGTCATTGAGCCAACATTAACTGAGATGTGCTTAATTAAAAAAAAACAGAAAACCTTTATACCAAAATTAATTGATTATTTCAGTTTAAACTGTGAAACTACAACATGGTATCTGGATATATTTCTTGCAGTATAGGAAGTGTTTCAGTGGTCCACAAATGTCTCTGAAGAGTTCAATTGAGGTTAAGAATGAACATAAAGATGGGAAAAATCTCTTCATCCTCTCGTGAGACTCAGCATCCTCATTTGCAAACTGGGAATATCGAAGTGCTTTTCCCATAAAATTCTATGGCTCTATGACCAGATTATCCTCAAGCTTCTTTAGAAATCTTCCTAGAAATCTTAGAAATCTACGTAAGAGGCAATACAACATGGCATTAGAAAAAGAGAAGAAAGGACTTTCACTGATGTTAGAATTAATATTTTCCCAATTCATCTCTCTCAGTCTTATATTCCCCTTTTAAAGAAAAGGTATTTAGACCAAATGATTTGTGAGTGTCTATTTACCTGGACATGAACACGAACTGTTTAAAAATCTCCTTTTAAAAGTCTCCCAGTGAAAACATATCCAAACTTTACTTCAGGACACTCAAGTTCAAGACTGGGTTCAAACAATTACTAGCAAATTGACCATAAGCAAATCAATGGACTCCCTTTGAGAGTCACTTTCCTTCTACAGAATGATAAACTCGATAAATTCTGCCTCACAGAATGGTTATGAGGATTAAATGAGATCATGGGAATAAAGTGTTTTGAAAATGTCAAAGTGCTATGGAAATATTGGTTATTAAAATGATGGTTACTAGTCAACCACTTGAGATTCTCATGAGATCAAATAATATTAAATAAAAGGAATCTGGGAAGCATGGCTGAGGATTGTAAAGAAAGGGATGAACTGCCAACTAGGACAAGGGGTGTGAAATTCCTCTCCTTTTAGCCATGGCCTCCAAATCCAAACTCATTTTTTTACACTACTTGTCTAGACATGGAGTACTGATAATGAAACAAGCCAACAAGCTGGCATGGCTGTTGTTGTTTTTAATAAGCATTTTAATATAATCAAATATACTTTTAAATTAAAATAAAAATGAAGAAGGAGGGTGAAGATTTGGCATATTGATGGTAAGACTTGTATTATAAAGAGTAGCATGTATAACAGATGTAGAATAATAGAAGATAGGACCAGGAATTCATGGAAGTCAGTGTCTGAGCTAGAGGTATCAATTAAGTTAATGACTTCAGCTGTTTATATATAAATGCACAAAGGATGGCTAAGACATTGAGGAAATTCAATTCTTCTGTGATGACGTAAATCTACCCCCTAGGCATTATTGAGGCTTGATGGAATATGACTCAACTGGAATGAGAATTTCGAGTGTCTACCTGAATCAAAAAGTATGCAGCTGTATACAAAATTATTCATATGAGGAAATTCAGGTGTGACAGAGGACTTTCATTTCCAAGATATCTATGAATCCCTCTCCCTCTCCCATTCCCTCTCGCTTTCCATCTCCCCCTCTCTCCTCTTTTTCCCTCCCTTCTTTTTTCTCTGTCCTCTTTTTCTCTCTTCTCTTTCTCTTCTCTCTCTTTTCCTTCTCTGCTCTGTCTCTCCAATCTCTACTCTCTTCTATCTCTCTCCTCTATTTATCTCTTCTCTCTATCTCTTCTCCCTCTGACTTTCTCCCTTCTGTCTCTATTCATCTGCTTCTGTGTGTATATTTCTCTCTGTCTGATCAGCAGAGCAATTGAGTAGTTTGTGACTTAGATACACAATTTAACAATCTTAACCTTTAAAAGGTGGAGGAGGTGACAAAAGGAACTGCCATTCTATATCTGATTCTGACCAAGAAGGAGAAATTGACTGCTGAAGCAGAAACAATAGAAATCTTGAAGGTAACTATTCAGTCACAGATTTTGTGACAGAAAAGAAGGAATAGAGAAATAATCTGGTATCCAGTCTATATGTGGAAGAGTGAACTTCAAAGCTTTTAGAGAAAGAATACCTAGGATTCTAAGGCTTAATATTTTACAAAGTAAGTAGATTCAAGTGGATTTAGAAGCTCAGTGAATGAAAGAGTGGAAAAATTATTTTGACCAATAGGAAAAAATGAGACTCATGTGGTTATATGTATAAATACAAAAGAGTATCATGTTCCTGTTAAAATAGAGTCATAGATGCTAAGCTTCATAAAGAGGTGAGATCATAAATGCTAAGGCAAAGAAAAGGTGTTTCTTAAGGCCATTATGGAGGGCAAGAAGACAGTTAAATAGAGGACAGGACCACTAGTCAGGGACCCATATAATAATGACATCAGAGCTACAGGCCTGTCCATATTTTGGCAGATCATTTAACCTCTCTGGGTCTCTCGTAATTTGAAGACTGCAAGTTCCAAAGGAGTTGTTGATCTACATTGGTAGAGATGGGAAGAGAGGGAAGGGATTAAGTATTTATAGAACAGCTACTGTGTGCTAGGTATTGTGCTAAATACTTCACAAGGATTATCTCATTTGATCCTCACAACAACGCTAGGTGGTGGGTGCTATTCTTATACCCATTTTTCGTTTGAGGAAATTGAAGCAGATGAAAGTTAAGCAACACATAGTAAGTATCTTGAGTAATATTTATATGCAGAACTTCATGATTCCAAGTCCAGTGCTAAAGGATCCTAAGGGATTAGCTTTGTTCTTTTTGAATCTCACATAAGACAATAACCATGAATTAAGTGCTTACTGTGTTCCAGACACTGAGTTAAACTCTAGGGATGCAAAGCAAGGCAAATATACAAAACCCAGTCACTATTCTCAAGGAGCTCACAGTCTCATGAGATTGACTGCATGTAAAGAACTAAGTAGAAATACACACACAAACACACACATACACACACACACACACACACTGCATAAATAGGAAATAATCAGCAAAGGGAAGGCAGGGTTGGGATAGAGTTTCAGTGGACGGTAGGATGTTAATCAGGGCTTGAAAAGGTCCAGGGAGGGCAGGAGACAGGGATGAGGAGGCAGAGAATTTCAGGCACGGGGATAAGTCACTGAAAATGCATGGAGTCTGGGGTTGGAGTATCTTGTGTGAGGAAAAGAAGGGTGGCTAGTGTCACTGTGTGAGGGTACATGGAGGCAAGGAAAGTGTGGGAAGACTTGAAAAATAAGAAGGGACCAGGTTAGGAAGGGTTTTGGACAACAAACAGAATTATCCTGCAGGTGACAGAGAACGGTTTATTAAATAAGGGTGGGACATGGTCAGACTAGCATTTTAGGATGATTCATTTTTGGGCCATGAGTCCCAAGTGGGTCAATGAGGAGAAGTAGCAGAGAAGTGGATTTCTGTTTAGTATTAAGAAGAACTCCTCATGATTAGTTATCCCAAAGTGAAATGGGCTGGGTCAGGCCATGGTGTGTTCCTCATCTCTGATGGAATCAAGTTGACCATTTGCTGGAGATGTGCAGACAGAAAACTTTCCCAGGAAGACTTTGGACTAGACAGCCCCACGCAGCCCTGGAACTCTGTGTTTCTGGGCCTCAATGACACAGAAGAACGGTTTCTTTGCTTCCACTATCAGTCATTTCTCTGCCTTTTAAGCCACAGGAGTGAAACTCAGTGTGCTTCTACATCAACTGCCCAGGGTCCTGTCATGACAGTTTGCTGTGTCTTCTTTTTTTTTTCTTTTCACCTGGGAGACAGGAAGGAAAGAAAACTAATGCTTATTAATTAAAAAATAAAATTTCAAAAAAGAAAAGCCCAACAGCTTTCTGAGTCATCAGACCTGTCACATCCTCTTCAGCCTGTCATCATTTAATGTGTCCCTGTAGAAAAAAGACCTCCAGCCACTCCCAAGGGGTCACCTTCAGGTGGAAGTAGCTTGATATACATTCTTTAGCACCCTGCCAGGGTGCACAATGGTCCTGGAATCATGGACGCCTTTTGCTCCCTGGTGCACGGATGGCAAAACAACCACCCAGGAATTCAAACTGTGCTATGTTTCCAGTGAAAAGTTTCTTGGTCATTGTGGGCATCTAGCAAGTGTTTGGGCATGTGGCTTCACAAATCCCCTTTCTGCTGGGGAGTCTGCAAGCCTTCTCACAAGGCAGACTTTGCTGCAGTCCTGGGGCCGAGCCTCGTCAGCTGATAGATGATGTGGCCAGCAGGATTCCTGCAAAGTCACCAAGCCAGGAAGGTCGTCTTGGAATTGATTTACAGAAGGCTATCTGTAACACGTAAAATAATGAATATGCATACACAGAAGGCACTGACAATTGAGACAGAATCTGCTTGTGCTGCAGAAATGAGACGGTTCCCTGGGCTGACTTTGCAATGTTTCCCTCCTCCCTGAATCCAACCAATTCGTATGTCTTGCCATAGACCACAAAAGACTTGGTCTCTTCATTCATTAGTTCATTCAATTTCATTTGTTAAACCTTTTTAGAGGCTATTGTGTGACAGGCATTGCACTAGACAGCGGGGTGATGGGCTGGGGTCAGGGTTAGAACAACAAAGACAGCGCATTCTTTCAAGGAGTTGACTATTGGGGATAGCGACATGAGCACAGAGGCCAACTAAACACACATACATAGATCCACTGGTCTGTACATATAAATAATAAACACACAAGCACTTACATATGCAATGTACCATGCATTGTGCTTAATGCTAGAGGTAAGTATATGTGTGTATATATGCATATAGCAATGTATGCATATGTTCATATGCACATAAATATGTGTATGCCCCTGCACATAAATGCAATGGATATACATACATATATGCATACATATATGTGTATGCGTGTATACATGTGTGCATATATGTATATATGTGTGTGTGTGTGTGTGTGTGTGTGTGTGTATATATATATATATATATATATATATATATATATATATATATATGGAAAGAGAAACTGAAATGGACCTGCAATTTCATTGATACAAGGAAATCCTGGGTGGGATGAGGATATTGTCAATCAAGACAAGTTGGCACCTTTTCTGCAACTATATTCTTAAAGAATTGCCTAAAACCCTGAGACATTAAGATACGTGTCCATGGTTATATAGTTACCGTGTCAGAGGCAGGATTTGGAACCCGAGTCATCAAGACTGGCTCGCAATCAAGTATAATGTACTAATACAATAGAAAGTACATATTATAATATTATTAATAGCAATGTAATATATAATATAATGCACATATATATCTATGTATGCATATATGCACACAAAGCAGTTTGAGGTGAGGGAGGCACTAGCAATATTGGAGGAAATAGTAGCCATTATACCAATTTGACAATGGTCTAAAAAACCGAAGGACAAAGGAAAGATCATCTTTTAAAAATTTATCATTATTTCTCTTCTTCTTTTATATCAGTTCACAGAATCCCCTGGGTCAATGTTCCTCTAACATCAAGCACTCTAGTACTTGATACCAACATAGGAGGGATTCTGTGAGGGAATTTCAATACCACCTTATTTCCCCTCTAAAATGTTAACTATAAAAGTATCAAAAATATTTACTATATACACTATGAGATTTCAGTACGAATATAGGCTTTATTTCTCCAGTTTGCTCACAAATCCTCTGACCTTCATTTATTCCAGTCATATTCTGCACTCTCAGGACCCCCATTCTTTTAGACATTACACAAATTTATGAAATTCATAAACAAATTTCAAATGCATAAGTGTGGGAAAAAAAGACTGGGCACAAAAATGAAGGATGAAAGCAAATACAAAGTGATCCATGTTTCCTCTCTAAGCCTCTGTTCAACATTTAGACCTTTTGCAACCTGGCCCTTTCCTAATCTTCCATTCTTCTTACTCTTTACTACCTTCTGTGACTCCATAATTTAATTACATAGACCAACTTGCTGGTTTTCTAACAAAGTATTCTATCTTCTGAATCTGACTTTTCTTTTTTTTTTTAAAAATTTTTTTTCCTCCTAATGAGCATTTATTGTCTCTCTCTGCCATGAATAATTACTTAATAATTAAATCATCTTAATAATTTAATAATTATTAATAAATTTAACAATTTACTGATTAAAATACTTTTATGATTCTATTTTACACCCACCAGATTGGCGAAGTAGGCAAAAATAGGAAATGACAAATGTTGGGGTGTCTACAGGAAGACAAGTAAATGTACTTGTCAACGTTCTGTTGGTGGAAGTGTGCGTTGTTCCAGCCATTCTGGAATTCGACACTACAACCGACCTACTAGTACACTGTCCACATATTTTGACCCAGTCATCGTACTATTGGGTCTATGCACCAAGGTGATCAGAGAAGAAGGAAAAGGACCCCCGTGTACAAAAATACACATAGGGCCCTTTTGGTGCTGACGCTGTACCATCTCACTGGCTGTCTCCCTCACCCCAGCCTCCTGGCTTCCCTGACTTCTTTTGAGACTTAGTTTAAGCCCCACCCTCTCAGGAGCCCTTTCCTAATCCTCCCATCTGCTACTGCCTTCCTTGTGATTATCTTCAGTTTATTCTGTATATATCTTCTATGTACATAGCTATTTGAGTGTTTTCTCGCCCACTAGGTTGTGAGCTCCGTAATGGCAAAGACTGCCTTCCAACTTTCTTTGTATCCCCACTGCTTAGCACAGTGCCTGGACCTTAGTCAATGTTTTAAAATATTTGTCAACTGATTACTTATTTGGAATATTGGTGTGTGTAGCTGAATTAAGAATTATGCATTTGTTGAGTCTCAGCCAATACATAGAATCAGCTACAGAATTGTCAATCCTCAAAGGGGTATTTTTTTTAAAATAGTTTTATTGTGTTGCCCAGAGAAATAATACCACAGCTAGCCTCATTGACCTCAGGCTCTTAAATCACTGATAACACTCTTCCTACCCCCACCCCCATGGCAATTTTGATCTCTCTTAATAGGGATCATAATGACAATCAAATATTAAATAAAAAATGCTAGAACCACATGGCCATAATGGTCAACAGATTGTTTTATTTTTGTTCGTGTTATAGAGCCTGTTTTTGCAGACTCTCTTTACCAGTGATTCCAGGGACAGACGCCAGCTGCTCATTGAGCCAGTCTGGCAGCAGCCTGAATAGTGATGACTAAAATTCACTTTTGGAATAACTCCTTAAGTGGCCTCTCCTCATACCAATTCATCCATCACACCACTGTCTGAGTAATCTTCCTCTACTCAGGGACTGTCTACAGCTTTGCTCTATCTCCTCAATAATTCCCTAAAAAATATGAACTCCTGATTCTCATATGAAAGATTTCTAATTTACTCTCCCAGAAGTTCACCCTTCTCCCTTTCATACACTTTGAATTCCTGTAAAACTAAACGACTTTCTGCTTTCTCTCCTAATTCCGTCGTCCATGCCCTTGCTGATCACCTTCTCTGTTCTTGAGATGGGCTTCCTTTCATCTTTAAAGGTGAAATTCAAGGTCCTTTTTGGTTTTTCCTTCTTTCCTTAAGTTTTTTTTTCCTGCCACTCTTCAAGGCCATGCTATCCTCCAGCTGAAAAAATGTTCCCTCCTCCTTAAATTTGAATAAAGTACTCTGTCTCACCATCTTTTTTGCACTTATCAAAATACCCTTTGTTTCATAACCACAATCAGTCAATAAAAAGTGCTTACAATTAGTCAGGCACTATATTAAGCCCTACTATACAAAAATGTCAAAAACATAGTCCTCAGGGAGGTTACATTCTAATGAGGGAAGAACCTACAAAAATGTACATACAAGATATACACATTGCAAATACATGGTAACCTCATAAAGCAGGCATTGGTAATGGAGTTGAAGGGGGAAATGGTGACTAGGAAAGGTCTCCTCTAAAAAGGTGGAATTACAACTGAGTCCTAAAAAAAGAAAAAGAAGTTAGGAAGTAGAGGTAAGGAAGGAGAGCATTCCAGGCACAGAGGACAATGAAAAGGCATTGAGTTAGAAGAATGAGTGTGAAGAAATCCAGTATTGCTGAATCATAGAATAGGTAGAGAGGAATAAAAGATAAGATGATTGAAAAGGTGGGAAAAGAAATCCTTAAAAGGTGGGAACCATTGGAGATTATTGAATACAGGGTGTGATATGTGCTTTAGGAAAATAACTTAGGAGGCTGAGTGGAGACTGGAATGGGAAAACCTGAGGCAGGGAGACCAAGGCTGTGGTAATGATTTAGGTGTGGGGTGATGAGGACCTATACCAGCATGGTGTCTGTGTCAGTGGACCGAAAGTGATGTATACAAGAGATGTTGCAAAGTCAGAAATGAAAAAGCTTGTCCACAGATTGGCTAAGTTGAAGTTGGTATTGTTCTAGTTTGTATGTCCAGAACTTAACCACAATACTTGGCACATAGTAGGCACTATTGACATGTTTGTTCATTGGTTGATAATGCATCTGATTCTATGACTTTGTGTCCTATAATTAGATTTAGATCACCTTGTCTTGTGCCTTCATTTTATACATGTGAAGAAACTGAGATTCAGTGAGATAACAAGATCATAAATGACATAACTTTTCCCAAGTCCCATAGCTAGTACATGATTGAATGAGCATTGAAAGTTTGGTATTCAGAATCCAAAATGTAGTGAAGTTCTTTCCACTGTCTCATCGATGTTCCTAAGTCACACGTAGAATCTCAGACTCCAATATCTACTTGATCAGGAATCCTTCTTAGAACTCTGAGTCTCTGGCAAAGGGACATTCAGCTTCTTCCCCAAAACCTCAGTGATGGGGAAATGTGTGAACTGGGTGCCTTCCATGGTAGCCATTCCACTTTGGAACAAACGGAATCAGGAACTTTGGGGTTTTCTTTTCTCCTTATATGGAGCTAATTGTTTGTTTGTTTTTTTTCCTATGAAACTCACACCCATTGCTCCGTGTTCTATTCTCTGGTACCAAGTGAAACAAGTTTAATTTGTCTTCTATCCAATCTATCCTATCTATCCCTCAGATATATGCAGATAATAATGTTTTAATTATGCAAGTAAGCAACAAGTCTTTATTAAGCACTTACCTTATATCATGCAGCAAGCTAAATGTTGATGGTATCAAGAAAAAGAAAAGCAAAAGCAAACAAACAAGAACCCTAAAACCACAGTCCCTACATTCCAGGAGCCTATGGGAGAGACAACATGTAAGAATTAGGTGCCTACAAGATACATCTTAAGTCTTTGAAAAAGAGACTGAGAACCCCTAATTCCTTATGTTGGTCATTATGTGCTTTCACAAACCTTTGCTTGCCTGGTTGCCTGCTGCTCCCCAACATATTTGAGCTTATTAATGCCCTTTGTAAAATATGGCAGCCAGTCCTCCATACGTGGTCTGACCACCAGAGATAAGTACCCTCCCATGTTGTGATTATACTCAATTTTTTGGTGGCTAGTATATACTTCTGACTTACATCCAGTCCACTATATCTCTCTTTTTGTCTTTTTCATGTCACTTATCCTGTCCCATCTCCCAAAATCTATTCTTTCTAGTTGACTTTTTGAACCCAAGTGCAAGATTTCACCCTCATCCCTATTGTTTATTTATATTTTGGATCGGGTCCATCCTTCTAACTTACCAAGATGCTTTTGAAACTTTATTATTCTCTGTTATCACTCTTCACTCATTTGTATTTTTGATAAGCATCCATACTTTTCCTCATTATATAATATAAATGTTTAACCCAATGAAATCAAGAACAGTTCTCTGGAACACTCCATGAAAGTTCCCCGGACAATCTTTAAACTTTTCCATATCCACCAAACTGTAATATCATCCAGGACATAGTGCTCTATCTTGTGCTCAAGAATATCATAAAATACAGCTGTGATATCATGGCAAAGATTTGTTGAATTCCAAAGTAGATCATTGGTGCTGTGGACAGAGGGCCCAGTCTAGTGTCAAGAAGACTTATCTTTGTGACTTCAAAGCTGGCCTCAGATCCTTACTAGCTGTGAGACCTTAAGCAAGTCACTTAACCCTGGTTGCTGCAGTTTCCTCATCTATAAAATGACCTGGAGAAGGAGATGGCAAACCACTAGAATATCTTTCCCAAGAAAACTCCAAATGGCATTGTGAGGAGTTGGTCATCGCTGAAAAATGACTGAACAACAAGAAGAAGCATTCTATATTTACCAAGTTCTCATTTATCTACCTACCCAAAGAGGAGATAAGCAAAGTTTGTTAGGGACCTGGCCTGAGCCATTTCTAGGGTGATTAGCAATTCTATGTCCTAGAATTTTCCTAGGAATTGAAGCCAAGTTTGTTTCTCCAATGTTTTGATCTTTGGTCCTTCTTTCGACCCCATGTTCTTCTACCATTGCCTAGCTTTTTTGGAGGTTCTCTAAATGGTGAAAGGAAGGGTCTATGCTGGATCTGTCTTTGTTCCCTCAGGCCCCAACACAGTGCATTACAGCAGGCATTTAATAGTGCCTTGTCACTGGCTTGACCTGACTGCTAACGCTGTGCTCTTTAGAAATCTCAAAGTCTTCTGTCCTTTCATTTTATGGCATGTGAACATTATTTGAACACATTATGTTTGAGAAAAAATATTATCTCTATTTTAATCAAGTAAGAAAAGTGACTATTAAATTTACCAATTGTTTTTCTACTTGAATATTATATCTTGGGGTAAAAGGTTGGGGATTGGTGACAACATGTCTCAGTGGGAGGAGCAGGTGATTTGAGTCAGAGGACCTGGTTTCAAATTGTGCCTCTTTCATTCATTAATGCTGTGACCCCAGGCAAATGAAAACTTCTCTGGGGCTCATTTCCATGGGTAAAATCAAGATGTTGAGTCAGACAAATTCTAAGTTTCCCTCCAGCTCTTTATTTATGATCCCATGATTCTCCCCTTCTGTAATATGTTCACATGGGTAGCTTACAGAACTAACTGAGGACACATTTTGGTTAGAAGTGAGATTGAAACTTTCTCATTCATTTATTTTAGTTTTAATTTTTAAAGGAATGAGAGAAAACACTTTTTTCTGTACTTGCAATGCACATTCTTTTCTGAAATCCTTTCAGCTCTAAATCCATGCCTCCTCAGTGTCCTTGTGCCAATCACTTAAGAGTCCTTGAGTGTCAGTTTTCTTATCTATAAATTGTTGGGATGAAGAAAGAGAGAGGAGGGAGAGGGAGAGAGAGAGGGAGAGGGAGGGACAGAGAAAGAGAGCATATGTGTGTGTGTGTTTTTATGTATAGTATCTACTATGTACCAGGCCCTGTGCTAAGCATTATTGACATAAATACAAACAAACAAAAATCCAGAATGTGTTAGATGACCTACCTCTCCTCTAAAGTCTATGAAGCTCTTTTCTCATCAAATTAAAAGGGCCATTATGTTTTTTACTCTTGGGACTATAGATATGAATATTTAAAAAAATAAAATTTTCTTAGTGTTAAAGCCTAGGCCGTATCTGAAATCAAGATTTCCAATGGCTTTGACTGCATGTCTTCCAAATTGGAATCCAGGCACTATAGTTTATCCCCTTCTGCCTTTTTCTTCTTCTGCTCCCCAACACTTCCATTGTACCACCCAAAACTTGAGCTCTCAAAGTCAAACTTGACTAAGAGAATAACAGGCCTGAAAGCTTCCTTACACATGCTTTGGAGAACCATGGCCCCACCAAATGTATCTGTCTGCATCTATTTCTCAAGTACTAAATCTAATTTTCAGGCCTCCAAATGAAAATGCTCTATTTCTGGCACTAGCCAAGAATGTCTCTAATAAAGCTTATTCTACAGGGTACATTATATCGAATGCCAGATAACAATGCTTTTTATTAGATAACCCTATTTTCCAAATCCATTCAGGCATAGTTTCTTAAAAAAAAACAATTTAGGTTTCCTAGGCCACAGAAAGGAAGCAGACAAAACATGAGACATTCTGTAGAAGATTTGGACAGTGCCATTTAAGGATAGTTTTGAAGAAAAAAAGGGGAAAGAAAAATAAATATACACATGCAGACACATAAAGATGTGCATATCTCTGTGTGTATATAACTGCATTTACAGACAAACATATACACATGTGTATGTATATGCAGACATCTGTACATATGCATGTACTCATTCACAGAAATCCACACAGCTCTCAGTGATATTGACTTTCCCCTACATGGAATCATTGAAATGTCGTTTGTCTCTGTGGTTCAGATTCATCAGGATAAGTCGCATCATATGAAGAGATGTTGACTTTATTAACCCTGTAGACAAATGATGTATTGTTTTTTGTTTGTTTTTTAGCAAAGCCTTGGAATGAACTTTACTGATCTGTGGATGAAAAAGGATGAAAATAAAGTGCAGAGAAACAGTGGCCTTTTACACCCTTTCTAGGATGAACGAGATTGCACAGGATTGTCCATTACCCCTAAACGTCTCAGCACAAAGGCGCCCATAGAGAAAGCTTCTCTTTGAAATGACATCCCCTGCTCCAAATTTCACAAAAAGATACCCATGCCTATCTTTTGTTATTCTGACTAAGAAAGGAAAAAAAACCAACTTCCTCAGACAATTTCATGGTTGGCTTCATTGGCTAGAGATGTAGAGTTTAAATTACTCTGAGAGAATTCCCAAGAAGCTTGCATTAGGTTCATATTGCTTTAATTTCTTTTTAATATGCTGTTACCCTGCAGTCTTAAGGATGGTAATACCCTGTCATTGGGGAGCAAGGGTCTGACATGCTGTATTTCTGCAAGTGGTAGGTGGAGATACTGTGTTATCAATTCAATATCTTAAAATAAATATATCTGGCAAAAAAAATATACAAATGCAGGTCATAACCGAATTTTTTCGTTTTTTTTAACTAGACCTGTAATTTCTTTGGTCTAGGTCAGGGCTTCTTAACTTTTTCTGGATCCCTTCTCATAATCACATTTTTAAATGCATGAAATAACATACATAAGGAAACTAATTATACTGAAATACAGTGATCCAAATTAAAAAAAAAAAAAATCAGGGGCCCTGGGTTAAAAATCCCTGCCCACAGTAACTCCTAGAGAAGGATTTCTTCAACCAAGACATATCATAACTGCAATTGTCAGTCTCAGAGAGTTTCTTGGGGGCACTGAGAAAGTATGCTACTTGACTAGGGTCACATAAGGAGATGTCCGAGTTAAAAAAACAAACAAACTTAAAATCACATCTTTTGGACTCTGTGGCTGGCTCTATTCATTGGACCAAGGAACCCCCACCAGGATCTGAGATGTTGGACCTAATAGCACTCTGCTGTCCACGAGATTCTATATGCTAGTGATGAGATAATAACAATCTGAATGTAATGACTAACATTTCTAGAGTACTTTAGTGCTTACATCACCGGGAGGTAGGTAGTACAAGTAGGACCTGCATAATGTGAATAATGACTCTTCTAAGGCAGTCAAACATATCTGAATTTAAAGTTAAAATGATGTAAAATATGGGCATTTGTTTCAACCCATGGAAATATGCACTGTGAATTAGAATTATGTGACTATTTCTAGGGATTCATTTTTCATACTAAGTGAGACTTGGCATTATAATTTGCCACTTAAAATGTGAGGAAATGGAAATGACTTATGCACAGTCACATGGATAGGAAGGGCCATAATTGAAATTTGAACATTGGTTCCTGGATTCCTAATTTTGCCTTCTTTCCTCTTTGAAACATTGTCATAAATAGAACCTGTGAGCCTTTGTGAGGAAGTTAGGAAAATGAGATACCGAGGTCTGTCAACTAAACTGGAAACCAGATCTAGTCTCACCTTCCTGTGCAGAAATGAGAATGTGTTAGTAGTAGAGTCAGTGAGTACCTAGCCATTTTAATTGATATCAGAAGAATTACATTTTAGGATGCTGAAGGAACTCAGTATCAGAGCCAACCCTACTTATCTTTGAGAGTTTATTGAGAACAGGAGAGGTTCCAGGTGACTGGACAGAGGCAACTTTTCCAAGTTTTTAAAAGGGAAAAAGGTCATATTCTGAAAACTGGAGACCAGAAAGCTTGGCATCCATAATGGGCAGAAGTCTGGGCTAGATTGTGGTGTGTTTGGCTCATGAGCTTTTAGAACAGAATTTGTCTGTTGGAGCCAGAAGGACCGTAGAGGTCACTTAGTGCAGTTATATAACTTCAGAGATGGGGGAACCAAGTCTAGAACCAAGGTCAAAGAGTATTAGAGACAGGATTCCAACTCCAGTCCTCAAATTCCACATTTAGGATTTCTATTATCTCATGCTCCCTCTCTTCCTTTAGTCCTTCCTCTCCCACAGCCACCATATTTAATTGGTCCTCCGCTACATTCTTAGCCTCTATTCCCTCCTCTCTATTCGCATGGTCAATCCTTTAGTTCTGACCCTCCATCACCTTTTACTTGTTCTATTTTAAGAACCTCCTTATTCATCGGCTTACCACCCCTTTCTCCTATGTTTAATTCATCCTTCGCATGACTAATAGTAGTCTTTGTAAAGCAAATCTTTGATGATATCATTCTCTTGGTGTTCCATCTTTAGGTGATTCCTTTTGTCCCATAAGATAAAATAAATGATTCATTGGTTTGACTTTTAAGGAACTCCACAGTCAAGCTGAAACTTACCTGGTCAACGTTATTTCACCTTATCTTCATGCAATCTTTGTTCTAGCTCTTGTTATTTTCTGAACTCGAAACACCATCTCCCAAATCTGTGAATTAGCACAGGCCACCCCATGCCTGCAATTCTCTCCTTCCTCCTCATTCTCATCCTTCAGATCTTTACCGTCCTTCAAGGCCCAACTTATGAGACCTTTGTTCTGTGGTGCATTTCCTGACCCCCCCATCTATTTGTGTGATCTCCCTCCCGTAATAGTCCAGACTCCTTTGTCCAATCTATTCCTTGGTTCTTTCATTTCCTATGAGGATTACACATGCCATCATAGAATACATGTCCTTTTCATCTCTCCCTTTTAGAATTCCTGGCCTGCTTCAAAGCCCAATTCAAGTCTCACCTCCATGAGAGCTTTCTTGATGTCCCCAGCAGCTAGATGCTAGATGCAAAATGCTGTTTTCTTTGATAGAATGTAAACTTTTCAAGTTTTCATTTTTAAATAGAATTTTTTATGTAAAAAACTTTTTTTAGCAGCACTTTTTGTGGTAGATGGTTTTCTTTTTTTATTTTTGTATCTGGAGAGAGCCCAATACCTGACCTTGAAGAGACAGATGCTTAAAATTGCTTGCTGAATGATGGATACTTCTCTGTGTTCATGTTGTGTCTTCCTAGGAAGTGTTCAGATTTTGAGGGCAGGGACTGTTTCTGGCTCTGTAACCCCAGCATCTACCATAGTGCTTTCATTGTGTAGAGTATATGTTCAATAAATATATGCTGAATTCAAGTGAATGAAGATAAGGTATCTCCTTGAACTTAAAGTCCAGTCATTCCTTGACTGGGTTCGACATTTGAATCAATTACATATAAAGACACATAAAGTGTACGTATCAATGTTTTCAAATAACGTTTTTGTAGTGAACATGATGAACATCAACAATATGAAACACAGAAGGAGAAGGAAAAAGGTTGTTTGTGAAACTATAGATCTCCATTTGCTTCAGATTTCCAAACAGCCAAAAGCTGAAAGGTTTTACTATCATGTGTGATGGATGACAATGAAAGTCCAAAATGATCTGCATAGGTTAGAACACTGGACTGAAATTTAAAAAAAATGAAATTTAATAAGACTGAATGGAAAGCCCCTAATTTAGGCAGAAAAAAAATATAAGGATGAAGTCTAAAATAAGGAAAAGCATCCACACAAATAAAGGCTGGGAAGGCCTGTAATTCATTAGAGAACAATCTAAGGATTGAATTGGATTGACCTTGATATGAACCAATCATGTGATATAACTGCCAAAAAATGAATGAATTCAATCTTAAGCTGCAGTGGCTATGGAAAGGTTAGAGGAGTCTGCCCGGTCTACCCATAAAAAGGACATGTGTAACTTTATCTATATCTGCTCTGTCTATAACTAGACATACACTTACAGCTATACTTACATCTATACCTATACTATACCTATACCTATACCTTTATCTACACCTATAACTAAACCTGCACCTCTGCCTCTACCTCTAACCCCAGCTCTATCTCTACTTATACATTTGCCTATTACCTTAGCACAGGGTCCAGCGTATAGTGTTTAATAAATTAACAATCTAATCTATTACATATATACCTATATTATATGTATCTATATATGTTTAAGTCTATATAGATCTATCTATATTTATAACTCTCTCTGTCTATCTCTATTATCTCAGTCTGTATCTCTATTTCTATCATCTATTTATGGCCAAACTGGAGCCAAGGGGCAAAATCACCAAGCGGTAGATTTTGGGTGGACATAAGGATAAACCTGACAATTAGAACTTTCCCCAAATGGCATAGCCTGCTTCTTGAGGCAGTGAGCTCTCTGTCACTGGAAATAGTCAAGCACAGCCTGTATGACCATCTGTGGGGAGCCTAGTAGAGATTGGAGACTGGACTGGATGACCTCAAAGTCTCTCCTTGCTGGAAAGTTCTATTCATATATGAATTAAAATAGATTCTGTCTACATTTTTAATGTTTATTTTCCCCTTTTTTGCTCCAGCCCCTCTCCTGTTTTCCACCTCTTATTCTCAAATGGAAAGGTGAGTAATTACTTCTCTCAGGACCTTTGCATTGCTAATTCTATTTTAAGATTACATGTTCCTTCACTAGGTGGTTTATGTCCCCTTTCTGCCTCCCCCCAACACACACACACACACACACACACACACACACACACACACACACACACAAAATGTCTCATCTGAATGTCAAGTCAAGCCTGGAAGCTCCCTTCTGTCTACCCATTTTGCTTATTCCACTTACTGCAGCCTTCTTAAAATATATTTTCTTTAATTCTGTGCCTTTTGTGATACCTGAGTGAGTTTTTTTTAGGTTGCTTTTGAGTTGCCCAATTCCTTGACTTGTGAATCTGCACTCTTCATTTTGAGACTGATCAGACACCTCAAGGGGCTTCACTCATTTCTTAAACTTTCCATTACACATTTATAGGCATATGATTCTTCCCTGACAATTACTTAGTATATCCTCAATTTCCTCTAACATATTAAAGAAATTTAATAAGTTGCTTCTCAATTTATTAATCTGCAGAGGCCAATCTCATTTAAGAATTTTAACAATTTATCCATGACTTTTAATAAGGAAGAAATAGAGAATTCCCTCCCTGGTACTAAAGCAGCCTCTTCCTCTGTGGAAATCGCTTGGAGCAGTATTGTGTACCCAAGCATTTATGCTAGTGCTTGTCATTCATTCCCAAAGCATATTAATGAGTATTGACTGTGTCTGCTTTGCTTATTGGGACCCCATCTGAAGCAATAAGGCAACAAAGTCAGCATATGACATTTAAAAACACTTAGTTCTCCTAATAAATCAAATATAAAACCTGCATCCCCCGCTCCCCAAAACAGAAAGAATTTCATCATCATTCTCTTAGTATCACAGACATAGCCTACTTCTCCCTTGTCACACTAACTACAAAACTATCCTATTGCTTTATATTCACTTGAGAGAGACCTAAGTTGTAGGATTCAATAGCTGATATGATGGTGGTTCTATGGGGCAAACAAGGCAGATCTCTTCCTATTGGATATTCTATGCAACTAACTATATTTCATTTAAAAATGATTTATCACATAGTCATTTTTAAATATTACTTAAATTAATTATACTGACTTGAAGCTATTTACATTTGAATGAATACATTTCAACAGATAAAATTTTTATAACAACTTATCTTTGACACAAAGAATCTCACAGTTGGAAGAGTTCTTAACACAACAGTAACATGTACAAGAATCCCCTACATAGCATGTGGAACAAATAATCGTTCAGATTTTGCTTAAGAATCTCTGGGGTTTGTTGGGGTTGACCATTGCTAAGGCAGCCTGGTACACATTTGGGGACCACTTCTTTGGACGGTTGTTGTTGCTGGTCAGTGGTTCGATCATGTCTGACTCTTTTTGTTACCTCATTTGATATTTACAACAACCCTGTGAGGTAAGTGCCAGTATTAATCTCTTTACAGATGAGAAAACTGGCATCTAAATGCATTCAACACCTTGTCCAGAGTCATATAGGTAGTAAAGTGTCTGACACAGGATTTGAACCCAAGTCCTCTTGATTCCAAGTCCCACACTCCATTCACTGTGCCATCTAGATGTCTATATACCTAACTAATAAAAGAGAGGTTTCCTAAACACCAGGGAAAATGGGGTTGGGAAGGGTGGTAAAGTAGGATGCGTGCTCCTTGAGGGAAGGAATTATTCTAGTTTTGTCCTTGTATTGCCAGCACACCTGGTATGCTGTCTTGCCCCTAGGAAGAAGTACTGAGTATATGCTTTTGAATGTAATTGGACCACAGTTCTCACTTGAGAATATTAAATATTATGAGACTTGATGCCACCAGCACAATGTCCTTCACAAACCATAGCATATGGAGGACATCACTGTCCACTGGGACTCCCTCTTCTACTTTGACCCTGTCCTGGACTTTCTCTTTGACAGTGGAAAACACCTTGTGCAAGGGGTCACCTCTTTTTATTTTCTTATATTTATATTCTGGAGGTCATTGACCAACATGATCTCTCTTTATATGTTTCACCTACTCTTGTATGATTATCGAGAGAGAGAGAGAGAGAGAGAGAGAGGATATGTCCTGCTTGGGCAGATCCTGTTAGTAGTATTCTGCTCTACTGAATCAATTTATTTGTACATTTAATGAATCATGAATACAGTGGAATCTTGCATTCTTTGCATCTTTCAGTGACTGGCATGACTAATGACATATAGCAGAATGTTATTTCTGAGTGCTTTCCTGTTTCATTTGCATACTTTAACAAAGATAGTCTAGACACATGTAGAGTTGACTTTCATGAAAAATGTACAGCCGTGATAAACAGGATATATTGCTTGGTAGTTATTGATGATTTTCTTGATTGGCTTTTTGCGTAATAATAAGATACATTATCTCCCCCCATATGACATTCATTTCAATACCATGAGAGTAAATATCTCAATGTTCCCAAAATTGTGTTGTTTCCATTAGAGACCATGAATCTCCATCTCCATGAATATTTTGTCTTCTCTAGTTTCCTTTCCCATATTTGTTTTAGGACCATTTCTACATCTTCATGGAGCACATGAAAGATGCTTTCTGATGCCATATATGGTAGCCCTACTGTAAGTGATAGAGGGGATTGTTTATGATAAACAAATTTTATACCATTTTTTGTTTGTTGTCTTGTTTTTAGCTTTAATACCTTTGAGATGATCTGGCTTCCTTGGGTCTCTTCGTATTCTTTTCTTCTCTACTTTCTGTAAACTTGTTTTATGAGATGATACTGCTCATAATCTTCTACTTCCTTCCTCTGTAAGATATCACAAATGAATTTACATTCTAACCTGATTTTGCCTCAGTTTGTCAAATCTATCTAATGGGCAAGAAGGGCAAGTATTCATGGGCTCTCAGTGTCTAGGTTCTTCTGATTTCATCATGGCAATTGTGTGTTTACATTGGTTCAACTTCCTTAGGCAGTGGGCACAGTCTGCACAGATGTCTGATCTCTTCTAAACCTAGTAATCAGTCAATGCCTCATAATTGCTGTTGACTTGGCTTTTCCAGACTTTGGAGGTGTCAAGATGAAAATGACATAGCCCTGGTCTTCAAGAAGTTTATAGTTTTGTAGATGCACATTCACAAGTAACTATTTCAGAATGAACAAGGAGAGGGGCTTGAGGGTTGGTGTTAGAGGGATATCCTCTTCATGATTCACCAAGAAAACCACCATGGAAGCAGTGACAATTGAACGAGGTCTTAGGAGAAAGAACAAATTTCCCTGCCCTAAGATGTAGAAGGCAAGGCTAGGCAAGGTAATAAGCCTTTATTATGTGTTTATCATGTGCCAGGCACTGTGATAAGCACTGAGCAAACAAACACAAGTAAAAGTTGGAGAGCTCCTGCCCCCAGGAACTTAAATTATCATGGACAAAGACAATACACAAAATGGAACTGACAAGGGGTGGTAATGAAAAAGAAGGTACTCAATGGAAGCATGTTGAAAAATTCCAGGGAGTGAGAACATAGCCAGGAGGAAAACAAAGAATGGCCAACCTGAGGCCAGGTCTGTCCCCAAATAGAGGCCCCAAAAAGAAATCACCAAGGGAAGCAAGCAACCAGCATGGTGGAGGGATGTTCCACAGTGATGAAAACCAAGGCTCAGAGGGAAGTTCCAAAGTAGGAAGTCAGCTGGGTCCTGGGGGCAAAGTCTTGAACAGCAGAAACCCAGAGAAGGGAATGAAGAATGGCTGGTCTGGGACCCTCTCTAAATCAATGTCCTAGGAAGAGGGAGGAGACTTAGAGTAAAGAGAAGACTTCATGAGGACGAAAAGACCCCACATAGTAAGGAAAGTTCCAGGGTAGAAAAACCTCCCACATCTAGGACAGGGTGAGTAATCCCTAGAAAAGATTCCATTTTAGGAATAGGGAATGATATATGCAGATCTCCAGAAACAGGAAAGGACAGTTTAAAAAGGTAGGAATGACAATACCTGAGTTTGGATGGAATGTAGGAAAGTAGAGAAAAATCAAACCGGAAAAGGGAGATTGGAGCCAGACCATAGAAGGCCTTAAATGCCACAATAAGAATTGATATTTTATCTTGTGGCCAAGAGTCTGTAGATTATGGTCCATGGGCTGTAGGTGATGAGCAGCCATTAACATATTTCAGACAGGGGAATGGCATTATTTGGCAATTATCTTAGAAAGTTCACTTTGGCAGGCATAGGAAGGATGTATTAGGGAGCAGAGACACTGAGAGAGGGAGACTAATTGATAGGAGTGTGAAGTAGCTGTTGGTAGCAAAATATTCCTACTAGCGAAGAGCATGAAATCAAAATAGAATTTTTTTTATAAACAAATAATGAAAATCCAAGAATCATTCCTTTGAAGCTGATGATGAGCAATCATTTATATGTAGCTTTTGGTTCTTCCTAGAAGATAATGAGAAAACAATTCCTTTATGTCAAGGAAACAAAGATACACATCACTATGAGAGATCCAGGATGTGTTTGTCAAACGATTAAAAGAGGATACTTTTTTGCCCTGTTCTTTTGTCTTTATCTGGAGAAGTAGAATCTTTCCTGTGCAACTGGGGTTTTCGACATCCTTGTTAAGCTGGAAGCCCAATCGGCTAAAACATAAATGTCAAGGCAGGCATGTCAAATGTGGGTAGCATGCGTAATAAGGTATAAACATCTTTAAATGAGATCACTCTAGGGCTGAGGGCTAGACTCAAAAGCCCAAGAACTCTCAGCCTTGGAAATGATTGGCATTTCATACTGAAAATAAATCTGACATGATATACACAGATAGCCAACTGATGGCTTTGGATGGATGCAAAGGGGAGAGGGGAATAAAGAATTCTTAAGGGGAAGAGGGAATTGGAAGCAAAGAGTCAGCAGGTAGGTTAGAGAAATAGGCATTTTAGTGGGGCCCCATGTGCACCACAGAAACATCTCTCTGTTACATGTAAGCTAGAGCTGGCTCAACAATCTTAGCACTGAATGCCCATCTTCTTTATCTCCTTCTCTGCAATATCCTTTTTGGGATGGAAAAAGTATAATAATCTACTTCTTGGAAAAGGTTATAATCAATGGACTTCTCTGTGACTTATTAAGGGGCTTCAGGGTGCAAAACAAGTAAGCATTCATCTTTGGTGTATAATAAGGACTTGTGATAAAACCTAGCCGAGAATAAATGAAGAAAATGGTGGTGAAGGAAGAGAGTCATTGAAATCACAGCAACAAAAATACTCTTATTTGTCCTTGATTATTTGGACATTGTAGTTGAGGGTAAAGGTTGTGCTATTCTTTTATGTTTGTATCTCCTTGATACACATTAGGTACCTAATAAATGTTTATTGGTTGGTGTAATTTTCACTCTTTCTTGTAGAGCAGCATTATAACCAGTAGTTTGCATTATGCAACATCAATTAAGTCATTGATAGTGGAAAGAATGCTAGATTTTTTAGCTAAGCACTATGTGTGTTCCTCTCTTACATACTATCAATGTGTCCAAGTCATAACTTTGGTAGTTCTCAATTTTCTCATCTATAAAAGAAAGTCCTTTCCACTTCTGAATCCCTGATTCTAATGGGTTAAGTTAGGATGATTCTCAGCATTATGAAAGAGGAAAGATGAATATTTTCAATACTGTCTGACCAGATTGGGTCCCTTCCCCTCAGAGGAAGGAGAGTTGACAGGGAGACAGAAACAATTTCAATGACTGATGAATCCTCGTGTGGCAGCCTCAGACTCAAAACCCTTGTGCACATGTGTACCTACCTTACTCATTATCGTAGGAGTCCAAAGGTACATGGAGTCATTTTATCCTAATGTATCCTTCCAGATCCTATGGACATGTGGAATTGGTTTCAGCTCCAGTCATTGTCAGAATGCAAAACAGTCTATCCTTTTACTGCCTTTCTTTGATGTTGGGAGGATAAAATGAGATGATACTTGTAAAGCACTTACCACAGAGACTAAAATGTAGAAGGTATTTAATAAATGTTTTCCCCTCTTCCCTGTTTCCATGGATTAGTACAGAGGCTGGCACACAGGAAGCTTTGAATAAGTGCTTGTTGCTTGACTTGCTGTCGCAAGTTTTGTTGCCATTTGGACCCAGCCTTTTGCTCTGCACAGGCTGCCTTGGCTCTTAGAGACCATTGAGAAATCGGGAGATTACCTGGGCTAATTATCCTTGTACCCTTTCTCTATGAACATAGAGCAATGATTTTTTCTAATTTCAATAGATTTATGGACTATGAATTTGTGTTTGTATTTCTTGTGATGTAGAACTAGACTCAGTTCTCAATGTTTGTACTGTCAGTTGTTTAGAAATAGAATTAAGAATTAACCTGGGTCACAGGTCAGGGTAAATTGACTAGTGGCCACTAGGAGGCAACAGAGAGCCATACATGGAACCAGAGCATTGTGCTGGAGTCTAGGAGAACTAGAACTTTTTCTGTCCTGGAGGTTTCTGCCAGTGTGGTAATGCCTATAGATGTCCCTTCAGAATGTTTTTAAAAGAATGCAATTTTAAAAAAATAAGATTTCAAAATAACCCAAAGGCTAATGGAGTAAAAATAAGAAAAAAAAAAAGATATATTTTTCTTTTGCTGTCCAAGTTCATGGAAATCTATCCACTGAGGTCTATGAATAAGAGCCATACCAATTTTCTGTAGGGGAAGGATGCCAGGCTGTGGAATTTCTAAGTCCAGGAGAGAAGTTCAGGTTGGAGTCAATTGGGGAAACCAAAGAGTAGCATTGGCCTGTACTCAGACACCTGGCAAAGTCACCTTGGGAAATGGCAAGGGGGTCCATTTCTAACCACCAGTTCAGGAATCGAAAGTCAATATAAGGTCAATAGAAAGGAAGAGAACAATAGTGCCATACTCGGGTTTGGGAAGCATAAGGCTTTGGGTAGATTTGATGATTTCCTGAGATGAGGTCTACATCTAGCATAACCCACAGCACCACTTTAAATGAGTATCCTTCCCCAGTGCCCTAAAGGATCAACCATCTTTTCTCATCTACCCAATAGCTGTACTAATCCGTATTAGCTGTATCTGGGCCACAGCTGGTGTGAGAAAGAAGCAATGCAGGCAATCACTTAGTGAAGATAGTTGGGAGGAAATGTAATGAGGAGCACTTGTTTCATATTACTTTTTTAAAAAAATTAAATGTACATGATTTTAATGCCATAAAAGTCTACCCTCTGTGGTTCACAGCTGTCAACAGTGATGAAAGTCACATATTTTATCGAGAGGGCTGAAAGGCTCTAGCAGACAGTAATCCTCAAGGGGCACAATTTGCAGATCCCAGAGAGGCATAGCTTTCTAGCCCAGTTCAGCATGCACAAAAACCTTGTGTCAACTCTGGGATGGAGAAAACTCAGGGGCACCAATTCATTCCAGACCTAAAGTAGTGTCTGGTCAAACAAACGTACCATATCACTAGAAAATCACGACTGGGTTATAGCTCTATATGTCAAGTGGTAATGATTCATCCTAAGAGAAATATCCACAGACAATTCTATGTCTATCCTTGCAAGGATATTGCTTTATCCTGCTAATTAATATGGGCCTAAAAGGGAAATAAAGTTGTCAGCTTTGGGAGTTAGCTCTACAGTATGTGAACAGAAGACCCAAAAGGATGATTTGGCCTGGGTATATTTGTTTTCACATGGGAAAGAATACAAAATATTGCATGCATTTTAAAGTAAACCTAGTTCATCATTCCCAATCGGAATTACTATTTGCCTTATGGGAACCTTGTGAAAAAGGGCTTTTTCACCTGACTTTAAGTATAAAAAAAGTCAGCTGAAATGTGTTCTAGGTAAAAATGTTTGTGCTGATAAACCATGACCCTGTATTTTCCATTTTGGCAGGAATGCATCCGAGGACACCAGGCTCCCAGTTAATTAGCTCAGCAAAGTCCCAAAGCTGCTCTCTGTTGACTATATGCCTAGCACAGTAACAGCCTGAATATTAGTTCCCTCGAGTAAATGGTTCGTTTTGCTCACCTCACTGCACAAGAATTCTTATGTCTCTTGCCCTTAAAACAGTTTTGTTGTGTCATCTTGAAGTACTAAAAGGCTCTGGGTATGTAAATGAATATATCTCACAATTTTCCAGGGCTTGTATTTTTTTCTTATTTTAAGCAGTTAGTAAAAACCAGATTTGTGAATTCTTTGGCTCAAGAACCACTGGCTGAGGAAACTCTTGAGGCAGGTCAGAGCCTCATTTCTACTTTACAGTCTTAAAGAGTCCCCTGGGCAGTGGGAGCTTTGCTCACTTGGTGGGGACACACAGACAGTTTATGGCAGAAGCAGAATTAGAACTGGGGTCCTCTTGGCTCCCAGTTCAGGCTTCTCTCTGCCATATATGCTACATGCCCTCCACTTGATTTTTATGTTCACATTCATTTACTTTTCAAAAAGTGACCTGAACAATTAGAGGCAGTTAGGTGACACAGTGAATTAAGTACTGGGCCTGCAGTCAGAAAGACCTGAGTTCAAATCCTGCCTCACACACTCAGTGGCTGTGTGACCTTGAGAAAATGATTGATCCTCTGTTGGTCTCAGTTTCTTCGTCTGTAAAATAATAGAACATTCTTCCAAGAATTGTTGTGAGGATAGAGTTAATATGTGTAAAGTGCTTTGCGAAATGTAAAGAGCTTACCAATGCTAGCTAGAATTGTTAGTCGCTGTCAGTAAATACCACAACTTCAGTAGAGAACAAAAAGAGGATTTGACTGGAAGTCTTGAACTATCGTCATGTAGTCTCTCTTTTCAGGAGAAATGAAGTTGTCCTGCTCGCCTACGTCTGCTTCCGATTTTGCTTTCCCTCTCTGTATTCCAACAATATTTTAAAGGCTTTTTTTTACATCTCTACCAACGCCTGCCAACGCATACCTTTGCCCACCTCCATGAAAACAGAAGCTCTGTCTTATTAAAAATGTCTTGATTTGGAAGGGTTTTTTGTGAGTAAATACTCACACTCAAGTATTGCACAGGTTCTGTGAATACGCAGATATTAAACGTTTTCACACCTCAACTTAGAATTCTTAATTAACAGCTCTTCATTGTCCATGGAGCATGGACCTTGGAATCAGGATGATCTTTAGAGATGACCTCTGACCTGGGCAGAGCACTTAACAGCTTGCAGCTTCGGTTTCTTCATCTGTCAGATGGGCGTAATTAGAGCACCCATCGCACAGGGTGGTTGTGAGGATCCAATGAGATCATACACAAAGTGCTTTAAATAATTCATGTTTATGCAGTGTTTGGGGGTTCAAAAAGGGTTTATAGAAGCAAAAAGCACCGGTAGTTCTTTTGCTTGTGGCCCAAGGGTAGATACTCCCAGCCCCTTGGTCACTTGGAAGGAGTCCTTTTAATCTCTTCTGTCAGGTTGGTCTTGGAGTGACTTCTCTCCTTTCTCACCCAGCTTCTTTCAGTAACCTGGCATCGTGCATTCTGTAGTGATATTTGGTCCATTTTTCTCTTTGGCTTCATAGCACTCCTTATGACTGTATCTCTTACTGCCAGGGTTGTTTTCAGGTCTACTTCCCAACTGATAGCTCAAACCGTATAGATGCTAAGGGTCTCATTTCCATAACTTGCCTACTAGATGAAGACTGTGATCATGTGACGCACAAATCCACACTCAGTACCCATCTACTCCTACAAAACAGTTTCTTCAAACAATTCTCATCCATGGTTTCGAATCTTCTCACCATCATGATCAACGTCCTCTGGATATGCTCTACCTTGTCTGCGCCCCCTTCTCCCAACTATTTCCCTCCAACAAACACATCAGTCTGGATATGGTCTGGTAGGTAGCAAATGGAGAAGCTGAGTCAAGGGTGAAGAGAATTTCCCCAACATTATATCATTAGTCAACCAGGCCTGAATTTGAACCTAAGACTTCTGACTCCAGATATAGTCCTCTATAACCTATTGTCATTCCTAAGAACAGTTCATAGTGAAGATGATCATAAACAGTGGTCCCCAAGCATACATTTGAAAATAATATTTTTTTCTATTATGTAAGCTCTAATATTGAGTCATATAAATAAGTTCCAAAAACATGGATTAAACTACTGGATGATAGATTTAGAGCTAGAAGTGCTTTGGGGAAGGCCAACTTTCTTGTTTCATGTATAGGGAAAGTAACAGAGGCCTCGGAGTCTGAGCAACTTGCCTAAAGTCACAGAGGTTGTAAGTATCAATGGTTGGATTTGAATCCAGGTCCTCTGACTGAAATTATATTTTAAAAGTAACTCTTAGAAAAAAAATAATCCCTAAGGAGTCTCTAGTTCTAATAATTGAGAATCTACAATATATCTGAAAAGACATATTATATATATATATATATATATACATACATAATATGTATATATGTGTATATAGCATATGTATAGTGTATATAACACATACATTAATATTAATATATAATATTAATATATAACATATATTAATAGTGTATGTATGTGTGTACACATGTATATGTATGTGTATATCTATGTATCTACAAATCTGAAAAGCGTGATATAAATGAGAGCATGAGAATATATATAGCAAGAGAGAACCTTAGAACTCATTTAGTTAAGATTCATTTTTTAGAGAAGAGAAAATTGAAACTGAGAAATGTTAAGTAACACAAATAGTAAGTACCAGCATCAGGATTCGAACTCACATCCTGTGATTTAAATTCAACAACTTTCGCATTTCGTCATGAGACTATCTGAAAAGATATTTGAAGTGACAATTTCCTTCTCTACATAAATTTATTTTAATTTTGCAGAACTCCTAGGGTGAAACTTATGAAATAAAGAATAAATGAGAAATCAATAAGAGAGGGAAATGGTTTAGGAAATCAGAATGGACATTATCACATTGATGTTAGACTTATTAATTTACTATAACATGGAAAATGTGTGATTTTTGCATCACCCTTCTACAATGTGTAGATCTGTCAGCCTCTAAGGTGTACAGTAACAATGCTGAGTCATTTCAGGAGTGTCCAACTCTTTGTGACCCCATCTTGAGGATTTCTTGGCAAAGATACTGCAATGGTTTTCCATTTCTTTCTCCAGCTCATTTTACAGATGAGGAAACTTACGGGATTAAGTGACTTGGCCAGGGTCACGTGGGTAGTGAGTGTCTGAGGCCAGATTTGAACTCATAAAGATGTCTTCCTGATTCTAAGCCCAGTATTCTATGCACTGTGCCACCTAGCAGCTCCCCTTACCTGCCTAGCAACATTGACAATAAGCAATCACCACAGATTCTTTCTTAGAGCTCCTGTTTTCAAGTATCTTGAAGAGTTTTCAGCTTAACATATCGAGAAGAATTCTTAAGTGGTAAGTAGGAAGGTAATATGATTATTTCCAAAATTGTCATAGAAATGCCAAGAAAAAAGATTAAGGGATGTACCTGAAATCACAGCATAATGAAGCAGCAAAGTCTGGCCTAGTCTTCTGATTTTTCTTAAATAGACTGGAGGAGGGAAGGGAGGGGGGAGAGAAACAACACCCCTGAGGCACCAGGGCTGGATTGAGCCAATTTTATTCCTGGGCCAGAGCTGTCCCTTCTTCTGATCAAGTCTGAGACTGTCAGATAAACATCCTATGTTCTTCAGGGATTCTCAGGTACCCAGACAATTTATGTAGGTTTTGTGTAAACATACATTGGAATCCTCATCCTTAAGATAAGAAATTCTGTAACAGTAAAAGATCCTTTGGATTGTTTAGGGACAATCCTGAGTTCAAAGTCAAAGCCTTAGGAGTATTACAGCCACCATGCAGGAGATACTAGATTTGTCGTGTCATTATTAACTTTTTTGTAGATTTAAAGATATAGATTAGTGACTGGGACAAGACCAATTGGTTCACTTGTTACATCATGTCCAGACCTTTTTAACATATTGAAAACTGGCCACCTTGTCCCCAGCCTTACTCTTTCCAATCACCTTATTTTTAATAGTATTTCCCTCCACTTACACGTCAAAACAATTTTTAGCATTTATTTTTACAAAATTTTGTGTTCCTAATTTGCCCCTTCATCTCTCCCCTCTTCCAAAAATGGTAGGCAATTTGATATAGGTTATACATGGGCTATTATGTATAGCACATTTGTATGGCATATTATGTATAGCACATAATATGTCCATATTAGTCACAGTTCTGAAAGAAGAAATAGATCACAAGTTAAAATACCATGAAAAAGAATAAAGCAAGTAAACAAATATGCTTCAATCTGCATTCAGAGTCCATAAGGTTGGTTTTCTTTAATTGGCATGCGGATAAGCATTTTCCTTCATGAGTCCTTTGTAGTTGTCTCGGATCATTGTGTTGCTGAGAAGAGCTGAGTCATTCATAAATTGTCATCGCACAATGTTGCTGATACTGTGTATAGTGTTTTCCTGGTTCTGCTCATTTCACTTTGCATCAATTTGTACAAGTCACCATTTTTTTTGCTGAAATCTGCCTGTTCGTCATTTCTTATTGCATAATAATATTCCATTACATTCATATACCACACCTTGTGCAGCCATTCCTCAATTGATGGGCATCCCCTCAATTTCTAATATTTTGTCACCTGGCTGCTATAAATATTTTTGCAAATGTAAGTCCCTTTTCCCTTTTTTATGATCTCTTTGGGATATAGACCTAGTACTGGTATTGCTGTATCAAAGGGTTTGCACAGTTCCAGATTGTTCTCCAGAAGGATTGGATCAGTCTACAACTCCATCAAAAATGTATTAGTGTCTCAATTTTCCCACATCTCCAATATTTATCATTTTACTTTTTTGCCATATTAGCCAATCTGATAGGTATGAGATAGTACCTCAGAGTTGTTTTAATTTGCATTTCTCTAATCAAAAGTGATTTAGGCACTTACCCATGTGCCTATAGATGGCTTTGATTTTTTTCTTTTCTTTTCTTTTTCTTTTTTTTTTTTTTTTTTTTTTTTTTTT